>OY735209.1:53156718-53409218 GCA_963457665.1 Thysanoteuthis rhombus
ATATCTATATCTATATATATATATATATATATATATATACAAGTATAAAAAAGATTATAAAGTAAATGGTGGTAATAGATAAAATCAGAAAATATAATACATAATGCATTATCCATGGATTCTATAAAATGAACTGCTGTCTACAATACACACTATAATACACACTTGTTGAGGATTCAGTCGGTTAAGTATAGATAAATATGTAAAGTAAAGGGGAAGGGTATTGTGAATGTAAGAATACCACTCAGAATTAAAGATGGAGTGCATACATATACATATACATGTATGTGAATATGTGTACGTATATATATATATATGTGAATATATGTATGTATGTGTATATATTAGTGAATATGTATACATGTATACATATGTATGTATATATACAGGTGGATATACATATATATGTATATATGTATGTATATTTGTATATATAAGTCTATATGTGTATATATGTATACATATGTATATATGTATGCATATATATGTATATGTACGTGAATACATGTATGTATATATATGTGTATGTATATACGTATGTATATATATATATTTATATATGTATGAATATGTATGCATATAAATATGATTATAAAAATGGATATATATATAAGTATGTACTTTTTGTACATATAAGCATATATATATGCATATATATATATATATATGTGTACATATGTACATATATGTATACATATGTATATATATAAATATATTTATATGTTTATGTATATATATGTATGTATATCTATCAGTATATACATACATGTATATATATATGTATATATATATATGAATATATATGTATATATATGTATGTATACATGTATATATATACATATATATGTATATACATATATGTATATATGCATATATATACGTACATATGGGTGTATATATGTATGTTTATATATGTACCTGTATATATGTATATATATGATATATGTATATATGTATGTATATATATGATATATGTATATGTACACATATATGTATGTATATGTATATATATATATATATGTATATACATGTATATATATCTGTGTATATATATGTATATATATATGTATGTGTATATATATACGTATATAAGTATGTATATATATATGAATGTATATGTTATATGTATGTTGATGTACATATATATATATGCATGTATACACATGTGCATACATTTATATATATATATATATATATATGTATATATATGTATGTATATTATGCTCTCCTATTCAGGGTTTAGCACTCTTTAAGTGAGGTAACTCATCCATTGTAAGCTTATGCAATGCTCTTCCATAGGAATAGAGCACTCTGGTGGATGAGGAGTTTCTGCGTGAATGAATATACCGCTTAAATTCAGCCTCACTGACCACCCAGATCCATAGTCCAGAGGTAGGATATCGGCCTCCGGGTCTGTTGTGAGGGTTTTCTGCATCGCGGTAATGGATGGGATAAAGTCTGTAGCAACAATGAAGAGACGTAATACACCGAAACAGTTGTCTGTGTATGACAGTAATATGTATATGTATATATATATATATATATGTATGTCTATATATGTATATACGTATGAATTATAAATTGCATTATATCATAAATAAACTTATTTTAAAAGGATCTCCTGTCGTTACACAGTTAATATATCATTCAATTTAGATAATATAAATAGAATAAACCATCAAAGAAAATGGGGCTGCTGCTGGAATCAAACCTGCCACCGATAGGCTAGCCACATCAACATAGTGATGCATTTACCATTGTCTGATTCCCTGCAGCAGCCCCATTTTCTTTGATTTTTTATTCAATCAACATTGTCTAAATGTCATATCAACCATGTAACAGTAAACAAACTATCCCCAAGGAATGATAAAAATTTTCAGGTGTAAACCTTTCAGTTGAGTTTTTTTTATCACTTTCCAATGATCAATTTCACCTATATATGGTCAGATCATTTCACAACAACAATATCAACATATACACATGTATATACAAACGTATGTATATGGATATATACATGTATATTTATATGTGTATATATATGTGTGTATATACATGTATATATATGCATGTATATATATATATATATACTATCATATACTAGAATATACAAAAGATTGAAACTGAATTCTCAGAGGTTTTCAAAAGATCTTGAACTTGCTTTTTTTGATGATTGTTTCTTAATAAGGAATGAATCAAATGAAGAACTTCTACATTTACATCACATATTGACTGATCTACTTTAAAACAATAATTTCACAATGGAATTTCAATCATAAAAATGGAAGAAAAATTCTAATCTACATCCACTACAAACAGATTGAGTTAAAGACTTATTCACAATTCTCTTCACGTCATTCTAATCACTCAAAGGTCAAAATCCTATTTGCCCAACCAAACACTTTGAAACAATAATATCTGAACAGAATACTTTAAATTTTAGACTTGAGGAACTGCAGAAATACCTACTTAAACAAAACTGTTCTTTCTCTATGGTTAAAGCTGGAATTGAAAAAGCCATAAAATTAGATTGACAACAATTACTGCCAGTAAATACTGAATTTAATAAAACATCCATTATTCCATTTGCCAACACTCATAACCATTTAAACTCTTAAGTATTTTTTAAAGATGCAATGAAATATCCACATCTTAAAAAGTGACTCCTAGATTAACAACATCCTTATAAATCCCCCAACAATAGAAAGTTAAAGCTAACTTCCAAATTCAGAAAAGCCTCCGACAAAAGCCACATATTCTGAAAAAACAGAACCATAGCAAAAGATGACCAAATGCAATTGACCAAATTGTGGCTGATGTACGCACTTAACAGAAGGAGATAAATATGATTTCAGATGTGGTAAAACATTAAAAATCACACATCTCCTGTGATCTTCAAGGTGTCACCTATGCCATTGTTTGCTGAGTTTGCGAAAAAGAATGCATACAGGAACCTTTCTCCTTAGAGAATAGGATCATGGTACACAGGCAGCAATTAAAAGATCCCTCAACCAGGATCCTCAAAACCTCTCCTTCCCACCACACCCCATCACACTCCTCAGCCCCCATACATATACTAACATACATACCTAAACACATCATAACTTGACCACAGTTGCTAACACACTCACTCAAATACATTGATTCTTAACTGTCTTTAGTTCAAACTTCACTCCCTTCCTTCTCAAAACACTCATCAACAACTGAAATTTTATGACACTGATGGAAGTTAAATTCAAAACAAGATTGATGTACTAATGACCTAAATAGACTCACATTTACAGGATTGTGAATATTCAAATCCAGAAACAGAATGACATTCACCTTCTGGACGTTTGTAGGAAACCAGTCAAGGCTTTTTAAGAATCATTATACCTCAAAAGCTTTGATTTTCCTTTTCACATTTTTTTCTTTAATTTTTTATGCGTGTATTTAGCATATATGTATATGTACATATATATATATGTTAATACATGTGTATTTACATACATATGTATTTGTATATATATGTATATATATGCTCATATATATGCATATGTATATATATGTATAGGTATGTTTATATATATATATGTTCAAATATATGTGTATGCAAATGTATATATATGTATATATATATATATATATATATACATAGATATATATATGTGTGTGTATATACATATATATGTAAATATATGCATATATACATATGTAAAGAGAATAAATAATTAAAGAAAATACGGGTTACTGCAGGAATCTAAACTGCCACAGACATATATATATATGTATTTATATATTTATATACACCCACACATACACACATATATATATACATATATATATGTGTGTGTGTGTGCGTGTTGTGTGTGTATATATATGCATGAGTGTATTCATATGTACATATATGTATATGTATATATATATATGTATATGTATACATGCATTCATATATATATATATATATATATATATATATATATATATATATATATATATACATGTATATGTATATATATGTATATGGATATATGCATTCATATATGTTTACATATATATATATATATGTACATACATATATATATATACACATATATATATATACATGTTTATTTGTATGTGTATGTATATGTATATATGTATGCATATATATAAGTATATATATATGTAAATGTATCCATATGTATATATGCATATATAAATATTTGTACATATATATATAATCATATATATACATATGCATATATATACCTATACATGTACATGTATGTATTGGTATATACGCATATGCATATATGTATCTATATACATATTATATATATATATATATATATATATATATATATATATATATATATATATATATATATATATTCCATTTTATCTTGTATAAATGTATTTTTCTCAATTTATTCAAATTTCATCTATACTAAAAAATCTCAGATAAAATTCTTGTTCCCCTTTCTCTCCAATCATTAATCTTGAATGTATGTAAAGAGAATGCAAATACTTTTACACCATGTTTTAGTCTTTATTCATTTTATTTTATTTCATCATTTTCATATCACAATTCTATGTCTGCCTCCTCCATTTTCTTTATCTTCTCATTTTTCGATGCCCTGTACCCTGACCAACTCGTTTTCCGTCTTTTTTTTCTTCTTCCCCAACTTCCTCCACTTTGACCCAGAAGACTCAGTCAGGTAGACAAGCATGAAAGAAAAAGAATAAGTACCGGTAAATGCAAAGAACAAACAAATAAATCAAAATAAGTGGAAAATAAAACAAGCAAAGAAATAAAGAAATGAAATCTTGAATCCTGTGGACTTCATACAATTGAAATTACGCCTTTCACGTTGAAACATCGGGCTAGTTGAAGAGTAATACCTGTATAGATAAATGATTAATGATCACATGTTCTGCTCAATTGAGTTCCTTAATTATTGCTATGATTTTTTCTGAAACGTGAAGCACTATGTATTCCCACCAAACACACAAAAACAAACTACACACACACACACACACACACACACACACACACACACACACATACACACAATCTCCCATTATTACACGGTGAATATATCACTAGGCCTTGACAATGTAGATAGAATATGCTATTAAAGGACATTGGGCTTCTGCAGGAATCGAACTTGTGACCAATAGGGTAGCCGCTTCAAGGTTGCGATGCTTTTACCATTGAGTTAAATAGCCGTGGGTAATGCAAAGGTATCATCACTATTCCTGCTCCAAACTCTAATTTTGCTTATATATGTACACTTATATATACTCATATACATGTACAAATATATGTGTGTGTATATATATATATATATATATATATATATATGCATATACACATATATATATATAAACATGTTTGTGTAGTAAATTCTTACTCCATTATATTTTAAGCTCTTCTCTAAATCAACTTAATGTTCAATTTTGAATGTATCAAGCACTTTATGAAATAAACTCATTATACATTATACATTGTTTTATATTACATTATATTATATTGCATCCCTGATTTGTGTTGTGTATATATAGATATATGTATGAATTATCAATTGCGTTATATTATATAGAACAATTTTGAAATTGTTAATATATCATTCAATTTTGACAAGCTAAATAGAAGAAACAATCAAAGAAAATGGGGCCCCTTCAGGAATTGAACCTGCCACAGATAGGGTAGCCGCTCAGCATAGCAATGCACTTACCATTGTGCTAAACAGCCTGCCAGTATTGCAAAGGCCAGATTACTGCTTTCAACCCAAATTCTCATCTCGTTCATTCTCGGTCTTTTTTGTCCGTTTCAACGAAACTGTAACAACCGGAGATAATTTCAAATGAGTTTCTATATAATATAATGCAATTTACAATTTGTTCTGTCGGACCAAATGTGCCCATTTCTTAAATACAGATATATATAGAGAGACACACACACAGATGTAAATAATAATAGAAATCTGTGTATCATATCTCTGTTGATCTCATCACATTTTCTCCATTTTTTATCCACACAACCTTAGAGTATCATTATTCACTCATAAAGAAAATATCAGAGAATTCCAATAAAATAACTTTTTTCTTCTCAATCATCCTAGATTATTTGTTGGAGAAAATTACCAGGCTTCTCTCCCAAACAGCCACAAGATATGTGAGACAAATTGAATGTACAAAAAAGAGCTGTAAAAAGGAATTAAGAAAGGAAAACACTGAACAACTCAAAAAGCTGGCAAAAATTAAGATTTCAATTTGAAATCTCAAAAGATTCAATTTGTGAAATTAGTCAATCAGCCAATCAAAATCCTGGAGCTAAACAGCTAGAGCAAAAGCGACCGCTATCCTCAGGAATTCCAGTTCTCCTTTATGTGAAACATGAGTCCTGCTCTGATTTTCATGGTTTGCAAGATTTCAATTTAGCATACATAATGGTTCCAAAAGATATCGGGCAGGGTTTTTTTTGTTTTGTTTTTAAAATTCATTTTGTGCATTTGGATTCCCTGGAAAACAGGTCTTGTTACATACTCAATAGAAACAGGCATATGACCAATGTCTTTTGGCAGCATACATTGTTGGGAGCGAACAATTACAAATATTGGAAAATGGGGTGATCAATGAATAAATTACTTCTCTTGCCTTTTGTTGGGTAATAATCACTAAAAAGTAAAAAAAAACTTTCAAAAAACAAGTGCAAATGCTGCCAGATACAAACTAAAGGACAAATTTAGCATGAACTTACATTGTAAAATGAATTTCCTACTGAGAGCTCAATTTTTTTCAAATCATTTTTTCCTGACATAATAAAGAGTAAATGATTAGATTATCAGCCCTCTAGCTCCATTAGTGTGGTCTGAATGTGTGACACATAGATAAATAGATAGATTGCTGGCCAGGCAGAATTACTTTAAAAATGAAGAAATAATATTTGATTGAGTTTTTTTTCTTTTAAGTGGGGATAGTTGTCTGTCACTTTTAACATCTATTATAGCATTCTTTTTTCTGTTTATCTGAGATTAATCCAGTGTGTGCAAATACCACTTAGTGCTTAACAAATTCAAAGCAATGTTATTTACAATCATCCTAGATTCCATCTCTCTCAGCAGGGGAGGGGGGAGCTCAAAAGTTTTCAATATCACCATGAAGGGAATGATCAAGAAACAAACTAAAAAATAAGCATGCAGTTCCGGCAAATCGGCACTTTATTATCTAAAAGAACCTTCTTTTCAGCTACTGTGACAAAATAACGCTCAGATTTTGGGAAGTGGGTCAAGCCAGAGACCGACATTGTTTCTCAAGCCAGAGAACTTTTCAGCAACCCTTTGTAGTGGACTTGTAATGACTGATGATGATAGTATGTTATACAAGCACATATAACCTAAATTGAAAGTGATTGTACTTCCTTAGCAGTGAATGAAATCCAAGTCCTCTATGTGACAGGAAGGGATACTTAATGCTCTTACAATAGGCAACTATTGACGATGTCCAATGACAGATATTTAAAGGGTGATGATGATGGAGAGTCATGGAAATATCTTCCAGTAGGAAATACTCAAGTTATCATATTGACAACAGCTTTAGAAAGTTGTAGAAAAGTGACAGCGGAACCGTGGACAATGGATGACAAGCCAAAGCAACCAAAAGATCCTTCAGTTTCCTTCTTTCTCTTTGAGAACTAGCAGGTTCCAACTTCTATTCTGAAGATTGTTTAAGATGATTTGGGAAATTTTGCATTGTTCCAGGAACCGCATAATTATCTTCAAGTGAACATTTCAAATCAATGAACATCTGTTGGCTAAACTGCTTACTAAAATAACAGAACTTATCTCTCTCATTAGCTGAACTGACCACGGTGAGACAACATCAATTTATGTTTGAAGCAACAATAAGAAAGAATAGCAATTTTGAGAAACTTTTGTCTTATACAATTCTGAAATATTTATAAAATTATCTATTAAAATCATCCAGGATTGTTCAGTTGATCAAATATCAATACTTAATCGACAAAATAAGAAATATGGTTGGTTTGTCATTTTGTTGATTATTCATATCATTCTCAGGATATTTGATTGATGATATTGATCACTTACAAGTATTTTTCCTCAGTTATTTTTGTGACATTGTGATACGTAGAGAGTCAGTTCAGTAATAGCTTACCCAGAGAGATGGCACCTCTAATGGAATTATATGACAGGAGGGGGGTGTAAAAAGAGAATACATATCTTGAATGGGATAGAACAAAATAAATCAGAGTAAATGAAAAGTCCCCCCAAAATGTGGGTCCTAAGTGGAGGAAAGTCTTGAATTGTGTGTCATTAAGAAATTGCTGAAATTATGTGTTGATTATCTGAGACAATTTCGGCAGGAATTGTTACAATTAAGATGAAGAGTCACTGGAGATGATAGTCAGCTAGTGGGCTGAGGCTCACCATGGATCAGTATATATAGCGATGAGGAAACAGGGAGAAAGAAAGAGTGTATGAATAACAATAGGTGAAGAGAGAATAATAGGAATAGCAAAAGATTAAACAAGGATTTTTTAGTACTTTCTCAACCCAAGGAAAAAACGCATTTTGTTATGGATGATATGTGAGCTTGTCCCAGCACACAAAAATGATACTCAAATCAATCTTCATTTTATCTCGAAAGTTGTTGATATAAATTTTCTCCAGCATTACTGCATTTTAAACACCTCTTTCTCTCCCATGTTTTTGTGGTGGTGTTTTTGCCATAGAATGATACTTTGGCATAATTGAACTGTGCAAGGTTGCTGTGTTTCTGATTGTATGGCAAAAATGACTGGATTGGCCAAGTTAGTTGTCAGGAAATTATACATGCAACTAAGCATAACACAATGCAACATGCTTTAGTCCTTTTCAAAGTACTCTCCTTTGGTCATCACACACTTATCCCATGGTTCCATTTACTTTTCAAAACAGCCTATATATTCCCCAGCTGCCTCATTGCACTCTTCTTAATCTTGTGCACAATATGAAATTTCTTAGGGAAAAGTCACAGAGAGCATGGTCACCACTGAAATGAAAGGAATTGAATGGAATTCAGCAATAAGCTGATCATTGCATTAAGTAATGCATGCACCAGTTTCAATAGAAAGACAGACACCCGCCCGCGTGTCCCCACTTGCATATTAACGTGTTAAATTCGATTGCGGAGTTTCTGGCCTGACTATCTTAACAAGCTGATATAACAGTACAGTCTATGCAAAAGCCTTATAACTGAAACCTGATTTATGAACACAGTCTGAAGACAGACTTTTATATGTATATATAAACTACGAATGAATGAATGATCTCAAGTTTTAAATCTGTTAAATCTACTAAACACGATGTAGTATAAGTGGAATTTGTAATCCAACACAATAAATCATGCTAGGTACATATGCATCATTATATTTGGTATCATCTCCATGTATGGTGCACATTGCCTAAGATGTATTCCAGTCACATCAGCAATTTGAGTTCTATTCGATCTCCTGTGGTTTTAACTGTCTAATGCAGTGGTTTCAACACTGGGGTCCACAGACGCCTGGGGGTCTGTCAAATATTGCTTGGGGGTCTGCAGCAGTATTCCCTCTGAACCCAGCATTGTGAATCTTGAGGCAGAAAAACAACACCATCCATCGCACAACTATTGAAAAACAACATTATTATATAAAGACATACTATGCTATGTATTAGAATTCAAATAAATATAATTCATTTTAAATAAAAATGATTTTTAGAGGTCAAACTGCTTTTTACTGTAGTTCATTGATTAGTCTATAAAACTAAATGTTAAAAATAGTGGTCTACCAGAATATTCCATTTAGAATGGATCCATGAGTTTTCAAAGTTTCAAAACCTCTGGTCTAATGAATGAGGATTTTGCAAAGATCTTGGTATTATTATCATCTATGTTATACATGCATTGATTGCATATTTAACATAAGCACCAGAAATTGAACACAGGACTTTTCACTTACTATAAAAATGAATGAACACTCTTATCCATTGTTATAGCTATTCAATAAGCTTAGGTTAGTTCTGGCTCAAGGCCAGAAATATGAGGTACTCACTGAGGATCAAATTCACTGCACAGTAGTAATGGTCTGCTAGCCTAACTCACTAACCCTGAGATCATTGTGAGCTATCCTTCTTGTCCATTTTTACAACTCAGTTCATTTCTTCATTTTTTTATATTTCAATGTGTATATGTGTGCATATTGGTGAAAACTTACCAAAAAGCACATTTACTGATTGTAAAATTGATGCAGTCATGCTAGAGCAAAGAGATAAGAGATTAAGTGAATTCTGTAGGGATTCAAATGTCCAATCAGCGAGCGAATGACGTATCTATTAGGCCATGCTGCTTCTGCTGGATCATAAGGTTAAATCAACTTACAAATACTTAGAGTTTTTTATGTTTGCAATTCCTTGAATAAGTCATTTACTTGCTGAAAATCCACCTCACGGATGGATATTTTCCACTAGTTCCTGTGAAGGCCTAAATGGGGCGAATAAGAGATCAGAACTGTTTTTTTTGTGATAGGAAATACCTTAATTCAGTATCCCTGGCTACAATGCATATGGTCTGGCTATACAGATAAATGAATCAGAAATATAAATATATTCTTATCATTTATTAGTATTTGCAAATTAATTTAAAAGGGTTATTTTATGTTTGTAATTATTTGAATTGGTCACTCATCTTTATTTCTGTTTTTTAAAATAATTTTTAATGATATTGAATAGTTACACCCATTTAAAACAAAAAGATAAATACATTTAACATATATAAAAATAAGATGTGATAACATTGGAATATCCTAATATAATTCATCAAATGTCTGTCTGTATGTAACAATATATCTTAGGAACCACACAACATATTCCTGTGAAATGAATATTTGAAAAATTTATCCATGCATAAATATTGCCCTCATTTTTGCTTGGTACAATGCTAGTTTATTTCGTATGTCTGGATACTATCATCTGTTTTCAGCACAGGATTTGATTACACCAGAAATAAACATCACGTTTTGATTGCTTAGATAAATTGTACATTAATTCATAAAAAATACATTTTTCTTGATTCAAAGGTTAGAATTCTTTGCATAAGAGCTTTACAAGTAGCTTCACATACATCCCTTTCCAGTAAGTTAATGCTAGGTGGATTAGATAGTCTCAATCAGAAATCTTGTTTCATGATTTTTCTAGCCATCAACATTTGAATACCCAACAGATCTCTTCCCAAATCTGGAACAGAATGCCAGTATTGATTCCATGTTCTCATGTTGCTGGGTGACTAGAATATTTTAAGCTGAAAACATTTCTGGTAGAAAAAATTTTTCTTTTTTTCAGTGCTATACTTTGGGATACACTTATTGACTCTCTGCAAAAATCAGTCTCCTATATTTTTTGTTGTTGTCCCTTCTCTCCAATTTCATTTATCAAAACACATTGGTCTTTCTTCTATAGTATAGATACTCATGTCAGTCATAATATTTATCAAATAAGATTACAGTATTTGATATCCTATAAGATGCCCGTCAATTTTAGCAGATGTGACAGGTGTCCCCATGCTTGGTATGGTCTCACCCTGCCAACACATTCTACACTCATCTTGTGCTTGAAGATCCACAGAAGGGTTCTTGGCAAAGTTGACTGAAACATCTTCAAGTATGGGTTGGTCCAGCCACAAAATGTATTTACCAAAGATTTTGGTGACTTGAGCAATGAAAAGGACCACTCATATAGAGGTTAGCAATAATAAAAGCATTCATTAAATGTTCTAGGGTTACAAACTTTGATTTGACCCATTTTCAAGGTGCTTAGTCACTAAGCTGAGATTGATTATCAATCGGTCAGATCTATGGCCAATCTCCTGAGACCGAAGCACTCAAATGCCTTGTATGAGCATAGTTCATATTGACAGGGAATGATGGAGTCCAGCCTTTTGTTACGAACAGTCAGTATTTCTTGTAGCTGTGGTTAAATATCAGAATTTCGATAATTTAACTGAACTGCCAATTTCACGAGTACTTTGTCTCATGGGGTCAAGGGATCACCTGGTCTGAGCAGTGGCTTTCTGAAGGCTGCTCTGGTCTATTGCTCAGCTACAAATGGGGCTTTTGGTGAATGAACCCAAAATTTAAATGTATTTCCAAAATTGGCTGGACAACACTTTAGCCTGCCTTCTCTTTGTTATCCTTTGATTTTCTTGATTAGTTTCCTCTCACTATTTCTTTCAATGGGCAGAGCGATACAGATTACCTCATTCGCTGTGTTGACCATTGACTTATGATAATCCCATTATTTCAAACCCCTTTTGGGGAAACCCCACTCCAAAGAAAAGCACTTTCATTTATTTCATAAACAATTTCCTTAATTAATTAGAAATCTCTTCTTCTCAAAACGTAAGTTTCTCATTTCTGCCCTTTAAGGGCAACCCTTCTGTTGATACAATTTCACCCAACACGTAAGTCAAAAGTATACATGCCTGCAATTACTGCTTTTCTAATTTTTCCCATTTCTCAACAATTTCAGTGAATTATAATTTCTTTAATTGTTTTAGTGCAAAGTATAATTCTGCCTCTTCTCTTTTCCAGTTACATTGTTTTTGTACCCAGATAAAATCTTGTGTCATTTTTTGAAACTCTAGGCAGCCTAATACTTTTGAATAAGCAACTGTTTTAAATTACGGTCATTTTTTGTTAACTGACTTTTCTAACATCTGTACCTCTTCACACAGAATCTATAACAACTTCTTGTAAAGTCTTTGTAAATACTTCTAAAATCAACTCTCTATCAATATTGTTATAGAAGGAATTAAATCTGGTCAATGTGGGGCTGAACAATGAATTTTACATTCATGTTTTGAGTCAATTTTTCAGTAAAAAGGGGTCTTATATACAATCAAATACAGTCATAGGAAGTACAAAATTTTATATGAGAACCTCATATCCACCTTGTAAATAAGATTATTTGACAATTACCCTATCATGACACATTAGATAAAATCAATATTCATTTTTGTGCCATGATTGTCTTCCTGAGCTGGAGTTAACCAAATGGCAATGCAAATTATTATATTCTACACATGTATCCTGTTTACCTCAACGATAAAATATCTCTTCCATTTCTAATGAACTCATGTACAGAAATTTATACAAGAATGCTTTTTTGTTATATTCTACTATTATATAATAATTTCTGTCTTATTACCTTTTGATTGTAAACAAAATCTCTGATAAATGATTTTCAAATTCCAAGATGTTAAATTAGGTTCAGTTGGGTTTGATTTCACCATGGCAGCCCAAACTTTGAGAACTAATGAATTAATTAGTTTAGCTTGTATGTTAAGGCATTTTCTGCTTGAGGATTAAGAAGGTTTAGGATTTAATTCAAACAGAAAATTAGTCATTGGTTCTTGTGGGTATTTGCTTTTGTATTCACTCTATCTTATTGGTTTCTTTTCCTTGGAAACACGCTAGTGAAGATAATTCAGTCAGTTCCATTTGTGGCACAAGTCATCCATAAACATCTGATACTTGTTCCATTCTCCATACTGTTTCCCATGACAATATCCTGGCCATTAGCTTACATTCAGCTTCTCATCCCAAAGCTTCTGTTGGTCTTTCACAATTAGTTTTTCTTTATCAGGTTTGCCTTAAAGCTATTCTCAAAGGGGCATTCGAAGAGCTGTGCCCACTTATCTCCATCTTTCATGGATCAATACATGGGAGAGAGAAGATTTGTTACCTTCAGAACAGCTTAAGTGAGAGACCTTAATAAAAAGGTTGCTCAGAATTTATTTCCCCCAGGCAAATAGAGAAATAAAGACATTCTAGCCATGTTTATTAGCTTACCAAAACCAGAAGCTTAAGATAAGAAAGGTATGAATGTAAAAAAAAATGCAGCATTATCTCTACAGATGTGTACATGTATGTAATCATCATCATAACTTTAAAAAGTGTCTCTGTCACACTTGTAGTATCCATAGCAGCCATCAGTTCCTCTCCCTTCCCCCACTCTCATTAAAATACCTAACTTTATTTTCTCCCCTACTCTTTTCCCTACCTTCTAATTGAACTACCTGCCTTTCTTTTCTCCCACTTTTCATCTTATAGTATTCGGCTCGTCTAATGCCCAAACTAAGTACAATATTAACTTCCAAAGATGTAGTACTGTACCTGACAAAATGTGTTGTTTGTGATTAAACAAAAACTAATTAAAATTCTTTTTAAAAAACAGCTTCATTCAAATTTGTAAAACTTTATCCATTAATGAACCGCTACATATGTTCAAGTAGTGTTGTGCTACAGGGATCAGAGCTTTGGCCAGAACTGTCTTTACTATATATTAACGGTTTGCTCAAGAAAACTCTATAAATTGTCAAACCTAAATAGTGTAGTGTCATGGTCAAGAGACTGTTTGCTATCTTTTAACGAGAATAAATGTAAGGTACTACAGGTAGAAAAAAGTAACCCATCTTATGATTACTGAATGAATGGAATTTTACTAGATATTATAAACATCAAAGAGGATATTTTCAGTTTTTTAAGATTTTATTCTTGGGTGAAGTATTGCTACATTATGATTAATTTTAACCAGTTTTTATCTTCATCCTAACTTTCTAAAAATACTAAAATTTAGAAATATCGTTGTATCAAGAGACTGCTAGGTCTCAATTGTAAACAGCGTGGAATGTCATTTGTAAGGAGTTAAGTTTAAGGTGTAAAATCATTTTCCGTTTAACTATAAAGTCCCCATGGCTGAATGGTTAAAAGCAGTCAGGCGTATACAGGACCCTCTCCAGCTAGAGTGGGGGGGGGGTTTGATTCTCAACGTTGACTTGCTCTTCATTTTCCGATTGCGCTGTGTAATCTTTGGCACAGGATCATGGCCTGATTCAAAGTTTTGTAAAAAAGCAACTGAAAATTAGGATGAAGGTAAAAACTAGTGAAAATTGATAATACCAAAAAGGATTTTGGTATCATTAAAACTGACAAATTCTCAATTTCTGAGTATAATGCCAGTATCAGTAGCTTCTTTGGTCCAAGTAGTTTGGTTTGAGGTGTCGGTAGGGGGATGATGTCGGGTGACAAAGGTTTTTGTCTCCCTCGTGGTTTGTTGCTAGCGTTGGTGTCACTGGAGATGTGGAAGGAGAAAGGGAGATGTACGAAGAGAATGCGCGCTAAATATGAACTTATAAAACAATGTAAACAACACACACAAATATATGGATAGACAAATGAGCTGTACATTTAATAGAAGGACATAATGGAAAATGATGAATGAAAATGAAGTACACATCATGATAAAATAAATCTCATCAATCACGTAAAGAGATGAGAAGAGAAGAGATAGCAATAGTAGGGAGCTTTCTTCTCATTGATAGTACTGGCATCGAAGCAGAGTTGTCTGAACTGCTTGTGAATCTGTATGGCTTGGATTGTACCAAGAAATACGTGGAAACCAGGTTCAGTGCGTGAGCTGGACTGCCAAGTTTGCATGTACTTGGGGGCTATTCTCTAACGCTGATAGACGCTCAACAGAGACCATGAAAGACAGAGAATACAGTTTTATCAATGCATGTTTCCTGAAGTAAAGGCAATTTAGGAAGGATAATCATGACTATTGGATAGTAAAAAGCATTACCATTTCATTCATGAGAGTTAGAGGTGTATACACATTTGGAGCACGTGGTGAAGACATGGTGGTCTAGATGCATAGCTGTGCATACGTGTGATGCCTCGACATTGGTGAGGTGAAATGGGCAAAATTAGTACATAGGTCATGATAGGTCACGGTGGAAAAATGGCTAAAATTGGATCAGCGTAATGATAACGATCTTAGAGAGGAGGAAAGAGATAAAGAATAGCTGGCAACATGTACCAGGGCCAAAAGCATAACCAGGTAGGAGTGCTAATGCTAGTGAGCATTGGACCATGTGCGTCCAGGGGTTTTATAGGGGTTGTCGTAAGAAGTGACATTTTTTATATCTAGCTAAAAGAAAGGTTTCGTATTTAATTCCTAACTAAAAGAATAGGGGGTGTTACACCAGTGCTGTAGCCAAGGCGCAGAGAGTCCTGGGACTGATCAAGCATACATTCACTTATATAGACAAAGAATCATTCCTTGTATTGTATAAGACCTATCACTACCCACACTTTGAATACTGTGTTCAAGCTGGTCACTATACACAGAGAAGGAAAAGATCTTTTTGAAAAAGTCCAGAGACAAGCAACTAAGATAATACCAGAATTAAAAAGTATGAGTTATAAAGATAGGTTACTGGAGTTAGGATTGAGATCATAAGAAAAAAGGAAAGAGCAGGGAGAATTGATAGAAATGTTCAAGATTATGCATGGTATAGAGCTAGAAGATTCCGATATTTTATCAAAGGAGAGTAGAAGGAACTAAGAAGCCACACATATGCATATACGATGGACATGAAGAAGAGTAGATCGAATATCAGAAAATTCTTTTTCAGTAACAGTGCTTGGATTGTGGAATAGATTACCGAGTATGTTCTGCTATCAGCAAATGTAAATCAGTTTAAAAAATGCAAATGTCCATGACTGATATATCGAGTGAATGTGATTATTTCATGTGTGCTTTTATATACAAATAGTATATTTTTCTTCTCACTACAATAAATGTTTGAATGTATAATTCTTCCTGAATAACAATGTTTCAGAAAGTTTGTAGAAGCATAAGCATTGATAATTTGAAGACAGAATTTAAAAGAAAAAGCTTCTAATAAATAACTTCCAGCAGATAAAGCAACAAAAAACAGGGATATGATATGAAGAGATAAATAGAAATTTGTTTATCATTATTGTAGTCTATGCCCCTCTTTAAGTGTGCCAGGGTACCCAAAGATGCCATATGTCCCCTCCCCATTGAGAGCGGCTGTCTAATAATTCAGAGAGCATAAATGTGCCAAGGACACATTTGCTAATTGCTTGACAATCCACTGCCTACAATTTCATGTCTAATAGACACAATTAGTGATTACTTTCAGTTGCTCATTACAAAGTATTCGACTCTGCCTCATTTCAACTGCCTCCAAACACTGCTACCCCCACTGCTATCTCTGTCTAGGGCAACTTTAGCCAACTATTACAGGTATTCCTATTGCTATGTTGTGTTGTTAGACATTGCAAGCCAAGTTCAAGTTTCGGTCAGGACTACTTGCATTCACTTCAAACTAATGCCCTTGGGAAAAGCATAAATCAACTTCTCCTCCTCCTAGCTGTGGGTAAATAGTTAGAGGCCTTTATCCATGTAAATGAGGTTCAACTAAGAGAAAATAATTCTTACAGAAAAAAACTGGAATCCCAAGTTAAGGACAAATGGGCAAGTGAGTGGCCACTCCCCACCCCTAAAAGAATGACCTTCTGCTGAAACCGCAGATGTGGTTCAATACTGCTCAGCTAGCTAATACAAACCAATGATGAATTATGATGGATAGGCAAGAATCGTACTCAAATCTCTGCACTTTGCCTTGAAATATCTTGAAGAAGAAACTGCACTTAGGGTTTGTAACCTTCTAAATAATAAAAATATTTTGATTCTATCATTCTCCCAGTCTAGTTTTTGGAAGATCATCTTGAGGCAGGCTGTAAAGAGTTTGGGTGAGCCGGTATCACCTTGTCTTACCTCTTTTTGGAGGACTCAGAGTCTTTATGTAGCCTGCTGTGACTGTATATATATTGCAGAACTCTGACGTATATGGGGTCTACACCTTTTAGAGTGATGGTTCACAAAAGCCTTCTTGAAGTCTACAAATGCTATAGAGAGTGGCATTTTTTATTCTGCTGCTTTTTCTTTCAGCTGATTCAACAAATGGAGATGGTCCGTGGTAGAGTAGTTTCTTCTAAAGCCAGCTAGTTCACATGGTTCGTTTTCATCTAATGTTTTAGGGATCTGGCCGGTGATGAAATTGTGAAAAGTTACACAGCTGAATAGGTTTATAGGTCTGTAGTTGTTGAAGTTTTTCAACTTTCCTTTTTTATGTAAAAGCATTATGATTGCTGTGTTCCAGTCTTCTGGGACTTCACTTTGTTTATAACATAAATAAAAACTCATTAAAAGGTGCAGAAACCTCAAACCACTGACAAAAACAAGGGAAAACATTGAGGAAACCAAACTGAAAACATTCAAAAAGAAACTAAGAGAAGACAGACGAAGGGACTTGACAGCAATCATCAAAACAACTCTCGAAAAGCTGGGGCTTCAAACCTATAAACAAAGCTCTCAGTATAGGACAGAAACACATAACTCGCATACTCGAAGAGGACAGAGACCTAACAACTGACAGAGACAGGATTGTCGAGAGTGCCCAATGATTCAACCAGAAACTCTATTCTTAAAGACATGGACTTCAAAACATCAAGCAGAATAAGCAAGGCACAAGCAATCAGTTCAAGAACTTCTCAGAAGTTAAACCAAGGGAAGTAAAACAAGCCATCAAACAAACAAAAAATGGAAAAGCCCCCGGTTAAGATAACATCACCATCAATTTACTCAGAATAGCTGGTAAGATCGTCACTAAAAAACTAGCAATTCTGTCCAATTTATGTCTAAAACATTTTCCATTGCAACCGCTTAAAAATCAGTTCTTTTGAATTTTTCTCAACAATTTAATATGTGGTACCAGATGTGATCAATGACATACTAAAAGTCTTCTACAATCTGACCACTGTAAATGTACAATTTCAATATGACATACAAAGGCCTTATTATATACATACTTCATGAGTTATGGATGTTTTCTTACAGTAGACCACACTATACAGACAAATCCCTGAATACAGCACAAAATTTAACCACACCCTGCAATCCACCTTTTTGAAAAAATTTCATTGAAATTCTTTGAGAACTTTTGGAGATATTGTGTGGATTCACAAGAGTGAATGAAGGAATGTTCGAAGAAAAAAAAAATGAGAACAATGAACAAAATTCCTGGATCCACCCCCATATTTCTTCTTCTTACGCAACATGAAATTTCATTGAAATTCATTGAGAAGAATTGGGGGTATTGTTTAGATAGACTGGAGCAGAATAAATATCTCTCAACCAAAAACAAATTCTTGGATCCACCTTAAAATATTATCACTTCTTTTTAACCCAATGGCCGACCTTTCCCCTAAGTTCAATTGACAATTATTGGGAACTTTTAGAAATATTGACTGGACAGACAGGAGGGAATACAGAAATATAGTGAGAAAAAAAACTGAAAAATATCTCTCAATCAAAGTTTGGGATCCACTCCAAATCACATCTTCCTTGATATATGCTTTACCCTTCCATGATATTATATCACAATTCATTGAGAACCTCTGACAAGCAGGAGTAGAAATAAGCACAAAAATATTTTTCAGTCAAGATCCATCTCAAGATTTGATCAGTTCTTCCTTACAATGCAGAGATATTGTGTTGATAGACAGAAGTGAATACAGAAGTGATAAAATGATAATATGGAAAAATATGTTCCAGTCAGAAACTAATCCCTGAATCTGCCTCCAAATTTAGTTACTTATTCCTTGCAATGTGCCTTAGTCTTCCATTAAATTTTATTGAAATTTCCAAGATATCATACAGGGCAGCGTACAGAAATTTATGAGAAAAAAGGTTTTCATTTTTTTGTACATTTCTGTATTCACCCAAGTTTTTCCATGCCACATCTCCAAAGGAACACAATGGATTTAATGAAAAATTGTAGAAAGGTGGGCCACAAGACGAAAATTGGGTGTACAAATTTTGTGGACGAATCCAGGGATTTGTGTTCCATTAGGAAAGATTTATAGGCTTGTTAGGTTGGAAATATTGCAAAGCAACTATTGCTAAGGAAAGTCTGTTTCAGAATGTCTCAATATCTGAAATTGTTTTGTACACCCAGGTGTATCACTATGCCAATCACCTGGACAAATGGGGGTAGAAAAATAGCATTGCACCAACCATTGAAATGAGAAAGGCCTACCTGTCTTAGGAATCAGCATTTAACATCCCTGGTTTTACCTGGATTTGAACACTAATCACTGGTACTCATGGCAAATATATAATTATCACAGCCACCGAACTGACAAAATTATATTCCTTCATGTTCTTTGGCCTAAACATTCCAAATACTTGGCAGACAAAAGTATAATATCTGATACCGTACCCCTGTTTTATTAAGCATTTCATACCACAAAAGGTTTCACTAAAAAATACCAAAAAGTCAGGAAAATGATAACTATAAAAGTACAAGTACTTTATCTTTATGACTGTGGTTATCACATTACACATATTAGCCGTGTGCAAAAGTTTCCAAAAAAAATCAGTTTTGTGCATTCAGTTTCTAATTTTCAAAAAAGAGTGCAAAGAAATTTTGCATGTGCCTTGTATTCGCTGCTCAAAATATTTTGGGTCAGCACACACAAACCAAATGTAGAACAGGCTTTTGCTGTTATCCTTTGTGAAATAATTGAGTACATACTCAAAAGGGACTACATTGAAGAAGATGTTGGAAACTAAATGTTTGGGTAAGTAATTTTTTTTAATGATTGAATTCTATGAACTTTTGGATAGCACTTTGTATGTAGAAAATAGTATGTATATGAATATCAAAATCGAATAATTATCAAAGAATCATTTTATTACATTTCAAAATAAAGAATCGATTTTATTTTATCAGACCACTATCAAACTGTATAAATATGTTCTAAAGTGATAGAATTTAAATAATATGTACATACTTTACTTGCTTGCTAATCATCACTCTGTGATAGGTGCCCAAGGTATTCATTTAGTTTAGGGTGGCACAGGGCTGTGATAATGGGATATGCAAGGAGGATAAACTTATTACACTAGCACTGGTCTGTGAAACAAGCTAGCTGGTGATTACACTAGAACAGATGCCAATGTTCCTTAATTGAATGAGTAACATGATTGATTGAGTGTCAGAATGTTATGATTTCACCTGCTTTCTCTTGTATTTTTATTGCTTAATTTTCATTATAATACAATTGAGCTGTCAATTTTGTTTCATCGTGGAAGCAAGACAAGTGCAGAATTTTACCTAAGATTATTTCTCCTGGTGGTTAAGTGGCATACTATAACCGTATTTTCCAGCTTTATAAGGCACATGGTTGACAAAGGTATTTGGAGGACAAGTGCTCACTGCAACTCATCCAGGCCTCATAAATGTACATTTTGATCTTCAGTAGACAGCCCTCCAGCCTTAATATCAGTTCATAAGATGTCCTTTAATATTAGCGGAGGTTTTAAAAAGATTTAAATGCGTGTCTTATATGCTGGTATATAGGCTACACAGGATGCTTAAACTAAATCAAATACTAATTCTGAACAACGACCTTGGGTAAACACAATTTCATTTTCCTCAAATAATTAATTGAACACTGTCAAGGCTTATCATGAGTATAACAATGATTTGCTGCTACAGCTTGCAAATGTTGTAAAGGAACAAAATGCAGGAAGAAATAGATTCATACCTCTCCCAAGGACATGAATGTAAGCAATGCCAATTATAATTTAAACCCAGTTTACCAATTCAATCTTTTATATCAATGACCATTATGCTACTCCACAAATGATAATGGTAAATTCATTCAAATCAGTTTTTCTTAACAGGGAGTAGTGGATTTATGCCTTCTCAAAGAGTACAAGTGTGGAATGAAACAGCCATGTCTAGAACTCCAACCTAGTTTACAAATTCTGTTTTCTGTATCAATAATCACAATATTCCTCCACAAATGATAGTTTTAAATTCATTCAAATCAGCTAACGTTACCACGGCTTAATGATTGAGTGCAATACAATGTGGTTCACAGTTAGATTATAGAGGCTAGATGTTGACTCTTATAAACACACATTGAACTGCAAGACATACAAATTTCCAGACAGAAATTACAAATTTTAGATCATTTTTACAACTGACATTTTTTTAAGGTTAAAGGAACAGATAAGAAATGCATCCAGTTGAACAGGTTGCACAGATTTTATAAATAGACATTTCCAATTTGTCTGATACCAGTAGTTGCCATTATTGTGATAAATTGAATACGTTGAGTAGCCTAAAAAATTGATTCTGTGTTTATTGTTGAATGATTTTTCAGACTATCAATTGAAGAAATTAAACTTGAACTTATCTCATCACCTGATTTTACCAACCACAGAACCTTATTTAGAATCATTCACAGCTGGGTCAGATTGTGTGTATGAGATTGGAGCTCCTCCGATACTTTTAGTTGGGAATTGAATACGAAACCCTTCTTTTAGCTAGGTATCAAAAACATTACTTCCTACGACAAACCCTATAAAACCCTTGGATGCACATGGTCCAATGCTCGTTAGCTCCATTACCCTGGCTGGTTATGCTTTTATCCCCAGTCTTTGCAGCCGGCTATTCTTCCTCTCTCTTTATTCCCCCATAAGATCGTTATCATTTCGCTGACCTGCCGAACGATCTGATCTTGACCATTCTTCCTCCATGACCTCTCTTTGTACTAACTTCACTTCGACAATATCAAGCCTCACTCATACACCCAGCTATGCAGCTATGCCCCCATGTCCTCACCACGTGCTCCAAACACGTATACACCTCTTACTCTCATGAATGAAATGGCAATGCTTTTTACTATTGGATAGTCATCAGGATCTTTCCTAAACTTCTTTACTTCGGGAAACATCTGCGGATAAAACTCCATGTTCTCTGTCTTTCACGTTCTCTCCGTAGAGTATCTATCAACGTCAGAGAATAGCCGCAAAATCATATGCACAACTTGGCAGTATAGCTCACTCACCAAACCCGGTTTCCACGTATTCCTTGGTATGATCCTAGCCATATGGATTCACAAGCAGTTCAGACACCTCCACTTCAACTCCAACACCAGTACAATCAAAGGCCAAGAAGGCTCGCACCTTTTTCTATCTCTTCTCATCTCTTTACGCAATCGATCAGATTTATCATATTCTTATATGAACTACATTTTCATCCGTCATTTGTCATTTATGTCCTTGTTTTAAGTGTACATTTTACTTGTCCATCGAAATACTTGTATGTTTTCTTTCTTACTTTGTTTCATCTCTGCATCTAAGTTCATACTTAACGCAAATTCTCTTCATACATCGCCATTTCTCCTTCCACATTTCCAGTGATGACGCCACCAACATCAAATCATGAGGAAACAAATCCCTTCACCTCCCCAACATTCATCACACTATTTCCTTTCCCAACTAAAAGAGTTATGAAAAGATGTAGTTCACTGGGGTGTTTCAGTAAAACTGGTTAAATTGTGTATAATATTTTGCTCATTATACAAGACAATTACTGCAAACTATTTTCTCATGAAAATGTTATATTTTTTTTCATGGAGCAGACGCACATAACTATGTAATAACTAATCTTTGAGCTATTTCTGTTAAGAACTAAACATGACTAGTAAAGAGTGTGTTTTTATTGGCTTGGCCCTAGAAGGATGTTTATTTCTTGGAAAGCCAATTTCAAAGATTGTGTTCAATTAAAAGTTTTATCAATCTGAAAATAAATTTTGTCTTCTCTTGTTAATGTTTGAAAGTCAAAACTTTTAGCAAATAGTCGCACAACTTCCAGATAGTTTATTGTCTAAAAAATGACTCGGGTCATTATCTTTGACTGAACTTGAACATCGAGAAGTTGAAGTGGAAGAGTAAAAATAGGTTTCCTAAATTGCAAACAGTCTGACTGTCAGCAATTGAACAACAATTTAGCTTTTTAGTGTTTTAGAAAACAAGGTACGATGAGACTGTTTATTCACCAACCAAAATCCTGTCATCAATAACCTACATATATGTTCATCCAGCCTAGCCCAGAGAATAAACTCAGACAACTTGTTCATAATGTTTCATTGAAGAAAGGATATACGTGGCTCTCCAGAAGGAAAGGGAAAGATTTGAAGAAATCTATCCCAGTTCATCTCAGGTTGATAGTTGGACAACATTTGAAGCCCAGGTAAATATTTCAATTGTTGCCTGATTTCATAATTGGTATCCCATTTTTTAAACTTTCTCAGTAGTTTTTTCTTTCCATCATTCAAAGACAAAAAAAATATCTGTAATGCTCAAAAAATAGAGAAATTTTAACAATTTCTCCATTTTTTGTGCATTCCAAATGATTATTTTAAAAGATCCCCATCATTCAAAGATTTTGCTCATCGTTTTTACTTAATTTCATAATGCAAAGGTTTTAAACAAATTATCACCAATAGAAAAAAAACCTTACAGATAAAAAGTGATTAAAAGAAGAAAAGTAAAGGGAAAAATAAATACCAGTTTCAGTGTAAACTATTATTTCTATCCTTTACTAGCACAGTTCTGTCATAAAAGATGAGATTATTTACTCATGAATCGGCACTTACAACTACAATTAGAGTATCTGTACGCATTGCCTTGGATCAATGTCTAGTGCCCAGCCTTCTACCTAGGATCAGAGTGTAGTATACATGTGCTTATTGAAAAGTGTTATGCTAGAAAATCTAATGATGTAAAAGCCATTGTCAATTTTTGGTTGTTTGTTAGTTCCTCTCTGCTAAAGCAAACAAAAGAGAGGAAGGGGGTGCCTGTATGTTTGTGTCTACATCCCAAATACCATTACTACTACTGATGTTGCTGATGTCTCAGTAGCTGCACAGAAAATATTCACAAATATAGATATACACGTACATATATAGACGTATATATATATATATATATATATATGATTATTGGATGGATAAGTTATATCCGACCAAATGTTGAAATTTTCATAGATAAGGAAGAATAAATACCTATTCACCCAATCTGAATTTTCCTCATTGTCTATAAAAATTTCACCATATATATTAAGTAGCCAAAAGGGATGGATTCAGTGTTTGTCAATGTGAAAGATCATTGTATTGATTGGAAACAGGGAAAAGGGAAAACATTTGGCTCTGGTCCCATTGTCTGGCTGATAGGTATTGGGCGGGGTGAGACATCAAACTTGTAATGCCAAGTAACAAAGTATCAAAGTATGTTCGTGGAATACCCCGTTGAAGTATTACTACCGGCTAGAAAGTGATTTGGTTTTGTTTCAACCATGTATATAAGGATAATTTATTAGAAAATTTAAAGGAAAAAATAAATTGAAGGAAGTGAGATGTTTTATGATGCGGGAAAATTAACTTTAGGGTTAGTTGAAAAATTGTCAATTCTTCGGTTGAATATGTTGGTCAAGAATCAACTTGGAGAAATTTTTCTGTATAATTAGAATTCTTAAAGTTGGTTTTGCATGCAGTCTAAGATTAAAACTGACAATAGATTTAATAATCACATGGGTTAACATTCAATAGATATGACATGAACAGTAAGTCACATCTGTTGTTATACTTACTGATCCTTCAATGTTAAATACGTTTTTTGGGTAACCTACATAAGTAAGCCCTGTTTTAAAAAAATTAATAATAAAAGTTAATACCTATACAACATAACAAACTAAATTAATTACATAAACTAAACATTAAAATTATAGCTGGGGTGTATCTAAAATCTCCGAAACAGTTTCATGGTAAACAACTGATGATCCCAACAAGAGACAATTTATACATTGTGCCTGAATAACAAAACAGGAAAAAAACACTGAAGAAAATTGCATAAATCTTGAAAAGAAAAAAAGCATTAAAATTGATCCTTGGAAGAAATTCAATCCTCCATTTCATTTATGAATTTAACAGCAATAGCAAAAATCCCCTCTTAGATGTCCTAATCCTGTGGTTCGAACACTTTGAAAACTCAAGGGCCCCAAAGGAAAATTTCTGGCAAAACCCTAATTTAAGCATTAGTTTTTAGACTTATTAATGAACTACAATAAAAAGCAATTTTTGACCTTCAAAAATCATATTAATTTGATTGCATTTATTCAAATTCTAAAAGGTGGTACAGGTCTGTGAATGATTATTATGTTTTCCAATAGCTGTGCAATGGATGATGTTGTTTCTTTACTACAATTGCAATGTCAGGTTCAGAGACTGCAAACCACTGAGCATTATTTGACAGACCCCTCAGTTTCCAAGTTGATTCCAATAACTATAATTTAACCACATCAGTATATAAACACATCGGTACATGAAATTATCAGTATATGAAGAACATACTAACACCAACTTACCTGCTCAACTACCTAAGTGAATGCCACAGCCATAATAAAACATGTAATTAATCAGCTTCTTCCCAACTACATTTCTATAAAGAGTCAAATAAGATAGAACTAACCCTGATTTTCAAAACCATGTCATTGATTAACAGATTAGATAAATTTTGAAAAAAAACAAAAGCAATACGAAGAATAATCTTAATCAAACAAAAAAAAATATCATAAACTTGTTTCATTGCATCCAGAAGCACCCAAACCATAAACAAGATGAAAAAGTGATGAAAGATATAATCCGAAAAATTCTCCTCACCTATTGACCAGAATAAAAAAATTAAGACACATCATATAGTACAAGAATTTTAATTTTGAAACCTTATCACCAAAATCAACACATCCCCAGGAGAAAAACATTCTACATAAGATCAATGGTGTGTATGAATTTGTATGTCTTTTGGGAAACTGTGTCTTTGAATATAACAACCACAAAAAGGTTTCTCATATAGGATATACAACCACGACCTTCAACATACCATCCAACAACCAGAGAACCACCTATCAACATATCTAAAGAAAATATAGAACTACAGCTAATACTTGTCAGCACCTTATGGAGAACATGAGAATTTTCACAAAATACAAATTCTTAGAAAAGACTTTGAACAATGGAAATTGTTTTGATCAAAGCAAGGCAGCACATTATCAGTAAAGGTTTCTTTCGAATTTGGCATTGAAATTCTCAAATGCATGTAACATCCAAAAGTGTTGGTGATGTCATCAGCATTTTGCATTGGTTTCAGTTACATGTTTAACTGTTTGGATGATAATCTTAGAAAAAACATTTAAATAGATTTAATCATTCAATTTGAAAAAAGCAACACTTGAAATTTAACTATAAAATTATAGCAAATGATAATAATAACACTTTGAATAACATTCTTGATAATGACCTATGATGTTCAAAAGAACTAGAACTCCAAAATCAATAAATTCAGAATATTTTTACAAAATTTTAATCCTGTTTATAGAAGGTTTGTGCACAAATTTCAAACCAAATGTCACCCTAAATTACACAGATACAAACACCTCCCCTCCTGCTTTTACCAAACAACCAAACACCACAATATTCACATTCTCCTCTTCAGCTTTGAAAAGTAAACAGCATATTTTTCTCTGTGAACTACTGCAAATATTTTTCTCTGAAAAAGATGGCTGGCTTCTGTTGAATTGCATCGAACTACACCCATAGAATGATAATGAAAAATTTTGAGATGTAACACCAGCCTTTTGAGTTTTTCACTCCATCTTCTAATTGTCATTTTCATGTACATATCTATGTATGCATGTATATATGTATATACGTATACGTATATATATATACGTATATATATATATATATATATATATATATATATATATATATATATATATATATATATATATATATATATATATATATATATATATATATATATATATATATATATGTATATATATATATATATATATATATATATATATGTATATATATATATGTATATATATATATATATATATATATATATATATATATATATATATGTATATATATATATATATATATATATATATATATATATATATATATATATATATATATATATATATATAAATATGTATATGTATATGTATACGTGAATATGTATAGATAGATATGTATGTATATGTTTATATATATATGATTTTATACATTTATATATGCCTACATGTATATATTTATTTCCAGCTCTTGGAGTTCAAAATTGAATGTATTGAGCTCTCTACGAAATAAATCCATCACATATCAGACTTTACCTTATATTATAATATATTGTTTTATATTATATCATACTATATTGCAAACCTGATTTGTACTATATACTGTTTATATACTGTATGTACTGTATATAGATATTTATACATGTATATGTATATATATGTATACATATTTTTAAATAATGTAATGCAATTTATAATTTGTATGTGTATATACATAATTGTATGTATACATATGTGTGTATATATATATATGTATATGCATATCTATTTGAATTGTAAATTGCGTTATGTTATAGAGAAACTCATTTGAAATGATCCTTCATCATAACATGGTCAATATATCACTCAACCTAGACAGTGTAAATAGAATAAACAACCAAAGAAAATGGTGCTGCTGCAGGAATCGAACCTGCCACCAATAGGGGAGCCACTTCAACATAGCAATGCTCTTACCATTGACCTTAACAGCAGCTGGTAATTCAAAGGCTCAAATAACTTTTCAACTCAAAGTCCTATCTTATTCATTCTTAATTTATTTGCTTTTTCCAAAACAACAGTTAGAAATGGATGTATGTGATCCGACAGAATGAATTATGAAATGCGTTATATCATAAAGAAACTTATTTCAAATGATCTTCATTTTATGACTAATGTATCATTCAACTTGGACTATGTAAATTGAATAAACAATTTGAGAAAATAAGGCAACTGTTGGATCGCCTTTATCATTGGTAAGAGCATCACTACGTTGAAGCGCCTACCCTATCAGTGGCAAGTTTATAATTTATTCTCTTGGATAACATATATCCATTTTTTAATACATGTATATACATACGTATACGTATGTATATGTGCATACGTACATATATATATATATATATATATATATATATATATATATACATATATATATATATATATATAAGTATATTTATATATATGTATATATATATGTGTGTATATTTATATGTATGTATTAACAAATGTATGTGTTCATATATGTATGTATATATGGCATGTATATATATACATGTGTGTGTTTATATACGTACATATATTGATGGAAGTGACAATTGGAAGGTGAAGAGAAAAACTCAAGAGAAAGCAGGTGTTACATCTGAGAAAATCTTATCATCACGTGGGCATGTTTTATGCATTTTGTCAGGTGCTAGCCATCTTTTTCAGAAGAAAACCTTCAGAGGTACAGAAGAAAAATTACTTTTTTCATGTTTGAGGTTGAGAAAAGAGATAGGGATGTTTCTGTGTGGTTTGGCAGATCAGTGGGAGTGGGGCAGGAGGTGTTTGCATCTCCATAGGTGAGAGTCATGGTTTATCTGAAATAAGAAGTTTCTGCGAGAGGAGGAGTCAGAGGGTGTTTGTTTTTTGTCTCTATGGATGTTTGGCTTATCTCAGATAAGAAGAAGCGTTGAGAGGAGGGGTCAGGACCAAAATGGTCAGTTCTCAGGAAAAGGTGTTTTTTTTTTAGATAGGAGAGGTGGTGTTTAGCATTCGATGGATTGGTGTTGATATATGTGAGGCAGGGCGGAAATAGGGTGTCTTGTCTTTTAATCTTCTTGGTTGATGGTAGGTTTCTTTTTTTCTTCTTTTTCTTGATACACACACACACACACACAACCACACACACACATATAAATATATATGTATATATACATATACATATACACACACACACACACACACACACACACACACACACATATATATATATATATATATATATATATATATATATATATATGTATATATATATATATATATATATATATATATATATATATATATATATATATATATATATATATACCCTCCACATACATATATACTTACATATATACAGGAAACCATATAATAAAAAAAATACATATTCAATAGAAAAAATCAATATATTTTTATAAAAATTAATCTACATGTTTAAAAAGATGTAAAGAAACAGGTTATTCAATGAAAAGACGGCTTTGATGTGGCCTCAGAAGTGACTGCATGCCCAGATCAGGAGGTTCTCTTTCATATTGGCCATCATATCTGCACTAGCAGCTTAATGATGAAGAAAGCATTTATTTTGCATATCAGATAATCATCTTTCAACATAATCTCTTTTCCTGTCAATGCGCTTAATCATGCGATGAATATTAATCACATAGATCAAACAATGTATAGTTAAAATTTTAGATGGAAATTTAGCTTGTAATCATATCTGGCAACGGACTTAATGAGCCCCTTTAGATCTATACATATATTTGCGATATTATCAAAAACATCTCAAGTTAGGCAAGATAAAATTACGAGCCTTTGAAACTGAAGGAAGTAGGTTCAAAATGTTGAGTTGATGCGAATATTATCAATAAGTTCACGATTCTTATTAAAATAGAGGCATCTCAAATAAAAGATGTTTTCAAAAATGATGTTTTTTCTTTCATATAAGGCAAATTAAAACGTGTTTTCGTCAAACTCTCAGAGTTTACTTTATTATCGCAACTAATCAAATCTGGCATTTGAGATGTGTGAATTTCAGACAAGAATAACAGCGAGATTGGAAAAGAAAGAGTGATTCTGTGACATCATGTCATGTAAACTAACGTTTTTACATTTTCTGTATTTTTTTTGTAAACATTGAATTTCTGTTATGAAAAATATCATTTTTGTACAATAACACACACACACACACACACACACACACACACATATATATATATATATATATATATATATATATATATATATATGTATGTATGTATATTTACTTTTCTTTTCTGTGAAAATCAGTTTGCTTGAAAGGTTGTCATTAAAACAGTTAATATAATAATAGAACCATTGGATAATATAAAAGCAAAAAAATTTAAAGAGGCAATAGATATTTTGAAGTATTTGTCTGACCGTATAATTTATAATTACAAATAAATTACAATTTTCATTAGTCTCCGTGGCGCAGTGGTCTAAGCTGTTCTGTCAGACATTAGTAAATCTTGGGATCAAATCCCCCGGGGAGCAAGGGAATTTTTTTTTCTTACTTTCAAGGTCAGTGGTGGATCAACTATTGGACAGAGTAAACCTTTCTTATGTATAACAATGAGGGATAACAAGGACCAGAAGAAAAATGAGTGACAAATAACAGTGACAATGTTATGTATGCAAATAGACACAAAATGAGACACAAAGTATTGGGAAGAATATTGAATGGAGAATTGTATTCTGTTTTGCTAACTTTTTAGATATTAATGAAGCAAAGGATTTGTCCTTAGCACAGACAAGCTTGTTTAATATATATATATATATATATATATATATATATATATATATATATATATATATATATATATATATATATATATATATATATATATATATATATATATATATATATATATACATATACATATATATATATATATATATATATATATATATGGCTGACATGGTAGCAAAGTTAGTCGTGTATTTTACAGTGGTTGGCATTTCAATACTCTCTACATAAAGATTTAATGCAATACTATTTCCCTTCCCTACTTGTGTCCCTGATTTGGACTAAGTTATGTCAATTGGATATGTCACATAAGTGAGATAACCATCATTAAGGGGCCCTTTTTCGATCACCCTTCAAACTTTTTTTGAATAAAAGGGCATTTGAATAAAACTATTGGATGAAGGTAGAAAAAAAAGCAAAAATCTCGTCATTTTTGTGTTTGAATTATGAAGTAGTCCTAAAGCTACAAAAGCTTATTCATTTCCTTTTCATTGTTTTCAAGGGAGAGAACTGCTGTCAAACTGCAACATATAACCTTGGCCTCATGACTTTTAAACTAGTACGTGGCAGTGTGGCTGATTACAGAGTGATTATGTACAGAATACTTAAAATGTGCTGATGTGACTAGAGAGAGAAAAAATGTTTAAAGCTCTGTAGACTAAAAAGTGATAAAAGCATGTTTTTTGAAAGAAATCAACAGGATGTATAGAAATGTATTGTATCCTTGCAAATATATTTCCATACTCAGTGAAAGAGTATTAGGATATACAGTTGATCATAAATGTCATCTTGTTTACTATGTTTAGCTTAATACTGCACACGACCACAGTACTGGGGCACTTAGTGAGGATTGAACTCAATAGATTGGCAAATCTGTCTTGATATTTACTAAGCTCAGTACTGCACAAAGCCACCAGTGTGAAGTGAAGATTTATCTCACTACAGTAGTAATTGTCTTTAAGACTAGTTTGTTAAATGTTGCTTCATAGCACATGATTAAAGCTAAACTTATTCTGGCACAAACTCATAAATGTTGGACGTACAATGAGGATCAATCTCCCTGCAATAAGGGAGACCGAGGTAAGTCAGCCCATGGAGTTAGTTGGACCACAGGCTTTTATTCAAAGTCAAAACGGTTTCAAAGTTTTTTTGGACATATGGCCAAGTCAGACAATTGCCTGTCTTCTTGCATCAGAAATCTGGTACAAATGTGTAGCAGACTGTAGGGGTGAGTGCTAAAAAACTGATCTTGATGATTGAAAGTAAACTTGTTGAAGATTTTCAGAGCTAGTGAATGGTATCAGCCAGACATGCATAGCTGTGAACAATACCTGTACAATAGAGGTATGTTTGGGGAGTGACGCTTTTGTTCTATCTAGTGACTGGTAACTGGCAACCCCAAAACCCTGAAAAAAAAAGTCTGTGTTGGGGCAAGTTGGTCCTTTTGCTATGGAGCAAGTTGGTCCCTAGTTTTCCAGTTGTGTTTGTTTGATCACATTTCCTGGTCACAAGAAAATTATGTAGATCTGTTATTCTCTAGTCATAGTCTACAGAAATTTTTTATTTTTATTTTTTTCGCAGTGTGTGTCTACTGAAGAAGTGCCAAATATTATTATATCTTATACAAAAATCTTGACACTGTTAATATCACAAATGAATGTGTCTTATTTTCTGGATGCTTTGAGGGACATGATACACAAACAGCAGCCTTCTTGTGAATGGTTTTCTGCTAATTGAAAATGAAGATCCAATTTGCCCCATTCTGTGCACCCCATATGTTGGGCAAATTAGTTCCTGTGTCACTAGGTCAGCTATAAGATGTGAGTTATGTTACAAATTTGCTATTTATTGAAATCACAGATTTAGGCACAATATCAGTTTAAACCATAAATGGTTCCTCTTACTCTGTTGAAATATTTTTCACACTGCTTTGAGGGCAAAAGGGGGCCGACTAGCACCAGTCTCCCCTATTTACTATCTACTTTACAAGCTTGCTAACCATTGCTCCGTGGCAGAACACCTGAACTGAATTATAGTTATTCACTAAGCATAGTTTAGGCTGGCATAAGGCCAGAGCAGAAGGGTACCTCTGATATTCAAACTCTCACGTTTAAACTCAATCACAAATTAGTTTACAAGATGAATTTGTTAACCATTACACCACAGTAGGCATCCAACATGTATGTGGAGTTATCTTTCATGTCAAATGCTGTAAATATTCTGCACAGCTGCCCATGAGGGGGCATCAATTGACATGCTTTTCTATGCAAACATGGATATAATTATATGTTTGCTTCACACATACATATGATATGAATGAAGATATCACTGAAAAATATACTTGTAGATATATATACGTATGGGTACATATCATGCATGTCCACTTATATATATATATATATATATATATATATATATATATATATGTGTGTGAGGCCTGTCCAAAAAGAAACAATGAGATGTTTTTCGTGTTTTTGTAACTGAACTATTATGTTGCAGTGACTATTACCTTTTGTATACAAAAAAAGAAAAAAAGGCATCAAACCAATTTAGTTCACACATGTGAACAGGTGTGTAGTGCACCTGTATTTTTTCTCACAAGTTGAACAAGTTGTTAGTGTAAAATTCTGTTTTAAAACAGGTAATACTTCTGGGGAGTTTTTTCATGTTGCAACAGACCTAGAAGGAGGATTACCTGTGCCGCATGTAATGCCACAAATGTTACCAGTGTTTAAAATCAGGAAAAACATTCACCAAAGACGTTGCCATACCTGGAAGATCCTCCATGTTGGCGGAGGATAATCACATTAAAAAAGAGTATGCTGTGATCATCCAAGAAGATTCTGAAGAGGTAGGAATCCGTAAAAACTTGTAAAACATGATTTTAAAGAAGAATTGATGATGCATTGTGTTGTCACCAAATCTGTGCTACGTCTGCTGACAGATGAACAAAATCTTTGGTGAATCACATGACAACTCTCATCCCTTAGCTACCATTCTTTTGGCTTTTCTGTTTCCAAAGCTTATTCCCACCCTCTAAAAAGTCATTGATTTCAGACAAAAGAAGAGATAGAAGAAAATGCACCATAAGACCTGCACAATATCACACAAAACAACTTGCAGAATACATCCAGAAGAGGAAAAAAACCTGGAAACCGTGAATGACAATGGAGTGGTCTATTTTGAAGGAGATAAGTCTCTTAAGTTGGTTGGTGAAGCAAAAAATTTGTTTTTGAAAAAGTTTGGTTTCTCCTTGGACAGACTCCGTATATGTGTGAGAGAGAGAGAGGGAGAGAGATAGTTGCACACACACATGTATATGAGTACATATATATAGAGAGAGTGGCTATATGTTCATATTTTCCCAGACACATCCATTAGGTCTTGAAATCTTCACACAGAAAAAATTTTTCTAAAAGTCTGCAAAATTGATTATCATGCCCAGTTCTAGTGTAAATAGCACCAAAGTATGAGTTGGGCTGGGCTAAGATGTCTTCAGGAATATGTTTTTTTAATGTTCAGAGGTGGCAACCATATATATATATATATATATATATATATATATATATATATATATATATATATATGGGTTACAAGGATATATACCAAGTGAATGGCAACATTTTGTGCCTCTCGCACTCATCAGTAATTTGCAATATTGCAAGAGGCACAAAATGTTGACATTCACCAAGTATATATACTTGTAATCCTCATTTTGATATATTTAATATGTTAAATATTGAGCACTTTGATTAAACATCTACAATTGATAATGCAGGTAGTGAGTTTTTTCATTTAAATTTTTAAGATGTGAAGATTTTATATTTGAGTTTTGTATTAGCCTTTTGGAGAAGAGAATATGTCCACATTGGTATTTTGTTGAGCAAATATGTGCGTTGGTAATCTAAGAATCAAGGAATACCAAGATTGACCTCTCAAAGTACCATGAGGAGGTGCTTCCTGGAGAATGGATCCTCTGCACCCAGAGTGAATAGATGGGCTCTTTGGAGATTCTTCTGAAATCTTGAGAATGTAACGAAATAGGGGCCTGGTTGTCACTTTCCCTGGCTAAAATGCAGGCTGTCTAAATAGCAGTTTCCCTTCAGAATAGATACAAATATATCTGTGTATTTATGTGTACGTGAGTGTGTGAGTATATGTATATATATATATATATATATATATATATATATGTATTTGCATGCATGTGTGTGTGTCAGATACCTACAAACACATGTCGATGGTTAGAGCGGACATGTGTGTGGACGAAGTGACTCACGCACATAACATATCTCAATAATTGACCAAGATGTTTTCAGTATATTATCAGGAGGACCATTGAGGAGACAGTCTGCCTGCCTCTGGTCAACTAAATCAGAATACCTGCAATTTTTGAATTAAGATTTATTTTTTTTAAATGTCTATTGGACTTCAAAGTACTACAAAAATACGGCTTTGAACTAATTTGGTTACTTGCCTTCACTTCATTGAAGAAATCATTTTACTAAAACATTTTTTTTTTGTTGGGGAGGATGTCCTATTTATGATGTAACTATACTGTTGAAGTGAACCCTCACTATCCATCCATCAGCTTTGAAGTAATTTGGTTACTTGCCAAAATCTTTCCTCTTCTTTAAAAAAAGATATTTTATTCATATCTATATTCACCCCTGTCCGTCCACAAGTTATTTCCGAAAGTTCTCAATGAATTTCAATGAAATTTTGTTGTTGGGTGGGAATAGGCCACAGCTACTGTTCGAAAGGGATAATTCCACTTTCCAAAATGTACAAATACACCTAATTTGTGTTCCTGATCCATGGTCTATCATACTTTGATTTCTTACTTCAGCTAGATGACCCAAAGGACCATAAACTATTTTTATACTCTGCCGACATGCACAGAACAAAAATGCGTTCTTGAATATAGAATTATCAACTGTAAAAATCCACTCTATAGACCATTTTCTAACACATCACATATAACCGTTTATTGGTTGTAGACAGGGTTGTTTTGTTTTCTGTATGTTTTGATGTTGTATATTTAAGGTATCGCTGTACAATTTATGATGTAACTACAGTTTACTTTACTGATCAATCATTTTTGCATAACACAAAATTTGAGAATTGGGGCATATGTAGATTATATGGGAACTTATATTTTTCACTTTTTAGGGGTCAAAATTGAGAGGGGACTTTTCCTTTCCACTTTTATGGTCAGAATCTCAGGGAAATCTTTTTCACTTTTAGGGGTCAAAATCAAGGGAGATTTTTTTGAATTTTAGGGTTCAAAATCAAAAGGAATAATGCTTTTAATCTTTGGGGTCAGAATCAAAGGAAAGATTTTTTTCTACTCACAAGGGTTAGTATGTATGGGAAGAACCCTTGGCTTTTAGGAGTCCAAACCTAAGGGAAGGGATCAACATTTGTTGGGGAAGATGTCTTTCTCACTTTTTGAGGTTAAATCATGTTGAAATCATTCTTTCATTTTTAGGACCAAAATTGAGTGGAAAGTTTTTTTCACTTTCAGAGGCAAAAATTGAAGGAAAACTTCTTTTTTCATTTTAGGTGTCAAAATCAGGAGGGGACATTTATTTCCACTTTCAGAGTTCAATGTAGAGATAAAGATTTTTTCACTTTTAGGGGTTGAATTCAAAGAGAAAATTCTTTTTCAACTTTAGGGTCCAAAATTGAGTGGAAAATCTCTTTTCACTTTTAGGGGTTAAGATCAAGAAGGAATATATTTTTTTTCACTCTTTGAGGCCATAATCTAAGCGGAGATTCTTTTTCACTTTCAGTGATCAAAATCAAGTTTTTTTTTCTATTTAGAAGAACAAAACCAAAGGGGAACTTTTAGGTGGCAAATTGAAGAGGAGCATTTTTTTTACTTTAGAAGGTCAAAATGGAGGGGAATTTTTTTTTTCCTTTTTTTAGGTGTCAAAAAGATTTTCTCTTTTATAGGTCAAAATCAAGAGGGAACATTTATTTTCACCTTTAGGGGTCAACATTGAGGAAAGATTTTTTTTCACTTTAGGGAACATAAGTGACTGGGGACTTTTTTCATTTTCAGGGGTTGACAGCATGGTGGAACTTTTTCCATTTTTAAACATCACCCCCATTCTCTTTTTTGGACATTAGGCCCTCTTTTTTTTTCAACATTGGCTCCCCTTTTTTGAACATCAGCCTCTCTTTTCTTAACATTACCTCCTCCCCACAAATACCCCCATTTTTGCTATTAGGCCCCTTTTTCAAGATTACTCTACCTTTTTAGCATTAGTCCCTTTTATCTTAATATTAGTCTCTTTTTTTCAATGTTACAAACCCTTTTCTAACATTACATATAATTTGATAGTAAGATATAAACCTTTTACCATTTTTTAACATTAGGTCCCTCTTTTTGGAGATAGGTCCCACTTTTTTAACATCAACACTCCATTTTTTTTTTTTTTTTACCCCTTTTTTTTCAATATCAACCCCTTTTTAACATTTGCCCAACTGCCTTTTTTACATCATCCCGTCTTCTCAACATTAGCTCCCCAATCTTTTCCAGCAGTGTAAAGAAAGAATGGTAATATATTAATTAATTGAATTAAATACTATCTTCTTAAATTCTATCCGTCTATCTTTCTATTTTAGAAATATGGTTAAGAACCAGATAATCAAACTATATGTTAGATATTGATATTTTTCCAATTCACTGAGGTGTTAATAAATTAACATACATTTTTCAGTAGATGAAGTATTAATACCACTTTTTTTCATTTCTAAGCTACTATTTACCTTCATCTTAATATTTTTTGTTGCTTTTTATCACTCTTCTCAGATGATAAAAAAAGCTACAAAATTGTTGAGATGGATGTTAAGACAAACTGTTGATAATCATTGCATTGTATTTTTATGAAATTTAAGATTTTCGTTAACTAACTGTATATTTTTTTTTACAAGCATCTACCATGCACCTTTCCAACGATCTTTCAAAATATATAGCAATAAATAAATATCTTTTTTGAAGGTTTGATTTTGATTATAACTGTAAAAATAAGCACAAAGCTAGTCACAAGAAAAAGAAAAAATTCTTTTGCATACTTACAGAGGATTTCTGAGCCAATTTAAAACTTCACATTTTGGACTGAAAAAATAATGATTTCACCGTAATTGATGGATCTGTCACCAGAAAGAATGAAGTCAAAATTTTAAATTTCCACCACAAGCTTCATTGTATTCATTTATATATTTGTACATTTATGATTATGGAATGGTGAAGTGTTAGTTTGTTATTTATGGTACAAGATTGATGGGTTTTGGGGACCAAGAATTATTTGTGAACTTTTGAATTCTCAGCCCCCTGGTGCTTCGAGCTCCCATGAGTAGCAAGAGGTAACTGTATAATAATTATGATTTTTTATTTCTATTTTTGATTCTTCCAAAAGTGCTTTACTAAACTAGTCTCATTTTAATTTTAGCAATAAGCTTGGGTTCTAATTTTACTTCATCATTTCTCTCATAATGAATTGGAAATGGAGATATTTGGCATTTCTTTTTTCTGGTGTATTTTTGTTATTCTATTGATTTCTGCACCAGGGAATTCTGCGGATTAAGTGACAGCAAGTCTTCTCAGTATTTTAGCCAACTTCATTTGTGCAGTTGTTAGAAGTCTTATTCTATCTTAATTACTACTATTTTTATTACTATCAACAGCAGAAACTTCATGCTTTAAATGAAACTGTTGCCCAATGTTGTGGTAGTGATGGTGTTGATGGTGGTGACCATTGCGAGACAAAGAGTTCACTTTGTAAAAAATAAACAAATTGAATAATCCAAATTTATTAAGAAAGTTTTGTATAAAATATACTTATTTTCTTTGTAAAGTCTTGAATAAGTTACGAAAGTTTGGCTTCATCATTTCCATATCATCATGGTAAGCACACAAATTAATTCTAACTGGAATTTGAATATTCCCAGTTTGGCTATAAAATGGGGTTAGCAGTGAGAACTACTTATATTTTGCAAACCTGGATTGACATGTGATATGACAGTAATTCTAGTAATTTTTTATATGATAATATTTTCCAGACAATGCTAATGATATGATGATAAACTAGTGTTGACCCATAGAAATTTCATGGTTTAAAAATATCAAACTCAATAAAAAAAAAAGGGCAATTTAATAATAATAATAATAATAATGACAACAGCAAGATTAGGGCATTGACCGCACAAGACCGATACAAGTACCTAGGTGTCCTTGAATGTGACACGATGAAACGGGAAGAGATGAAGGAGAAAATAAAGAGAGAATACCTGAGAAGGATAAGGAAAATATTAGAAACCAAATTAAACAGCAGAAATCTAATAAAAGGAATGAACACCTGGGCTGTGTCAGTAGTTAGGTATACAGGACCATTCCTAGGATGGACAAAGGAAGAGCTCCAATCAATGGATAGGCGAACAAGGAAACTTATGACGATGCATAAAGCATTACACCCTAGAGATGATACAGATAGACAATACATTAAGAGAAAAGAAGGTGGCAGGGGGCTCATCAGCATAGAAGATTGTGTCCAGAGAGCTAAAATAGTCCTAGAAAGGTATGTGCAAACAAATAGAGAAGAAATCATAAAGAGCGCGAGAGATAGTGCAACTAGCAATAAAGTAGAAAATAATGGAACAGTACAGCAAACAAGAAAAGAAAGATGGAAAGGGAAAAAATTGTACGGCGAGTTTAAAAGACAGATACAAGATGTAGCAGACGAGAAATCATGGACGTGGTTACAAAAAGGGAACCTTAAGAGAGAAACAGAATCGCTCATCATGGCAGCCCAAAACAAAAGCATAAGGACAAACTACATAAAAACAAAAATCGACAGAACACAGACAAACAGCAAATGCCGCATGTGCAGTGAAAGAGATGAGACAGTAAACCACATAACTAGTGAATGTAGTCAACTCGCCCAGAAGGAGTATAAGCATAGACACGATAGAGTAGCAAAGATGATACACTGGGAACTAAGCAAACAAATGGGATTCCACCATGTGGAAAAGTGGTATCAGCACAAGCCAGAGGCAGTTTTGGAGAATGACAACCACAAACTACCCTGGGACTTTGACATCCAAACTGACCACCTCATCCAGGCAAGAAGAACGGACTTAGTAATAGTAGATAAAAAAAGGAAGGCCTGCCAAATAGTAGACGTTGCTGTGCCTGCAGACCATAGAGTAAAAAAGGAGGGTGAAAAAAGGGGAAAAATACTAGGACCTAGCAAGAGAGTTAAGGAAAATGTGGAACATGAAAACCAGGGTAGTACCGGTCATAGTGGGCACACTAGGAATTGTCCCCAAAATGCTGAGGGTGAGACTGGAGGAGATCGGGATTAGGGGAAGGATAGAGACCGTACAGACCACAGCACTACTGGGAACTGCACGGATACTGAGGAAGGTGCTAGAGATATAAGTACTGCAACGAATCGTAGCTCTGTCATGATATGCGAAAGAGAGAGGAGACGTTAGCTGAAGACCTGAGGAGACATATTGTCACTCAGCCTTCAGTGATAACCACTGGTCAACCGGTGTGAAACAGTAAATCGCAAAATTACTGCAACCTATGAGTACTAGGAGAGGAGGGCTGGAGACTTGAGGAGACTTGCTGTCACTCAAACTCCAGCGGTTACCACCAGGCAACTGGTGTGAGATTCCAAATCATCATCATCATCATCATCATCACCACCACCACCACCACCACCACCATCATCATCATCATCATCATCAATCTTTTAACGCCTGTCGTTGGACATAGACCTTCTCCAGGATTTGCCACAATTCTCTATCATGGGCGTTGCAGAGCCAGTATTTCTTGAATTTGTCTAGTTCATCTCTCCATCTTGTGTTCTGTCGGCCTTGGTTTCTCATGTGATCTCTGGGGATTAATGTAGTGAGTTGTAATGTCCATCGATTGTCTTTCATTCTTGCAGCATGGCCTGCCCATTGTCATTTGAGTTTTTTAATAGTTTTATATGATGTCTTGGAATCCCGTTTTCTTCCTAATATAATGTGCTGTCTTGTGATCTCTCCATGTAAGGTTAAGCATGATTCTCTCATGTGCATGTTGCATACTTCTTAGTTTGTAGGTCTGTCTCTTTGTTAGGTTCCATGTTTCAGCTCCATAAGTGATTATCGGGAGAATGCATTTGTTGTATACTCTTCTTTTTAGGATTATTGGGATCATCTGGTTTTTGAAAGTTTAACTTGCTCTGCCGAAGGCTTGCCATCCTATAGTGATTCTTCGCTCTTTGGAGGATCTCATGGAGATTCATTGTCCTAGGTAGATGTAGTGGTCTACCTTGCCGAGTTTTATAAGTTCTATCTTAACAGTTATGTTCATATTCTCAACATGATTTTTGCACATAATTTTCGTTTTACTGAAGTTCATGTTTAGGCCGACTTTTTTGCTTTCTTCATTTAGTTTGTCTAGCATTAGTTGGAGGTTGTGTAGGTTCTCTGCAAAAAGGACGATGTCATCTGCAAACCTAAGGTTGCTCAGATATTCACCGTTTATTTTGATTCCCCTATTTTCCCAGTCCATGTTTCAGAAGATCATCTTAAGGCAGGCTGTGAAGAGTTTGGGTGAGCTGTTATCACCTTGTCTTACTCCTTTTTGGAGCTAGAATGGTTCAGAATCCTTGTGTAGCCTAATGAAGGAGTTACTGTGGTTGTATATGTGTTGCAGTACTTTAACGTATACAGGGTCTATACCTTGTTGGGTGATGGCCTTCATAACCATGGGAATTTCTACAGAGTCGAATGCCTTCTTGAAGTCTATAAATGCTACAGTAAGTGGCATTTTGTATCCTGCTGCCTTCTCTTTCAGCTGAATCCTCAAAATTTGGCTCAGAATAAAGGAATTTCCCCCCACCTAGTGTTGCCACAAATAGTTTGTTATTTATAACTGAATCTATTTTTAAAAATGGCAAAAAACAGTTAGATTTTTCCATTTCCAGTTAACTTATTAAAGAAAATAACTCTATACTAAGACTCCTGAACAAATAATTAATAAAAATTGAACATTAACTTTTACTACACTTATCAGATTATATTGGCAATCATACATTTTTTTAATCTCTAATTGAAAAAAACCTGGCCTGATCTAGCTAGAAAATGGCTAATTCAGCAACTCTGATTCCAAACTTTCGTTTGTCTTCATTTTGCCAGCAGCAGGTACTTCTTTTTTCATCAAAGTACTTACGTAACATGACATCATTTTATTAGAGAGTAGCAGTTACACACTTTAATTTTAGTGATGATGATATATACAGTGATACTTCTCCTAACGAGGACACTCAATTCCACAAAATTTCTCATTAAATGAAAAGTTGTTTGGAGAATAATTAAATCAATCAGATTTGAGTATTTCATTCCAAATAAGAATATCAGACCCCTAAAACCTTAATAATAACCTGGTAAATAATTTATAATGTGATAATGATTTTCAAAATAATATATAAATACAAATAAACATATAAAGAATGTAATGAATAAATAAATGATCTTATTATAATTCTCCAAATGTTCATCTGTCTGTCAGTCTGAAAAGAAACATCTAGATACTAGATATAGCTGTAGATGATTATAAATGAAATCTAGATGATTCTTGATAAATTTATTGAATTTTGCCTTTTTTTTTGCCAACTGAAATTACATTATAAGATTCCTTTACTATGAGAGGCACCGTTAATAGTGTAAATAAATGGTATGGTTTTATCAATTTCATCTGGGGTTTTATTAGGAAGAGCCTATTGTTTCAAATAGTGGGTAGGAAATATTTTTTATCAGCATAATAGAAATTTTGTCTTAAATTTATTATGTATTAGCTGATAAAAATATATCCAACCCACCATTTGAAACAATAGATTCCTCCACTCTAAGTTATGGCCAGAGAAACAAGAAACAGATGGAAAAGATCACACTGTTCATTATATACATATTGGTTAATACCTGTGGAAAAAGTTCACAGACCTATTTGAATTTCTATAATACAATTTAAAAAAAAAAAAAACAATGATTGTTTCAGTTGAAGAGTCTGTAGTTCCAAATGGTGGGTAGGAGGTATTTTTATCGGCAAAATTTTTGCCCCATGGTGGAGAAGTTTAGTTTTAGGAACAGGAAAACAAAAACTAGCATTCTAAGGGAAATTATGAATCACCACCATCCACCAACCATATATCTTCTTTTTTACCTCAAAAATTATGCAGTGGTGGTGGTAAAATTAATTTACCTTACTGAAAATGTTACCAATGGGGTATGAACCATGAATTCATGATTAAAAAAAAAAGCATGAAAAAATATGTTTGGTCAAGCATTCAATCAAATCTGTTTGATGACCAACGTTTTTTAGCTGCATGCTGTGTTGGGGATGATCAATCTAAAAAATTGGGAAAAGGGGTGGTTAATGAATGACTTCTCTTGTCTCTTGTTGGACTGTGATTGCTAAAATGTCTAAATTTTCAAAAAACAAGAGTGAATGTTGCTGGACACAAAATAAGGGACCAGTTTAACGTAGACTGTCATTGTGAATTGAAATCCCCACAAAAAACTTGGAGAGGAATTTTCAGAAAACAAAAAAAAACATTTCCCCTACTTATTGAAGGGAGTGGGCACAAAAAAAATTATCTATGATGAATGGTTAGGGCTGGGCAAAGTCGAATATATAGATACATATCAGAATAGATGAATTACCTCAACCCAGCAACAGTATTTAAACCGGTCTGTTATGGGTAGCAGTAATCTAAAAGGTCTCACTACTCATTATATAAGTGTATCAACTTATAATTGAGTCATCAGCGAAATCATCTATACTGAGAGATTTGATGTGGATTGAACCCACTAAAAATGGCCTGCAAGATTAGTTTGCTGATTATTGCTATATAACATGCATTCTGATTTTTTCAACTTGTGATTACTTAGCATAGTTTTGTATGAGATGATTAATGTCAGGAGATCCAATGAGGATTAAACTAACTAACAACAGCCAGCCAGATCAGCTTGTTGATCATTGTTTCAAGTGTTACAGACAACATACAAAGAAAATCATACAGTTCATATTTAGAAAAGATAGATTACAAGTTCGAACAATGGCCATCCCACATTACATCTTTGCATTGAACACAAACCAATTTGGAATTCATTTTAAAAATACCACAAAAAATGAATTCCAAAAACCTGGTAAAATATTAATAACATTTTTTAAAATTTTTTTTCTTTTTCTATGGGATTTTACACCTGACAAAGGCTGAAGAATTGATCCGCTGAAACATTGTGTTAACCTCATCAAAAACAAAAAGGAGTTCCATTGTCTGAACAAAATTTTTCACTTTGTCGACCCTGTACAAATTCTACATTGCTTCTTTACACTTTACCAACAGATTGTGAATCCATCAGCCTTAAACTTAGTGAATGGCAAGAGGAAAAGACGAAGGGAGAGGAGTTAAGGAGAAAAGTAGGAGAATAGAGTGAGAGGAAGGAAGGAAAGAAAGAAAGAAAGAAGGAAGGAAGGAAGAGAAGTTTTGAGAAAGATTGGAAAGCAAGCATGAAAGAATAGAAGAGAAAAAGTTGAGCAACTGAAGAATGAAATAGATTTCAGCAAATAACATCAGAATTGCTAGCAAAACTCTTGGGAACATGCAATAGTCATAAAAATGAAGGGTTTGTGTGCAACCGCTTAGAAAAAAAGACATTTTTTTTGCTGCTTGCCTTCAAGCTATAATGCACTGGAGAGCAAAGAACGTATTAAACGACAATGTAATATGTCAGATGCGGCAGGACAGGGGGACACAGACAAGAGAAATGTTGGCTCACAGATTCAAATAACCCAAAGGTCCTTAAACCTTTTATTACATTGCACATAACATTGCTGACAAGCAGTCTATATGGGATTCCTTTAGTGATAGCTCAATGGTTAGATAATTCAGACTGGAAGTGGTGAGAAATGAGGTTTCTAGATTAGGAGTCTGAAATGATGTCCTATATCTTTTGAATAAATATCTTCATCATTTGAATCATAAAGCCTATATTTGCACTATATTATAGGAGTGGAGGTTTGTACAGCCACACCCTCTTCTTTGTTTTTTATCATGGTGCACTAGACCGTTGTCACCATAATTGGCAACAAGTACAGGGAGAATGGAGTTCATGACATCAGCATGTCTCCGGTAAGTTTCAGACTAGAACCTGAGTTGAGATGCAAAAATATGGATTTTTGTTTATGAATCCAACTTTGATAAGAAATAAATTTTTCAACATCATTCTAAAAGCATCTATTTTGTTACACATTAAAGCTGTTGTTTTGCTGCATATTTCATTATTGGCATATTTGCACAAACTTGGACTCTTTCATCGAGTTTTTTTGTTTTTCTCAAAAAGAAAAAGAAATAGACCATTACAATTAAGCATCGACACTTTCAGCAACAGAAGCAGCTGTAATGGAGTCTCAAAGTCAAATGTCACGTTACCAACGCTGGGATCCAAATAACTATTTAAAATGATGTTGTTGGTGTAATATGACTTCATTTATATCAGTATAAAATGGTTTTGTGTTTCGTTCCAGAGTGCAGTCATTATTCAGAGGGCCACTTTTGTAAATTCTATCACTTTCCTAAAGATTCAGTTCACAAGAGAAGACGGATTTCTAAAATTAGATAAATATTTAAATGATTTTATGACTACATGTGCAGTTTATAGTCAGTTGACATAACAACAATAACATTTATCTAAGTGCAACAAAATAGTCTGCAGTTTGTATATATAAGCACACATCATAACAAACATATTCATGCAATTAATACCTAGGACCGTAATCATTTGCTGCGTTGTAAAACTCAAATGGTTATGGAATGGTCATATTGCAAGAATGGCAGACAACTGCTGGACATCCCAACTCACTATGTGGATCCCAAGAGATCATATGCAAAACCGCGGCCAACAAAATATAAGATGGTGCAACATAGACTAACGGCTATGTGATACCCATGACAGTGAGGTCTATGATGATAATGATGATGATGATGATGAGGATTAAATATCATCTCTCTTTTTAAAATCATTCATGTCTGTTGATAGCACTACATATTTCTCAGGTGTTAGTTATCTATTCCATCATCCGACTACAACAATCCTGTTGAATTTTTTTTATCTTTGATTTACTTCTATTTACTTTTACTGTATATGTATAGCATCTCTGTCTGTTATATTCCAACCTGATGAAAAATATATCAATTCTAAACCATGCATAATCTTGAACATTTTAATCAAGTCTCTCCAATCGCTCTTATCTTCTCTAATAATAGTAATTCTAACTCCTTCTTCACAACTATGCTTTTTAATTCTGGTATCAACTTGGTTGCTTGTCTTTGAACTTTTTGTCGAAGAGTTTTAACTCACTATGAGTCCCTGATAATCCTTAAATTGAAAGATAGCATAACTTTAACATGATTTTATCAATTTTATCAAAAACTTCCAAACAGTTGATAATTTTTTTACTTTCCAAACAGAAAAAAGCTCTATTAATACCAGAATGTAATCAAACGGCTCTTTATTTTTGCTACATATTGTTTCAAAGAATGTGGAAGAAATTCTATGAAATATAAAGCTATACTACCTTGGTATAATTTCATGAAAAAAATTTCCAAGAAATAGATTTAAAATTAAAGTAGAAATAGTTTCAAAAAATACTGTATGAATATATATTAGTAAAGATTTACAAATTTGTTGGATTGTTGTTATTTTTTAAATTGAAAAATAATAAAAATATTTCATTCAAAGACTTTTTTGGACAATTGAACTCCTTCTTGTTGTTTGTGTTATAAACATGACGATTTCGTCAATTCACTCTACAGCCTTCTTCATGTGTCATATGATGGTGGTTAACAGAATATTCCAATGGCAGCTACATTACCATGAAGGATTCAAGTAATGCTGATCTCTTCCTCTTTCTTTGTTAGGGTGGGATTTCCATACTTGGTCCCTGTGGAGCAGAGGATGCCACATTGGGTTGAACTCTACACTTGTCTGACTCATGCATTCAGTCAACATGTTGATATGAACTGCTTCTTTGATTTTTCTCAATTTCCAACAGTATTCCCTGTCTATGATACGTACTTCTTTATGCTTGTCAGGCATTCTGTCTAATTTGTACCCTTCCCACCAATTGTAGCATCAATTAAAAATTTTATAATTGATGTTATTGTATGTTTAGTGGTATAAAAATGTATTTTATATCTATTCTCCAACATAAACCTTGTGAATAAGAAACAACAATCAGTTTGGGATTTAATGTTTTCTACTTAGTACAAGTTTACATTATTATAATCATACATTATTTTTTATTGATCTCAATTTGCAAATGCGTCTTATTTACACTCTTGCGATCTTGTGAGTTTAACATCTCAAAATAAAACAGTTGTTAGAGGGAACTTTATCAATTTTACTACAAAATACTGTTTTGCCCAGGATATAATGGTAGTCAGTCTCGCTATTTACAATTAATCAAACGGATTATATTACCATTAAGATGTATTATGTAATAATATTCTTTATCCTTTATGAAAAGAAAATAACTAAGTGACAGAGACCTTTCTCTCATGTTTATCTACTTATTATGACTTTATAGGGATTATTTTTCATGTTTGCTCGAACACATCCTTAAATAATTCAGTCAAAATGATAAAATGATTCTACGTGGCCAGTTTCATAGTGATTTTCACCCCGAGATACACTGTTGGGCTCATCTGAAAAGAATGGTATTAATTAATACATAGATATCGATGCAATTTTGAACTCTTCTGGGTGACTGTTTGGAAACTCTGACCAGAAACTGTGGAAATGTGACAACATGGCTTTGGTATTTTATTTTGCTTGTTATAAAAATATAGCAAAATAAAAAAATCCGAAGTAAAGTAGTATCTATAAAAATCTTAACAAATTCTTAAAATTCATGAATGTAAGCCTCTGCCATTAAGTAATGGTAAGCAGACATTGAAAACCATTATCATTGAATTCACTCCTCACCGAGTGCTCATACACATGGCCTTTTACTAAACCATACACATTTAGTCAAATACTTTATTTCATCTTATTTTTGCATTATCTCATGCCTCTGTTTTCCTCTCACCCTTTGTCTGAATTCTCTCCTTTATCCCTTTTGATCTTCATTGCCCATCCATGTTTACATCTAAACATAATACAAACATGGACCAATCTCAAATGCAAAAAAGAACAAAAGAATGCACAAAATTTTTTTCTACATCTTCCTCTTTTTTATCTTCCTTTTGTTCCATCTCTCCCAAAAGAATTTCAATTTCTGTCTGAATTTTTTAGATAAGGGAAAATCAATGAGTGAATTTTTTTGTTGACATTTGTCCTTATCTTGGTTCCTTTTTTGAACACAACATTTCGGCCCACCCATTCATCACCCAAAAAATGGCCATAGGATACAACTGCCGAAATGTTGTTATAAAAAAATGAAACAAGATGAGGACAAGTCTGCCAAAATTTTACAATTCTTACGCCTTTCCATCTTTATTTGCCTTTTAATCTTTCACCCATTGTCTTTTGATATCCAAACAACAAACTTCCTCTGCCTTTCTTTTTTCTTCATCCCTTCCCCTTCCTATAAGTGTATATATATATGTATATATATATATATATTTTTTCCTTTCACCCATTTTTCTTTTCATTTTTCTAAAGCTTTCTTACCTCCTACCTTTCCTTCTCTTTCCAGCCTCACCTTCTCACTGGCTTTCCTCAATTCCTTCTGGCTCGATATTATTATGTGGTCTTCTCGATTGGAAACCTTTTCTGATTGTAGCTTAGAAGGGCTTGGGTTGATACTACACTTTGATCCTAGGTAGAAAAGCATAATAGCCATACATACCAAATAACTGAACTAACTAAATAATCGATGCAAAAAAAAAAACATATTTATATAATTGAATTTCTATGAGATGAAGAGAAAATACTGTACTCATTCAAGTGGAAGGGTCCATTGTTTCAATTAGAGGTTATGAGATATTTCATCAGCAAAATTGTTACAATTAAGAGGAAGAGTCCATCATTATGGACAGAGAAACAGAAAAAATAAAACTGTTCATTATCATTCTTGATAATTTGTACCTATCTATTCATTTACCAACATATCTACACAGTGCATAACATTTCTTATTTCTATTCTTCCAAAATACATTGAGCTTACCATCACAGGTTATTTCACAACTTTTGAGACAATTATTGGTTGATATATGATTATCCTACTGAAGAACTTTCTCCAAAGAAAATAATGATGTATAAAGACCTCATTACATTCCAATACTTAATTTTATTCTAAATCTTATTCTATTGGGAGGTGGAAAACTCAATTCATGCCCTTCAAAAAAATACTTTACACAAGACCAAACTTTCAACAAGTTTAGAATATATGGTCAGTATTTAGCCATGCACAATTTTGTTTCTTTTTGCAAAGGTAAGGCATGCAACAGGGAAAGTTATCAAGTCTGACAGAGAAGAATGATAAGAGAGAAATAAAGGAATATTTTTCAAGAGACATTGTCTTATATCAAGTTCTTGAAAATTATGAACAATGATATATTTGATGAAAATGGTATGTATATAAATCATCAAGTCATGATCTAAAGTTGTAGATTCAGGTATTCCCTGCTTTTTGGAAGTTCATTTTATACTACGATTTCTCTTTTATAAAAAAGGTGAATACTGAAAATAGCATTCAGTGTTTGTTTTATAGCTCGCCATTTTGGAGGCAGCATGCACTCTCTTCATCTCTCTCCTAAATTTCATAATCCTATACCTCCCATGACTCCAAGCTTTGATGATTCAGCCTAACATATCATCATCACCATTTTTATAGTTGGGTACTCTCAAAAAGTTTGTTGTGACATTGGTACGGTTGTGTATACATGTGTTCATCTCACCAAAGAGAAAGGGAAGAACAAAAGATCTGAAAGGGAATGGTAATATATAGGTCAAACTCAGCCATGTTTTTGGGGGGTGACTGTGGTGTACAGTGATGTAGAAAAGACCTTGAGAGAAGAGAAGGATAAGGCTGTTTAAACAGCCCAATGAGTGCATAGCATTTCAAGGATCTCTGTCTATTAAAACTTCTAGGCTATTATCTGTATCTTGCAGCAGAGTCGTGTGGTAGAGTAGAACAAAAAGGAGGAGAAGAGAAGATGGCTGACTTGAACTGTGAGGGGGGCACACAAACCTGGGTACTTTGATGTTTTGCCAAAAAAACCCTGTATGAGGATTAACCCTCTTCAGAGTACTTTGCTTGGGACCTCAGAACAGTCTGCAAAGTCCTCTTTTGGGATTGCCACCAGCTGCCTCTTTGCATTCTCTGTCCTCTTGTCCGCAGTCTTATATCTCTTGAGGAAATGCCACAAGTCACAGGATTCCAAATCTGAACTGTAAAGGGTCAGAAAAACCTGGGTAATTTGATGTTTTACAAAAAAAACCCTGCATGAAACCTAAAGAATGGGTAGGCTTGATCATTGAGAATGTGATGGTTACACAGTAAACAGGCTCACTCAATAGTGTTTCACTGCCAACTCAGTAATTGGGGGAATGTCTTTTCATGCGCAGTAAGGTCCTCTCAGATTAGTTACTAAGTTACAAAGCTGTGCAACTGGTTCTCAAGATATTCAAAATGGCACAATACTTTCTAGACAGACCTCGTATACCTGCTGACCTCCAAATCTTGGACAATGCCAGATAGCATTGCGATCATGATATATTACCAAGCTGATCCTGTTTCTGTTTTTTTTTAATCTAAAATATTTTTATCTTGGAACTGACTGGGATGAATGCTCTCTTGCATTGAATAATCATTCAATTTTTTTTTTTATTCTCATGAATATAAGATTTCATAATTGATAAAAACACTATTCTCAGACAATGTTTTGTCCATTTTTTTCTTTCCTCGCATTATTTTCTCTTTTTGCAAATGTACCTGGGAATAGGGTCTTTCATTGAGCTGTACTGATCCATCAACTCTCTTTCCTTGTATAAAAATCAAATAATCTTCTCGATACATTTATGCTTCCATAAATCTAAACTTTTTCTCTGAGAAGCCTCAACTGAATTTCATTCAAGTTGAAACCTTGTGTATGATCAACAATGTTGAGCGTATTTTCTGAATAAAAAGTTCAAATATGATGGGTTATTTTTTCAACAAAAAACTGTACAAAGATATTGTGCTAAACAGCATTGATAGAATAAAAAATTTAAGAAACAGGCTGCTACAGTTATATCCATTTCTTAATGATATAATGGAAGATGTTGAGAAAAAAAATGTAGACATGGAAAGTGAAGTAACAAGACAAGATTTGGACATAAAGCTGTATTTGGACCTTTGACTGACCAATTGGCTGTTTAGCTCAATGGCAAGAGCAACATTGTCTATAGATAGCTTCCTATCAGACACAGGTTTGATTCCTGCAGCAGCCCATTTCTTTATTGTTTATCATTTTTGTGCTGTCTAGGCCAACTGACATATTCACCTCCCTAATAACAGGAAATTAGTTCAAACAGAGTTTAAATAAAAGGAGCATTCAAAATTATGTATATACACACACACACACACACACACACACACACACATATATATATATATATATATATATATATATATATATATATATATACATAATTGAAATGATTGAATATTGAATCTGGAAAGTGTTTGCTTTCATGGGTGCACTCCATATGATACTGCCATATCAATACAATAACCAAAAAAAGTGAAACACAAAAAAAAAACAACACTATATTGATTCTGTTTCGTTTAGGAAGACTGTTTTTCAATGAAACAAAACCAAGGACAGGTCAAGCCATTCTCTGAAGATGTGCGTTATACCTGCATCGAAATACTGTATTGTTTTTTTTAATTTTTTATCATACATATATATATATATATATATATATATATATATATATATATATATATATATATATATATATACTGTCTGTTCATTTTCCAATCAAATTTCTTGAATTTTCTGATGTTGCTTTTCATAGTCGGTCCAAATGAGTGCAAGGATTTTCTGAAAATCAAGTTATATATATCATCATTAATTTTCATTATATGTATATATATATATATATATATATATATATATATATATATATGTTTAATAGTATGAATATGAATTTTGGGTATGGTGTCTTGCATAATAATTTGAAAGGTTTATGGGAAAGCCAGTGATCTCCAGTCTTAATAGTAGGGTTGATGAAAAATTACCACTGGGACTTGTGTCATAATGTTTGAGAGTTCTCACTTTATTCAAGTGTTGAATGGAGAGGAAATAAGAGGTTGAACAAGGGATGAAGTTACTTCATTTGTCAAACAAGGGATCCATTGTGTTTGATTAACCCTAACCACTTCTCTTTTATTCTTCTTCATCTGATTTCTGACCACTCTGGCTAGCTGGTTTCTTTTCATGTTTTCATAGTCAAGGCCACATAATCCTAATTTGTGCTTCAATCACATGACTAAATTGTTGAATTCAATACAGTTGACCCTTGTCATTGGTAAGTAGTGGGCATAACAGAAAATATTTTACTGTGGACATGTGAAAGAAGATTAAAAAAGATGATATCAAAATCAACAAATTACAAATTCATTTATTACTGCATTTATATTTACTATTGCTGATTGGTGCCAGCACAACAAAAAGTGAAAAAAGTTCATTGGAATTCTGTTGAGGCAAACAAAGAGTGAATATTCATGATAGGTTAGTGTTGTTGAATTGGTGCAGAGATCTATGGTTTTGAGCATCATGCGGATAATTTGTTCTCAGCTGGAAAACTAATTCTTTTTCAGTTTTTAGTACCTTTAGATAGATCCCAAATAGGTCTAAGGTCTGTGAAAGCTGATTGATCAGAAAATATATTTTAGAGTTGAGCTCTGATTCACCTGAACAGCAGGACCCTATCATAGAAATAAAACTGTTTTTGTCATTTAGTCTAGATCCTTCCACTTCTACTATTCATGCAAAGAATATGAAAATAAGCGTTAAAGCAGATGACCTGCTTGTTGACCAAGATTTATATTTTCCAGCAGCATCAGTAGCCAGATTTTTAATGCTGATTTTTCAAGGTGAGTCCTTCTTATCTGGACAGTTGGTGCAATACCATCTTTTAATTCTAATGTTAATTAATCTTAAAAAACACCAAATAAACAATGAGAACTGTTGAAGGAGTCCAATTCTTTCATGAATAGTGCACTGAAGGCCTCATTGTACAAATCCACCAAATTTTTTTGAGTTTTGTATTTTTCTCTATCAAATTAGTTACAAATGTCAATAACTAGGGTGGGACCTCAAAAACTTCCAGTAAATCATCTATTGCTCTGATGCTCAAGTTAAACATGCAAGTACAGAATGGTTTATCAGCAAATGTTCATATATTGTAACATGATTTTTTCTAGCACTAGACTGACTGGTAATAAAAAAAAGCCATTTAAGCCCTGTTCTGAAATTTGTGCAGTAAATATTATGGTGAATGGAATGTGAGGTCAAGTGATTTAAAGCCCACAGTTACAGAACTGTGATTAGAAAAGAATTTTTTTTAGCTGTCTTAAAATTCATGTTGATCAGCTGTCACTTTATGCATTGTGCCATGAGTAGACTGAACATTTACAAACCTCTTACATCTGAACACGATCAAGGTGGAGCCATCACATAAAATCACTGCATACAACTGGCATTCAGTGAAATTCCTTGTTTTCTCTTGCTGCTATTAGAAGAGACTGGTGAGCAAAGCTGTCTAAAATAAACACCATCTTCTCAAAATGATAGCCCAGTAGACAAGAGGCTTCCAGAGTTGCAGTTTAAGGCCTATTTCTGTGAATTCAAATGTTTTTATAAAATTTCAATTCATTCTGTTCCAATGACATTTAAATAATTTTTAGAATCATCATTAACTTTTGATAACTGATTTCATCTTGATATCATTTTGAATTTCCAAGATGAAGCATTGTCAGTCATTAATAATTTTTTGACTAGTATTTCTTTCATCTTAATTTCAGTTGCTTTTTATCACAGCTCTTAGACAATCATTCTATAGCCATTAATAAGTGATGCAGATAGGAAATTTTAAAAAAAAGGTACCTGGAGAGACTTAAATTCTGTCTAAATGCAACAAGGCTTATTTTTCATTTCCAATCGGCATGTTTGCATTCAGAGTTTTTCTTGTCTGCATGATCATTTGTTCATGTTTCAGTCTTGTACCCTCTGGCTGTTGTCAGGTATTCCTGGTTCTAGAATGTAGAATCACTTTCTAGAATGCATAGACTAGACAAATCACTTTCGTTTTTCATATGAATATTTCTACACATCGGTATTGTATTCCAGCATCGAATAGCTTCCATTTTATTTGGTGACCTGTTTACCTTTCCAAAATTTCCATTTCGATAAGAGGTTCCCCAATGATATCTATATCAATGCTTGAATTATGTGTGCAACTTCCTTCAGCCGTCATATTCCCCAATTGTTCTCTCCGTCTATGATTTGAACTTCTTCCCATAGGGGCCTGTATCTGTGCCATTCCCTCCATGAATGGTCTGCTATCCAAGATCTGAATGTGTCAGTGCATGTCATGGCCTTTATGAGTTCTTTGGTTTTTTTTTTTATGGGTCTGAATGTTTCGCACTTACAAGAAATATTGTATATGTAATTTCTGGTTATCTTTTTCTCAGTCAGCAGTTTAGTTTTTGAGAAATGTGTGTAAAAAAGTGGTACCTCTTTGGAACACCATCCTGATGTTGTACTGATCTTTTGATCTCCTTGGATAAGCCACTGATGTATGCGAGAATGTGGTGTTAGGTTTTTTTTTGTGCCATCCAGTTGCTATTATTAGATTAGCAAGGTAATTGTTTTTAAGGAGAATATCTTTCATGCTGACCATTTCCTGTTTATATGTATCTAGGTTGCTGCATATTTGTTTTGTCTGGTGTTTCAGGCATCTGATTATTCCTTTTTTTGTATCATTATATTGTATTGTATTATTGTATTGTATCATTTAGGTGGTTTTAGTCAAGTACTACCCCATGAAGATGGGTTTGTGGTATATGGATATCAGAAATCCCTGTTTTTTAGGGGTAATTAGTATATCCAGGAAGTGCTTATTCCATTCTTTTCTTCTTCCATAGTGAACTGAATGGATGGTCTCAGTGAGTTCACGTGGTTTATAAGTTGGCCTCCATGTGAACTTCAGCGAAACAAATGTCATGTACAATAGATATGATGGGGACAAAGACACAACCATCAAAACTGAAAATGCAGAGATGAAGAAAGTAGATCACTACATTTACCTAGGATAATGAATCTCCATGAAATCCTCAAAAGAAGAAGAAATAAAGCAAAGAATCACACTATGTTGGCAAGCTTTCAGTGGAGCAAGCTCGAATTCTAAGAACACAAAAATCTCACAAGTTCTAAAAAGAAGAGTATACAACCAATGCATCCTCCCAGGAGTCATCTGTAGAGCTGAAACATGGAACTTAACCAAAAGACTGACCCTCAAACTGAGAACCATGTAATGTGCACATGAGAGAATCATGCTCAATCTTACATGGTGAGATCATAAGACATCACAGTATATTAGAGAATAGTCAGGAGTCCGAGACATCATAAAAACAATTGCAAAACTCAAATGGCAACAGGATGGACATATTGCACGACTAGTAGACAACCACTGGGCGCCACAACTCACAATGTGGATCCCCAGAGATCATATGTGAAATTGTGGCCAACAGAAAATAAGATGGTGCAACAAGCTAGATAGATTCATAAAATACTGGCTCCGCAATGCCCATGATAAAGAGGTCTGGCGGATCCTGGGGAAGGTCTTTGTCCAACAATAGATGATAAATAAAGCTTTCATGTCCTCCTGGTGACATCATCAGAGTATGGAGGTATCATTTACATATCTTAATTTGTATAGCCATTGCCTTGAAATACTCCATGTAAACGTTCCATATTACTTGTGACAAAGACAATCCAATAGCCGTCCATTTTTCCTGTTGATATATTTCTGAATCCAAATGGAATTGTGTTATTTTGATGCAAAAGGTCAGCATCTCCATTAAATTGCCAATGAGGATATAAGTGCATTCTCTGCATGTTGCATTAGATTCCAATTTCACCCGGACCACTGACATAACCTCATCCATTGGTACTTTGGTGAAAAAGCTCACTACGTCAAAGCTCACCATATGAGTGGACTAGATGGAAGCATTTTAAATTATTTTTAGTGGGCTGAGTTCTGTGCATATGAGGAGGACTTACTGGAAGCAGACCGAATAGTACACAACAGAAATGTTATAAACAAATGAACATATAGATGAGGAAAATAGTTCAACCATATCATACACAACAATTAATACATACCATCAAATAAAATTCAGACAAAAATTCTATATAATTTGTCTCTCAAAATTTATCTTCTAATTATCTACTTATATAATGAACTGTAAGACTTTTTATGGTTCTCTGGCTGTAATAATGGGCTTTTCCAATTTTACTGATGAAAATATCTCCTACCCAAAATTTGAAACAATGGACTCTTCTACAAAAATGAGTTCAGTAGTTTCTTTTCAGAAAAAAAAATCATCTCATATAAATTCAAATACATCTGTGAACTTTTTACATAGGGTTTAATTATCATCTTATGTAAAGAAGAATTTAGAATATTGATTGCATAAGAACTTTACTCCTATAGTATAGAGAAAATAATTGCTACCATAAAATATGAAGTATTTCTCCACGTTGCCAGTTTTGTGCAAGATTGCCAGCCTTATGAAAGTATAATTTTCTGCTAAATTGTCAACCTTATACATTTGTATAGGAGCACGATTTATTCCCTATTATCTAAAGAGCAGCAAAAAATACCTTCATTAAACTCCTATTAACCTGGAGAAAACCTTTTCATTCCATAATCTTTTGATTTAAATGGATTCGCAACAACCTAGATTTCTATTTCCAAAAGTGAAGTCATCAAAAAAAAATCTGAGGGATTAAAAGAGTTAACAACTACTTCATCAAAAAGTCATGCCAATTTTCCTTCATTCATGAAAGTTTGTCTTCAAAGCTTTTCATATGTTATTTGTGGCTTCCATCTTTTAAACACAATACTTTTACTTTTGTTTTCCAATCTCAGTTAAATCTATTTGAGTACTTTTTCTGATAAGCAATGTATGAACACAGTGGGAGAGTGATGGCTTGGAGATGAGGGATGTCATCATCTGTAGCTGGAGGTATGGTTTCAAATTCAACTATCAACCTCTATTACTTATGCCTTTAAGAGAAGCATACACCCCAGAATTCCCACTGTTGTAACCACTCACTTGAAATTAGATAGACAGAAAGCGAAAGGAGGAAAGTGAAGTCAATTCAAACCTGGCTGAAAGCTAAACTGATAATAATTGATTTATTAAATCATCTTCAGCTCATCTTATTACTGAAAATGGAAAAGGGGTTGGTCCATAATTGTGTTGACCCCATCAAAGTTGACAATGGGAGTTACAGCTTTGATGCTAATACTTGGGAACTTAGGTAGTTATGAGATATGTTTGTCTCACACCGATTCTTCTCTCGATCAACCATTGCAGAATGCTGGTGAAAAGATATTTTTATTAAGATATCTGGCTACAGGACAGAACACAGGAAGAACTGGATTCATGACTATCTCAAAGGCATCAGTGCAGAGTAAAGATAACCAACATCAGCTGTACTCCCAATTCTTTTTCCTGTGCCACCCATCATCATGATGTTAACTATGACTTCTGAGAAGAGCAGCAACTGCTGTGAATTATAGAGTTTGAAGCCATGACTTGTGCTTGATTTAGGTTATTGTGAGGGAGAGTTGCAGGATTTGTCAGCCTCACTCTTTCATCCTTGTCTACCTGGGTTCAGTGGCAAAACATATGATGGCTGGAGAGAGACCAGTTGATGACTATAGTGCTCTGTGTGTCATAACATGTTTTTGGGTTCCCTCAATGCATTGCACTCATAAGATTCTCCACGCCCTAATTGTCCTACTCCTAGAAAGATTACCAGTCATGACTAGGTAGCCCAGTTTGTTCTGCTAATTACCCATAGCTAGGGGAGAAGAAATGGATTTATGCTTTTCCCAAAAGCATTAGTGCTATGGGATTGTAAGGTGTTGGTGTCCTACATTGTGGGGGAGTAATGATAAGGATGACAGTCCTGAGTAGAGGCAAGATGTAGAATTCCATGAGGAGTTGTCACCATATGTTGATGTCACAGAGAGGATTTGGAGAAGGAGAAAGCAGCCATCACAGTGCCTTTGTTAGAAACAAGATTCTATGCATCATGTTTGAATATGGACACCAAGATTAAGCAGAGAGTTCATAATTGAAATGAAAGCAAATGCAAATTTTTAGACAAACAATAATGATTTGTATTTAATGATTCGACTAATAAGACATTGATAAACATTACAATCAATACTAAAAAGGAAATATATTAACAGTAGAAATATCAATTGTGATAGAAGGCCTAATCAAGAGGAACAAAGTTATGAAGAGGGAGAGATAATCTATTGTAGAATCAACTTGATGATTAGGTAGAATAGAAAGATATATCGATAGAAGTAAGCACCTGCGCAAATAGATAGGAGCTCTGTATAATACATAGTCATTGCTTGGAGTTGATGGAGCGGAGATAAGTGAAATGCTTTTGATCCATAAGACTTGGTTATTTTGAGGACAAAAGAATAATTATGGAGACTGGGTTATCAGTGTTATGCTGGCAGCCAAGTTGTAAGGCAATGAGACACATCCATATTTATGATAGCCAAAAGCTAATTTGGGGACCATTCTCAGACGTGGATATACACACAACAGAAAGACTATTTAAATCACAGAAAACAATGGGAAGTTCAAATCCCAGTGTGCTTCCTGAAACAAAGAGAATTGAGGCACAGAAGATCGAAGAGAAAGAAGTAAGGTAACTGAATCAAAAGTCGGGGCTGAAATAAGTGATGGTTGCTGGAAGTTAGTCCTTTTATAGACAGGAGGTAAAGGAAGTGATATATCTCATATGTGGCTAGATCTAGGTCTCATATCTAAAACTAATACTTGATTATTTTCATATTAATTTGAAACTGAAAATGAACTGTTACATAGTGAAGTGAATGCAAACTGTCTCAGCCAAAGTTTGAACTTGTTTTGATTCCATTCTTTGAATTGCTCACCGTTAGACCATCCACACCTCCATTTCTGTTTATCATCCCACACCTTTTGTCCACAATTACTAACAAATGGTATTGCCACCACCATTATCAATTACATTCACAGTAGTGGCTGTAATATTGCTTGTCAGTAAAGACAGATAAAGATTCTTCTCCATGAACAATTTTCAGAGTATTTTTTTTCTTTTTATTACTTAGTTTCAATAACCATAAAAATAGACCACACAAATTTTAAGGACATTCTTCTAGTTGTTGTAGAAACCTAATACAACCTTTAAAAATACTGAAAAATCCCTTGTACATTGATTGTAAATGTCCTTTTTTCACATCCATTCCGCTCTCAGACATTTATTGTCTGCTTAGTTCTTTCCAAATCCAAAACACACAACATTTTTTGTTTTGTTTTTATTTTTGCTTTGTCAATTATTTTTCATTCTTATTTCCTGTGTTGTCTGTCACTTGCATTGTATCTACCAATCAGGACTAAAGACAAGGAATTGAAAATTCTACAGATCCACTCAACTCTAAATGATTTAATGAATTTCAATAATTAAGGAGATTCTTGTTAATTAATGAGCTGTTTTGCTTTTTCTCTTTTTTCTAGCTTGAGACATTATTGATTGTTTTTTGAAAAGTGTCCAAAAAAGTCAGTTTAGGTGTGTGTGTGTGTGTGTGGGTCCCCTTCTGCTTCCTCTCCAAATCTTTATAGGGAAATCAAGCATATTTTAGAATCATCATGATTTTAATTAGTCTGCTCTGGTGCTCATCACTCAAGCATTTAAAGTGTACTGGATATGCAACACGATAATAGGCACAAGTCAAACAGAACTAAAAGTTGTAAATTTTGTTGAAAACATTAATGAAAGCATTGCTTTCAGAGAATTCTAAAAATGAATATTATATGATGTATCATATCATTTTCAAAGCCTTAAGAAAACCATGGTTATTAATGGTCATGATCAAAATGTAATGGTTTATTTCTCTGTTATTCATTTGGAATCAATCACATGTGACAATCAAAAACAAAGGGATCTCCTTTATAAAGCTCTAAGAAAACAACCTCATCATTTTCAACAAATGCAATCAAAAATCTTATGTGCAAAGAAGTTTATGAATGTAATGAGTACATTCTATGTTACTGAAGAATCCAAGACTGAGATACCAGATCAAGTTCACTCCACCCTAACCAACACGTCATGAGCCAGCATGGCATGGTAAGGCCCACCACCATGTCTTAAACCTACAATCACAAACATTGGAGAAGGCCTATATCCAAGAACAAGACCAATTAAAGATTTAAGAATTGACATTACTTAGTTTTATATCATTCTAAATATTTTGACTTCAATACCTGATATATTGTGACTGTGTTCCAGTGTCCACTATGATAGGGTCGTCACCATATTGTAATGGTTGGCAAGCATATTTCATTGACCAGTTCTCTATAATTTTGAAAAGTGTGTCTTTTGATAATAATGTTTGTTCTTAAAATATGTTGAATTCAAGACTGCTGCATGTCGTCTAATACAATTTCATATGTTTTTCATTATCATCATCAGTCTTTTAACGTTCGTCATTGGACATAGACTTTCCCCAGGATTCACCACAATTCTCTATCATGGGTGTCATGGAGCCAGTATTTCCTGAATTTGTCTATTTCATCTCTCCATCTTGTGTTCTGTCGGCCTCGGTTTCTTATGTGATCTCTAGGGATCCATGTTGTGAGTCGTGATGTCTATCACTTGTCTTTTATTCTTGCAACATGGCCTGCCCATTGCCATTTGAGTTTTTTTAATAGTTTTATATGATGTCTCCGACTCCCGTTTTCTTCCTTATATACTGTGCTGTCTTGTGATCTCTCCATGTAAGGTTAAGTATGATTCTCTCATGCGCATGTTGCATGCTTCTCAGTTTGTAAGTCTGCCTCTTGGTTATGTTCCATGTTTCAGCTCCATAAGTGACTATCGGGAGGATGCATTGGTTGTATACTGTTCTTTTTAGGATTATTGTGATCGTCTGGTTTTTTAAAGTTGAGCTTGCTCTGCCGAAGCCTTGCCATCCCAGAGTGATTCTTCACTTGATTTCCTCCTCTTTTGAGGATCTCATGGAGATCCGTTGTCCTATCGGATATGCTTTTATCCTATTATTAATCATGTAGCAATTCCCCAAAGACTAACCTATATGAGACCAAACCAGCATATATTTTGAAAAAGATGTAAATTCGAAGTGGATAAAGTATGAAAATTTTATTTCACTGTTGAACTTTAAAAGCTGAGAAACATTTTAAAATGCAGAATTGTTTTTTTTAAGGTAGTTTAAAAATCAGAAATTTAGATAAGCTTGTCGACTTAGCCTTCTGACACAATCTTCTTGTAGAGTCTTGTTATAATATCTTTTAGATTATAATACACAGAAATTTTTCGACACGCTGATGTGCCTTTAGCTGTACATATAATAGTTTTATGCAGGGTTTCCTTATGAGAGTTATTTCAAGGATTCCTCAAGTCTAAAATGCTTGAGGAAGGTAACTACAACAAATCACTGCACCCACTCAGTTATGTTTTTTCTTTTTCTGTATCTTTTGATCTAGTTAGCTGCTGTCTCTTATGATGCCATCTCCCTCTCTATACAGGCTGATATTTAATATTTTGTTGAGTTTTTTCACTCTTCATTCTTCATGATATTATGATGAAATGAAAATTATGGTTATATTCTTGTATCTTCAACTAAATTTTAAAGGAAGCCAGTTCCCTCTTCCTTTTTTTTCTTTTTAAATTTTCATAAATTTGATATTACTTGAAAGTATTTGTTAGCAATAACACTCGCTTGTTTCAGAAGGAACATTCTTTGATTCAAGGGAGTTAACTTATATTTCCTTTACATCATAGGATACATGTACTTTTGCTCTAGTAAACGTCTGTTGGATATCAGACTTGGCCTTTAAAAAAATGTTGGAGCAGTGTACAAATTTCCATAATGACTCTGACATTTCTAGTGTGAATAATTCGCAGTTCGACAAACCATTCCACAGAATTGCTGCTTGTTGTCTAGCACAATTGCATTAACTGAACAATTCTGCAACCATTCAATGAAATATGTAGAGCATATGTGGCGTTTCTTTGTTTTTTCCCAATAAAAAAAAGTGTCAAGAAATATATTACAAAAAACATCAAATATTATCTTATTTGATATTAAACTCATTGCATTTGTAATTAAAAAAAAAAATGAATCTTCTGTTCAAATAAAGAGGAAATGTGTGACACACTTCAATGGCAAAAATTTTTTAAATCTAGCAACATAAACTAATAAATAACAGGTAAATTTCTTCGGTTATTGATGACAGATTTAAGTAATATTTAATCTTCAAATGAAGAACTTTTCTGAATCAACTGCTAAGCGCACATTTAATGCAATCTAAAAAAAACTTGAGTAGCTTCCAGCAAGTCATTTGAATAATATCAAATTTACAATGCAGCTTCACACTCAACGATTTCGAATTTTGCTTCAAGTTCTTGACACAATCAAATAAGCATCTGCTATGTCCTATTTTTTTATAATTCATCACCAATCTGAATATTTTGATACTTTAACAAATATGTGTGTATGAGTATGTTTATACACACAACAATTTTTATTCTGTTGATATGTATCCAAGCACAATATATGTAGTGATATATACAGATAAACACAAACACACATATATATATGCATATGTGAATATATACATGCATGAATATATATATATATATATATGATTATCCATATATATATATATATATATATATATATATATATAAAATATGAAATATAAGGATATATACCCAGTGAATGTCAACATTTTTGTACATATATACATATATATATATATATATGTATATATGTTGGTAGAAAGTCAGCTTGAAAAAGGTTTTTCTATGTAATTAGTATTCTTACAGATGATATCATAAGTTGGTTTGCGTACAGTCTGAAATTAAAACTGACACAATGGATTCAATATTCACAATGATGAACACTCAATAGAAGTGACACAAACAATGAGTCACATGTCTTGCTATAATTATTGATCCCTCATTGTCAAATATGTTTTTTGGGTAACCTATATAAGTAAGCCTCATTTCAAAAATATAAATGATGTATAGTATAAGATAACATCTATATATAATACGTTATGATAATATCAATATAAAATAACAAACCATGTGTAGTATGATTTAAGCCATATATTAAAATCATAGCTGAAGTGGAGAATTTGTCCATTGGTATTTTGTGGTATGAATATGTGTATGCATAATCCAAGATTTTAGAGGAGAGTAGGTTAGATATTTTGGTTTGGAGGTGTATTGGTTGTATACCTTTTGATTTTAGACAAACCTACATCTATTGGATGGTATGCGTATTTGGTGTTATATGTGGTAAGCTCGTTTTGTATCAATATTATCCTTCCAATGTGTTTAGATATTGTAAAAACCAGAACATTGTTTTATTGTATACTTTGTGGTAATGAGTGCTGCTTCTATGATTTGGCATGTTGTTTTCTGATGGACGTTTTATTAACCTGGTTTTTTGGAAATACAAAAGTTGGTCTGTTCCATAGTGGTGTATTATCAAAGCGTTTTTATGGTCATCTTTTATAATAGCACTCCAGTGTTCATATTTTCTCTTTTCAATGTTTCTTGACATTTCCCCCATATAAATTTTTGGGCAATTCCGACACAATATATTTTATGCGCTTGCCTCACGTGTTGGGTTCTTTGATGGTCATCTAACTATGTCACTGATGGTTTTTGATCGATTAATATAAAACCAACTCATCTAAATAAATAAAAATATACTAACTACACTTTTGTAAAATCTCAGATTACCCTCAATCATATTCACATAGAATATAACAATGTAGACGCACCTTCCCCCTCAACAACACACCTACAACAACACACACTTATATATGCTACAAACACATTCATAATTTCCACATTAATAGCCACTAGACTAAACTACATAATACACACACAAAACTTTTCTCAATTTCACTTATACACAAATAATTTCAACTTTGACAGAAAGACATCTCCTATTTTTGCCAGCAAAGATAAAAGATTCAGAAAAAAAATAACAATCATTCCCATCTCTCCTCTCCAAACCTTTTAATTTGCAAAATTTTATATTTTTTCCTATTTGAAATTTGTCAACGGGAGCAAACAGTCCATCAAAACAAGTAACATTTAACATGGGAAAAAATCCAGTTTCTAAACTTTTGTGTTTCCATATTGTCAATTAAATTCATCATTATGTCAGATAAATCTCACACTTTTCCCCACCATATATATATATATATATATATATATATATATATATATATATATATATTTTATTTATAGATATACATAATTATGTGCATACAAATATATAGATTTGTTGATGAAAACAACAATTGGAAAGTGATAGAAAAAACTCACTAGAAAGTAGGTATTTCATCACAAAATTTTTTCCCCCATGGAATAATAAAAAATTTTGAGATGTAACACCTACTTTCTCTTGAGTTTTTCTCTCAACTTTCCAATTGTCATTTTTATCAGCATATATATATATATATATATATATACAATACACACGCACATTTATATATATATATATATATATATATATATATATATATATATATATATATATATATGTAGATGAAAATGACAATTGGAAGGTGAAGTGAAAAACACAAGAGATAGGTGTTACATCTCAAAATTTTCATTATTATTCCATGGGTGTAGTTTGATGCATTTTGACAGGGGCCAGCCATCTTTTTCAGAGAAAAATATTTGCAGCAGTTTCACAGAGAAAAAATATGCTATATACATTTTGATGCTGAGGAGGAGAATGTAAAAATTTTTCTGTGTTTAGTTGTTTGGTAGGACAGGGAGTGAAGGTGTTTGAATCTTTGAAATTGGGGGTTACATTCGGTTTGAAATGAGATTGGTCTATGAGAGGCAGAGTTAGGGGACGTATGTATCTTGACCCTGCCTCTAATAGATCCATCTTATTTCATTATTCCATTATTTCACCATATTTAAAGCTCTACTCTAACTTAATGCAGAATGTAAAGAGCACTTTATGAAATATACCCTCCGTACATCAGATATGTTCTCACTGATTTACTGCTCTTTGATATATATATATAAATACATATATTCATACACATACATATGTATATCTATGCATATATACATACACATTCATACATATATATATATATACATACACATTCATATTCATACATGAATATGCATACTCTCTCATATATATATATATATATATATATATACAATGAGGAATGTGTTCCCATTAGTATTAGCTTTGTAAATATGTGTGAGCAAGCCAATATCAATGCAGGCTCATTCTCCTCTTTAACAGGTTAGTACAAAAATCAAAATATAGAACTGATACACCATGAAATTTAAATATTTAAGAAAAAACTACACCACTTACAACATCATACACTTACATATGCTGCATACATACAAATAATTTTCTTCAATAACACAGTCACTAGAATCAACTACAAATACACACACAGAACCCTTCTTATTTCACTTCCCGTGCACAAATTATTTGAACTTTGACACAAACAAATTTCTCCTTTTTCACCAGTATAAGATAAGAATTCAGAACAATAACAATAATAATCACACATCATCTCTTCCGCTACTCTCCAAACCTTGTTATTTGTAAAATTTTGTCATTTTTCTCATTTGACGTTCAACAACTAGAGAAACCAGTCTATTGATATATAACTGAAATGAATACAATCTGTTTTTCCAGACTTTCATATTGTCTATTAAATTCACTGTTATGTCTGATAAATCTCATTCATTCCCATACTGTGCACCTGGAAAACAGAGAAATGAAACAGATAGAAAAAGCTACTTATATCAGCCCACTCAGAAACCCCCAAAAACTTCAGATTAGATTTAATTGAAGAATGTTATTCTGAAGAGCACCCCCAGAATTTTCAGAACGTCTCTCCATATATTTCCTAGACATGCTCAAAAATACCTAGAAACCACAGCTCAAGAACTCAGACAACAAGAAATAACAATGTTCAAGAAAGCAATATAACAATAACAACCATACATCATCTCTCCAAACCTTGCTATTTGCAAGTTTCATCCTTTTTCCCACTTGACGTTTGACAGCAAGAGAAACCAGTTGCTCGACACATGTAACAGAAATAAATATGATCCATTTTCCCTGACTTTCATGTTTTCTTATTGTCAATTAAATTCACCATATATATATATACATGTAAATATATATACACATAGAAAAAATATATATGTATATACATATGAATATATATATACATATACAAATATATATCCATGTATACATATACATATATATATATATATACATACTCATATACATAAATATACATATATACATATACGTATATATATATATATATATATATACATATATATATATATATATATACATATATATATATATATATATATATTTATATATATATATATATATACATATACATATATACATATACATATATCTATATACATATACATATATATATATATATATATATATATATATATATATATATATATATATACACATATACATGTATATATGCATATAAATATATATAAATATAAACACACATACACTACCTATACTCTTCTTGAATTTTGGAATAACCATACACATATTTACACAGCAAATATCAATGCACACACACTTACCCCTTAGCAACACACCTTTAATATCACACACTTACGTATGCTGCATATACACATACAATTTTTCTGAATAGCACAGTCGCAAGACTCAACTACATATACACACACAGAACCCTTCTCATTTTCACTTCCCTTATACAAATGATTTCAACTTTGGCACAAATTTCCCCTTTTCACCAGTTTATATACATATATATATACATACACATATACATACATATACATGAATATGTTATTAAGAAATTGATATATGATCCGACAAAATTGATATATTGATATATGATCCGACATATTGTACTGAAACTATATTTGAAATGATCTCCTATTTTTATGCAGTGAAATGTATCATTTGGCCTAAACAATCAGAGAAAATGAGTCTGCTGCAAGATTCAAACTTGCAACTGACAGGGTAGCCACTTCAATGTAGCATTGCTCTTACCATTGAGCTAAACAGCCGCAGATAGTGCAAAGGCCCAAATAACTGTCTTAACTCCAAATTCTCATTTTATTTACTCAATGTCTGTATCTGCTCTATTAGTTTATTTTGACATAACAATAATGTTATTAAGAAATGGATACAGGATCCAAAACCATGATTATAAATTACATTATATTATATTGTAACTATGTTTGAAATGATCTCCTGTTATTACATCTTGAATGTATCATTCAGCCTAGACCACGTAAATAGAATCGGTGTCTTTTTTTGTAATCTTTTGCATTTTAGGGATTCCTTATTCCAGTATCTCTGGCTACAAAGCATATTTTGGCTACTTAGAGGTGGCAAACAGTTAACAAAATCAGACTTTTAGTATTAGATAGAATGATAAATAGATAGAAATCAAATCATCACTATCCAATTGAGCACAAACACTGACGCCAAACAATTACATACACTCAACACTGGCAACAATGTACCATTTCAGCTTCTAAAACATCACATACAGATAAAAAACAAAATCAAACTTGGTGAAAGAGAGAATACAACATTTATTGCTTCCCCAAGCGACTTTTTCTTTTTTACATTTTTATTGATGCTTTTTCAAATTTGCTTTGTCAAATTATAAACAGATTATTAATTCTCTCGACAAGATGAAAACAGCAAGAAATTTTAAAAAACATTTCGTTTATAATTAACTTGGCTCTTCCTGTTTCGTCTATAATATTGCATCAGACTTAACCACTGTCCCTTCTGTGCCAATGCATCAGAATAAAATAATGATAAACCCATTAGATTTTTCAAGGTATTCTTTCGGTGAGGTTCACGGCAAAACACAGTTTGATATGAGTTTAAAATCACTTGACTGGTTCAATGAAGTAAATTTCTTTGGTTTATATTCATTTTGTAAATCTCTTTTGGCACATTCAAATAATATTTCATCTGCAAATGAAAAATTGATTTCTTCATTATATTGACTGCTAAGCTTACATTTAATGGGAAAAAAAACTTGTGTTCCTTCCAGCGACTTGTGAATAATATCACATTTACAATAATTTGCAGTTAAACTGTTGTGTATTACTACCAACCTTCCTCAGCATCTTCTTTAGTGTCTCCCTGAGACATGCATTCTAATGAGTCAACATATATTCATGGCCAAGTTTTTGAAATTCCTGAAAAGGTGTACAAGAATCTTAATCTTGACAAAAATAAAGATTTGAGAAGTGACTAAATAGCTGTTAGCTAAAATTAGATTGATTGTGTTTTGCTTTAAAAAAATCTAAAAGCCAAAATAGATTTCATCAATTTTCAAATAAAAAAGCCCAAAATATTTATGGAATTCATTTTCAGGAAGAATCAATTTGCATGACAAGAAACAGCAACAAAAAATCAATTTATACTCTCTAAATTGAGCAAAAAAAATTTCATAATTTTTTACAACTTAATAAGAAATGCCCAGCTCTAAAAAAAATATGTGCCACGTGAAAATTATTATGTGTGAGCACTTCAAGACAGATTTGATTTATTCATTGCTTGAATATCCTGATAAGAGCAATTTCAGAAAATTGGTTGATAAGTAACGTTTAGCAAAAAAGAAATTGAGAAAAATTTGAAATAATGTCCCAATTGATCACATTATTGCTAATAGTTCAGAATTTTCCATTTACAGACCATCTACTACTTTGAATGTAGATCAATGTTTCTATGTACTTAGCTTCAAAGAAACATGTTGGCCAAATAGATGTGCTGAAAGTCAGTGTAAATCACAGTTAATAATTATTTGACTTTTTGACAATCATGGAGATTTATATTTGAATGGATGAAATCAGATTCAGTGTGATCAGGAGAAGACATTTGTAGTACTTGTGTATCATGAATATGCATGTGTGTGTGTGTGTGTGAAAGATAATTTCCTTATAACACCATACTCCCTCGGAAATCATGGTCTGTCGTGTTCTGTTGACATACTTGAAAGATGGTTTATTGCCTAACACATGCATACACACACACACACATATATATATATATGTATATAGATATAATCTGATTTCTGTATGTTTGTTTATGGATTTGTTACCACAAAATAGCAAAAAGGACATCATAGTGCAATTTTTATTTACACAATACTGTTGAAATGCTCTAACTTGAAGAATAAAGCTATTTCCAGTCCAAATACAATCACCAGTTTTTGAGCAATCAATTTAATTCAGTATAAGTTGACCAAAAAAAAATTCTGCCTAAGGGCAATAACTCAAGGACTATTAAATTAATTAGAGTTCTTTATAATATTGTGGCTGCTTAATTGAAAATATCAAGCCAAATGTGCATTTAATGATGAAAACATAAAATTTGGTACACTTACAGCAAAACGCATTTTTTAAAAATGGATATTGAGCCATCATGAATTTTCAATGTGTCACCCATGGCAGCCGTTTTTAAATGGCTACCAGTGACAATTGTTTTTCAGATCAATTTTCCTTACATCAATGGATATAGTATGATATTAAGGATATAAACATTAGTTCAATTTTTTACCATTCATAGTTTTTGGGAATTGCCATTTGGATACTGCAAGCAAGTCATTGAAAATTGGAAATGACTGTCATGATTGGTATGAAAATTGTAATTAAATAAGAACCATAAGTTCAACGATATGTCCACCATCCATAGAAATAGCAGCAGGAGGAAGAGCTTAGAGAGGAGGAGCAAGTAGTCTTTCTTTGATTTGATTGATTCTCATACTTGTAAAATATTGCGTTATGAAATATTCTGCCAGTATTATTTTCAGCAGAAATCATAAATGGACAATTACTGGCGGGTTTTTTTTCCATTTTTTGACTTTTTTCAAATACAAAAAGGCAGTCCTCGGATATTCTATTATGATATTAATAGCTAGGGAAAAATTGATCAAATTAGATATTCTTTTAATGACGTCACGCATTTCAATTTCTTACCACAATGTTATATGGTGGGCTGATTAATAACCCGGTGAGAACTTTTTATTAGAAGCAAAGTCAGGTTTTTGCCCCGACACTTTTTGCCGGCTACTTTTTTTTCCTCTTTCTTTCTCCCTCAGATTGTAATTATTTTGCTGACCTTCCGGTTGATCCAATCCTGACCATTTTTTCAACATGACCTATCTCTGTACTAACTTTGCCCATTTCACTTCACCGATGTCAAGGCATCTCAAATACGCTTCACTACACAGCTATGCAACCATGTCATCACTACGTGCTCCAAACGTGTAGACACCTTTCACTCTTGTGAATGAAATGGCAATGCTTTTTACTATCCAATAGCCATGACAATCTCTCCTAACACTCTTTTCTTCAGGAAAATACACATGGATAAAACTCTGTGTTGTCTGTCTTTCATGGTCTGTCCATTGAGTGTCTACCAGTGTCAGAGAATAGCCCCCAAGTCACGCACACAACTTGGCAGTTTGGCTCACACATTGAACCCTGTCTCCATATTCATTCTTTGGTTTGCTCCGAGCCATATGGATTCAAAAGCAGTTCAAATACCTACACTGCAACTCCGATGCCTTTACTATCGAGGACAAGAGAGCTCCTACCTTTTGCTATCTCTTCTCATCTCTTTACGTGATCAACCATATCAATATTATCATTACATGTACTTTATTTTCATTTGTTATTTGTCATTTCTATTCTTGTGTTAAATGTATGTCTTATTTGTCCATCCAAACACTTGTATGTGTTCTTATTACTTTGTTTCATCTTCTCGTCTATGTTCATACTTGACGTGCATTCTCTTTGTACATCTCCAGTGATGTCGATGCTACCACCAAACCACAAGGAAACAAAATCCTTTGTCTCCTACTTCTTCGCACTACCCATTCCTCAACTATAACAACTTGAATTTTCCAGAACCATACTATCTACAACCAACTCCTCAACATGACCATATCCTACAAAAGCCTTTTATCAACAGAATATGACAGCAACTGGCTATCCACCTTCTCAGAAACAAGAATAGACTTTTGAGCCGTCACGTGCATGCCCTACAAGGCCGAAGCGTTATAAGGGTAAGAAAGAGGTAGAAAGATAGCAGTAGGGAATTTTATTTGGCAAAAGGCTTACTGGAAGTCTGCAATACTTTTAGGACAAGGGAAGTGAATGCTGTCAGCATAGTGATATTTAATCTATTAATTTTATGCACTAAGTAGCAGATTGAGTGACTTTTGGAAAGTTTTGACTAATTTTTTTAAATCATTAAAGTCATTTCCTGACATTAATTTATCTTAAATATATGTAAGAGTTAATCCAAAGAGAAATTGTTGGGGTATTCTTTTTATTTCATATTTTAAAGACAAAACTTGGTAAAAAAAACCTAAAAGCGATTTTGTCAAACTCCAATCCATGTTTTTTTTTTCCCCATAGCAAAAACAAGAACAATCCTCACCAAATTTATGGGGGTAAACATGTCACAGTTTGTTTATCCCGTAGTGTTAAACCTAACTGATTTGTAAAAAATTCTGCCATTTTTACGCAAGTATGGATAGAAGTACAGCTTACATGACCACATGCTAAAACTGACGCAAGCCGCATGATGTTAAAAAATGAAAAGAAAAAAAAAGAATTCGTACAAAATAGAATTGGATCAAAGGGATGATAATTCATATAAGCCATTCTTCCATCTGTACTTTTCATATAAATTGCAGAAATTAAGTCCCCAGTTTAGGATTATTGTAGTTCCATGGTAGCAAAGGAGAATGTATAATTTTGCCTTAGTTGTATCATAAGTCCTTAAATAACCATAGTTGCAGCTGGTGAGCTATGTATGTGTATGTATATACGTATCTCCATATATGTATATACACTCACGTATACACACATGCATACATGTATATATATATATATATATATATATATATATATATATATAGATATATATATATATATACATACATATGGTAGTAATTTGACAATGTAGAGGTGAAAGATTTAAGGAAAAGTGTATTACATCTCAAAAGTTTTTATCATCATAGAGATAGACTTGATGCATTTTGCCAAAATTTCATTGGAGTCTTCAAGAAACGATTTTGCAATGCAGAAAAACTGTTGCAAAATGCATTTCTTCACATATTCAGTTGTAAGTTCTGAACTGAGGACAAAGTTTATAGCAATTTTGGTGTTGTATAAAACACAATTTGACAGATGAACATCTAATCACCAACTCATTCTCACACTTAGGCACCCAAAAGAATGGACAAAAGAGACATCCACTCCATCCCTACAGATCTTTATTTCCTGAGAGCCAAAACAAATATATCATCTTTCCCTGTCTCAACCCTACTGTGATTAACAAACATCCCAAGTTTGACCCATTCTTACTCACACCCGTAATACACCTCCCCCTCCCTTTCCTAAAACAACCAACACTTGAGAACTGCCATACACTTTTTCCACATTTCCGTACCACATCTGGACACATGAAGAACTACATTTTGTTAAAGGTTTCCAACATCGCAGAAGTACTCCTTGTGACAGCGTTGAAATTTCAGTGAAATGTGTCAAGATTATCTTCATGATAATAAAAAAATTTTGACATGTGTTTCACTTTTTCTCAAATCTTTCACTTTCACATTGTCAAGCTACTCCTACCATTTTATTGGATTATCTAACACACACACACACACACACACACGCACATATTCCTGCTTGGCAGCTGAAGAAGTTACATACTTCTCCACTTGCACCTGGGTTTGATACTCAAGCCTAGGTAAAAGCCAAGATTTTAGATGCTGATTTTCAAAGCAGGCAAGCTCTCTTCACTTGGTGGTTTAACACAACACAATCCTCCTATCCACCATCATTTGGCTCTGTGCCAGTCTTTGGGCTTTGAAATATATCTTTATTCGAGTTTTTCTTTATAGATATCTGAGTGTGTAATATATGCCTAAATTTTTCAAGACTTTCAAAACAATTTACCCTTTCTTATTCAGGAATCTCAGGTAATGCACAGTAGCAAAAGAATTATATCCCAAACAGGTCAGGTATCCTAAAGAATCTTCCATTTGTACAAATAAATGTATTAATTATTGAAATACTTGCTTCGCCGTGGATATGGCATCCATTAGATATTACTGATGTCAAGGAATGCAATGATTCCTTCTTTTCATGTCACAGCACATTGTAATCACAGAATATCTCAGCTGACTCGATCTTGTCCATTATTAGTACAATAAATCATATCTATCATGACCTTGCCAAAACAGGTCACATATATCATTATCTTGCCACAACATGTCATTACTATCACTGTTTTGTAACCATATGTTCCATTCTTCACAATCTGCTCACCATTATCAGATGAACTGTGTAAATTTTCCTTTTGGTTTCTCTGTCCAAAGCAATGGACTCTTCCAGTTGAAGGTAATAATTTTACTGATAAAAATATCTCCTACCCATCTCTTGAAACAATGGAATCTTCCGCTAAAATGTGTTCAGTCACTTTTTAATAAAACTTCAAAGGAAACTGATAAATCATATTGATTGCACAATTAACAGCTTAGAAACAGTAAAGAATTGTCTTAAACTAAGTAAGAGAATGTGATACATACAGAGTGTGCTCTAAAGATTTACCCATCAGTTTTTGCAATGGTTCGAATTTGAAGAACATGTATAAGCACATATATTCAACTGTTTATAGTGAGTCCATACAAACAGTTATTTTTTTTATATGACTGATTTTTGCCTTCATTATGGCCTTTAGAAGAGAGGTGACTGACTTGCAAACATCACTCTTTAAAATGGGCCAGATGGTGGAATCCATGGAATTAATGACTTGGCTTAAAGGAGACGACATGTTCTTGTCTCAGAATACACTGAAATGCTATTTGTACCATGCCTGGGTGATATTTGATGTGTGAGCAGGTGTGCCTGGGTGAAAACATAATGCTCTCCAAAGGTTTCTCTGACCTAAGGTGACACTTTTTTTCAAGCATTTGAAGATAAACTCAGCTCAAATGAGGAACAAAGGAGACTTTGCCTTATCTGATGCAACTACAACCGACACCATCATCCAGCAGACTTCTGCCAATAAAAATGGGCTCCGCTGCCTTTAGGGGAAAATTGAATGTAATCTGACAGGTTGCAAAATGTCTGAATTGTTGTGAAAAAAATGAACAACATCGATGGGGAAAATAGATCAACTAAACAATATTCAATAATTTACCCCCCACTTAAGAAAATTCAGACAGGAAACATTGTAGTTACAATATGCTATTTACATAACAAGGATTAGGAAGGAATTATTTACAAATTTCAGAGAGAAACGTGTTGCACATTTTTTACAAGTTTTCCAATATTTGGAAATAGATGTTTGCAACTTGTAAATTATCATCGGTATGATTATCTGTTTTTGAACCTATGATTTTCATTTGAGAAAAAAAGTTGTTCACATTTACTAGTATTACCAAACTGTGTGACATATCATTCAGTGAAACACAATATTTTGGAAAAGTCTTATTCAGAAAATATGCATGAAACTGCAAAAAGGATTCATCTTAAAATTTTTACCAAAGAAGTTCACCACTCTGAAATTCAATTATCTCTATTAGCAGTTCCTTCCATACTATTTTCCAAATATGAGCATTAAATGGATTTGCAAAAAGGTTAAAATTGGCTTCTCTCACTTTGCAGTCTCTAAATTTGCTGGAACTAGGTTCTTTTTTCAAATCATTTAATTCATCAGCTAAACTAACGAATTCTGACTCACCAGTCTTAAGTTGATTCTTCCAAATCTGAAGTTTTGTTTTAAAAGCTTTGACATGAGAATATATTTTATGAATCAATTGATTTTCCTTTTGTAATTTTATGGGTAGTAATATCATGAGAAATGCAAGAGCACAAATCCAGTTATTATTCTCAAATCTATTCTTACCTATTCATTTCCAAGAAGGTGCATACTTCTTTTCGAAGGCTACATAAACATTAGGGCATCTTCCCTTTGCTTTACTAACAAACTCTAGAATAGTATACCAGATCGCAGAGCTGATCAGAGCTGGCAGTAAGCCCAGGCCAGATGGAAAAGTAGACCACCATGATTTCAAACTGCTCATTGTGTGTTTTTTAATCAGTGCTAAATACTTATGATTTATCTATAGGGAAGTTACACACATTTACCTGCAGTGGATATAATGTGCTGTACTTACAAGTATATTATGATGATATTGATGCATCTTTGAATGTTGGGTCAGCAATTTGTTGAGAATGATAATTGTTGTTAATGGTTTATGAATTTTTCAGAGGAATATTTCTTAGTGGAAATTGAATTGAATCAAATCGTAATGAAGACATTTTTGTGAGAAATTAAATGATCATCAGACTATACAAATAATGTAACATTTGTGGAGTCTTTTGAATAGAGAACGTATGTATTTAGATTCTGTTTTGATAATGCTTTAGTCAAATATAACAATAGAATACATGAAAGAGAAATAAAAACAAGACAGAAATAAAAGATGTATGTATTATATAGGAAAGAGAAGTATGCCAATAAGAGGATACATGCATGTTAATTGCAGGACAAAAATGATGTAACATATTTTAAGGCAATGTTAAAAGTAACAAAGCAAGTGTGAAAAAGCATGCTGAAAATGGAGATGAATTCTAGAATGTGCACAGAAAGAAATTAGTGTTGAAGCAAGAATACTTTTTATCAATGTTATGCATAAGTGGGCAGATGCAAAATAGTGAGCATTGAGATTATCTACATTCTTGAAGTTTTATCGAATGTACAGTACTAAGCAGAGACACTCAAACAGATTTCAACCAAAATGAATCTAATTCTGTTTCTTTCTAATTTTATCTTGTTTGGTATGAGGTTAATTTTGAAACTGGCTGGTAATGACTTTGTGAGAAAATGTTTTATATTTCAAAACTTGGAAATTATATAAAAACTGGTTTCGATCAATTTGTAGACAGTAAAAATTGTTTACAAGCTATTTCTAGCCATTAGTGCTATGCTGTTACAAATAATCATCTGACAAAATTTCAGCATCTTAAAATTGGGCAATAAATGGAAATCATAGAAAATGCCAAGTTTTAAGAGTTATACAATATTTTTTTTAATAGAGTAGTCAACGATATGCCAAAAATTCAATACTCAAAAAATGCAAAAATATCATTGATAAAAAGTGTGACGCAGGAAAAATCTTAGTAAAAGTCTGTCTATTAGTGGTGAAAAACAGTCTCTAGCCTTTATGTGTGAGTGTTTAAGACAGTCCCTGTATTTGTGACTGTAGAAGTAGCAAAAAGAACCCTGGGCAAAACATTGTTGCAGTAGCAAAATTCAAGCCAACAAGAGTTGGTCACTTGATACAATAGCATTGATGCTTGAGAAATTCAAAATATTTTTTGAATGTTTGGTTCAGCATGTAATTTTTTTAACAATGAAAATTTTATATGAGTGAATATGTAAATTGTTTTATTCTATAGACCGTTCTTTTTTTTTTTTTGAGAAAACTAACCGATTATCGATTCTCTGAATAAAAGTCTTGTCTCCATTCGAAGCAAAAATTAACTAGGTTGAATTAGTTAGGTTATAAGAAAATGTCTGTTTTTTGCTTTCGTTGAAAAAATAACCCTTGAAAAGGTTGCATTTAATGTCTTCTTTTAATCTTTTAGAACAAAATAAAATAACCGCAATTAATAGTTAATGTTGGGTCCGTAGAGATATTCCTTAAATTATGTCCATTAATTCACATGAGCAATATTTTGTTTGGATAGAAAATGCCAACATAGGTATCTTCAGTTTTCAAATTGGTCTGGCTAGCTGTGTATGCATTGCATGTACAGTTGAGTTGAGAAATAGAGGGCTCAACATTTGAACAAATACTCTTTATGAAGGCATAATTAGTGACTAAGTTCAAAGCCAACTTTGTACATCTGTCATTTATCACAAATCCTCAACTTGACCGGCTCATTCCTATCAACTGTTTTCTTTTTATAAGGCTTACCTTTACCTCTTTATTGTTAGCAAAATCCTTTTGGGTTTTTTTGTCTATTCTTGTCTTTCTTTTCATTAGCAATAGGTATTCTTTTCTTCTTTAAACTTCTCACAAACTTCATCACAAAACTATAATACTTGCAACATTTTCTAACCATTATCATTATTATTATCGTTATCATCTGCATTTTCACATCAGTTGCTGGGTGGTCACCGCTGAAGACTGAGTGACAGCAAGTCTCCTCAAGTCTAGAGCCCTCTTCTTCACACTCTCACAGTCCAAATCAGTGGTATAGATTACAGTTTCACACTAGTTGTCTGGTGGTTATTGCTGAATGAATCACAGTAAGTCTCAGGCCTCCAGCCCTCCTCTTCATATCATCTGCACCTGCTAACAACTAGGGGTCATAGATCTTATATCTCCAGTACTTTCCTCAGTATTCATGCAGTACCCAGTAGTGCTGTGGTCTGCATAGTTTCAATCTTTCCTTTTAACTTCAGTTAATCCAATCTCATTCAGTGTCTTTGGTACAGTTCCGAGTGTACCCACTACTACTGGTACTACCCTGCTTTTCATGATCCACACCTTTTTCAATGCCAGATCCTGGTATTTCCTTGGCTTTTCACTCTCTTTTGTACTCACTCTGTGATCTGCAGATTATTATTACGATTACCAGGTCTGGTCTCTTTGCTTGGATGGGGTGGTCAGTTTGAATGTCAAAGTCCCACAGTAATTTGTGTGTTCTATTTTCCAGGACGGCCTCTGGCTTTTGTTGATATCATCTGTGCACATGGTTGAATCCCATTCATTTGCTCAGTTCCCAGTGTATCATTGTTGCTACCCAATTGTGTCTGTTCTTATACTCTTTCTAGGCTAGTTGACAACATTCACTGGTGATGTGGTTTACAGTCTCATCCCCTTTTTCCACATTGAAATGCATTTGCTGTTTGTTTGAGTTCTGTTGATTTCTCTCTTTCTCTTTTTCACGTTTCTCTCGCATAGCCATGTCCATGAACACTCGTTTGCAACATTTTGTACCTATCTTTTGAATTCTGCTTGCAGTTTTTTCTGTTCCATGTATCTTGACTCATTCTGTGCTGCTTCTTCATTGCTACTTTTTTTCTTCTTCTTGGAAAATCCAACGGTCCATTTCTGTTTTCAGACACACACCATTAGAATGGGGGAGAAATAGTTTTGTCTTTCATTGTGTCATAGTTCATTCAAGGAAGTTCTTAATTGTAGGTGAGATTTTGTAGGTTTTGAGAGATTCCATTATCCATGGATGAGGGACGCTATCAATATCTTGCAATAGTCTATCCAGGCAGTGCTAAAGATATGGTATTTGGCGCTTCAATTCTTCAGAATCGTTTTATTTATGGGTAGTTGGTCTTTGGAGCTAAAGAAGTTTTTCCTGCACCTTTTTTGATCGTGAGGAAGAATATCTTTTTGATCAAGAAAGGAGTAGATTCTGTCTGTTAAGATAGCTGTTAATATCTCATACACCGTTGAGCAAATTATTTTCAAGACCATTTTCAAGGAGGTTTGAACCAGTGGCTGATTTTTCAACCCTTGTTAAACCGCATGACAGCCAATATGGGTTGAGGTTTCCCTAATTCTTATTGCATTTCGGGAGGGTTTCCATTTTATCACCATTATCATCATTATCATTATCATTATTCACAATAAGCTAATTTGGAATTAAGTTGGGAGGGAGAGAGAGAGTGGAAGAGAGAAAGGGAGAGAGTGTGTTTGAGTGAGTATATGATTCAATTTTTTGTTAATAAAAAAATTACATTTTTATTCCAGCATGTGTCCTCGTTGACAACTCCAACCAGCCATGATCTTTGATCACTGTCAGGAGAGTTGAGTAGATGGGTCACAGGTACAGAGTGAGAATATTGTAACAAAAATGTCACAACTATGATAGAAATATTGTTTTGAAATTTAAAATTCATGTATATATCTACCACTTCCTTGTCCCCTTCAGCCTACAATTAAAAAAAATATGAACAAGGTGTCTGGAGTTGGCCTCCTAAAATTGTAGGCTGAGGCCAAATGTATGAACTGGCCCAAGCACTGCATGGCTCTGCCAGACAGCAATACTCAGATTCAAGTTTTTCTAAAAATCTTCAAACTGGTGATGCTTGAGATTTTATTAAATTGATGCCTGAAATAACAACATGTATAAAATTTTCAAGTTTTATTGACTTGGCACAAATTTACTCAATGAATTATCCAGTGAAATATTGTAAAGTCATTGTCTGCTAAATTTAAAGAAGCTAATTCTGATTTTAATCTAGAGAGAAAGCTTATCTCAAGTCCAACCATTGCAAGGGTCCTGTCTGTTGTTTCACTGACAAGCTTTTCAAGTTGAACTAAATCTGATAAATCATTACTTTTGTAGTGTCCCCTAAACTTTTAGTTAGGAATTAAGTATGAAACTCTTCTTTTAGCTAGATATCCGAAACGTCACTTCCACCGACGACCCCTATAAAACCCCTGGACATACATGGTCCAGTGCTCACTAGCTTCAGCAGCCCTAGCTGGTTACGCTTCTGGCCATGGCCTCTGCGGCCGGCCATTCTCTCTCTTTCTTTGCCCAATGCTCCTTGGCGCCAGTATTCCTAGCTGACCATGCCTCTGGCCCCGGCCTTTGCGGCCAGCCACACTCTTTCCTTCTCTCAAAGATCGTTATCATTTTGCCAACCCACTGGCCGATTCGATCTTAACCAACATCCCCACTTCGGGAAACACGCATGGATATAACTCCATGTCTTTCATAGTCTGTTCGTCGAGAGTCTAACAGTGTCTGAGAATAGCCCCCAAGTTAACTCACTTACCTGGCAGTAAGGCTCGCACACTGAACCCCACGTATCTGGGAGCTATCCAACCATATGGAATCCACACGTTCAGACAACTCCGCTACAACTTCGACGCCAGCACTATCAAGACAAGAAAGCTCCTACCTTTTGCCATCTCTTCTTCTACCTTTTTTCCTAACATCACTTATCACGCTCGATCATATTAATGCTATCTTTACATGTACCTCATCTTCATTCTTGTATTAAACATACGTCTTTTCTCTGGCCATAATTCTTGTATGTGTTCATTCCACTTTATTTCAATGGGTGTCCAACTTCATACTCAGCGCGCATTCCATTCTCTTCATACAGCTTCCTTTCCGCATCTGCAGGGCCACGGTGCACTACACATCACCCACATGGATCCAAATCCCTCGCCTCGTCTCTCAACAATCCATTGCTGTTCTGTTTCAACAATAGACACGTTGCGTGAAAACTGGTGTAGATTCTAGCAGAAAAAGACATCATACTTTCAGCAACAGTCAGTAAAAATGAATTAAATTCAGACAATTTTTGTTTGTTTCGTTTTGTTCTCACATATACTTTCTCTCAATTGAACAAAGCAAAATTTTATTAAAATGTTATTTTCCTCATGAAATGAAGCGCACCATTCAGAAAGTCAAAAGGGCCACATGCAGTCTGCAGTTTGCCCATGACTGACATAGATGGCCATTCAAGGCAAGCTACTTATTTCTCATTGCATTTACTGTTGCACCTTCGTAGGTAGTTAAGACTCAAGAAATCCTCCAACTTGGCTTCATGTACTTGAACTGGAGTTGATCCAAACTCAAGCACCATTGTGTTCATATGAATAGAAGTTGCAGAGTTCATGACTTTGCTAAGAACTTTAGCATAAAACATGAAAGTACAAGAAAAGCCGAGGAGTCAACTCCTCAGAGGATGAAAATATTCTTCTAATCTGATTGTTACTGGAAAGTCTGACCATTTCATTTCTTCTAATGTTCAGTCAACCATTATTTCATATTTATGTATTATTTGAAACTCTATTTGAAATGACCTGTTGTTAATACACTTCACCGAGACAGTGTAAATAGGCCAAATCACTCATTCTCCTTGTGATAATGAAAGATCATTTCAAATGAAGTTTCAGATAATATAACACATTCATAAATATTCTGTTGAATTGTATATCCATTTCCTAACAAAATTATCTGTGCTGAAATGGACAGTGAAGGAACAAGATGAGAAAGAGGGGATAAAGCAGTTATTTGAGCCATTACCTTTTCGCTGGGCTGTTTAGCTCAATGGCAAAAGCAACACTATATTGAAGCAGCTAGCTCATTGATCTCAGTTTTGATTTGTGCAGCAGCCCCATTTTCTTTAATTGTTTATTCTATTCTGGCTATCTTGGCCAAGTGACTCATTCTCTGTATAATAATGGGAAGTCATCTTAAATGGACTTTCAAATGATATTCAATACAGATATTACAAATATTTAGATATAGAAAAATCAATGCATATAAATAGGTGAGCTTGTTGGTAAGCAGGGAGATGCATAGATGGATAGATAGTACAGAACAGGGCTTCTCAAAAAATTTTTATTTATGACCCTCTTTGAATCAGACAATTTTTTTGTGACCCCCAACTCAGTTGCTTAAAAGCAATCGGTATGACTAAGACTGTATATGATTAGTTCTTAGTCATAAACTAACAACAACTAGATGTAGAAAACATAAAGACTGAAGGAAACAATTGATACATCCAGCTGAATTTCAAATTTCCTTTGATTCTTCCACAGTTGCTCAGACAGTCATTGCTAAATTCAGAAATTTATCTGTGACCCACAGTATCATTTGACATTGGAATTTTTTACACAACTCACAGATTGATAGAATTATTACGAGATGACAAAAAAATAAGGTGAAATTCTAAACTTCCAACAAAGTTTGAATGGGCTATCAAAAACCAGTATTTAGGTTCCATATCCATGTTGCTTTTTGTACAGCCAAGTTATAAAATATTTGCTGTATTTGATGGTATATAAGATCCATGGAAATTAGAAGAAAAATTTTTTAATGTATCTAAATAAGCATTAGATACATTGACTGACAACCAGGAGTTTACATGAGATGCATGATTTTCATTTTCAATTGATGTTTCTACCATTTCTAAGAATTCATGTAACACAAGATATCTCGTGACTCTTGCTGGAATTATTATCATTATGATGATGTCACTAATAAATAAACTTTTGCCGGCCATTTTTGATTTCTACTTTATTTTTTCAAAACTCTTGATCCAAAAGTAGTCCTACAAGGTATAATATGAGTTATTTTACCCAACGCAGGGCCCTTGACAGTGGAGAGGAAACATATAGAAATAGGCTGACTGTCAATGTGTTTACATTATTTTCTTCTTCCAACGTATACATACTTACCTCTTCTGACGAAGTTGGAAGTGGTATATGTATTTGCCTGGGTCCGTCTACATGATATCACAAAAGAATGGGCAATGGGCTACAGGAGAAATGAGTAAATTTCAGAGAGGATCTATGTATAATTACCACCCTTGCATTGTAGCTATATGTCTATACCACACAATACCTCTAAAAGTTCTAAATGAATTTCAATAAATTTTGTGAAGAAGTGGGAAATAAAAGTGATCAAATTTTAGAGCTGATCCATTAATTTTCTACAGTTACCTTCTCTACATCGTAGCTCTATGTTCACTGAATATCTCAAAAAGTTCTGAATGAATTTCAATGAAATTTCCTGAAAGGTGCCATGGGGTGAAGAAAAAAAGGTTAAATTTTGGGGCGGATCTAGGAATTTTTTTTTGATTAAGAGACAATTTTTTATACATCTATGTACTCACTCATGTTTGTCCATACAATATCTCCAAAAATTCTCAATGAATTCCAATGACATTTTGTCGAAGGGTAAAAGAATGGGCTAAGAATAGATTGAATTTATAGGTGCAAACCAGCTGACCCAAACTTATTGCAGCCTATATCGAGTTGATCTTCAGAAACCTAGGCTGGGAAAATAAAGGAATCAAAATAGACGGCGATTATATCTGAGCAATCTCAGATTTGCAGATGACATCATCCTTTGTCCAGAGAACCTCTACAACCTCCAACTAATGCAAGATGAACAGAATAGAGAAAGCAAGAAAGTCGGCCTTCACATGAATTTCAGTAAAATGAAGTCAGCATTCATATGAATTTCAGCAAAACATGACCTGGCAGAAAACCAATGGACATCACAACTCACGACATGGATCCCCAGAAATCAAGTGCAGAGCCAAGGCCAGCAGAATACAAGATGGAGAGATAAAACAGACAAATTTAGAAAGTATTGGCTCAACGATGTCCATGATAGAGAGGTGTGGCAAATCCAGGGGAAGGTCTATCTCTAACGATGGACGTTAAAAGACTGATGATGATGGGTGCATCAAGGAATTTTTACAGTTACCACCCCTGCATCGTAATTATTTGGGAACTGATTTCCATTGTTTTTAGTATCAATGGCATTGACTGAGATGTGTGCTCTGTAGTTGAAGTATGTAGCAACAGCTACAAAAGAAAACTCTGACAAAATATGTAAATGTTGCAACCATTGGAGAGAAAAATTTGTACTTGTCACCATTATATTTGAAAATACACCTAAGAAGGCCAAAGAATGGATTGTCTGAAACATTATGCTAACAACAAATGTCAAGAAGTAGTTCAATCGTCCAAAAAACTCTTTGAATACACTTCATCTTCTTTGTCATCTTGGTGGAAGGATTGAACGCGGAATGAAAGGTCTTCCTCAGTCAGACAAGAAACCCATTTCATTTGACTGTACAGAATTGTGGCACAATCCAAGCAGAAGCTGACAATTCCAGCTTCCACTCACTCATTATTTTAGGCTTGTAATATATTTTTTATTGTCAGAGTAACATAATTAAATGTATACTTGAATCACGCAACCTGATAATGTGGTCAGCCCTTATTTAATAACATATTACAGGTCAAGCCATACTGTTGAATACATTTCAGTAGCTTCTTAGTTCTTATGGTTCCCAGAGAATTTCAATCCACTTCGTAACAATAGAGGGTAAATGGGTACATGAAAATTTATTTATGTATGCATGTATCTATGTATGATCATAGCAGTAGTAATGAAAACCAAGCTTTTATTAATTTTAACTATCTTATCATAATTCACTCAATGTCCATCTGTCTGTATGTGACATCTTACTGTAAAAACTACTGAACATAACCCCATTAAATTTTCCGTAGGTATTCCTGTGAGTCCTAGGCAGGCCTCTAGAAAGTTAGATTTTGAAAATCACCCTGTGAAATGTTTTCAGGGGCTGTTGATTGATTCACAATAAAAAAAAAAATCCGTATTGTTTTCAGCACAAAAAATACAACTGACTGATGGCTTTTTCAGCCTGAGTCAAAGAGTGGGTAGTTGCTTTGATTGCAACTTTCAAGGTTGAGAGAATAAGACAGAAAACATGTTAATTAAGAGAGATCTCTCTCTTTCTAGAACCTCTACATTCTCTCTCTTACTGTCCCCCTCTCTAAGAACTCTAGCTTTTACACTCCACCTCACTTTATTGGTCTTGTGATGTTAATTGGAACTTCTATTTTAAATAACTTTGTTCCTTCTTTAAGAAAAGATGTATTTACGTTGAAAGCTTACAAAAATATTAGAAATTCTCACAATCAATATTAAAAATAGGGCACAAATAATAAAAATCAACGATTCGAAACATTCAAAACAATAACAATTTAATCTAATTTTTATCTATTTTATCAGACTGGACTAAATATCCAAAAAGAATCTATAAAATAGAAAGATCAATCGATAGAAATCAGATAACATTTAATTGGAAAAAAAAATGAAAAAAAGGAAGAAGAAAAACAAAAGCAAAAACATGAATTCTAATTGGATCGTTCTATTATTAATTCTCTCCCCACTATTCACTTTCATCTTAATAGTCATTGCTTTTTATCACAACTAAACTCTGGCTGGGCACCTTTTAGCAGTGAGTAAATAAATTAATAGCATGGATCTGAATAAATAATGAGTTCAAGGTGGGAATCAAACTCACAACACTCTAATTTAAACTCACTCTTTATTTAGATCAAACTAAATTTTGACAAAAAAACTTATTATAACTTTTTGCAATAAGATTTGATGAACGATCATTTAATAACAAAAATGATACAGAAAAGATCAGTGTAGGGTATCACTTTAAGGGTTTCATTGGAACTTCAGTTAGGTGTTTAGTTAGAAAAGTTGAAATTCTGTAATGGTTTTAAATTCTTTGCTAATGAAAACAATTTTAAAATCAGTCTGAGACTTTCACCTCTGGTGCAGACCTGACCAGGCTCAGTGTCGAAAGAAATTTTCCATGTTTTCAATTAAAAGCCTCAGGGCCAGACAACATCACCATTGATCTATTCAAAAAAGCGGGTAAGATCATCAGTAGCAGTTTTTGGCATTATGTATGTTATGAATGTGTAAGTGTAGCCATTGTTATAGTACAAGGGAAATGAAGTAGTAAATTTTGAAGTTCTTTAATCTTTAATCTAACTCTAAAATCTGTGGGAAGCATTCTCTTTCTGTTTCTCCTCTCTCTCTCTCTCTCTCTCTCTCTTTCTTTCAAACACACACCAAAAGAGTTTGCAAAGGTAAAACTTTCAATTTTCAATTGGATAATTAATTCGATAGTAATGTACCTCAAACCCCCAATTCAATGAAAGTGAATTATGGAAGAAAACAAAAACAAAAAAAAACAAATCCTTTTCAAGCCATGAAAACAAATCACTGGCACATTGGCAAAGAGATAAGGATCAGGGTCCATCGATAGAAACAGTAAATCCTCACTGTTCTCAGGACACAGATCGGAGGGTCAAACCTAAACAAAGAAAAAGATATAGTTTGAAGATTTGAGCTATCTAATGATAAATAACCCTCTTAACTAAAGCGAAAGAAGTTCCAGACCAATGTAGATAAGTGCAGCTGTTGATTTTGTTACATTTGTTTAGTTTTATTTTCTTTAAACTTTAATCTCATTTTAAGTTCGGTGAGAGGCACTCTCTTTCTGTTTCTCCATCGTCTCCCTCACTCACACATACACAAAAAGAGCTTGTAAGGGTAAAACTTTCAATTCTTGATTGTCACTCTTGTGGACTTCATCCAACAGAGAAAAAACTTGAAATGTAAGGGAGAGGTATGGTTATACACAAACTAACCATCTGGCTAAACCTAAAATAATAATATAAATCCAAAAGACCGGTTAGTAATTCATTCACATCATAAAGTTCGGTCCCAATGTAAACTCAAATAGGTCAAAGTAGACCTACCCAGCTTACCTCCTGTCTCAATACTTTGAATAGACAATGCACATAATAAAGCTAAACAGAAAGAAAAAAAATCCATTCATCAGCCATATTCCATATCTTTTATCCTCTTTATCCTCTACAGCACTACCTACCAGGTCTAGATAGAATGGGTGCCAAGAGCTGGTGGAGCTCTAAGGCTACTCTGAATGATACCAGCAGTGACCAATCCACTAGAACCCCCCCCCACACACACATCATGGGCCAGGGCAATAGGTTATGAATCAACACTCCCCATGGTTTGTACAATGAAAATTATACCAGCCATTCCGGCTGGGTCATCGGTCCTTAAGAGCCCAGCCACATGACTCACTTTGGGTAGGGGTGATGTGCTCCAACAGCAACTACCCAAACACTACATCAGGAGAACCCCCATTCCAGCTGGGTCATCGGTCCCAAAAGGCCCAGCCACATCACTTGCCTAGGGTGGGAGTGATATGCTCAAACAGCGAACACCCAAACAAAACCTTAAAACAAACACCAAAACATCATAGATTAGCACCTACAACTCCAGAACACTCTCAACAGACTCTCACCAAACCGATCGAGAAAATGAAATGAAAAACATAAGATGGAAGATTATCATCATTAGTGAAATGAGAAGTTCAGGAGAACTAATTGAACTAAGGAGCTGACATCTTCTTTACAACTAGGGAAGACAGAAAGTAAAACTAAGTGGAGTAGGCTTTCTCATCAATAAATAATAACTTCAGAGACAACGCGGTAAGCTTCAAAGCTGTTTTAGACTGTATAGCCAGTGTTGCCATATAACTCTCAAAGAGGTAGAAGCTAAATGTCATCCAAGTCTATCCTCCCACTTGGCAATCAATAATATAAACATATTTCTATGATGACCTGAACATCCTATTACAAGATATAAAAAAATACTTCAATGTCATTATGGGAGACTTCAATGCATAGGTAGGACAAGGAAATGAACATTGCATTGGTGAGTTCAGAAATAAAGTATGGGATGAGAGAAGTAAAGATCTTGTAAACTTTGCAACCGCAAACAACTTCAAAATCATGAAAATCTTCTATAAGAAACCCAATAGAAAATGGACTTAAAAGAGACCCAACCTTGAAACCAAGAACAAAATAGAATATATCCTAATGGACAAGAGCAACACCAAAGACATTCAAGTCTTAAATCAAGTCAACATTGGAAGCAATCACAGAACAGAAAGATGTAAGATGCAAATAAACACTAATAAAGAACGCAGAAAAATGTTCCACACTAATCCATAACCACTAGGCGTAACAAAAGAGCTTACCAGATCATTCAGTATTAAATTGAAAACCTGATACAAAATTCTTAGCGAACAAGAGACCAACACCAACACCAACAAATTAGTAAAATCTCATGGAAAAATGCAGAAACCTCAACAGTAACAAGAGAGAAAATTGAGGAGACTAAACTGAATAAAACAATCAAAAAAGAACAAAGAAAAGAAAAAACAAGGTACATGACAGCAACCATCGAAACAACTCTCAAAAAAGGTTGGGGCTTTAAAACTATAAACAAAGCTCTGTATAGGATGGGAATAAATAGCTAGCATACTCGAGGAAAATGGAGACCTAACAACAGACAAATACAGGATTGTCAGCACACCCAAGAATTTACTAAAAACTCGACTCCTCAAGACGAGGACTACAAAACAATAGACAGGATATGCAAGACTCAAGCAATCAGATTGAGTATTTCCCAGAAGTTACACCATGGGTGGTGAAACAAGCCATCAAACAAAGAAAGAAAGTAAAAGCCCCAGGATCAAATAACAGCACCATCTATTTATTCAAAAATACTGGTAAGATTGTCACCAGAGAACTAGCTGTTCTATTCAACTTATGGCTTAAACAAAGTGAAATCCCAGAAGACTGGAACACTGCAATGATAATAGTTTTATATAAAAGAGGAAACCCAAAAGACCTCAACAACTACAGACCTATGAGCTTACTCAACTGCATCTACAACCTTTTTACAAAAATCATCACCATCCGAATCACAAGAGCACAAGATGAAAACCAACCAAGGGAACACGCTGGCTTTAGAAGAAACTACTCCACCATGGACCATCTCCATTCATTAAATCAGCAGAAAGAGAAAGCAATAGAATACAAAATGCCCCTCACTGTAGTATTTATAGACTTCAAGAAAGCCTTTGACTCTGGAAATTCTCATGATCATGAAGGTCATCACTATACAAGGTGTAGACCCTGTACTGCAACATATATACAGTCACAACAACTCTTTTATCAGGCTACATAAAGACTCAGAGCCCTTTCAGTTCCAAAAAGGAGTAAGACAAGATGATAGCAGCTCATCTAAACACTTCATAGCCTGCATTGAGATGATCTTCCAAAATCTAGACTGGGAAAATGGAGGAATCAAAAAAGACAGCTTATATCTGAATAATCTCAGATTTGTGAATGGCACCGTCCTTCTTGCAGAGAACCTACATGACTTCCAACTGATGATAGATGAATTAAATGAAGAAAGTGTAAAAGTCGGCCTACACATGGATTTCACCAAAACAAAAGTCATGTGCAATAATCACATCACAAATAAGAACAAAATGACTGAAGTTGAAGACACAGAACTAGAGAGAGTGCATCACTACATCTACCTACGACAATGAATCTCCATAAGACACTCTTAAGAAGAAGAATCAAGTGAAGAATCACTTTAGGAGGGCAAGCCTTCAGTAGAGAAAGCTCAGCCTTCAGGAACAAGATGATACCACTGGTCCTAAAAAGAAGGTTATACAACCAATGCTTACTCCTGATAGTCACTTTTTGAGCTGAAACATAGAATCTAACCAAAAGATTGACCCTCAAATTAAGAACTATATAATGTACTTATGAGTGGATCATGCTCAAACTTATATGGGGAGATCGTAAGATAGCACAGTATATCAGGGAGTAAGCAGAAGTCTAAGATATCATAGAATCCATTAGTAAACAAAAATGGCAATGGGCTGGTCATGTTGCAAAAATGGCAGACAACTGATGGACATCCCAACTCACAATATGGATTGCCAGATATCACACTCATAGCAGAGGCCAGCAGAATACAAGATGGAAAAACGAACTAGACAAATTCAGAAAGTATTGCCTCTGCAATGCCCACAATAGAGAAGTGTGGTGAATTTTGTGGAAGGTTTATGTCTAACGATGGACGTCAAAAAACATGATGATGATGATGATGATGATGAAATCATGTGACAGCAATTTTCGTTTTTACAAATTGAAAGAAAACTCATCGAATGGTTTAAATCAATAAAAAAATGCAAAGCAAATCAAAAATAAGTAAAAGAAATGAAATTGAAATTAAAAAGAAACCCAGTAACTGGCCAGGAACTGGAAATGACAGCATTTGGTTTCAATAATGAATATTCATATGAAAATGAATTTTTCAATAAATCTGGTATGAAAGTATTGTTTTTTAATAAATTTTTGGATTAAAATAAGTTATTGTTTGCTTTGTAGATTTTTAGTGAATTTATTATGTAAAATATCATTTATGCAAATTAAAAATAAAAGGACAACATGCTGTCTCATGCCATTGAAAATGACAGAATTATTGTTTTGTATTAGAATAAATTATTTTTCATAAATTTGCTGTACATTTAGTATGTAAAATATTGTTTGTTTGAATCAAAAATGAAATGACAACATGCTGTCTCAGAGCTACGAAAATCATGAAAATATTATTTTGTATTAAAATAAATTATCTTTAATTAATTTATTGTGTTTAATACCAGGGTGATTTTGTAAAGGATTCATTTTGGTGTATGTCCAGTAATGGCATCTTACAAAGGGCTCAGTTTTCTATTTTATCAATATCGGATCACCATTACAACAATGGTGGCAATCAAATGGACCTTCTACAAGCGGCAACAGTGTTGGGAAATGTCCTGCATTTGTGCTTCAGTAGATAAAACACAACTAGATTTTTTAGGGAAAAATTCTTTAAAAAAAGATGCATATTATACATGGGGAATTACAGTGTTTTGACTGTCATTTGGCACAGTTTGTGAGTATACAACAGCCAGTTTATACTGAATAAGAAATTTGTACAAGTTTTGGTTATTTTATTGATTTTTCATTTGTTTCCTCCCTCAGAAACTGAGAATACAAAGCAGCCATGATTCAATGTTTTGCTTCTCAATTGCAACCATCAATCAGAGTCACTGTTGTAGCTTTTATAGATTTCCTACAGATGAGAAACAATTGGAAAACACAAATAAGGTAAGAACAAATTTGAAGAAATATTTCTTGGTTAAACTCTACAGCATGTCAGGGTTTAACAAAGACGATTGTATTATTAAGCTAGTTAAGTATAATAGTAGCTACTCAATCAACAGAATTTTTCTGACATCAAATTTTATGAAAAGCTGCGTGTTTAAGGTTAGCGATTTCAGCAAATCAATATCACCTTTAATCGAGTTTATCATCTTGAAACAGTAATTAGTGAAAGTACGCTGCACAAAAACAAAAAAATACTGTAATGAAATGTCAGACATATTTGTTCGTTATCAGGCTGTATAGCATATAAAAAATCTAATTTCTTTACTATGCAAGTAAAAATGTATGTTCTAATATTCATGTGCATTTTCTAAATTTAGGACCACCATTATAGCATACACTACAGAGATCCTACACTAACTTATCAATACTTGGTTGTTAGTCTCTGACTTGCAGTAAAGTTCAGTCAAGAAATATTTATTCAAGAAGAAACCAAAAACAGACTGAAAGTAACTTTTGGTCCGTTGTATGAAAGTGAGGCTTTAAATTCGGTTACTTCCCTAAATAAGGCCTCTGATATTTTAATGACAATTTTCTTCTGTTTTCATTAAGATTTTCCTAGAGTAGGGTGCACACTGGAGGGCAGGGGCGTTGTTCCCCACTTGTGCCCCTTCCAAAACCCTAATGAAAGCAAAAAAAAAATGTCATTAAAATATCAAAGAAGCCAAGTTTCACAACCTTCACAAGGAAAGAAATAACATTCTTCAAAGCCACACTTTCACTGAAAATCACTGAAATTAATGGTCCAGTTTACCATTATAGTTACATGGTAAATAGAAACTCTCTTGTAAAGCCTTCACAAAAACTTAAATTCCATGAAAATTGTTAGGGTCAAAAATATTAAAAGCACAAAAAATTACTGGCGAAAAAAAGATTTTTTTTTCATCTTGGTTTATGAATATGCATTTAAACCAACTTTAGAACATTTCTAATACATTTCTATAATAAGGTGTCAAAATATCTAGATGCCTATGCCTGATGCAAGAAGTTTTTGAGGGAGAAAATGAATGAATCAAAAAGAAGATAACATGACAAAAACTCATCAAAATTGCTTATTCAGTATGATTGACAAAATCAAAGGGACGTAACTCAGACAGTACAAAGAAAAAAATCTAGGGCTTGAATCACACACATTTCAAATTTGCTACTTTGAAACTGTTATGGAAAAAATTCATAAATATGTTCTTCATATCTCCCTGATGTTTTGGAACAGTTGGGTTAGGATTGATAAAAATCTTGCCATTCTCTTTTGAGTACGTTTTAGGTGTTAACATCTAAAACATACTGTATTTCCAAGTGCACATTGTGATGTTTACTAATTGTCATTAGAGGACATCCTAATGATTACATACACCACCTGGAGTCTTATCTGATTCTACCCACACTAAATCATTACAATCTAATCCAACTTGCCAATGTCATTTTTCAGTGTCACATCAAAATTGCTTTCTTTCATGATCTTCGATTGCAGACTAGTATGCTTTTTTGAATTTGTCATCCCTTTATCAAGATAATCAAAGATTTTTTTTTTAAATTCACCAAAATATGACCTAATTAACCATAAATGAAAAATTAAAAAATTTGTGACACCTCATCAGAAGGTCACTTTATGATAACTTTAGAAACATATGTTGCAAATGAACACACATATGGCAGCATATCAGTGTGAGGGTGGAAAATAAATGACAGATGCATGCATATATTTCACGAACACAGATATACACTTTCATACATGTGTGTATGTGTGCATGAGTGTGTGTTTATGACATGTAAGCGTAAGTGTATGCATTTGAAAAAATGATAAGCATGTGAGTGTGTGATATGTGTTTGGCATGTGAACGTAAGTGTATTTATGCACAAAAGTGACACACGGATGTGTGTGTGTATGTGTATACATGAGTATGTTTGTGATATGTATACACAGGTTTATCTTTGTAATTTCACAATTTACATCCATTTTCAATAAACTTGTTTGATAGAATTGCTCTACTGTAGTTTAGAGGAAAGACACAAAAAAGGCTAAAAAAAACCCACTGAAATTGTACAGCCAACAATAATTGTTGAGAAAAATTGAAATTTCTTGAATTAAGGTAAGCAAGAACAATTATTTTATCGTAATGATATATTTCAACATATACGACCAATCATCATCAGCCTTTTAGTGTCTCTCATTTAACATGGACCTTCCCAAAGATTTGCCAGACCTCTCTATCATGGGCATTGTGAAGTCAATACTCTCTGAATTTGTCTAGCTCATGCCATCTTACTTTCAGTCAGCCACAGTTTTGCATATGATCTCTGGGGATCCATGTTGTTAGTTGTGATGTCCAGTGGCTGTCTGCCATTCTTGTGACATGAACAGCCCATAGCTATTTGAGTTTTCTAATGGATTCTATGTAACCTCAGACTCCTGTCTTTTCTCCAATATACTATGTTGTCTTATGATCACTCCATATAAGTTTGAGCATGATTTGCTCATAAGTACATTGTATAATTCCCAACTTGAGGGTCAATCTTTTGGTTAGGCTCCATGTTTCAGCTCTATAGGTGATTATCAGGAGGATGCATTGGTTGTATATCTTTCTTTTAAGGACATGTGGGATTTTCTTGTTCTTGAAAGTTGAGCTTACCAACCTAGTGTAATTCTTCGCTCTATTTGAGGATTTTGTGGAGATTCATTGTCCAAGGTAGATGTAGTGGTCTACTTTCTCAAGTTCAGCAATCTCAATCTTGATTGTTTTGTCTTTGTCCGGAACATGTTTGTTGTACACGACCTTTGTTTTGCTGAGGTTCATGTGGAAGCTGACTTTCTTGCTGTCTTCATTTAGTTGAAGATCATGAAGGTTCTTAGCAAAGAGAATGATGTAGTCAGCAAATCAAGACTTGATTTGTAGAACAAAAAAATTAAAAAGTTGTCCTTCTTATTTGAAAAATCTTGCATCTGAAATTCAACAAAAATAGTGTCCAAAGTACAAAACAATTTATTTCATTAAGCAAACAGTCAATCCTCATTAAAACATTTGATGCAAAAATTTGAATCATTGCAACAGAAATTTAACTAAAAAAAATTTTTTTAGATAAGCGCAATTCTGACTGTAGGTCCTGCCTAAAAAGAGAAGTAATTTTTAAAACTAGTGTATACAGATGGCGAAAAGTGAGGATTCATTTTGGCATCATAGTGACATTGTGAATAGAAACTCCTCTAGAACCTTAGAAGATTGACTTTCAAAAATGACAAATCCCCTCAGGAAAAGATGTTTATGGATTGAAGGCACAAAAGATTTATTGGAAAAAATTTTTTCAAGCAGGTGTGGAATCCTCACGTTCAGTTATGCCCAAAACTCAACCAAAGCCTACTTTTGTACCATTTTATCATTGAAACTTCTCTCTTTTACTACAGTACAATTGTTATGTTTTTGTTACTAAGCCTTATCTCTTCCAATTGTTGCAAAAAATGCTCAGTTGGCGGTAAAAGCATGAAATTTGGCACAAAGATTCTTTGATGGGTATTAAGCATTTTCAGATATGGTGACATTCTCAAACTGTCTGTCTATAGCAACTGCTTAAAAATCAGTTTTTAAATTTTCTCAACAGAACATTCTCAACATATTTTTTGCGATATTCAGTGTGCTCAAAGACATTATCTGACCACTGGAATTGTATCATTTTCAAGATGGCGTACAAAGGTATGGAAACATAGTTCATGAGCTATGGATGTTTCCAAAAATACCAGTACACTCTATAAATAAAAATTCCTGGATCCACTCTGAAATTTAATCACTTCCTCTCCCCAGAACTTTCGTAGATATTGTGTGATTAGACACGAGTGTCTACAGAAAGGTGTGAAGAAAATGAAACAGAAATAATGAAAAGATGCAATCATAAATTCCAGGATCCAACCCAAAATTTTGTCACATCATCCGTGATACGTACCTAAATCACCAATGAAGTTTCGTTGAAATTCAATGAGAACTATTGGAGATATCATGTGGAGAAACTGGAGCGAATACAGAAATGTATTAAAAAAAACAAACAAAAAAATCACCCCTCAATCAAAAACAAATCCATGGATCAACCCTGAAATTAGATCACCTCCTCCTCACCTCCTGACCCAACTTCTCACACAATTTGATAGACATTCTGAGAACTTATGGAGATAATGTATGAACGGGAACAAATACAAAAATGTAGGGAGAAAAAAAAACAGAATATCTCTCAATCAAGAATAGATTTGGGGATTCAGCCGAAAATTCAATCATATCTTCCTTGATACATGCCTTTTATTATTCCACAAAATTTGATCATTATTCACTGATATGGGAGAAATCTTGCTGAGAGACAAGGGGGAATGTAGAAATTGATGGAAAATAAAAGCAACACGCACACACACACAAATATCTTTCAATCAGAAACAAAGTCATTGATTCAGTCTACAATTTAATCAGTTCTTTCTCACTATTTCCACAAAATTTCATTAGAATTCATTAAGAACTGTTGGAGATGTTGTGTAGACAGAGAGGAGTGAATACAGGAGTGTGTAAAGTATTAAAACAGAAAAATATCTCGCAATCAAAAACGAATAGCTGGATCCGCCATGAAATTTGGTTACTTCTTTATGATGTGCCTCTCTTCCACAAAATGGCATTGAAATTAAGTGAGGACTTTCTACGATAGAGACAGGAGCAAATATAGAAATTCATGAAACAAAACAAAAACTTTTCCACCTTATTTATACACTTCTATATTAGATCATGTCTTTCCACATTTCACTCAATCATCTGTGCTGTCAAAAATTACAGCATATATGAAATATGGATGGATACATATTGCATTTTATGGAAGTGGAGACTTGGTTCTGTTTCTTTTTACTTTTTCTATTATTCTTCATATTCAGCATTTTTATTACGTCATTAGAACATGAATGACATTCTATTTTACTACATCAATTACATGAATGAAATTTTATCTTACTGCATCATTCGCGCCATTTAGCGAGACAGAAGACATCTGCACAGTGTTGATGATTGTGTGTAGTTTTGTACGCACCTTAAATATTACTTTTATGTGCATCCGTAGTCGAAATCAACAATGATTAAAATGTCCTCATTCACAAAACTTATTGCAATTTTTTGTTGAAGTAAAAAACAAAACGGATCTTCAAAAATAAATAATTTATTTGATGTAAAAAAATTATCTGATAATTAATACAATTTGAGCAAGTTTTTGATATAAGTAAAAATTACAGGAAAACACAATTTATATTCGATTCTTGGGTAAAAAGAAATTAAACAGCAACAACTTTAGCAAGTAAGAGTGGAAAGGAAATATCCAGCTGTCCTAAAAATGAAAGACCCAATAAAAGTGTGCATAATTTTCAACTTCTTGGATTTATCAGTTTCACATTTCTTCTTCCTTTCTTGAGAAAAATCAAGCTATAACTCAAACTTGTTATGATTGATTGCGTAATTTATGCTGCAAATAATTTGCTTTAGCCTTATTTAAACTTTTGACAGCAATATCCTTTTTCCCCTCGAGATTCATACTAAACAAAAACACGTAAGGAGAAAATAACTTTTTTGAAAAAGGCGCAGCTAGGGGAGGGGGTAAACAATTTTTCAAAAACTTACTGAAGACAAGTATTAAGCACTAGTTTCTTGGAGCAGTTTTGTAGATGAAGCTTCTTTTTTCCTAAGATCTATAGGTAAAAGATAATCTATCCAGTCAAGAGTTTCAAATAAGGTAAATTTGTCAAATCAAAAAAAAAAAGAAAAAGATTTTTAAAATGGTAAAATAAAGATGAACTTTTCTTCCACGACAAAAAAAGAAAATGAAACATTTGTTTTTGAAACTAGAATTATTTTAGAGAGATCTATTAAAAGGCAAGATATTTTTTTAAAACAAAAGTTTTTCATAAAAGGGAAAGGGGCCTGGAAATAAAGGTGAAAGTTCACAAATGATTGAGTGTACCTGTCCTTCTTTTTTTTAAATTAACTTTTTCATCGTTGTTCTTCATTTATTGTTTGTCGGGTTGCATTAAAGGGTGGGCTGCTTTGAAGGCTTCGAGGGGGGCGAGATTTTCGTTAATACGAGCAATATTAGGAAACGGAGTCATGTCAACTTTGAAACGTTCCGCATTGTAAACCTGGGGAACAAGACACAGGTCGGCCATGGTCACTTCGTCCCCGACACAATATTTGCCTGATGATCTACGCAACATGGTCTCCAAGGCATGAAAATTCTTTTCGATCCAGTAATGGGCCCATTCGTTTTTGTTTTCTCCAATCTTCTGCAAGACAGCCAAATTCTGTAGAGGTTGGATTCCGGATACGATGCATTCACATATCTCCCTCACTATTGCTTTCTTAAGGGGACATTTTGGTAAAATAGGGGGTTCTGGATGGGTGTCGTTCAAGTATTCGAGAATGGCCATCGACTGGGTTAAACTGATGCCGTCTATCTCCAAAGTGGGTACCTGGGCCATTGGATTTTTCTCTTTGTAACTGCTAAGATGTTGTTCACCTCCATCTTTCACAAGGTGAACAGCCCTGTACTCGTAGTCGATTTTCTTCAGGGCCAGGGCGATACGAACACGCCAAGAGCATGAACTACGCCAGTAAGAGTACAATGCAGTCGTCATTTTCTCCTATTTTTCAGGTAATTATCGGCAGATTTAAAGTTTTGCTTAATCCGGTAGAAAGTTTTGATGAACGGACACAAAAATATCTCCCGTTCAAGTTTATAAGCTCAGCGCCGCACCTAACTGGTCAAATTAACACTCCTTTCTCCTCTAACAGGCCACGTGTTTTCGGCTGCTATTTTTTCTGTTGGTGTAAAACGACGCACAAGTACGGAGGGGCAAAATGGAAATAAAAAATATATTTATCTTTTCTTTCTTTGTCGATTTTTATTCATTTTAAGTATATTTCATCGAGCCATATTAAAATTATTAGACTGGGATAATTGAATATTTGAAACTTTTATGTTATAGTTGATTTTTTTGTTGATTTTTTTTCAGTTAGAGAACTTTTTTTCGAAAAACATTGAAGTACATATTGTTGAAGATATAAATGCAATTTTCCTCTCACATGTGCTACAGTCACTTCAGAAATAAACTCACAACAATCAAAATCGAAAACGCAGAACAGGAGAAAGTAGACCACAACATATACCCAGGACAATAAATCTCCATGAAATCCTTAAAAGAAGAAATCGCTCTAGGATGGCAAACCTTTGGTAGAGCAAGCTTAACCTTCAAGAACAAATAGATCCCATGAGTTCTAAAAAGAAGGGTATGCAACCAATGCATCTTCTCAATAGTCACCTATGGAGCTGAAACATGGAACCAAACCAAGAGACTAACCCGTAAACTGAGAAGCATGCAACATGCACTTCCTCAAAAGACAGCTGAGTACATCAGGGAGAAAACAGAAGTCTGAGACATCACAGAATCCATTAGAAAACTCAAATGGCAATGGGCTGGTCATGTTGTAAGAATGGCAGACAACTGAAGAACATCATGACTTACAACATGGATTCCCAGAGATCACATGCGTAGCCAAGGCAGGCAGAATACAAGATAATGAACTAGACGAATTCAGAAAGTATTGGCTCCGCGACGCCCATGATAGAGAGGTGAGGTGAATCTTAGGGAAGGTTTATGTCCAATGATGGATGTCAAAAGACAGTTAATGAGGACAATGAGACTCACAACTGAACAGTTGTATACCCCCAAGCGCAAAGCAACATTTTTTTTTTGTAAAAGGGTCGATCAATAAATAAGTTACTTCTGTTGCCTTTTGTTGGTTGGCATTCACTAAAAAGTGTGAATTTAAAAAAAAAAGAAAAGAAAAAGAAAAAGAGAGAAATCACTGTTGGACACAAACTAAGGGGCCAGATTGATATAAATACACATTGCAAATTGAACCCAAAATCAAATCCCGTCTGTATAAAAAAAAATATGCGTCTTGTCTGAAATTGGTAAGGATGATCGGCAAAAATCACGGATAAGCATGTGTGTGCACGTGGACACTCACACTCATATACACAAATGCTCCTCGCTATAAGGAGAACGAGAAGGAAATAATGAATAGAATGGAAAGGAAATCAAACTTGGGTTTCGTTACCACAGGCTTTGCACCCAATTATTCTTTCTTTTTGGTAAAAAATCTTTCTTTTAGCGTGCCTACTAACTGGATATTTTGATGTAAACAATAAACATTGTACAATCGAAATGTTTATTTGCTTCATATTATTGTTTCTATTCATGTTGTAATTGTAATTCTTCATTTGTGTTCATGTTCACACAGAGTCAAGCATTTGTTTTTTACGTACTTATTTAAATTTGATTTTAAAACTATGGTGGAAATAGGCAGATTGCTTTTCTTGAGAAAACTTACTTTGAATGATCTACAAAAGAGGAAAGGCATGATTTTTGCGTGATAATTAAAATATTCAATAACTTTTCACACACAAGATTTTGGTTCAGTAATTAGTAATTTAGGTTTTAATTCACTGTACATCTATATATAGTAATGTTGCACAACCTTTACTTTTATTTGGATTTAATTCAAAACTCTACTCTTAGCTAATTATCCAAAACATCACTTCCGACACCCCACCCCCTATAAATCTCTAGACACACATGTTCATTTGTCTATTTGCCCTAGCTTTATAACTGGTTACCATCTGCTTTTCCTTCTCTCTAAACTGGCGGCTATTCTTTTGTCACTAATCTTCCTTGGAGTGAAGAGCTTTATAGCTTTATAGCTACTAAAGTAAGAGCTTTATAGCTACTAAATGCAAACACCGCAACTATTCCACTTGACTCATTTTTGGCGACAACGCAAACACCTCACTTATTATTTCGTCCCTTTTATCTCCTTCTTGCACCTCACCTGAACTGACCGCCTTCTGATAATCTAGCTTTGTTAAACATACCACTCTCTATAATATGCAATATTCCCGTAACTACTCATTATCTCCTATATTTCATTTTTATGTATAGGAATAACCCTCTAAATTAAACAGGCCTCTTCTCTTCTCTACACAATCAATTGTATCAATGTTTTCTTACATGTATTCCCTTTTCAGCCTTGTATTGTCATAAATGTCTATGCATTAAATGTACATTTCATTGTTTGTCAAAATACTTGTATGTGTCTTCTTTACTCTACTATCATACTTGGCACGTATACTCTCCAATACTGTTTTGGCAATCATGTATCTCTCTTCCTTCTTCAACATTACCAGTGGTGTCGGCAAGTGGCGCTGACAACCAAACCACGTGGAGGCAAATTCCTATAGAAACATTGAGATAGCTTCGAACAAAAGAATAGCTCATCAAGATACAGGTTTGATTGACAGTTACTAATTAGTCTATGACAATCACCGTAGCATATGTGAATCAAGGTGACTGCTCCTCTGTAAACACACAGGTAAATACACGCAGAAAACCATGTTTCATGTGCATTTTCCTGTCCGAAATGTGCAAAGCTTAACCCTTTTCAGACAAGACATGGGTACGTTTCTTCAGAATATGTGACGAAGAGAATACTTTGGTATGGATGATATTTATGTACATATATATTCATCAATTCATATACATACACATATATGTATATATATTTATCAATTCATATGCATATATATATATACATATATATACATATATATATATATATATATATATATATATATATTCATCAATTCGTATATATATATCTTTATGTATATATATATTCATAGATCTATATCTTTATATATCTTTATGTACATGTTTATGTATACATATATCTTTATATATATGTATATCTACGTTTTCCTCATAATCAATTTAAAAAAATCACCATAGTCAGGTATAACCTATCCATCCAATAATCATATATATATATATACACATATATGTATATATATGATTATTGGATGGATAGGTTATACCAGACTATGGTGATTTTTTTAAATTGATTATGAGGAAAACGTAGATTGTGTGAATAGGCATTTATTCATGGATGTTTCATAGGATGTGATCCCACATTATCAGTGTGATTTTTTCTCCATCTTGCTAACACCCTACAAAACGTCCTTGTTCACCCAATCTGCGTTTTTCTCATTGTCAATAAAAATTTCATCATTATATATATATATATATATATAATATGTATATATATATATATATATATATATATATATGCTTATATTTATATATATATATATATATATATTTATTTGTTTATTCTATTTACACTGTTGAGGCCAAATGATACATTCTCTGGGTATTAATGAGAGGTCATTCCAAATAGAGTTTCAAAGTAACATAATTTATACACACACACACACACACACACACATATATATATATATATATATATATATATATATATATATATATATATATATATATTTCAAGTGGATGAGCATCTCTCCTATTCCAAAGACTGTAATAAACTGGGGAAACTGCTCTTGCAAATGTAAGAAAATGTCTGTGCAAATATGCTGACATTTGTACGTATCTGCAAAACAATTTACCTTGTACTGATCTATGCAAGTGTGCCAACAATGTTATCATTTATGATTTATTCTCAAAATAAACTGGAATCTTCTTATCAATATTTATCCATCAAAATTTTGTTTTTGTGACTTTTAATAAACTGTCCCTTTTGTGCGTACATGTTTATTGTCTATATCCCTTCTTTTTTTTTCAAAAAAAGTTTGTTAAGAATACGTGCATTCATTATCAAATTGAAGAATGAAATTACTAATAAATATGGGCTTAATCAATTTTTAATTAGAGATGACTATTATACACTCGTGAAATGCTGGAATATATAGCTATGACTTTTAAGCGTAACAGATATAAGTATATGAATTTACAAGATACATTCTTCGGGAGCTAATAAAATCTCCTTTCTAACAATGTGTAAAAGTTTATATCTTCACCATGAATTGAATCTATGCTATATAAATGGGTTCAATACTGTGCACATATACTTGTAAAATGCTAGCTGTTTTTTTTTTGTTTTTAGCTGTAATTTTTTATGTATGACAGATACAAATTCACAAGATACTTGTTTGGGAGCTGATCATGCCTTCGTTCTAATAGTGTACATAAGTCATGAAGACTTATACATGATTGAATCCACAGATTATGGACTATAGAATACTTGTAAAATGCTTGAATACCTAAAATGCTTGGGTACGTACCTTCATGTTTTTGGCTATAACTTGTTATGCCTTACAGATACAAATGAACGAGTTCCATTGTCAGAAAACTCATGAAGAGTACTTTCCAAAATTACCAGATATTTAAGAGTCTCCATGCTGTCTTTTTTTGTTTTTCCATTTTACTTTTTCTGTGACAAAATCCACTTCAAGAGTAAACAAAACTGCAAATACACCATTGTTTAAAATGACTTCACTGGCAACAAAAATGTTTTAATGAACTTGTGTATGAGGTGCTATTTGTAGAATATGTGTATCTACATGATGAATATAAAAATCTGACCAAAGAATGCATTATTACGGTGAAAAACTGTAATGGGTGTATGAAAAAAAAAGGTTTGAAAATTTGCCAATTTATTTACAAGTTTTTTCAATTTTGAAGCAGATTTGGATTCAATATATGACACACAAGATGCAGAATTTAATTTTGAATAAGATGAGGTAAATCGGATGCCTGTAGGTCTCTTGGTATAGGTGCTAATTTTATCAAAAAAATCATCAGTTGTTTTTGAATATGCTGTTCTCGCTCATGCACAAAATTTACGCTTGTGAAAAAAAGAGTGTGTTGTTGTGGGATCCATGTGGTTTCATTTGCCATCCCAGCCTCAAAATCTAAAGGGGTTTTGCTATCTGGGACCATAGCTCAAAAGCCAATCTACATCAGTAATATCAACCTTTATTTTATTTCTCCCATTCGTCTTATTAATGTCACTTTTCCAGTTCAATTTACTATCATTAACATTTTCATGTGTACTTCAAAACCCATCATCTTACTTGGTAACCTACTTAGTTTGCAATGCATTCTCTGATTGGCTAAATTTGCAAACCACCGAAACAATCATCTTTCCCGCTAATATACAACTAGTTAGTTGCTGACCAAAGTCTCTTTAGAGGGACGTATTCTTCTAATCATGTCAACCTATCAACATATTACTATACATTATACTATTACAGACTGCCTGTAATATTCTATTCTATCTTGTTCCTCTACTGATAGCACCTATTCAAGCTTGAGTAATTCCCTGCATGCATGTTAATATATCTATGTCAAACCTGCAACTAGAAAATAAAGCAGGGCATATTTCATTCTTACTATCCGTTATGCATTACTAACTACTGACTACATATAAAGTGAAAAATTACAAGAACTACACTAGACCATAACAGAAACACAGTTTCCATGTAACTAGACTTCAATCTTTAACCCGTAAGTTTTTTCTTTACACTTTCTCTTTGTACAAAATGATAATTTAATTAAGTTAATTTTGAAAGTACAGCGGAAATGAGGACCAAGTTTTACATTATAGTCATATCATAAATAGAATCCATTTACCCCCCCCCTTAAACCTTAGAAAGTTTTTCTGTAAAATTGAAAAAAGTGCCTCAAGATATATTGAAAATGCACGTTTTGCCTTTATGTGGTTTGAATCGGTCATGAATTACGCCCAAGAGGTTTGCGTATGTATGGTGTTTTGGGTACTGCTAATAGAAAAAAAGAAAAAACTAAGTGACATTATTCAAGAGGTTTTACCGCGAGCTTCGCACTGGATAAAAGTAGGCTAACAGGAAAACTCTCAACAGCTACATAAGAAAAATCCTTATTAAGACTAGATTTAAATATGTTAACAGCGTTTGTAAGGAATTAAGTGACCCGGAGAGAGAGTGGTTAAAGAGATACAGCATTTGTAACAAAGACAGAATGCTGTTATCTTAATAAATAAGGGAATAATAAGAGAAAAGAGGTGTCAGTAAAGATAGAAAGATATGACATAGATAGTTGGCAAAAATGTTGTATCATTCCTTTTTAAAAATCAATTCTCGTAATAAAAAAGGTAGAAATTGCAAGAGGAAAGAAAGAGAGTATACTATTCAGTGTTTACCCTTCATATTTATAACTTTTTCATTCTACAATGAATCATGTTGCATTCCGCACAATGTTTTTCGTTTTATTTTTGATGAAAATATGATTTATTCTAATGGGGATTAACTATGAAAATGCCACTGGAAAGAAATATCTTTTTTATTGAAGAAAAAGATGTTGTCAAATGCTGTTAGAATTTTTTTATACAATGTCATAATTCTTTAACAATGGCAGTTCTTATTTTTGTCCTTTTTTTGCCAATTTCACCATCATTCAGGGTTTTACAAGGAGTTTTATTTGCTCTATAATACTGGACTGGAACCTTGGTCTGTCCACATCTATTCTTTGAAGAAATCTTTTTACATTACTTCAAATTCTGACAACTTCATTTTTTTATGAGTTTTTCTTCTCTTCTTTTCTCTGCTTCTCTTTTCATTTAACAGTCATTTAAGACAATAACACATTTACCTGTACACATATTTTTCCTCTGAATCAGTTGATTAAAACATACATAGATATAGGGGTCAGTTACAATGCCAGAGGAATTCAGTAGGTAAGAAAAGGGTTTAATTAGGAAGTAACACATTTTACTGAAACATACGTTAAGTATTCCTAAACCCTTTATCTACCACAACAAGTACATATAGATGATTGTTCTCAGAATAGCCTCACTTGAGACACAAAGTCTGGAAATGGGTAACTTTCTTTTCAGAGATAATTAGTGTCAAAACCATCTTAGAAGACAATGAATTTTGCGTCTCACACCCTACTTTTACCTTCTTCAATAAGAGAGGCATACACAATTTAATCCTTGTCCAGTTCTCAGTCTGTTCTTAGCAGAATGAGCTGTTCCAACAACTTTGTACAACAACCATTCAACTCATGTACATACACATTCAAACGCACACCAACATTGTCAGCAACACTTCAGTCCTTTTACTTCCTGCATACGCATATGACCATTCTGTAGTACGTATGAATATCATGCACTTATATCTATATTGAACTATTAATATCATTATTCTAACAAGTAGTAAAACAACTTTAAAAGCACATTCTCTTCTTACTTCTTCTAATGAGAAGTACAATCAAATCATTATATTCTATACACATTTCATTGAACACACTTTTTGTTATTTTAAATCTTTGATCTTTATCTTATTCTATCGAATGCATATTTTACCTGCATCCTTCTCAATGCATTACAACTTGCATGCACTATTTTTATTGAATACCCCTAACCAGTCAGTAGCCTTCTTATTTTGTACCAAATGTTTAGGTGCCAGCTATTAGGAAGAGAAAGGGTCTGATCTTTTTTCTCTCTCTCACCTATAGAGGTTTCTTCATTTTCCCGAATGGACTATTACAATCATCAGCAGTCAGCCTTTAAAGAATTAACTTTTCTGTGACAGATACTGCTACTGATTTTATACTTCATACCAAATAGAAAGATAGCAATTCAATAGTAGTTGGGTAAATAGTTGGATATTTAATTGGAGTTAGATACTAATAATTTAATTAACTTGACTAGGTTACCACTACACTCTTTTATTCTCTTTTATATTTATATTTGTGAAAGTCTGATGTTAATCATTTTCTAGAACACAATATTTGGAGGTGGGATGGAGTAAAAGGGATTCTCTTTATGATGTAACTATACTACTGAACCCTTTGATTCATTGATAAATAGTTTTTCCAAAACACAAAATTTGTGTATTGGAGGTTATGAAGATATTCTTTCACTTATCATAAAGAATTTCTTTTACTTTCAGAGGTCAAAATCAGGAAGAATTTTTTTTTTTTTCACTTTTAGGGTTCAAAATAGGGGAGAATTTTTTTTTTTTACTTTCAGGGGACAACATTGAGGAGAAGATTTTTTTTTTTACTTTTAGGGATCAAAATCTAAGTGAAATTTTTATCCAAAGATTTTGGGGTCAAAATGCAGGGAAACATTTTTTTCCACCTCTGAGATTCAAAATCAAGTAGATTTTTTTTCGCTTTCAAGAGTCAAAATCATGGTGGGGAATTTTTTTCATTTTTCAAAGTCAAAACAAAGGGGAAATTTTTTTTCGCTTTTATGGGCCATAATTGAGGGGAAAAACTTTTTCACTTATAGATGTTAAAATCAAAAAGCATCTCCCATTTTTTGCTTTTAGGGATTGAAATCAGGGAGAATATTTTGATTCAGTTTTTAAAGGCCAAAATCAAATTGTTTTATTTCTAGAAGTCAAAATAAAAAATTTAGGGGACAAAATTGAGGGCAAACTTCTTTTATTTTGAAGGATCAAAAATCAAAAAGGACCTTTAGGAGTCAAAATCGATGAGAACTTTTTCTTGACCTTTAAGGGTCAAAATCAGTGTGTTTTTTTTCTATTTTAGTGGTCAAAATCAAAGGGAACTTTTATTTTTCATTTTTAAGGTTCAAGGTCAAGTGGAAACTTTTTTTCTCTTATCAGAATCAAATTTGAAGTCAAACTATTTTTCACTTTCTGGGGTCAAAATTGAAGAACTTAGCGAAAAAGGACTTTTTTTCACTTCTAGTGGTCAAAGTGCATTGGGAATTTTCTTCACTTTTAAGGGACAAGCTGAGGTAAAGTAGCATGCCCCTTTGAGATATTCTGTTTCCTACCGCATGTCTATTTAACCTCAGAGCAATAACAGATCTCAAATCAAATCAAATGTTATTCTCATAGTTGTGGTTACCATGTTTGCTCGTCTAATATGTTCATCGTGGGATCTGATGAAGATTTGAGCCCTAGAAAAAAGCTCCATTATTATTAGATCACATAACCCTGAGTGGTCATCTTATCAAGGGATACCTTTCTGCCAAGTTTCAAGTAAATCTGACGTAAAACAGCTGAGAAACAATATGGGGACAGGCCTACCAACCAACAGGTGGACAAAGCCTCTTACAGAGAGGTGAGAATGCGTCTAAGAAAATGCAAAAATATCTCCGTGCATTTGCTTTTTTCAGAGATGTTCTCTTGGAACATGATACAAAAGTGTTTTTTGGTAAGATGCTTCTCATCTAAAATCATCTTTCACTCCGGATCATGAGGTCTGTAAATAATGGCATTTAAACTCGATTTTCTCAGCTGTTTCAAGTCATTTATTTGGGCACTGTACTGTATCGACACTATTTTCAATATAGAATTTGTTGACAGCATTAAATGAAAAGTGCTTCAAATCAGCTATAATTGAGACAAATTTCAATGCTGAGGAGTCACGGATGACAAAATACTATTAGGTTGAATATATATGTTGTACTTTTGGCCACTTTTTATAAATGTTTACTGTAGTTTAGCGTTTTAAAGTGCCAGATAGCATACAAAAAGCTACCACTGATACAATGCTATTATATATTTTCTAACTCTAGAGATATATACCTGAGCAATAATCACTATGAGCATTATTGCCCTCACATGCTATCAACCAACCCTCTGGCTCATAGACTTCAAGGTTTCCCTGCTATCCAAAAGTAGAGGTTGAAAAAGCTATTACTATTGATTTACATGGAAAAATTCTTAAATGTGTTCCAAGGCCCACAAAATGTTGATAATGTTATGTTAGACTGAGTCATCAGAAGCTGGAATAGTGTGAGATATAAGAGAGTTGGGTGTAGGATACAGAGAAAGTGGGTGCACACTGATTCTATAACTGCATGTTGCAAGCAAATGATGAATGCTATTTTTGCTTTTTACCTTTTTTGTACAAGCAAAAAAATGGAGTAAAGTGATATTTCAAAGAGCAGCAGATACTTTTATTCGAATTGTAACATTTCTGTGTAGAAGCTTAATTATCATTAATTGGTCTCAAAAGACTAGCAGGCATGTCTGAAGAAGAGAATAATATTTCTAAAATTCATGTTAGCAGCGAATGAATTGCTTTTGAAAAGAATGATATTTTGTAAAAGCTGGCTTTTTTCACTTTCACTTTTGCAAATTTATTTATATTTATTGATTCATCTATTCATTTTACTTCTATGTATTTATCTTAATCTATTTTATTATGTCTGCCTCAGTTTGTATTTATCTCAGTCTCTTCATATTTATCTCACTCTGTTCACCTCTGTCTGTGTTTGTTGGTGGGGGGGGTTTAGATTGATTGAAATTCAATTCTGTGTCTTTTTAAAAGGTTCTTGGAACTTCTAATTATCTATCAAGTGACACAGATGTCCAGAATTTCTCTTGCTTCATTTTGACGAATCTTCTGATCAGGAATAATTTTTACCTGAATTATAGAAGGGGAAATGACAGTTATCCCTTTCCACTCGGGGTTTCAACGATTCGCGGTTCAGTCGTAAATAATTTAATGTGAGTACCGCAAAATATATATCAACAATCATGGACATTTGACAAAAAGTGACATGTGCTGATAAAAATACCTGGAACTTGTAATCTACTAATTTCATAGTAATAGTCTTTGTGTTATTGATAAGGAGAAAGATTGTAGAAACTTATAAACTAAAAACTATTTATGTAAACAATATAAACCCTGAGAGAATCCTGGTCAAAAAGTTGTTAACAATCGCAAACCGATTAGTCTATTAGTATTAGACACATTAATTTTTCCCCATTCACTTCACTGTAGTTATATGAAATTTATGGTTTTTATTAATTAATTGTATACTATTCCCTGTATTCATTCATTTATTTGTATATTTCAATTTTGGAATGGTAAAATGTTTATCAAAAGGTTCCTTGGACAAGACTTATGGTTTGGGGGGACCGGAAGGGTTTGAAAGTGGGAGTGGGGGTCAGTGGATTTAACTCATTCACATCCCTGTGGAGCCTCTAACCCCCATGAATGGCTGGGGAAAACTGTACTCGTAAACGCCCATTGTTTTGCTCATGGTATTCCTGAAGTTACGTTCTATGTTGGAATGTTTATATAGTAATGAATTTGCTTTGTTAATATTACTGGAAAAACACGTGGGGATATAAAGGATGACAAAGCCATTTCTAACTAAGTAAGGATGCATGAGTCATTTATTTTAAATAATTCAACACTGAAATGAACAAAGAGATTAAGGGATATTACTCTGAATGCAATTTTGCATAGTAGCCTCCCTTAGTATCACAGACAGATGGACGCACTGCTTATCAAAATGTTGAAAATTGAATAGAGAATGGAGTTCTCCCATTCCTATAAGAATCAGAAATGAATCTATACCTTGTAAGATAACTTGTGAATCAGGCTTTAAAAAGTGTTATTCAGCCTTTATTGTCACTGAGATTTTGGAATAATGATTTCTCAATGAAGTCAGGAGAACTAATCACAATACTTTGTGGTCATAGTTCCATACAATGGAAGGAAAGAGAGGGTCTAATTGGGTAGTATATATACATAGTAAATAGAAAGCCTTAGCAAGGAACTAATTCTAAAATTTCATGTTTTAGAAAAAGGATTTTTTGCAGTTCATTTAAAAGAGAATAATTAATTGGAGACTAAGAAAAATTCCTGGATCCATCCCAAAATGTAAGGACTTCACCAAAATTCATCGAGAACTTTTGGAGATGCATATAGCTATGATGCCGGGGACATGGCCATGGAATATTCTTGGATCTTTCCCAAGATGTCTTGACCATCCTTCAACAAAATTACATTGAAATTCATAGAGGACCTTTGGAGATATTGTGTTATGTTCATATAGCTACGATGCATGGGAGGTAACTGTGAACAATTCCTGGACCTGCCCCAAAATGTAAACAGTTTATCCTGAGCGCACTGCCCATTCTTCAACAAAATTTCATTGAAATTCATTGAGAACATTCAAAGATATTTTGCTGTGTATTTATAACTTTGATGCCGGGTACATGACCGTGAAGTATTCCTGGATCCGCCCCAAAATGTAAAAATTTCTTCCTTGGACCATTGCCCACTGTTTCACAAGATCTTACTGAAATTCATTGCAAACTTTTGGAGGTATTATGGTGTGTACTTACGATGCAGGGGTAACCAAGAAAAATCCCTGGATCTACCATAAAATATATTGAAATCCATTGAGAACCTTTGGAGATATTGTGCTATGTACATATAGCTACGATGCAGGGGAGGTGACTGTAAAAAAATTCCTGGATCTGCTACAAAACTTGAACACTGCTCCTCAAGCCTACTGCCCACCGTTCCACAAAATTTAACTGAAATTCATTGAGAACATTTGGAGATATTGTGCTGTGTACAGATAGGTACAATGCAGGATAGGTGACACTGCAAAATTTAAAAATCCCACCCTCAAATGTAAACAATTTTTCCACAGTCCATTGCCTAAACTTTCACAAAATTTCCCTGTAAATCATTGAGAACCTTTAGAGATATTGTTTTTTGTTTTTATAGCTAACAAACAGTAACTTTCAAAAAAAAGTGTAAATAGAATATAAAGTTTGGTGAAAACCAACTTCCCAAAAAAAAGAATCTTACGTCATATAAAAAATCAACTTGAAAAATGTTATCAGAATATTAGTTTAGATAAGAAATGACCTTCCATAAAAAGTCCCCAAAAAAACAACGATTAGAGGTTGGGTAAAAAATCAACATAAAAAAATGTTATTAGAATATAAAGTTGAGTAAGAAAACGACTTTCCCCAAAAGTGTTATTGTTGAAAAATGCAGGCGTTCACTGGATGGATTCAGGGGGGGGGGGTCAACAATGACAGGACGTTATGGAATGATGAACATTTTCATGGACCGCAGAATCCAATTAATATGTCACCAGAGAACAATCTGCTTTATTTCGAACATATATCAATGAAGCCAAGTACTTCAGAGACTGATAAGCTTTTAGATGACCTGCAAATCCTTTCGGATAGGATAAACCGATTGTCTCCTAGTGGTGTTTGTTGCCAAAAACAACATTTGTTTATTTTCACAGCTTAATGAACTTAGATATGTAATATATGTTATCTACATCCTAATCAAGAGGCCCTCTCCATGAAGGTCATTCACATAAGTGGTCAACAGGGGACACCGACAGTTGGGACAGCAGTCCTCACTTTCTCATGGAGAGGAAAGATCTTCTACCTTTCTCTTGCACTTCAGATGAATTTCCATTCCTTTGTCAGTTTTTCTCACTCTGTACCTTACATATGTGTTTTCTAACAACATATATAAGCCACAGAACCCCAAGGTTGAGAAAGGGAGAAATAAGCAAGACATTAAATCATAACCACAACATTTTTTCTTTCTTTGTCTCTGCTACTTTTCATCTTTACAGTGGACACACAATTCACTGATCCTACCTTTCAGCTACTGCAACTGCAAGCTTTTTGTGCAATATTATCAGAATATTAGGTTACATAGAAAATCAGCGTAAAAAAATTCATCAGAGTATGAGATTAGCAAAGAAATTGCTTTTCATAAAAAGTACTATCAAAATATGAAATCAAGTTAGAAAAAAAACAAACTTCCAAAAATAGTGTCATCAGAACCAAAAAATGTGTTATCAGATTATGATGTCAGATAAAAAGTCATTGTAAAAAAAATGTCATCTGAATTTAAGGTTTGGTAAAAAATCAGCTTACAAAAAAAGTGCATTCAGAATATGAGCTCAGTAAATAAAACAACCTAAAAATATATTATCATTGTATGAGCTCAGGTAAATACCAACATCCAAATACAAAACATTATCACAAGCTCAGGTGAAAAAGCTAAGAAAAAAAACTTCCAAAACAAGAGTTATCATAAAAAAACATATGATATAAACCTAGGGTCCTGTTCTGCATTGTAATTATTTGGTAAATTGGAACCCCCCACAACAACATAATATAATGGATGAAAACTATAAGTTAGAACACCCTGAAGATGATGGGTTATGGTTACATACATAAAGAAAAAGTATCATTAAAGTAAGGATGGATTCAGTTACTAAAGAGGATCAAGCAGCATTTTCTCAATCAGAGTCATCTTATTTGATAATAATATCTTTTTAACAACCAGAAAAGTAACCAAAGGTAAAACAGGTGTATTTTTGTTCACCTACTGTATCAAACTACAACCATCCAATACAAATTTTCTATTTGCATTAAGAAGATTAAAAAATAAATATGTGTAAGGTAACTTGTAAAAGTATCTTCAATCTTTATTGTCATTGAATAGAGCTTTTCCAATCCAGTTAGAATCAGAAATTAATCTCTGTATCTTAAGGTAACTTGTGAATCAGGTCATATAAGGAGTCAATCTTCGGCCTTCATTGTCCTTAACTAAAGCAAGTAGTTTTGTATTCTCCGTGAGAATCAGAAATCAACCTGTATATCGTGAGGTAGCATGAATCAGACTCTAAAAAGTGTTAGGTTACAGCCATGATTGTCATTGAACAGAGAAAAAGTTGTTAGAATCAAAAATGCATCTATGTATTGTATGGTAACTTGTGAATCAGGCTGTTGCAAGAATCAATCCCTGACCTTTAGTGATATTCAATGGAACAATTAGTTTTTTCACCTCTATCAGAATTGGAAATGGAACTGTATGCAGTGAGTGTCAATTCAATTTTAAATCTTGAAAGTGGAAAAATGTTTCTGTCCACTTTCAACTGCTAAAAGTGGATAAAAAGTCACCCTCCACTTTTGACCCCTAAAAGCAGAAGAAGAATTTCTTATCACTTTTGACTGCCAAAAATTAAAAAGAAAGTTCCCCCTTGCTTTGGTCCCCTAAAAGTGGAAAGGAGAGATTTTTTCCTTTTCTGACCCCTTTTAGGGGGAAAAAGTTTCCCTTTATCTTTGACCCTTGAAAAGTGGGAAAAAACTTTGCCTTCATTTTTTACCCAAAAAGTTGGAAAAAAAAGGTTGAATAAAGCGTGGATCCCAAACTGCAGTCACATTGGTGCATGACAGTCAACCATGCGTAACATCTAATTCAGATTTGTATTCCTCAAAGACTAATTTCCCGTAGCTAAGTAGTAGCTAGGTACGCATGTGTGCATGTGCACTTTCCATAAAATGGGGCTTGACTCTCTCTCTCTGTTCCCAACTTATCAGCTTCCACAGAATAATCCTCTTGATTTTCTCAGTCACTCCAGCCATAATTAGTTTCTGTCTTCTTCAATTTTCACAGAATTAATTTTAATTAACTCCATCTGTTTCTGATGGTTGTAAGAAGTTATGCCAGAGACATTATGTCTAGAATTTTGAATTAGCAATTGGCTCTCAGGATTACAAAGGTCAAATAGCCACTTTACCTGAATTCTTATTGGCTTTTCAAAGTCTTTTTATTCTTCTGGTTAGTGAGCCTGAATCTTGACCTTTGTCCACCTACATACACACATGCAGGCTCATAGTGTAGAATAAACATTTATTTTATCACACACCCATACCTAGGCATGTGCATAGAAAATCATATTACTTTTGACCACTAAAGGGAAAAATAGCTTCCTTTCACTTTTGACCACTTGGAAGGAAAAATAAGTTCCCTCTCAATTCTAACTCTTTTAAATGAAAAAAAAGTTTCCCAACACTTTTTATCCTTTAGAGCAAAAATAAGTTTCCCTTCACTTATGACATCATAATATTCAAAAATGTTTGATCAAAATAGATGGTCAAGTAAAGAAATCACTATTAAAAAAGGAAAATCAGAATGTTATGCCAGATAAAGAAACCAAATTGAAAAAATATGATTGGAATAAGCTTTCCTTTGATGACATCACAGCATTCTTTCACAGCATCACAGCAGCTGGTAAATAATAAATCACATAGTGTGGTTAATTCACCATTGCTGTTTCTGTTCTTATAACAGACTCACAAATTGTAATAAAGATTACTAATTTGAAATTGGGGAGAACCTTTTTTTTTTTCTTCTTAAGGGTCAAAGGTGATCTTTTTCCTCTCCTCTCAATTTTGACACCAAAAAATAAAAAAATGTTTCTACTTTGCTTTTGAGTCCTAGAAAGAGAGAAAAAATTTCCCAACAATTTTGAACCATGAAATGAGCAAACGTTTCCTCTCAAAAAAAAAGTTTTCCTCATTCTTGACTCCTAAAAAGAGAAAAAATTCCTTTTAATTTTGATCCCTTACAAAATTTACCCAAACTTGACCCCTAAATAGGAAAAAAAAATAAAAATCAAAAGCCCAATTTATCAAACCAAAGAAAAAAGCTTATTTTGCACAAATATACATATATACAAAACTACCATTAATCTTATGAGGAAAAAAAATTAGACCAGACTTTAAAGTTATTAATATTCCATGACTTTCTAACCATTTCCAGTCAAGTGATTTTGAGGTATTGATAAGAACACCATCCTAAAAACTTTATTTTTATGCCCCCCAGATTAACGATAGGTGTAGGAGTGAGATGTCTGACCTACCACATCTTGTTTAGGAAAACTCTGCCATAGTTCTCCAAATCACATTGCTACAAGAGTCACAAAACATATCAAATGAGAGGCTAGATCAAAGCTGGGGATTTCGTCGTTGCAAAGGGGGCATTAATATTGATCTACGAAAACACACAAGCACAGAAATATCAAGAGACGTTCTTTGCCAAAAATCAGAACAAAACACTAGTTGGACGTTCAGAGAAGTACCTTGAGGTTATTGGCCATTAGAGAAGCGCCTTGAGGCTACTGGCAGTGTCAAGATAAGTAAAGTTGATGTAGACACTATCAAGTGAACCAAGTGCACTTGAATTCACTCATAATAGTCAGAATATGACGCTTCTAACAGAAGATACTGATGTTTTCATTATGATGCTACATCATTGAGAAAATGGCATGGTCAATACCTTCATTAGAGAAGGAAGGCAGACAAAAGGGACCTGCAGAAATGTTTAGCATGAAAGAGACGAAAAGATTTATACCAGCCGTCATTCAGAGGCACATTTCCTTCATACCTGTTGGTGTGGCGGTGATACAACCTCAGCAATATTTGGTCTTGGCAGGATCTATCTAATGAAAATTTTGAAAAAGTCTCTAAAGGTACAAAAACTTGGCTAAAAAAATCAGAGAATGGTAATCTGGTACAGAGTAAGTTGGTGAGGCTGGAAATCAAATGTTCTGTCAACACTATTATGGAGCTAATCAGGATACTCTGACATCTCTACAATAAGAAAAGTACATGGCAATGATTGCCAAGGTGAGTAGAGTTGATCCAGAAAGATTGCTTATTTCACATGCACCATGCAATTATAGCCTGCATGTTCAACTTCAGTCTGTAAATAGGACTGATTCAACTAAAAGCGGTCTAGGAGCAAGGAAATGAAGTTGGAGGATGGAAAATGATACTCTTTGATCTGTGATGACTCACCTGGATGTTTCCCCAACTGAGGTACTTTGATTCATTAGGTACAAAAGAAAATCCACTGGCGAAAACCCTTGCAGATCAAGCCAATGTTCCTGTCAGAAGAGTGGATTGAAATGCCTGCTGACTTGTGCTGAGTGTCTGAGACTATCATAAAATAACACTGATATTGTTGCGATCTTGAAGAGAGATGATGATGATGGTATCCTGAATATATGAGAATTTGGTAGCAGCCATACTCAAAGTTCTGATTGGTGGCCAACTTTGAACCTATACTTAGCAACAATATTGATTTTTATCATGAGCATTTTAATTTGTTGCCTGAAAAAAACATAATGATCGCCTCTAGAATGATGCTATAATTTTTTTTTTGATAACACTGTCTAAACCTCACCGTTACACAACATGTGGTATGCTTTTTCTTAGCCGCTGCTGGCAGGTCAGTGATCCCCTCTCCCTCACCTTAATCTGTCCCTCACCAAACTCCATCCTCAACCCACCTAAAAGGACTTCATTAAAGGTGTATGCATACCAAATAGGAAGTCTCAATCTCCCACACATTAAACGTTGTATCCAAGGTTACAGTTTTTGACTGACGAACAAACAGACAGACAGACAGATAGACAGACAGACCAAAAACATTATGTCCCCGATCTTTCAATCTAGGGGCATAAAAAAGAAGTTTCAAGGATGGCGTCCTTATCAATACTCCGAAATTGCTTGACTGCGAGTGAGGGAAAAAAATCATAAAAATATCAATAACTTCAAAGACCAGTCAAGAATTCTCTCTACATGAGGCTAATGATAGTTTTGAATATGTGATATTGGAGAGTTTTCCAATGACACCAGAAAAGCTTTGATAGGAATTATTTCCCTCTTCAGCAAATAACCTACATATGTCCAGTAGGACTAGGTTACTAACTTTGAAAAATACAAGAAGGCTGAGGGGTACAACAGCTTAAATGTTCTGATTATGGTAACCAAGATGGAGACCCTAGTTTGAGTGAATAATGATTAGAAATCATCATCATCATCATCATCATCATCATCATCATCATCATAATCATCATCATCATCACCATCAGTTTTTCAACATTCGTCATTGGACATAGACCTCCCTCAGGTTTTGCCTCAATTCTCTATCATGGCCGTTGTGGAGCCAGTATTTTCTGAATTTGTTTAGTTCATCTCTTCATCTTATATTCTTTTGGCCTTGGTTTTGTATCTGATCTCTGAGGATCCATGCTGTGAGTCGTGATGTCTATTGGTTGTCTGCCATTCTTGCAATGTGACCTGTCCATTGCCATTTAATAGATTTTGATAGATTTTATGATGTCTTGGACTCCTCTTTTCTTCCTATCACAAGATAGCAAAGTATAACAGTAATGATTAGGAAAAGTTGTGAATTCTTGTGTTCTTCATCAAACTTTTTCTTCCATATTGTATTGTTATTAGCCTATCAATGGAACTACCACCTTTTGTTCTTTTAGTCACCTATTTTATAATGTGAGAAAGATTTTGATAAACTGTTCTTGGCATGGTCTATATCCCACTAAAATCTCATGGAAGTAATAGTATCCAACTGACACAGTAAAGAACCCTCTGGATGCTTAAACTGTAATTCTTGTAAGTGTGTGTTGCTCTCAATAACTTCAATTCCTCAAATTGAGCCCACTGACATCACTCAACAGCTGACCATTTATTCACCTTGGCCTTCAATCAAAATGTCAGGCTGTGACATCACAGTAGCAGTGATATAGTCTTCATTCAACTATTTGGCAGAAACAAAGTTTGATTCAGCAATCATTTACAAGACCCTCAAAAAACACTTGTGTGAATTTTGAGAACCTACACAAACAAATTCTTTATGAATCCTTGCAATAAAAAGCTTCTTAGAATTTGGAAAAGCTCCAATTATGAAAACTTTTCAATAAAATATATTTGAAAAGAGGACTTTTTATTAAACATATGAGAATCAATATCTCTATCTCAGTCTGCTCATGTCTTTCTCATTTTATTCATATCTATTACTTTGTTGAAATGGCTGTGTGTCTGTATATAATTCTAACAGCCACGTTGTATCTACCTGTATATATATTTGCTTACGTATACTTGAGACTGTAATATTGAGTTTTTCAGACAACTTTTGCATTTGATTTCTCATACTTGGAAAATTGTTTTTGGAAATAATATAGATATATCTAAAGATTCCTAGTAAGTATAGATTTAGAAATTTTTTATCTTAAACAATTTTATAAGTTTGCATCTGCATTTAGACATACATACACTGACATTGTGCATGTGTGTGTGTGTGTGTGTGTGTGTGTGTGTGTGTGCATAATTATTAACGAAATTCATCTTAGTCTGGCACAAGGCCTCCATAGTAAGGCACTTAGTAAGAATAGAATTCACTACCACTAACAAATGGGTCTAAAAAATAATCTAAGCATCACACTACACTAGTGCACCTACTCCCTGGCTCACAACCGCCCAATTTATGACTGTAAATATGACAAAAATGTATGGATATAAAAAAAGATTCATGTAAATATAAAAGTTACACTCCTAAATTTAAAAAAATAAAGAAGGAAATATAAATTTTTTTTCAGTCATATATGTGTGTATTAGAGCTGAAAAAGTGCAAGAGAGTATATAAATTATACATGTACACTGGAAAAAACATACCTACTATGTAAATACCATAAGTACTTATTACTCTTGGTTGTACCTGTGTTGTATATTTTTTCCTCCTTGCCATTAGTATTTTATATTTTATTTAAAACATTTGTTTGGGAATAAAAACAGTGTTGCAAAACTAGATCTTGTTTTGCTTTGTTTTTTTTTTAAATTTGTGAATCCAGTGTTGACAAAAGCTGTTTTTTCCAATATTTTTTTTTCATGATTTAAAGTCAAGTGTTGCCACTTTAGATGTTTTGTTTATTTTTTCAAACTTGAGAGTGACTTCCAGGAGAAAAAAAAACACATCTAAAATGGCAACACTGAATAAAAGAGTAATGATCACAATGTAGTAGTTTTTTTATGGTAGAGCATTGAAATACTTCAGCAAAAGATTTGTCCAATGAACGTTTCAAGATATAACCTATTAGCCAGAAAAGAACCCGGTCATAAAGTGGGGATTATGTGTATATGTATATATTTATATGCGTATCTATACCAGTATCAGTTCAAGCGCATTCGGAGTAGCAATTGACATGCATGTCAAATCAAGAATCAAATGCTTGTTGGTTTCGAGATGTTCATTTCTGGGGTTGCATACAGCGGTTGAAGTATCAGTCATAGTGGCAGTGACTTCTTGGAGCAACAGAAAAAAAGGTGCAGGAGAGAGAGAAAAGCTGAGAGTCATAAACTACGGTCATCAGTTATGGCCATTTGATTCTACTAACGGACAGAGAAAGAGGGGAAGCAAACATCTCAATCCCATGCTGTCGGCCCCAACCCCCAGCTCCAGGGTCAGAACACAACTGACTTCTTTGAGGAAGCCATTTCACACCCCAAGTCCCACATACAGCAACCCCCACACACATGCTCATGCTCACACACACACACACACATACATATATATATATATATATATACATATTATTGTGTCATCCACAGACAGCTGTTTCGTTGTATTACCACTCTTCCCATCCCGCACCACGATTTCTAGCCTTTCCGATGGGATCAAAGAGTAGTATCTGTTCCACGGCAGAGCCTGTTACACAGGAACTGACATTTGCCCAACGAATAGGCCTGAAATTGGGATGTGGGTGGTGTCAAGACCGAGTGGGTCAGTGGAGTGCGTCAGAGCTTTTGGACTCATCTTATTATTAATCAGCCCAGTTCCATTGCACTTAAAGGAGCAGGTTGGGATTGTCCTGACACTTTCGTGGCGGAGGTTGTTTTAGCTTCCATGGTCGCTTGAGCCATTTTTGGACAGATGGTTACTACTCTTCCCTTGTTAAGCTCGACCTTGTGTCATATTTTGCTGTGGTGGGACAGCAAATAAACACCCCATCCAGTACCACGAGGTAGGATTGAAACCTTAGCTTCAGACCCAGAGGCTGGTATCCTCCCTCTGCTCCACGGAACCGGACAGTCAGTAAGGTTTTGTTGAGTGGTAGGCTATTGCTTGCTATTTTTTTTGCTTTATTCAATGGGGATGTATGTCTGTTGGTGGTTATAAATTACAAACCAGAGTGTATCTTGGCCTCAGGATCAACATAGAATTAGTGGGGCTGACCTTTGAGGTTTATACAGGTCAATTATTTTTACCTCTCTAATTTGTAAGTTTCAATTCAAACATTCATTTATTTCTATAAGAAAAATCATTAGTAGCAATAATGCTCCAGTGTTTATAGTCATGGAAAACAGAATTAGCAGAGTGAGTTCAAACTCCAACAGAAGAAATTGAAACCTTTTTTTCTTTCAGTTTCGTTTGCCTTCAATCTATCAGACCTTCACACCTCCTGAAAACTAGTCAGATGCATTCCTGGAACCAGTTTCATGTCATCTGTGCTGAAACAAACTATCACCACTAGGGAAGATGACAAGTAGAAAGGAGTGCAAATGGTCAACAAGTTTGTGTAGGTCACACCTATTAAGACAGAGTGCATTTCCACCAGTGAACCCCAGCAGAACACATTCCCCACCATTATAGGACCATCACCAGTTTATACTACACCCTGCTGACAGGCTAGATCCATAGCCTCATGCAGTCTCCTCAACACATAAATCCAACCGTCTGCCTCAAAGAGCTGAAAACATGATTCATATGACAGGGATGGTCCTAGTCTTTCAAAGTGCAATTGCAATGACCAATGCCATGGTGTCAATGGTACCTTTGTTTGAAAACAACTACTAAACTCCAATGAAAGCAGTATACACTGTACAATGTATTAACTGATGGGTTGAGTGTTACTTGCATTGGATCGGGATGTGATCTGATGCAGTGTTTCCTTTCATTGAGTAGTTTCCATCCTTGTCAGTTGCCAGTAGTCCTGGTCTTGCACAGGTGTGTGGGCATCCATAGTTTTCACATGCTGTTGATGTAAGTCAGATTTTTACATATTCCTAGTATACCCTAACAACTATTGCGTCCCCCCCCAATCTAGAACAGTTGCCACCTTGGAGATGAAGTGTCACTCCTATATTTCCTCTTTACTCATAATGTAACAAATGTATAGTTGACGAAAATGTTCATTTGATTTTTAAATTGAAAGTAGAAGACAAATTCTGTATTGTTTACATCAAGTTTTTCAAACAAAATATTTACTGTTCTTATTATTTCCTCACAATTTTCTGCCATCTTCCAAGCAATTTCATGATCCCAGAACTTTTTTCCTTCTGAGCTAAGAGCTGTTCCAGATGCCTATTGCAGTTTTCTCGAAAACTGAAATTTTTTGAAAGAATTCTGCAAAGACAAATAAATGATAATCCACCATCTGGTAAATACAGCGGATGAATGAAAACTTCTCTGCCAAGTTGTAACAATTTCTACTTAGTCACCAAAGATGTGGTCTGGCATAATTGAATCACCATAACTCCACAAATGACTCAACTAACAAGCCAAGCGGGCTACAGGTTCTTCTCCCTTTGAGTGTCTGCATCTACCTATCTATCTATTTGTGCGTGCGTGTGTGTGTGTGTATGTACGTGTCCAGGTACTCCTGGTTACATCTTGGGGGCTATAACCTTGAAAAATTTGTATGTTTTTTTCTTCCAAAAAGTGTTTTTTGGGGTCTCTAACATCATTTTGGACTAACAATGCTCAAATCTAGTCTTAGATATCTATTTAGATAATTTTAGGTAAAAATCTATTTCTTAAGACAACTTTTTGGATAATTTTTTAGATGATTAGTTCTGGTACATGTGCAAGCAATGGTGATTTATCTATGTGAGGCAGGGATGCCCTGATTATTTCTAATCAGCTAATTCAAAATGCATTTCATCAATAGCTGCCTTGGTGTAATTGAAAGCAGTTCTTGTTTAAATGATTAATTTGCTTCTATGGAAAAAGCTCTTTTCCAATCCCTCCATACACAAAGCATCACTTTGGCTTTTGGTACAGTTACTTATGGTTCATATCATTTGCCTCTCAATATCTAATGCACTGCATTGTTGTTGAAAAGTTGTAAGTTTTTTTGACAATTGAACTCCTTCTTATTGTTTGTGTTATAAACATGACGATTTGGCCGATTCATCCTATGGCTTTCTTCAGGTGCAATATCCAAGTATGATAGTGAAAAACTGAATTTACCATTGATGGTAGTAAATGGAATATTCCAATGGTAGCTATGTTACAACATTGGGTAATATTGATCTCCTCTTCCTTTCTTGTTATACTCAGAGGAGTATCAGTTATCAGGAGTGACCTCAAGGCAGAAAAAATTAAGATGAGAAATTTATCCAGGATACTCAGAAAGAATGCTCGTCCACCCCACCTTATTGTCAGGAAAAAAAGAGATAGGGTGCACCCAAAGTTTCCACAATTCTTTCATATAGATAGAGAAAGCTTGTAAGCCTCACAATATCAGGAGTTGTTTTTAGCAGTTCCAACACTCTTCACGATTTTCTCACTCAAGTGAGTCCTCCACGAGAGAAAAATCTGACCAGTAACTGTATTTATGTTATTCCATGTGAATGCAAAAAGACCTACACTGGAGAAACTGGCAGGCCTCTCAAGGTTCAACTTGACAAACACAAAAAGTAGTAATCAAAGGAGAGTAAGACCTGGAATGGCTGACCATATTTGGAGAGAAAAAGGCGAACACTTTCCTCTCTGTATTGTTGCGCCTCCTATATTTTTAGAAAAGAACTGAATACGAAACCCTTCTTTTAGATAGATATCTAAAACATCATTTCCAAAAATAACTTATAAAAGCCCTGAACACAAATGTTCAATTGCTTGTTTACCCCAGCTTTCTAACCGGTTACCTTCTTCCTTTCCTTCTCTCTAAACTCACCACTGGCGTATTTTCTATTCTTTGTTTGTGACTATATATATAGTCTCTTGTTACTGATCTTCCTTGATGTGAGAATCTGCAAAAATTTTAAAGCTACCAAATGCAAATACAACAACTACTTCAGCATATTTTTTGTAACAACAAATGCTGCTCTTACTATTTTGCCTCTTTTTGCTCCTTCTTATACTTTAGCTGAATAAACCCCCTTTTTATAATCTAGCTTGGCCAATTATACCACTCATTATAACAGGCCAAACTAATCAGGCTCCATTCAATAGATTAACCAAACAACGTTGGACCCATTATGTCACTTGTCCCCTAAATACTTGTTCTTTCCTAAATTTCTTTTTCACACCTAGGAATAACCCTTTAAACTAAACAGGCCTCTTCTCTTCTTTACACAATCGATTGTGTCAATGTTTTCATTGTAGGCATTTCATTTTAATTCTTAATCTATCATAACTGTTATGCATTAAATGCACTTTTCATTTCTTCATCTAAATACTTGTATATGTCTTTTTTACTCTGTTTAATCTCCACGTCCACAATAAAACAGCACACATTCTCTCCATACAACTCCCTTGCTCCTTTTAACCTTATCACTGATGTTGGTGCCTGGCGTTAACAACGAAACCACGTGGAGACAAAATCCTTTGTCATCACCAACATCTTCTTGCCACACACTACCAACAGCTATTTCTATTCTCCCCCACACAATATAGGAACCATCATTCCTATTGTATGATAGACAGGGAACGCTGTGGGGAACTGAGGGAAATCAAGGAAGCAGCCCATATCAACATGTTGACTGAATGTATGAGTCAGGCATTCAACCTGATGTGGCCCCTTTACTCAACTCAAATCCGAGCTTAACAAGGAAAGAAGAGATTGAAATTACCCAAATTCCATGTTGCAACATAGCTACCATTGTTCAAAAAACTCTTAGAAGGTTAATGACACTTTTCAAAACAGCAGATAGTATCTTGTTACAAATCATTGTCTACCTGTCACAATTTGTTTTGAAAAATTAAGCATTTCTGCTATGTTCAAGTAGCAAATCACACACAGATATATGATCCAAGAGATTTTTTTCATTTAACTCATATGAGAGACACATCAAAGTGATTAACATAGCAAAACTGGTGCAACCAATTTTCAATGTTTGCTTTGGATATTTTGAGTCGGTTAGCTTTCTTCTACGTCGTACAACATTGATCATTCTTAAGCAATGTCTTCATTTGATTACAGTCAACCTAGTCTATCCAACCTTTGAGCTTTGCAAACCACTTTGAAGACATTTGATTATTCATAGTACTTTGTTGATAAACTGCTAAAATCTTTTCCTTTGTTTGATTCATATCTTCACTATTTTTCAAATAAAAAAGCGCATTATGCCAAAAACGTTGCTCATTTTCTTCTATATTCAAGTATAGAAAAGATAAACAAAAGTATGCCAATTTTGATAGAGAAAATGCACGACAGATGTTAGAATTCAATAAAAAAAACAATCATTGAGGAAGATGATAAATGCGAAACCTGGATCAACAACTTGGTGCACTGTATCCATGGTGATGGCATAGCAGATTGTTTGAACAGTGGACAGGTAAGAGATTCTATCTATAATAATATTTTCACCACACTTACAGATGTAAAAAAAAAAAAAAGTTGTTCAACTACTGTAAACCCGGATAAGGCAACGGGATCTGATGAGATTCACCCATGAATGCTTGAAGGCTCTGTGAATATTTTATTTTTTCCATTTTGAGGAAGTCTTTAGAAAAGGGGTGACCTCCAAGAAATATGGAAAATGGTGAATGTCACACCGATAATCAAAAAGGGTGACAAAGCCATAACTAGTAATTATAGACCGGTGAGTTTGACCCCGCAAGTATGTAAGATCTGTAAGAAACTTATAAAGAAAGGTATTGCTAAATTCATTGAGAATAATGGTATATTGTCTGATGAATAACATGGCTTTAGAGTAGGAAGACCTTGACTAACTAATCTGCTGACTAGGCTTGAAGAGTGGATAAAATGGTATGATAAGAGTGTTCCTTTTGATGTATCATACCCAGATTTCTGCAGAGCCTTTGGCTCAGTTCCTCATTGTTTGCCTGGAGACTTCCTTAAGGATAGAAAATGCAGGGTCGGTGTAAATGGTTCTAAATCTGACTAGAGGTGAGTAAGCAGTAGTGCTACAGGGGCAAGTGCTTGGACCAGTAATATTTTTATTATTTATAAATGATCTACCAGATACAATATTTATAAAATGTGAAATTTTGCAGATGATACCAAATTGTACTATTCAATCTTGTTGCCAGTTGACCAAGTAAGAGGAAGACCTACATAAATTAATGTTATTGTCAAGGGAATGGTCATTAGCTTTTAATGAGGATAAATATAAGGTGTTACGTGTAGGAAATAGAAATCTATGTTACACTTACTAAGTGAATGATAATATACTAGATATTGTAAATGATGAAAAGGATCTTGACATTAAAATAATTGATGAACTATTATTTTCCATGTATATTGCCAATGCTGCTGCTAATGCAAACAGGCTATAAGGACTGATTAAGTATATTTTTCTAATAAGTAAACAAAGACTCATTCCTTATGCTAAATAAGTTATGTCCGTTCGCACCTCAAATACTGTGTATAGGACTGGACATAGTAATATGAGGAAGATAGAAATCTTTTTTTTAAAAGTTCAGATATGAGCAACTAAGTTAGTGTCAGAATTCAAAAGTATGAGTTATGGTGATAGGTTAAAAGAATCAGGGTTAACATTGTTAGAAAATAAGAGGGATTGGGGAGATTTAATAGAATAGTTTAAGATCATGAGTGGTTTAGAATCAGTAGACCCCAATGTTACTTCTACAAGAACAGAGTACAAGGAACTGATAGACTACACATATATAGTAGTAGTAAATACAAAATTGACTGAATATCAGAAAATTCTTTTTTAGCAGGAGTGGTGGGACTACGGAATTGATTACAAGAATATGTAGTGCTATCAACTGATGTAAGTGATTTTTTAAAAGAATTATAACATTTATTACACCACTACAAATGTTTAAGGCCTGAGATATCGTTTAAATATTAGTGTTATGATGTGTGTTTATAGATACAATTTGTACACTTTTGTTACACAATAAATGTTCTAAATGTTTTAATCTTTTTGGAAGGAGTTGATTAAAACTAACCTTGCTACTATTATTATCACTGTCTTTATAATAGGATAAAAACAAATATAAACATGTCAGATTTTTCGTGAATAAAACTGATGCTTTTCTCAAATCAAAAAAAGAAATTCATTTTACTCAATTCTGTTGCCTTGTTGTTTAAAACTAATAAACCACAGGAAATATGATTAATTATAGAAATTCAATGAAAATAATAATTTTCATTCAAGGTATGAATTTTTAATGCATATATTAATGCTAAAATATATATTTTTATCATTTATCCACAAGTAAATACTTTTGCCATTTTTTGACAGGTAGAATATATATATTGAGACAGACGGACAAAAAGACCTGTCTGTAATACATATTGTGACTCAACTTCTCTGTACACCATGGGGTGACTATTGAGCATGCGACTTTGGAGCAGCGACTACTGAGCAGGGACAAATAAGAACTAAACAATGATTAAATGAATTGTTCATAACACAAAGAAGACCAATTATTTTCCCAATTTCAGTTGTTGTCTTTTTAAACTGATAATGACAACTTAAAAAGAAAACAACACCCAAAAACGAGTAAATAAATGAATAGATTTATAGTTCCAGCGAACCATAAATCATCAAATTAAAATACGCTAAGATAATTCAACTAATGAAATAATATTAATTTTTGCATCTCCTATAAATTGTTTTAATATCATAGTTTGTTTTTATCAGTCCCTTTTGTACTGAGATGCACTCGACTATGGTGCACTGAGTTATCCTTGCGCTGAGTGGTTGTGAGTAGAAAGTTTGCGTACAAATGTCAGTGCTTAGAAGACATGCACATGCAGAGTAATTGGTTAGTCACTCGCTAGAAACCATCACATGAGCGACTTCTTATGGTAGAGTGCCATGTTGGGGTGACTTCTTCCACCTTTTTTGGGATCACTGAAAGGCTGAATTCTTAAACAGCAAACGTAAATGCTGCGAGATACAAACTAAAGGACCAATTGAGCATAAGTTTGCATTGCAAACTGAACCCCCCCCCACTACTAATCTATTTATGATGTATTTCAAAAAACAAAAATTAAGTTTTTTATAGAGATAATATGGATTAAATATTGAATTTGGTGCAGCCTGTATGCCTGATGCATACGTTACCAGCCAGACTGAGTCAAAAACTGAAAACTGTTTGGTGACAGTGTTGGTTGACAGTTTCTAATGATTTTGGACAGAAACTTATTTGAAATGATCTCTTGCCATTACATGGTTAATGTCTCACTCGCCCTAGACAACATAAATAGAATGAACAATTAAAGAAAATGAGGGTGCTGCAGGAATCAAACATACAACCAATAGGGTAGCCAAGAGATCGTTTCAAATAAGTTTCTGAATGATGTAACGCAATTTGTCATCATTCTGTCAGATCACATACATCCATTTTTTTATGCATAACTGTCGCGCTGGAAGGAGCAAATAGACCGAAAATAAACAAGATGAGAATTTGGTGTGAAAGCGGTTATTTGGACCTTTGCGTTATCAGTGACTATTTAGCTTAATGGTAAGAGCATGGCTACATTGAAGCAGCTCCCCTATTAGATTCCTGCAGCAGACCCATTTTCTTTATATCAAACTATCAAAATTATTGTGCACTTTTCCAAAATCGGCATATTTCATTTTTAAACTATATGTAAACTGCATTCATTCTAGTTCTATGTACAAGGAGAATTCAAACCAGTGTTGACCTCATTCAACCTTAAGCAAACATGATCTCATCCTAATCTAGGATTTGGGTGAACACAGGTGAACTAACGAGCCCTTATAAGACTTCATGTTTCTTATGGTGTGTCCATTTTACCTCATTTATAGAAACGGGTTATATTAACAGATCTCAGATCGAACATGTTATTCTAATAGTTGCGGTTACTATGTATTGTCATCATGGGATCTGGTAAAAATCAGAGCCCAAAGAAAAATGCCCAAGTGGAAGTTTACCTGAAAGATACCTCTTTAAGTTACAATGAAATGGCAAAAAGTAGGAATATCAAGGAGAAGTGTATTCAGCATCGAGAGGAAACTGGAAAATAGTGAAGATTTATCTCCTCAGAGTGTCAGAAAGTGTGGATGAATGTGTGTTTCAATTCAAAGACAAGATAGAATGCTGATTGCACTTTGCAAGAAACAATGATCAGCATCAACAACCAATGACACAAGTAACATGATTAATATGAAACCTTTAAGTTGAACCTGTTACTAGAAATGAGGTTTAATGGACAGATAATAGGAAACACTGAAGATCAGAAACAATCCTAAGTTGGGATGAGGTTATGTTTGATTGTGGTCAACCTGAGGTTGAATGAGACCAACAATGGTTGAAATTCTCCCTGTACAGAACACTACAATGAATGCAGAATCCAAAATGTATAAGAACATGTACTACAATTTATATATTTGTTGTTTAAATAGGGTTCAAATATGAAATAAGTCAATTTTGAAAAAGTGCACAATAGTTTTGACAGTACTATATATATATTCATATATATATATATATATACATAAATATATATGATGAAATAATAGTTTCACTACACAAACATGTTTATGTTTCTGTCCTGTTTGGGCTCCTTCAGGTGAATGATTCAATTTATTTGGATCCCTATTTAAAACGTCATTTGGAGTGGGGGCTATATTTATAGGAGGAAAACTATTGTCTTATTCTATATATATTTATTTCCTTTTTTATTTTCCTTGTTTAGTTATTGATCTCTGTTTGTATTTTATCTATAGGGGAAGTGGGTTCCTGGCTAGTTGTTGTAAATTACTTAGGATGTTTCAGACAATTTCTTCATCAGTGTGCTGTTAATCTATCAACTCTTTGCAGTATGTTTCCTCTCAGAAAGTATTCTTTTCTTACTTTTATCTGCCCCCAGTCTTAAGGTTCATGTTTACATGACTTTAGTGGCATATGTGTGTTTGTTTTGACATTTTCCATTTTACTGTCTCTTAGGTCCCACTAATGTGTGGAGAGCGATGTATCATTTTTGTATTTATCATTTGTAAAGGATAATGTATGGTTGACAAATCTTAATATGAAGGATGTTTTTGATATTCCTGTATAATATTTTGCAACCAAAAGTTTCTCTAGAGATATTTCAGCTTGATGTACAATATTCAATTTGAGATATTTGTTTTGAAAAGGACACCTGTTGCTGTTTATACTATTGTAATCAGGCTTATTCATATTTCCTCTACTTGTATTATTCCTTATTACTTTATTGTTATGTTTTGTTATGATTCTTTGAATGTTGTCCAACCAACTATGACTAATTTTGAGATTGTCCTCATGGGATATTTTATACAGTAGGGTGCTGGGTGGGGTGCGTTTTTCCATTAATTGGATGAATATTTTTCCTATGTTGGTTTTATTTGTAGATTGGAAGGCAGTGTATACCAGATTATTTTTCTACTTATACTTTTTTTGTTATTGTTGTTGGGCTTTTATTTTTTATTTTCTATTTTTCATTGGATTTCATTTTTTCATTATATTTAAAGCTAGTTTTGGTAGAACCATTGTCCTTTAGGGCTTTAGTGTATTTTGCTCTGATATTGTTAGGTATTATTTCATTTGAGGAATTGTATATTAGCCTAGTTACTATTGATTTAGGGATATTTTAAAGATTTTGTTTGGATGATTAGATTTTGTGATAACATGTGCAATTTCAGAATTTTTTTTCCAACGTGATTTGTGGGTCTTATCATATAAATTAAAAGTAACATCTAAAAGATGTCAAATCTTTATGCTGGCCTCAGTGTCAACTTTAAAGTTCATTATTTTAACTGAAATTAATGTTGAAAGTAACAAGCACTTTATGAAATGAACCCATCACACATCAGATATTGTATTACTGATTTATACTTTGAATATGAATATAAATATATATCATTAGATTGAAAATTAGTTTATGTCTGACAGAATGTGATAATTAAAGAGATAATTTTTTGGGAAACATATTCTGCCCGGCACTAGAATGAAGCAAGTAGCAAATAAAACAGTTGATCACATAAATGAATGAAGAAAATGAGTACCATGCGGGAGTAGAATCTATAGCACTATTAATGAAAAGGAATCCTCTTTCTTGATTTCCATTCTGAGGCTAAATTTGTTTTCTACAGAAAACTTTTAACCACTGAAAGATCCACACATGCTACTGAAGATGGGAACCCCTCCCTAAATATGTACAGCATATTAATCAATTCATTTATGAATTGATTAATTAATAAATAAAGTCTTTCATATACTTATACTTCTGAGTCTGTCTCAAAATGCACCCACGAAATAATGAAAGATTTTGAAGAAGCGATACCAATCTTTCAAGTTTTTCTCTTCATATCCACGATACAAACATATATCTGTATATACTTATATATATATACTTATATATATGTATATACATATATGTATATACATATATATATATATATATATATATATATATATATATATATATATATATATGTATGTATGTATGTATGTATATGTATATGTACGTATGTATATATGTATTAAGAAATGGATATATGGCCTGACAGGATGATTATAAATTGTGTTGTATTTTATTGTACATATATATATATATATATATATATATATATATATATATATATATGTATGTATGTATGTGTGGGTGGGTGGGTTGAGTGTGTGCGTGTGTGTGTGCGTGCGCACACGTGCGCGTGTGTGTGTGTGTGTGTGTGTGTGTGTGTGCGCGTGTGTGTGTGTGTGTGCGCGCGTAATATGTTCACTGATCATTCCTGCCATTATTTCATAAATACAGCCACAAAATGACAAGAATTTCTATATTCCTACATAAGATGGCATATTAAATACCAAATATTGCCAGAGTTTGCTGCTATTGACCTGGAATGACATGGAAAAGGCACTTAAAACTGGTCAGTTTCTTCCTATTCTGGACATGCCATCCATCAGTTGTGACAGGAAACACTAGGCCGTCTCTGCCACAAAAGAATTCTGAAAACCAGGATAAAAAGAATGGTTGACACTTGGGGAATCATTAGAAGTAAGTTTTCAACATAGATCAATGAATGAAAAATCAGGTTTCCTTGAGTAACAATACAAAAGAGAATTTTGCTAAAAAAATTTGATGGTCTTTAGAGGTAACGCAAAAAGACTCCCCAAAAATTGACACTAGAATCTATGAAACATTTTTTCCCCTTCTTGAAAAGAAGAATTGGGTCTTCATTAGTCCCCACCACACTAAATGATAACAGCTAAACAATGTATTTCTGTTTGCTAAATAAATGTAAAATAAAAAGAGTTAAGGACATTCCTCTAGCAACTCAGCTGTTGTTATCTTATCCAAATAATAATCTAGGGTTAGGGTTAGTCAGTCAATCACGGAAAAGGTTTGTATTGGGAGTTTTTACCTTTTGCTCACATTTATCTATCAAACAAATATATGGTGAGCTGTAATGGTGGGTACCAACAAAAATAACCTGAAAAATTCTGTCTGATAAGTTTAAGATGTTAGCACAAATAGTAATAAAAATTGTGAAGTTAGGGGAATCATGAATTTGGGGGCACTGGAATCTGATTTAAACAAATAGATTTCAGTTAAAGAGAGAAAAGTCAGAACAGAAGTCAATCAACCAGGGGCAACTTGCCTCTCCATTTTCACAATGCCACGAGTTAGTCGAGGGTGGTCTTTCCTTATTATACAATACATTCAGACTAGTATCCTTTTCTTTTCACTGATGCTTTCTCATTAAATTACAATACAGTTCTCTTTATATGAGTAGGTGCCAAAAAATATCAGATATCCGATTATACACTTGACTCTACCGCTCTTAGTGAAAAGGAAAGGTACTGCGATCACTGGACTCTCATCTGTTGCTCAGCCACCTGTCTGTAGGTAGAGGAAAGTTGCTGTCTGAGATATGAGTTACTGTAAGGATCCATCCTTGCCTCAGTGGCATCTTTAGCATCTACATTTTCGACATACTTCCTATGGCATCAGAACAATTTCTCTATGCTGATGACCCATGCTGAGATTTACCCACAAGCAGAGGAGAACCATCAAATGTGTGCCCAAACCTGACCTCACCACACTGTGCACTTTAACATCTCAGGCCAAGTGTTGGAAAGACCAAACAAATGAATAACAAAAAGTAACAATCAGTTCAGTGATTCAGTTTGGACTAATATCTAATTTCTTGTTGGTTTTATTACTATCATATTTGCAGGATTATTAAAAAAATGTCTTATGACTGCATTTGGAGCACTACCTCTCACTGCAATTCACCCAAGCTCAATTTCTGTTCATATTGAGTTTTGCAGTGAAATATTTACATTTTTTTTTCAATCAAATGACCATCTTACATATCGTCATACAATATATTTCAATAATCCTTAGAGTCTTTTTTTTGCATAGAGTTTCAGATTTAAGAGACAAAGATTTATAAGTATAAAAAGATGAAAATTCCTGACTATGTGACATGTACTTTCTTTTTACCATTAACCATCAAAAATAGATCTGCAAATATTGTCTAAAACAAATCATAATCAAAATTTCAATAGTTTTGGGGACTAATATCGTCATCCTTGTTGATTTTATCATTACATTTCATAATTATATTTCTTTTTTGCTTTCCTCAGGTGTAGAATTTGAAGAAGGTTCAGCTGTTTGGGATTTTGGTATCAAAAGATTCCAACAAGCAATATCAATCATTTTTTTTTCTTAGTTAGACAAAACAAAACAAACCAAGTTGATCAATATATTCTAATCTCAGTATATATACAAGTGATACCAGTTTTTTTTTCCTATTGCAGGGGTTCTTGCATTTTTTCTTTTCTAAGAAAAGGTACTCACAATGAGCTGAATTCTATGCTGGTCTGATTTACTCTCTGAAGTGGGGATGGGGAAGGGGCATAGGATCAAGGGAGCTGCTTTCATGAGTCTGGTAAAAAGCTGCCAGAAAGAATTTCTGACATTCAGATCCAGAATTACCAATAGCAGAAATCTCTTTGTACTGAATGTATTTTACACTTGAGACTGAAGACGTAGTGGTGAAACCAAAACCAACAAGGATGAGAATATTTCTCTAAATGGGTTTGTGAAAACCATGATGATACTTGTTGCAATTCTGAGATGAGTCATCATCATTCCAAGAGTTGTTTGGACTATTGATCTCATTCCTTTAGTTTCAATTGTTACCACATTTTGGCTGACCTATCCTCCACCACTCCTGTAGAGTACAATCCCTAAGGAAAGGGGGGGGATGTCTCTTTGTTTTTGTTTTTTAAATCTTGTTACTTTTTAAAACAGGAAAAAAACGGTGGCAAATGATTGGACTAATCCATTGAGCCAATACTCACAGTATCTTGTGCAACATACATTATATGAAAGGTTCATTCTCCAGTCTTGATAATATCAAGAACAAAAATAATGAGATCAATAGAGTGAACAATATTTGGGATTTTACTTTCTGCAATTTAAATAGAGTGACTAATTAAGAATTGAACTGATGACTGTTGAGGTGTTATCATCTTAACTAGCATATGAAACACATTTTATATGAAAAAAATGCTAAGTAAGCATTATACTGTGTCCAATGTGTTGATATTAAGACTAGGGTTCAACTACCAAAACTCAAAATAGACAGTTAAGGGGCTTGGATGAGTTGCAGTGAGCGGTAGTCCACCGAATATCCTTGCAAATCCACCACCTTTATTCCAACTACATTTAAAGAGCCACTTCCATGAATATATTTACTTAAACAACGAAGCAAAATTTTAGCCATGTAAAATACTTTCAAAACAACAATGATATTTTTGAACTAATCTTGATTGATCAGCTTGATTTCAAGTGCAATAGGGCATAAGGTTTCATCACATACTACTTGTAAATAGTTTTGATGTATCTGGCATTGGAGACTTTTTAAATTCAGGGAGCTGTGTAAACAGTTGCATGCTGAGTTACCGGATAGAGCTAAGTGCATTGAAAGCACTCCATGATGGTACAGGCTGTTTATGGTTTTCTTTTGAATGGGAAATCTCAGAATTGAGAAGAAAGGTATGTGCAATTCTTGAAAACTGATATAACATGTTTGTGCTTTTATATTTTTCTTCTCATCTTCATTCATCGTAAATAAATCTGAGGCAACTTTGTAATCAGAATATCTGAAAATTAATGATTTTAAGTATTTTCAAGCAAAATTTTGTGTATTTGCCTTGCTTATTATTTTATGAGGGTTAACTCGGTAGAAAGTGAAAGATTCATGCAAATCAGGACAGTATTAAGAGAGATGTGACGAGTTTTGTGATCGAGTTTCCGTCATATTTGATGACATCATAGCTGGAAAATGTACTAGGTGGCCGAATGCTTACTAAGACGCCTACCATTCATTTCTGAAAGGAAATTCTCCAGACTCAAACTTCCTACAAAACCTTTGATAGATACAGGACTAGTTATGATATAGCTTGATAAAGTCTTAAACTTCATTGAATAGATTTGAAATAAAAATGTTCCACTGATGAGAACCGAAAAATTGTATTCTCTGTTTCTCATGTTCTAATTCAGTTATAGATCCAAAGTTTGTGTTGTCTATGCATGACAGTGCTCCTGGATATACCATTCTGTCTGCAGACTTCAAAATTGGCATCAGTGCTCAACTACACCCCTTGTAAAAATGCGTTTTTAGATTTTTGGAAAAAAAATTTTTTTAATTTTCTTTGGACACTATTCTGACTGGTTTGGTAATAATATCTAGATTCTCTTGAATGTAGATGTTTCTGCATATTTTTTTTTTACTGCCTTTCAGATGTTTTGCCATAGTAAACACTAGTGATGTCATAAATAGAATTTATTCTGACCATATTTATTCTTTGATAGAATTTTTTTATATGTCTGAAAATTCTACGCTACAGTTATGCAATTATTGACTGTGATGGCTAGTATATATATATATATATATATATATATGTGTGTGTGTGTGTGTGTGTGTGTGTGTGTGTGTGTAAGGTTTTAGAGTTAATCTTAAATTGAAAACCTCCAAAACAAAAGGATAAGGATTCAAAATGTATTGGGCTTTACCCTGTGAAAATAAAGTTTGAAGCAATAATAAACCACTTGGGAGTGGCTGACAAGATACCAATAAAAAAAAATGTTCTATTTCTTGGAGTAGGAAGACACCTAATGAAAATTTTTTTTGTCTGTGATTCAAAACATTCATAGATATTGATCAAGGAAGGCACTGAAAGCAGAGATTGTTTAGGAGCAACTAGCCAGATATTTCAACAATATGATGTCACGCAAAAATATCCTCGTTCAAAGTGATTAAAAAAAACATTTATACAAACGTAAGAAGTATTGATTTAAAAGTTTCCCACATTTTTTGAAAAAAACTCTTATTCATATGAATTCATAGCATTGTGTATTCAGTCATAAAAGAATACTTCTAGTTTTGATTCAATGAATTCTTTGAGAAATTTTTCAATATCTTAAAATCATTGAACAGCTGACCAGACAAGGAGTATTGTATGGAACAAAAGAAGTAATAGTCTGAAGATGATAGGCCTAGAGAATAGCATCACCTGTGGAAGAACTTCCTTTGCCGACTCCATGATTGTTTATTGTGTCATATTTGCAACATGAGAACCCATGCTGCAAAATTACCAGTCAACTTCCTTGCTAAGAAAAAGGTCTTTTCTTTTGTAATGCATCATTCAATTGCTTACAATAATATTGTGCACAAATCATTTTTGTTCAGGTTGTAGTAATTTGTATTGGAGAATCCCCCCCCCCTTGAATCCCACTAAACAGAGACCAACTTTCTTCCTTTGTAGATTCAGTTTAGGTTGAGATGCTGAGGCTGTTCCAAACTTTGCTTCAATTGTTTTTCAATTCTCATAATATATCCATTTCTCATCCTTAGGATTTATCCTGTTGAAAAATTATGTTATTCTGTGTTAAGCAAGAAGAGAAAGGTCATTGTTTAAACCAATGCTCAAGTCAAACCCATTTCTCAACTTTCTGAATTTTTCCTAATATATATATTAAGCTTATAAACAGTATAATACAATTGATTCATTCACCTCTATTCTTTCTACAAGTTTAAGTTATCTGTGCTGCATCTTTCTTTAAAAGTGCATTAGTTTTCAAGTTCTGAGATCATCCAGAAAGTTCTTTGTTCTTGAGTACAATATCTTTTTTAAACTTCACTAACCATCCCTGACATGTGCTTGCACCTACTGCATCATTACCATAAACTTCAGTGATCCATTGCTTGGCTTTTACAGCACTTTTCCCTTGATTAAACATAAATAGTAAACAGTGTTGGGAGTACATTCAGTATTAAATCATGATTTTCACCTAAATAGATCAAAACTTTCACTTTTTCACAAAATATTCTCAAAGTGTATGTGCACACAAACATGAAAGAGCTGAATATACTCGAAAGATAACTGCCCATAACCATTTCAAGACTAATCTGAATGCTTGGTTCTGAGCATTGGATATTTGTCTTCTGCTGTTTCTTTCTATTGTTGGCAGGTAACCATCAACTGATGTAAAAATCAGTCTGTTATGATTTTTCTAACATTCATGAAAGTTTTTCTTTATCTGACATTCATTTGCCAAATATGGTCAATATGGCTGTATTACTCTTGAAACAGGTAAAATATTGGATAACATCACATAATAGTACACAAGCTGCTTTATTTGATGTCATATAAGACCCCTTATTTCAGCTGGGAATATCTAGGCAAAAATGCCTTTCCCTGAATCCCTCTCATTTACCACCACCATATTTAACTCCTCCTCAAGTGCTCAAAGGTTTCATTTACTTTTTGAGACATTTTTTATGGATTTGTAGAAAAAAAACAGTCTTATATGCCATCAAATATGGAACATCTTCATTATTGGGTAATCAAGTTGTCATCTGATAACACATGAATACAGGAAAGACCAAAGTTTTTGCAATAAGAGGATGGGCCAACATAGAAGGATCCGAAAGCAATGTTGCAATGAACACTTTATTGCCACAAGCTGGTTGACACTGTGCTAACTCTCTGACACCTCTCGGTGGGACAAAGCTCTTGGCTCAGAAAGTATTGATGAGCCATACTTTAATGTTCCATGCGGAAAATTAAGATCAAGCAAGCTTTTGCCATATGTGAGGTTTCTGTCTCCGCTAAGCTGACCTTGGGACACCTGCATTACCATTTGACAGATGTATCGCTCCCAATTTACGGCTAAGGGTTGAGTGCGAGCCCCCAATCAGTCAGAGAGTCTGCACCCTTGGTGCTAGCAAGAGGGCCACCAAGTGAACTGTCCCCCTTTTCACCAGGTGAGCAAGGAAACAATGGAAGTGGCAGTATTTCATGGTTGACGGCACTGAACGACAGTAGCACAGTGATGAACGAAAGCCGAAAAGAAGAATGCCTGCCAAGAATAGGGAAGAAGGGAGACGAGGCACAAGCAAAATGAAAAGCAAGCCTCCCAAAATGCATCACACAAAAGACCGCCTCCCATTCCCGCGAATCACAACTCAATGAATGCCCCTGCCTCACGGCCCCAAGCAGTGCAGCCGATGCCGACAGTGGCATGTCTCCTGCCTATGCTACACCTCCCATATATCCTCACATTGTTAGAAATGGCATTTTTGTACACAACAGGAAGCAGTCGATAATGAGCTGTGATTTATTTTCCCTTGACTGATTCAAAAAACAACTCTTTTGTGGTTTTAATCTTGCAGACAAGAGGGACCAGAGACTAGAAGGCATGTAGAGATAGAGAATGAAGTGAAGTAATTTTCTCTCTCCTATTTCAAATAAGAAGCATGTAGAAAAGATCCTCTCTAAATGAGATCGGTGTGGCTGAATGTGATTTGTATGAAGCATTACATGATAATAAGAAACATTATGATCCCGCAAAGCAACACAATGGACTTAATCACAGATTTAATGCTGGGCAATTCCACTTGAAAAGGGCTGGATAATGAACAGGGTAAAACATTTTGAAAAAAAAAAAAATAACAATGAAAATTAACAAAAGCTCAACTCAATATCAAACAAGAATAGAAACATTACATTTGATGCTATGAACATTACAGTCTATCTATCATATAAAGAAAAAAGATATCCTCCTTGATTGCCCACTACTTTTCAAATCATTTTCCTTCCTTCCTTCCTTCCTTCATTTCATCTCTCACCTGGTCTGTTTGTTTCATATCCATCTATCTATCTATCTATCTATCTATCTATCTATCTATCTATCTATCTCTATAAAAAAAAATAAAATAGATAAAATCACGTCTCTGATTGCCTACTAGTTTCTATCTATCTATCTATCTATCTATCTATCTATCTATCTATCTATCTGTCCATCTATCTATCTATCTATCTATCTATCTATCTATCTATCCATTTATCTATCTATTTATCTATCTCTATAAAAAAAATAAAATAAAATCACTTCTCTGATTACCTACTAGTTTCTATCTATCTATCTATCTATCTATCTATCTATCTATCTATCTAAAGGATTAAAAACAAGCTAATTGATATGATTCAAGAGAGGCCATGTTGGCTTTGCTTTTGAAATTACAACGGGATTTTATGAAAATAAGAATGAACGCTTTAGAAAATTCAAATGAATATTATTGTTCATTATTTTGTGTAGTCTTCTTAACATATTTTGGCATTGTGTGATAGCTGGAAAAAAATTGTTAAAGAATATGGTAAGTCAATGAATATTTGAGGGGATGCCTTCTTTTGCAAGGTGGGAAACTATTTTCAATTGTTTCTCATCAGTGCACAAATTTTATGCACATAATACAAGTTGGCAGAGCTGAAGGACTCTTAATATTTTCAAATTTATGTAATCTCTAAGCCAAATCTTTTTTCTATTTGAATGTTTCAGTATGTCATTTACATTTTTTGAAAAATCAGCAGTGCCAGTTCCACAATAATGTTGGAATGTAGAATTGTGCAAGCATATAAAGACTGAAGAAGTTGGATTGAGGTTTTATATATTCACCCTTGTTAGTCTATTTGTCCACCTATCTCTCTGTTTCTATGTTTGTCTATTCGTCTGCACAATACCTCTTGAAGTTCTCAATGAATTTCAATGACATTTTGTGGAAGGATAGGCCATAAGACTAAGAATAATTGATTTGATTTTAGGACAGATTAAGAATTATCTTCATGTGATTGACATTGTGAACAATAATGACAAAGTTACTCAGTCTAAGGGGAATAATCAAGTGTTGAAATGAATCAAAGTTTAAAGGAATGTCTCCAATGAATAATTTTTACAAGCTTTTGTCTCAGAATAGTTTGGGATTTGTAACCTGATATCCAGATTTTAGTGAAAATGGTTTTGCAGAGGTATGTGCTATCTGAGTTCCTTCTAGTTTTTAGATAATATGGAAATAAATGCCATTATGAAACTGTGAGTAACAGAAAAAATAAAACCTGTATTGCAAAGCACTATTCTCAAAAATATATAACTATAATAAAGAATTATACCATTGAATTCAATACACTTCTGCCAACAAATAACAATGTTGTTTATGTCCTTCCTTTCAAAACTAGAAGTTCTTCAGTCAATGAACTCCTTGAGGGCTTCCTCTGCAGCTGCATGGTTATAATACTAAGATCATTGAGGAAAATCAAATGAGAATCCTTCTTGGTCATGCTCCCTAGAGGGTAGCCAAATTTACTTTCACGAGAGTTCAGAAAACAAGTTCAATATCATCTCCTTAGTGACGAGTGCCATATAATACTTGTGAAAATACATTTAACATTATTGAACTTTCAAATGGTATGGTGTTTAGAAACAAAACATTTCAGGAAAACCCAATATTTTGGAAGCTAAGATTTTTATAGTCTTTAAGAGAATAAAACTTGGAAGATTGTATATATTTCTCTTTGTTATGTCCAATTTTGGCACTTTATTGAGTTAGTCAGATCAAACAGTGTTAAGTCTTCGGAAAACAGCTTGGAGGCAGAAACTTATTGTCACAAGAATTCAGAAGACAATTTAGAGGCACTGGTATAGATGAGAAAAAAGAATTTGTAAATACATTGTAAAACTGTGGATATAACTCATATCATGGCCCTGCTGAAATAACAAGGTAGATAAAATGGATTGAAAAATATCTCTCCTTTGTTCTTTCTATCGAACAGGAGAGAGAGAGAGAGAGAGAGAGAGAGAGAGAGAGAGAGAGAGAGAGAGAGAGAGAGAGAGAGAGAGAGAGAGGGAGGACCTTATTGTAAAAAAAAATCATTTTTTTTATCCTTTGTATAACTTTTTGTACCTGTGCATTCTGTTTAAATGTGACACTAGTGGAGTGAGGGGGGTTGATTAGAAAAATCTAAAAGTGAAAATTAAAATAACTTTATCAGAGATAAGGGCCTGGCCATCCACTTTCCGAGGTTAAGGGTTGTTTACAAAACCAAGTTAAGGGGTTGTTTATAAAATCAAGATTATTGCTCAGGGGTTATCGAAATAACCTAACCCTGTATAGAGAACAGATAAAATCTAAACGGTTGAAGCAAATAATTTTGAATCTGAGGCCTGGACAGAATACAGATGTATGATTGACTGCATTTCTAGGAGAGATTCATGAATTCCCAAGTTTGGAAAAATTCCTTGGAGGGGATTGACCATTTCAGCTTCTTGAGTCAAGGGTTCTCAAAGTAACCTAGATGTTGGCTTAGTTCAAGACAATGATAATGAGGACAGTATTCTGATAACTAGATATCAAGTAAAATTAGTTGCTAGAAGGAATTGGCCCTGCTTGGAAGGAATTGGCCCCGCTTATTGCCTATGCATATTTATAAAGGAGATTTATGGATTCCTAAATTTGGTGAAAGCGGATGGGAAAATTACTCAAGTCAGGCTCAATTTCAAATTTACCAGATTGGAGGGGATAATCAATCATAAACCCCTCAGTCACCAGTCCCCCCCACACACACACACAGGGAGCAAATCATCATATAAGCCAGTCATTTTTGAGTAGCTGAAGAAGCTGCCTTGACACTACAGAGAAATCCACAGTCCTTTGTCACCACGAAGTCATAGTTTTGACTCACCTACATCGGCATTCACTTTGACCGGTCACGCTGTATAAATCCTGACATAAACTTGTTGCATCTTATACACCCACTTTCATCATTCTTCATTTTCAACTGTGACACCTCAGGTGGTTTTTGTTCCAACACCACAGAATCTTTAGCTGACAGCTGCACTCCCTTGGATCTGAACACAGGATAGATGAGGTGAGAGCAACTGGGTGCAATGACCATAGCAACCAATCAACTACAGCCTTCACCAAATGTCAAAGGGCAGCAGAGAACAGTTGCGGGTGGCGTCACATGAACACTGTCATCAAACCAAAGATTGCTAAACAAATAGATAAATGAATAAGTGAAATGAGAGCAACAACACAGAGCAAATGAAAACTAGACAACTATTAAATGAATTGTCTGTATCATTGAAAAGACCAATTAATATTCCATCTTTTGTTGTTTCAATTCTGAGCTGTTGATAGCAACTTGAAAGAAAAGACCATAATTAGATAGTTTTGAGGTTTGTTTGTGCAAATTATGTATTATCAAATTATTTCACAAACATAACTCAACTAAAAAATGATTTTAAATTTTGTACCTCAAAACATTATTTTAATTCCGTTGTTTTTGTTGATCCTTGTGCTGAGATTCACTCAATTATCGTTGGCCAAGATATCTTGCAACTAATTGTTGTGCACCAAGAAGTCAGCACTCAGATGTCAGCGCTAAGCAGACATGCACCAAGAAGTCGGTTGACTATTTTTTTAAAACCAGCTTGAAACAACAGTAAGTGAGAGGCTAACAAAGCCGATACTGTATTGCAGTTTATTAAGGCCAATGATATGAAATGACCACTTTTGATTTATGAATAACGTTCATTCACGGAAATTAAATTGTTGCGTAGTAAGGAAAAAACACTCAGAGAGTACATACCTCTGAAAATGTCATTGTCAGTAAAAGCTGAATGAAATTTAGTAATATATTTAGCTATGATGAAGGAAAAGTAACTGCAAAAAATTCCTGGATCCACACCTAATTCTTCCTTAGCCTAAGGCCACAATATGTAATTGAAATTGATAGAGAACACTTGGAGTTTTCGTGTGGACAAACATGAAATGAATACGTAAATGTAGGAAGATTTTTTCAATCTGAAAAATACCTCTCAATCAATATAAAATTCCAGGTTCCACTCCAAATTTAAGCTATTTTTTCCTCACCCTACGGACTACCCTTCCAGGAAATTTGATTGAAATGGATTCAAAACCTCTGGAAATATTGTGCAAACACATAGCTATGATGAAGGGGTAACTGTAAAAAGATTCCCAGATTTGCTCCACAAACTGAATCAATTCTTTCTTTGCCCATAGCCCACCCTTCCACAAAATATCATTGGAATCCATAGAGAACTTTTGGAGATATTGTAGGACAATAGTAAGTACACTGGATCCTTCTTAAAGGGGTGCCCACCACTTACATGATTGGCTATATTGTTTTCCCATGTGTGTATATACCTGCATCTTCACTACGCACGTATGTCGATGCATCTTCAATGATGCAGGAAGCTCATTGTCTCCAAACTGGTTGCTAAAAACATTGTGACAAATCTCTAAAGGAAATGCTGCACCTGCAGAGAGATGCAACTGGTTCCATATTTAAAGATAAGAAGTCTGTTTCTAAAAAGTAATCTTCGCTTCTATTTTGTTTCTCTTTCTCAAAGTGCATGGGAGCTATTTCCTCTGAAGATCTGACTGCGTGAATTAATTTTTCCAGCATGAAAATGTAGTTTATTTCTTCATTCTGTATAAGTACAAATGATGGGGAAACTCAAATCTAGATAACTTTTTTGAGAGATGTAACATTCTCCATCTAACCCTTACAGGGGATAAACCAACAACTGACTGCTACCCTTACTCATCTTCTTACCCTCTCTAAAAATGCCTGTCAATTTCTATCTATCTATCTATCAATCTTTAATGCACCTCCCATAACACGTACACACACCTGCACATAAGTTTACACATGATGTGTATAATAATACACTCCCACTCACTTGCATGCACACTCTCAAGCCAGTAGGTTGACCCTAATCAGCATGTCATTTTCAATTGAAATATTCATTTGATATCCCATCCCACCTCATCCTCACTTCACAAGGCATTTGACTCTTTTAGGTTCCAGTGTATCTCAACTAGTCTGGATTATCTTATCAATGATCAACTTGTTAATCTCTTTGGGCCAATTGCTCTGACCTGTTTCCTCTTCCTATTTTCCAGCATGGGAAAGAGAACAGAAACACACATAAAAATGTGACCAGGTATCTATATCTTGCGAGACACCTGAAAAACTCAAAATTATTGGCCTTGTGCCAACTCACACATATTTCATTACAGTAATGCGTTGACAGATGGACAGACAAACAGCAGTGGTGGTGCTAGGGACCCACAGTCCCTGGGGGTGCAATATATCTGAAAAATCCTGAAAATTCCAAAAAATAATCCGAAGAAATCTAGAAAATAATTTAAAAATATTCTAAGATAAATTTGCAGAGAGGTGAGGGTGCAGTCCCATCTAGTGCCATCATTGCAGACTGGCAGATGGATACAAGTGAATACATATACCTCTTCCAACATTATTGGCAGGTGTGAACTATGCACTTTGAGTTTGTATGGCTTCAAAAGAGAGTTAACGCATTCACTGCTACCTTGGCAAGAGTTCAGTGCGAAATCTAAGGAAATGAAGAGAAGACAAATATTTGGATCCTTCTGAGAAGCAAGTGAGACCATATTGGCCACCTTCTGACAATTTGTTGTATTCATCCCAAAATGACCATCCAAAAAAAAAAGATTCAGTGTAACTTTGCAGTTCTTTCAACCCCATTAGTAAATTGGTGCAACTCCAGAAAGTCCATCTCCACATCTTTGTTCTCTTTCAAAAAGAACTCTTGCAATCAGTTTGAAGGCCAGTAGTCATGCAGAGAGTTTTCACTTTCTGGTTGGCAACCAGACACTGCTCCTTTTCCTCTTGTAATAAATATTAATAATAGACTTCAGTTATACTGAGATATTACAGATTTTATAAAGATTGATTTGTAGCACATAACATAGAACAGTAGTAACATGTTAATCTCACAAATAGTCCATGAGCCTGGCCACTTATGGGTATCAGTTATCCATATGGTATCTCCAAAAGTTTCCAATGGATTACAATGAAATTTTGTGGGACAGTGGACAATGGTGCCAAAGAGTGTTGGTCGAAACTTGGGGCGGATCCAGGCATTATTTTCTGGTTGAGAGATATTTTCATATTCTTTGTGTTTCACACATGTGTACATTCCTGACTATCAACATGATACCTCAAGATTGATTGCAATTCTGTGGAATGTTTTCGATGAAATTTCGTGTGACTGGAAAATTGAGTCTACAAGAGTTAGAAGAACTTGGGGGCAGATCCAGTAATTACTTTTTGATTTTTCTGTTTTCTGTGATTCATACATGAATGCACACCTGTCAACGTGATATCTCCAGAAGTTCCCAACAGACTACAATGAAATTTCGTGGAATGGAGGACAATGGTGTCAGGAAGACTTGGTCAAAATTACGGGGCAAATTTTTGATTAAGAAACGTTTTTCAATTTGGGGGGGGAGTTTCATATATCCATATACTAATGACTGTGTACACAATATCTCTAAGAAAAAGTCCTGATATATCTGTCAATAATTCTATAATTATAAATAGCGACTTATGACATCAATCAAAGACAATATATAATGACAAAGTACTGAAAATAAAATAGCAAACACATAACCCATAGGATTATGTACTGATACATCACAACATTTTTTTAGATATTGTTTTTACAGTCATGAGTGTATATATGTACGAAACACAAAAAATGGGAAAATATCTCTCAATCACAAAATAATTCCGAGATCCACCCCAAATTTTGACCAACTCTGGTGCCATCATCCACCATTCCGCAGAATTTCATTGTAATCCATTGAGAACTTTTTGAGATATTGTGTGAAAAATCAGGAATATACACATGTGAGAATCACAGAAAACAGAAAAATATCTCTCAATCATGGAGTAATTCCTGGATTTTCCCCAAGATTTGACCACCTCCCCCTGATTCCATTGTCCACCGTATTGTTTCATACTCTTATGACTTTACACACAATTAAGAAAAAAGTCCCACTAAATGTCATTACAGTTAACAGAGACCTTCTGGAAGTATTGTGTGGATAGTGGATAGTCATTAGTGTATACATGTAGAATGGGAAAATATCTCTCGATCAGAAAATAATTCCTGGATCAATCCTTATGTTAGGCAATTTTTAATCAACTCCATTTTCCATCATTCAAAAAATTTTCGTTGAAATTTATTGGGAACTTCTGGAGATATCTTGGGGACAGTCAGAAAGACAGGCAGGTGGCTATATTATGTGATGTGGACGTAAGTACACGCATGGTTCCACACCAAAATTTAACAACTTCTTCAGCCTATTGTCCACCCTTTCACCAAATTTCATAGAAATTCATTTAGAACTTTGAGAGTTATTATGAGGACAGATATTTTGACAATATCGTGTGGTTTAGACATATAACTACGACTTAGGGGAAATAATTGTGCATAGATTCCCTCAAAAATTTAATCGCTTTTATTATGATCTATTGCCCAACCTTCCACAATATTTTATAGAAGTTCATTTGGAACTTTTGGAGAGATTGTGTTGACAGCAATTTTCATAGGTCTAGACACCTTTTATAGGTTAAGGGTTAAGAGTCATAGTATCTACTAGTAAGCTACCAGTCTGCAATGGTCATCATGCCAAACTCTGAAATAGAGATGTAAATCAAAAAACTCAACTAGAATTTTCCCACCAAAATAATAACTTTAAGTGAATTTTTGGCTCTTGGCTCGTAGACTAAAAGTACTGTAATTATTTTCTTTCTTATTGGGGTGCTCTCTAAAAGTAACCATGTACTCAGTTCGGTACCAAATTCTGCTCCTGAGTTCGTTCCTTGGTGGATGCTCTATAAATGTGGCCATATACCAAATTTGATACCAAAATAAAAATGGTACCAAATTACTGCTCCTGGCAGTGCACCAAATTCAGTACAAAAATATTTCATACCAAGATGGAAAAAAATGTTGTACCAAAGAACCACCAAAAGTAGTTAATTTGTTCCGCAGTGAATGCTTTATAAATATGGCCATGTACTAAATTTGGTACTATCCAATGATTATTAAGATTAAGTTGAACACTAAGAAAATGCTTAACATCAGTTTTTCTCCTTGAAATTGAATTGAATGAATGTTTCCAAACTGATATAAGGAGAGAACCTCAGATCAATCTCTACATGATCCTATGCTCTAATCACTGAGCTATATCCACAATGTTTCCATGAATAATCATTTCAATCTTCAATACCTTAAGAGCACTTTCAAATTCAAATGAGGCCAAATAATTCAGTAATCTTTATGGTCATGAATATGGTTATTGAAAATTAAAGAAATCTGAGTTACTTCTCTTGAAGTTTTTCTCATGAGTTTTTTCAACAGCATCAGATGAAATCAGCAAAAAATCTTTGTATGTGGTTTAGTCTGACTATTTTCCTCATCTCTGTTGATCATTTTTTTCATAACATTCCATCCAAAGAAGGCTGGAGAGTACATGGCTGCAACGTTGAGAAAAAATTAGCAATATAGACAAGGAATATAGTTCTACTAAACCATATACAATGATTAAAAAGAAAATTTAGAGAGCAAAAATTGCTATGGCTTTTTATTTTGGCAATATTACCTGTCAGATTTGATTCTTATAATTGTGGAGATGGATGCCTGAGAAGCTGCAAAACTCTTTCAAATTAAACATTAATCAAAAATTGAAAATAATGCAAATATTCAACATGACAATGTACAGCAGAGAAGCTACCTATTATTCAGTGAGTGTCATGCTTCTCGGTGATGATTTTTAAATAGTTATTTTGAATCAAAGCTAGAATTAAGAGTCAAACCATATTTTTTGTTCTCCTGTCTCTATTATTTAGAAGTGTGAGTAAAAAGCTGGTTTAAAATCTTCCAAAAATCATAAGATTTTGAACAGTGAATGAAGTCTGTCGAGTCATTTGGAACGCGTTGATGTAACTTAGTAACTAATCAGAGAGGACTGTACTTGAATGGATACTCTCCCTCGGGTTTACTCAGTTGACAATGAGACACCATTGTGTGAACTTGTGTACTGTGTGATTGTCACATTCATAATGACCAAGCGAGTCATTCTTCACATCTCATACAGAGTCTCTTGGCAAAACATCACATCACACATATCTGTCAGTCCCCTACAGCTCAAATTTGGCTCTCTGCAACTTCTGGTCTCCTAAAAGAAATTTCAGATTATGGACAAGATTGAGAAGAACACAATGATGCAGACTGTTTTGAAAAATAGAAGGGATACTAAGATAAGTGTGTGAGCTCCCAAGGGGAGTAGTCTGCTCAGATGGAGTAATGGTTATGCTAACTATTTCTCCTGCAGACGGTTGTGGGTTCAGCTCCAGGTAGAAGCAAAGAGCATGGAAAACTGCATTTAGCAGCTAATTGAGTACACTCTAAGCTGTGTTATTAGGGTGGAAAATATGTATTGGCCATCTTACCAATGGTCATGGCCCCCTGGACAAAAGCAAGCATGGCCTTGGCAGTGGTAACTATGTATACTTTCCTGCTGTTGGTGACATCAGTAGCGTTGGGGGGGGATACTTTGAAGAGGTCTGAGGCACCATTACCAAAGGTAGGCTACTTTTTTATTTATATTAAATAGGTGGATACTTTGCGGACAGACTTCATATACAGAGTGGATAGAACATTCTCAGGCAAAAGGGTAAATTGCTTTAAGTATATCCTAACCGTGACAACTGGTCAATACCAATGGTTTAAAACCTAAATCTTGCTTTGTGATTTTCTCTCTGATTATGGGCCAAGTGTTACCCAGCTTCGACCTCTTTCAAGACGATTTTTGCAAAGGTCTGGTATGCAATGCCTCCACTGAATCCACATGTTACTTTCCTTTTGCTTGACAGGTCAAATAAAAAAAAATCTCACCAACAGTTATCATCTACTCTCTCAATAAACCTTTTGCCATCAATTAAGCCTGAAAAAATATCATTAAAAAAAACTTTCATAGACTTCCTACTACTCCGTAAATTAGAATGCTAAACTGACTAAGTTTTGTAAAGGGTTAATAATTCTCAAAAAACATATCAGCAACATATCAGTCAATCCCAACGTTTCAACATCTTGATACTATTTAAGCCTCAAATCTGAAAGATATTATGTCGAGTCTTCATGAATTATTCATCAGCTTCTAATTACAAATTCATGTTTGAGTCATTTATATCTATTCGGTACAAAATATTTCGCAAACAGTATGGCCTGGCACAGACTATTTGGTGTATGTTTGAAAATAAAATTATAATCACGACTTGGAAATTATAATTCAGATGGTTGTTACACAGGGAAAGGAATCAGGTTCATATTGCATAATGTTATTAAGTGTTGCTAGTCATATGATGATGTTCTAATGTTGGGAATATACTTTTGCCATTGTGGGTAATATCAAGTTTTGTTATTTCTGATCATCCATAATTCAGCCGTTCAAAGAGATACTCAGCTATTTAACAGAGCTTTCATCACAAATTGGTAAGGAAAGCTGACAATACACATTTGACCTTTGTACTGATTTGACAGTTAATAGACACCCACCATAAATAAATGTATTTTTCACTATTTAGTGAATAGATCATATTTTTTCACAATCCTATCGAGCATTCATCGAATCAAATAATTCTCATCAAAACCTATATTTCTATAAGGACTATTTTATTTTTGCAAGATCTTTGATTACAAAGCTTACATTTTCCTGTCCGCAGACATTACTCATGGCATAATCAAATTTGATTTTAGGTGACAAAATTTGACATTAAATACAATCTAAAACCTGCTTTGAGTATGCAAAAGTAATTCTAATTTTTTATCGCTAACTTTATGCCTTTTTTTTTTTTGCAATTAAAATCAAAATTAAAACTAAAATAAGATATTCAAATTGTTGCAAAACATTAAAAAGTCTGATCGTTGCCACAGTTTGTAATGTTTTTGATGCCTACCTAGTCAAGATAAGTAACATGAATTATACGGTTTTATGAGGATACATTTTTGGGTTATGTATACAAAGTACGAAACGTGTATTTAGGCTACACTCTTAGATATAGTGTGACATGTTTTATGCATTCCAATGCAATGAGCACCTGTTGCATGTTACAGGGTCATTATTAATTTCTCTCCTTACTAGGTTTTCTTTCATTCTATTTTTGTTGCTTTTCATCCCAGTGCACCAGTCAGTTTTATATCTTATTGAATGAACAGCCATGGAGAATAGACTTAGAATAAAGGAACAGTAAAAATTTACTCTGGAGTAAATTGAAAAAAAAAGAGTTAGTTTAACAGTTCACATAATGGAAAATGGAATCAGCAAAACTCTGGCTTCATTTTGTTTTTTATAAATCCTTATTTTTTGGAGTATACTTCAGTGCTGCAATGTTTTACGAACAATCATTATTATCAAATTTTTGATTCTACTATTTACCTTCATCCTTTGCAGAAATGACCTTGGGAAGAGCAAGAATACCCCTATCATTAGGTCAGGTCTGGGATTACTCCCTGCTGCTGGTAATGGTAACATGAAACCTAGGACAACCTGTTGCATGTTTCTTGGAGAGGAGATGTGCAGTGCTAAATAAGCTTCATTGTCTGGAAAATGCCATGAAGAATGCAGCATAGTACCCCGACAATCTACTAGATCTTAGGATAATTTGATTGGATTGATGCTTAAAGAGAAATTGTCTCAGCTTTATCTGAGAACAGGAATTGAAAATAGCTGTAAAGAATGTTGAAACAAATATCCCAAAAGTACTGAGAATAAAAGACAACATACAGACTTCTAAAAATCAATTTTGTCAAGAGTCTTTGTGATCAACTAGTGTAATATTGTTAGTACTGGCTTTAGACTTGATGAGGCTTTAAGCCAGTGTTTCCAAAACATTTTAGCCATAACCCTAAACTCAGAATTTGGGGGGGGGGGCGAGGCAACTCTCAGGATGGAAACATAATTTCAATGCTCCTTCATTTAGTTTTATCCAATAAATTTTACTGAATTTAATTTAATAAGCAAAAGTATTGGCATTGAATGGACTCGAATATGTTAGGGGTTTTCATACATCTGTAGATGCTTTATTATGCACAACTATTTTTCTCTTCCATCTTCTTTTTCATTTAAAAAAAAAAAAAATTTTATAACAAAGTCAGTCACAAGGATATTATCCATACTGGGTGACCAGTGATAATTACATTAAATTTTTTGTCATAGTCAGTGCCAGCTTGTCTGTAGGCATTCTGGAACTGCAGCACCCCCTATTTATTTTCATGATATATATGTTTATTTATTTATCTATTTTTGCTTGTAAAAGACATTTAATACTATTATCAGTAATCCTTAAATAATCCTCTCATTTCAAGAAATAAAAATGACAAAAATCACCATGGAACTGTTTACTCTATAGTTCCTATACAAGAAGATTGCTTTGTCTCACGACTGAGTCTGTATCATAAGCAAAATATTGAGTGAGTTGAGACACTGTGGTCTCAAGCAGTGTCAAGTGGTTATCAGTGTGGAAAGCAATGGTGAGAGAGAGGGGGGGAGAGAGAGAGAGAGAGGGAGAGAGAGAGAGAGAGATATTCTTGTCGACACTTTTTTTACATTCTTGCAGTAATTTTTTTTCAATAAATCTTTATTTTTGGTTGAAGTGTACATCAGTTTTGCACTGTTTCATAAACAATCATTATTATTGAATTTTTGGTACTACTATTCACCTTCATCCTTATTTTTCAGTGGCTTTTTTAATTGAAAATTTCAACTTTTAACAGCCTGAGTTGTGATGAAAAAAATCAACTGAAAAATTAAGATGGAGTTGAATAGTGTTATTGGAAAAATTTGAATAGAATTTATAATGATGACACAAATATTTCACCTTGTAAAAATTGATTATAAAATAATCACTTTTATAAACAATTTAGGCCATTTCTACATGTTTTGGGTCACAAACATCTCAAAATAACATATTTTTTAAACGGCAGAAAATAAATTTTATTGAAATAGTAACAATATAATTTACATCCAATTAGATCCAAGTCACAAAACAACATTGAATTCCCCTCTTATTAATAAAAGTATGATTATTCATTTAAGTATTTTATTGATCATCTCCAAAAGTTTAGTGGGTAGACAAAATTTGGCCAAAAATTTTATCATTCCAGTCCATGGTGGACACCGCAGGACGAAGACTTCATCATTCTTAGTTCTGTTCCAAATGAATACAGGGGCCACTTACATCTAGTCACAGTGATGCCTCAAAATCTGAAGTTTTTGATGAATTTTGGATCTCATTCCTTCAGAATCTGCTCATTTCATTCATTTACGTTCTTGGATCAACTTCATTGACAACATTCTTGTTTGACACATATCTACTTTGTGAACTACCCAATTTTTCTTTCAATACATTTTTTTGTCAACAGTTTTGTTACCCAGTGAGTTATAATTTGATACAACATTTTAAAGTAAGTGTTTCTTTACCCTTCATTATTTTTCTAATTTTTCCACAGATTTTTGTTGGAATATTTTTATTTTTAATGATATAGTGAATATATTCTCATTCAATTTTAAGTTATTGGGAATTTTTCAGAAACTTTATTGTGTATAATAATCTAAATTGACTATCATGGCCTCCTTGCTTTCCTAGGGAACAACTTCTATGACAGTGAGTGAACTTCAACTACTTGAATTTTCACAGTTGTCTCTTCATGAGAAAATTGCTTTTTAAGACAAGAGGCCGTCCCTCACTTGATATTAAAATATTTCAGCCAGGAATAAGCAACAATAAGAGGTATATTCGTAACTTTAATTCAGAATAGTTCCAAAGAAAAAAATGTGGCAGTGAAAAATGTGTAGCACACCCTATTCTTTCCGTTAGGAATTAAATACAAAACCCTTCTTTTAACTAGATATCAAAAACATCACTTCCTCTGATGACCCCTGTAAAACCCCTGGATGCACATGGTCCAAGGCTCATTCCTAGCTGGTTAAGCTTCTGCCGGCCTCTCTCCCTCTCTACTTTCTCTCCCTGTCCTTCTCCTTGGTCCAATGCTCATTAGTACCAGCACCCCTAGCGGGACATACCTCTGGCCCCAGCACTTGTTGCCAGCCACTCTCTTTCTCTCTTTCTTTCCTTCTCCCTAAGATCTTAATCATTTTGCTGACCTCGCAGCCAATCTGATCTTAACCATTTTTTCACCTTGATCTATCTCTGTACTAACTTTTCTCATTTCACTACACTGATGTCAAGGCTTCATACATACGCATAGCTACACAGCTACACCACCGTGTCTTTATTCACCACATGCTACAAGCGTGTATACACCTTTCTCTCTCGTGAATGAAATGGCAAGGCTTTTTACTATATGATAGTCATGATAATCTTTCCTGAACTTCTTCACTTTGGGAAACATGAATGGATAAAATTCCATATTCTCTGTCTTTCATGGTCTATCCACCGAGAGTCTATCAGTGTCAGAGAATAGCCCCTAAGTTAATGCACACAACTTGGCAGTATGGCTTGCACACTGAACCTGGATTCTACATATTGGAGCAATCCAAGCCATTTGGAAATCCAAGCAGTTCAGACAACTCCGCTTTGACACCGACGCCAGTACTATCAGAACAAGAAAGTTCCCACCTTTCACAATCTCACCTCATATCTTCTCATCTCTTTACACAATCGATCAGATTCATGTTATCCTTATATGTACTTCCTTTTCATTTGTCATTCATGTCCTAGTATTAAACGTACATCTTATTTGTCTGACCAAAATACTTGTATGTGTTCTTTTCACTTTGTTTCATACCTGCTTCCAAGTCCATACTTGACGCACATTCTCCTCCTACATCTCCATTCTCCTTCCACATCTACAGGGCCGCATGCACGCTATATACCAAACCACAAGGAGACCAAAATCGTTGTCTCTCTACCATCCATCGCTCTTTGTTTCCCAACTAAAGAACTTACCACAAAAAATGCATTATTTTGTTTCCATGTCTGTTGTTTGGAGGTGACATGGACAAAAGACGGCTTTGAAAATATAAATAAAATGAAAGGAAAAACTGAAAAACATGAAACATCAAAGTTTTGGTATTTTATCATTATATATGATATATATATACACCTACTGCATTTCTGTGTGTGTTACACAATATTAAAACAATTCTTGAGAATTCTCTGAAGCAGCACCCCTACAACCTAAAGTCACAAGCCTACACTAATCATGGTATAGTTCTTCTTGAGTTGTTTCGACCTAGGTGCATGACCTTGCATCTGTTGGGATAAAATTTCATCTGATGTCCTCCGTAAGTATGTCTCCAGATTCATCGGATGTTAATGGGGAGCAGATAATAAGTTTGTAGTTACACTTTTCCCTCTGGTAAATCCATGCTGATCTTTACATGCCATGTTGTTGGATTTTACGTGTTCGATAATTTTGGAGACTATCATTTATTCAAGTATTTTATGAATAATAATGTTGGTGTACTATAATTTGAGATTATCATCTTCCACTCCTTCATCGGCTCTTATTCCTTCCTCTGTTTGCAGAGGTCACTTGAGTTTCTTGTCTTGATTTGCTGCTTCTTGGTCTGATCTCTGTTGATATGTGTTTTTTTCGTTATGCAATCATTTGTAGACTGCCAGAGTTTTGTTGCATCTCGTAGAATACTTTTCCTGTTTTCATGATTTTTCATATCAATTTTAATTGGTCTTGACTTTTTGTTATCTCTCTTGTGGCCTATTCTTTTAAATTTTTCTATTTTGGGTGTAATGTTTTGCTCATCTTGCATTACTTTTGGCTCTTGGACAAGGTAAATTCCTGTTGTTGATTTTATTACACCGTACATAACCAGGTTTAGTCTAATTGCATCTAATTCCTTTTGTTCTCTTATTACTTCAGTTATAACTGAGTTCAAGAATTCAAAAAATTTGATCATTTTGTACTTATCTATGTTCTACAAGATAATTTGAGCAAAATATAAGTTCCAGAGATATGCCAAAAACATAGAAAGAGTACATTTGGCCCTTCTCATAGAAGAATTTGTATTGCTTACTTTTAATGATTCAAAAGTTCTATTACATATTCAATACATCATCTAATGAAAGCAATCTGCAGAGCTCATTCTCAGAACTATGAATGATAATCATTAGACTAACATAAGTTTTTAAAAGTGGAATTTAATGATTAAGCTCTGAGTTAAGCAATATTTTGTCTAAAATTTATTTTAGTGAGTTTCAGCATTCAATCTGTGTACAGTGCATTAAAAATCAGAAAGAAAGAAAGTCAGTGATCAGGAATGTAAGTGTTACTGGCAGTGCTGGATTAAGACTAGGTGCAGCTCTAAGTTATATAAAGTTTGGAGGCCACTTGTTTAAAAATTATGCCAGAAAGTCTCACAAAACTTGAAAACATACATGCCTTTTATATCTTTAGAGACTCTTGCAGATCGTGAGCCCCTCATCTATTGCTTAACTAACATGCCTAAATCCAGCTCTGATTACTGACAGACAGTATAAGGTTATGATCATGGCTGGATTAGCCTATGCCACTGCATAGGGCTCAAGACACTGAGGGGGCCAACAAATAAACAGCAATATAGATCTTGATCAGTGTTCCCTTTGGAAAAAGATCAATCATAAATAAAATAATTAATTAATATAATTAGCTTGTGAATCAAAATATTTGCAAAGATTAACGAGTCTGCTATCAAAAATGTATCCAATCATTACAACTGATTTAATCCATCAACTCTTAAGAAGCTGATATTTGTTAGGTTTGTAATAACCATCTTTACTGAGTAAAATGTGACCTTTGATATAATTTTTGCAACTAAAAATCTGTAATCTATAATCATGTATCACTTTTATTACACTTGAGTGTAATATTACACCCCAATTTTGACCCTTAATAGTGAATTTCTCGCATTGTACACAAGTAGATACAGTAATTTTTTGGTTTGGATTTTTAGTATTTTGATTAAAATTAATGAGAGAAATATGTGAACCATAACAATATGAAATGTCAGACCACAATTTATCTATATTTTCAATTATTGATTTTTGTATTTCTATCTATCTATCTATCTATCTATCTATCTATCTATCTATCAATCTATCTATCTATCTCTAAGTATAAATATGTACATATCAAAGTACAAATCTGTAATTCAATATATGATGTGAGATGGGTTTATTTCATAAAAGTACTTGATAAAAAACATTTAGTTAGAGTGGGGCTTTAAATAAGTTTATGTTTCAGCCCTTAAGGTTGTGTTTAAAATCTATAAGTTCACCATATAAACATATTATAAATTGTGTTATGTCATATTGAAACTCTTATTTGAATTGATATTCTGTTATTACACGGAGAATGTATCACTTGGCTTAGAAAACATAAAGAGAATAAACAATTAAGGAAAATGTTGCTGCTGCAGGAATTGAACCTGCGACTGATAGGGTAGTCACTTCAATCTAGTGTTGCTCTTACTATTATACTGAACAGTCACAGGAATGCAGCAGCCCCATTTTCTTATAAGTAATACATATTATAATAATATTCTTATAAAATTATGAAATATTTCTGGAAGATTTTCTTACAAAATTAATTTTTCAGAAAAAAATTGATACAAAATTGAATACATTTGGAAAATTTTCATTAAAATCAGTCCATTAATATGTTTTAGTAAAATTTCAAAATTTGTCTGTAAATTGGGCTAAATTTTCTAATATCTCATATTTCAGTCACAATTAATCCCAGGTATATATTGTGTTGGGAATTTTAGTATTCCTACAAAATGTGGGTATTATTCTGTTTAATACCCATGGATATCCTCGTGTAGAAGAACGTTGCTGCTTGAAACACTGCAATGACCTTAGTTTTGTAATAAATTTATAATAAATTTTATTTAAAGAAGTAAAGAACGGAGAAGTAAGAGGAAGATAAGGTGGGTTGCAAAAAATAGTTGTGGTTCTGCAGGAACCCTAAGTGATTCCAGTTAATGGTTCTATGTCATTGTCATAGAATGTGTGAGTAGAAGTGAAACAATTTCTTACAAGTTCTGTATGTTGATTTGTGTAGATCACAGAGTTGATGTCAATATCGCCACATACTCTGAAAAATTGTGGTGTCTTTTTTTGGTATATTTTGAGTTTACGTTAAGATGTAAAAGGTTTTTAGTGTGAGTCTCGATAAAGATGGCTATCACGGGGACAGTGAAAATCTGTCTGTTAAAGTGGGTCTGAGACTGCTGTGATTCCCTGTGTGACTTGAATGGTGAGAGCCGTTAAGGAGTGCCAAAAGAGAAGTGTTGGCGAGGAGACTAGAGAGTTTTGGCAAGGTTCAGTAATATATGGACATTACACCTCCCCAGGCAGGTTCCAGCAAACATTAGTTTTGAAGGGTCCTGATTGTCTCAGGATGGCTTCGTACTACGTGTGCTGGTGATTTTTCTTACATATAGGTGAGCAAAATTGCACCTTTTCCAAAGAGGTTTGGAGCCTATTTTTGTACAAATTCTGAAGGCCCCATCAAAAACCCAACATAAGCTGCAAATCAATCGAGAATGCAAGAGACAATTTTATCTGCAATAAACAATTTAATCAATAACTTAGAGATAATCATATGATAGATTTTCAAAAATACACAATCAATTTCTATAACCACATTAATAATTTTTAATTGATAATCATCTACAATCTTTCTCCCTACTGATAACATAAAGATTATAAGGATATCAGGCATTTTTATGGACACAAGTTGAATTTTGTCAAAACCATGGTAGTTGGTAAATTGAGAAAATTTGCAATACAAGACTGTACTTTTTAAACTGTTTCATAATTTTGCTTTGGATACAATTGAAGGACAAGTCTGTGTGAACAGTTTGTTGTGTGACAGAACATTGACAATTTGTTTTATAAGCTACTTGCGTGTGTCAATTTTGATTATGATTATTCTATTTATATCAGAGAAAGGTCACCATTTGTAATCAAGGTTTTTGTGTTCAAGTGTCAGGGTCATCACCTGTTATGGTTACTTAGTTAATTAAATTACAAAAAAGTCATTCCTTAAGGCTGGCTCTTGCTAATACCATCAGTCTGTACAGCACCAGAAAATGAAGAAAGGGCTAACTTTAAAAGTGAGAGAAAGAAGAAAAATTAGATCCTTTCTTTCCCTAATGGTTATAGGCACAAAAATAGGAAGGCAGCTGACTGGTTAATGATGTCAAATAAAAATCATAAAAGCAAGTTGTAAAGTAATGAGAAGGATGCAGATAAAATGGTAATGGTACAATCACTTAAAAGCTGTAATAAACCATATTAATATGAAAAAGAAATACCATAAGTACTTGTGTACTATGCAAGAGATTTGATATAAAAAATCCGGATCAAAATTAGTGTGCAACATTATCATCATCATCAGTCTTTTAATGTTCGCCGTTGGACATAGACCTTCCCCTGGATTCATTACACTTCTCTTTCATAGCTGTCACAGAGCCAGTACTTTCTGAATTTGTGTAGTTCGTCTCTTCATTCGTCGGCCTTGGTTGCACATATGATCTCTGAGGGTCCATGTTGTAAGTTGTGATGTTGATTAGTTGTCTGCTATTCTTACAATATGACCAGCCCATTACCATTTGAGTTTTTAATGGAATCTATGATTTCTCGGACTCCTGTTTTCTGCCAGATATATTGTGCCATCTTGTGGTTTCTCCATGTGAGATTAACCATAATCCTTTCATATGCTCATTGCATGGTTCTCATAAAGTGGTCTACTTTCTCCAGTTGTGTTCTTATTTCTGATGTGATTGTTGCACATGATCTTTGTTTTGCTGAAGTTCATGTGTAGGCTGACTTTCTTTCTTTCTTCATTCAGTTTGTCTAGCATTAGTTGGAGTATATAAAGGTTCTCTGCAAAAAGGGCAATGTCGTCTGCATATCTGAGGTTGCTCAGATATTTGCCGTCTATTTTGATTTCCCTATTCTCCCAGTCTAGATTTTGGAAGATCCACTCAAGGTAGGCTATATAGTGTTTGGTCGTGCTAGTATCATCTTGTCTTACCCCTTTTTGGAGCTTGAAAGGTTCAGAGTCTTTATGTAGCCTGATAAAGGAGCTGCTATGACTGTATATATGTTGTAGTACTCTGACATATACAGGGTTCACACCTTGTAGAATGATGGCCTTCATGACCATAGGAATTTCCACAGAGTTGCAAGCCTTTTTGAAGTCGATAAATGCTACAGCAAGGGGCATCTAGTATTCTGCAGCTTTTTCTTTCAGCTGATTTATCGAATGCAGGTGGTCCATGGTTGAGTAGCTTCTCTTAAAGCCAGCTTGCACCCATGGTTGGTTTTCATTTAGTGTTTTGTGATTCAGTTGGTGATTTTTGTGAAAAGTTTGTATGTGCAGTGAGTAGGATTATAGGTCTGTAGTTGTTGAAGTCTTTTAAGTTTCCTTTTTGACATAAAAGTATCAACTTTTGCCTAAAATAAAGTAAAGTCTTGGAAGATTATACTGAAGTGTAAAATGATGAAATATGATAGATTATTGATTTTTAGCTGAAAAAATCATATTTAAGATTACATCGTATTCAGGTAAATATGGTTAGTACGAAACTAATAAATCTTTGCTTGTTTGGCAGTGGTGGGTTAAATCATTTTCAATGATCGGATATATCTTTGGTGGCAGAGATATTATCTTGTAGGTAAAATATCCCTTTTTTTTGTTTATACTGTGAGACACCTTATTTTAACATTTGTAAATAACTTTTCTCACTATTGAATCACCGTAGCCAGGATCATCGACACAACTAAACGACAAAAAATAGTCAAGAGGTAATCTTCCATTTTCAATTGTCTGGATGTCAGTCCGCTCATCTATTTCAGTGCTTTTGATCACATTTTTCGGCTTAATCCTTGAAAATTTGCACACGTAGCTCAGCAGCCATCTTCCATAAGCAGATTTTTCATCTTTTTTTTAAAAATTTGTCTGTTTTCACCTGCTTTTAGGAGGCACTCAATTTACAATGATCATCTTTTGTGAAATAGATACAATTTTTTGCCGCCAATGTGACGTGGCATTATAACATTGTAGGTGTTTGTGGAAGAGTCTGGTTGGAATATATATGTATCTGTGAAAGTGAGCAGAAGATAGAGAGACAATATGGTTGAATTTTTTCTTCAGAATAAAACCTACATCCTTTTTTGTCCAACTGGTTCTATTACACCTGTTCCCTTGAAACTGACAACTCCAGTCAGTCTGTACCTATGATCTTGGTAAGTCATGTATTAATATTTGTAACCTTGTATCACTGTCCAAAGAAATGGCTTGGGGTAGGTGGACTTTTAAAGTCTTGGCTGACAGAGTGATAACAACTTACAGAGTATTGTGAGGAAAATGAATCAATTTGGCTGCAGTGATTCATTTTTAGACATAGGTGGTGATATGGACTTCTATATTTCACTTTATAGGGACAGAATATGAGAGAATTTTTTCCACCTTGGGAGTCAAAATTGAGGGGAAGATTTTTTTTTCAATCTAAGGGGTCAAAATTGAAGGGCAGATTTTTCATTCAATCTTGATGGTCAAAACTGAAGATAAGATTTTTTTTTTAATCCTAATGGTCAAAATCATGGGGAAGATTTTTCCTCTTTTGGGGGTCAAATGCAAGGGATAACTTCTTTTTTCACTTTAAGGGGTCAAAATGATGGGGTATTTGTTCACCATAAGGAGTCAAATGCAGGGGGATATTTTTCCACTTATAAGAGTCAAAATTGATGGGAAATTTTTTTCATTTTTAGGAATCCTATTTGATGGACAATTATTTTACACTTTAATGGGTCAAAAACCGATTGGCATTCATTTTCAGCTATGGGTGTCAAAATCAGGAAGATATTACTTTTCACTTTTTGGGAAAAAATTGTTGGGTAGATTATTATATTTGTACACATGTTATTATACTTATCTTTCAATATAAATTTCCTTATCAATAAACTATTTATACTATGTTTATATTTGAATAGAAAACTCACTTTTAAGATCTCATCAAATTTCAACATAGTGGGCCCCTAAATTGTGACTGGAATCCTTTAAAGTATGATATTATCTTATTTATTGATTCATGTTTTACAGTGAAGGAAATAAATATATAGGATTCAGAAGTCGTGAGATTTTCTTTTGCCGATTGTTTTCCCCAGGCAATTGTAAGTATTAATTTAGTCTATATTGAATTTGTCATAACCATCTAATGTCAGGTTGTATAAATAACTGCTTAAGCCCTATCTTGTTCTTGGTTTGCATCCGATATGCTCACACAAGCTAAGACCTGGATTTGACCTTGGCTGTGACTAAAATGGCTTCTGTTTATTCATTCAGGTAACATGTAACAGAGCCAATCTCACTATCATAAAATCACACCCATTCTTTATCCAGTTTTACAATAATAATGTGCTTCTCACCAACAGATTTGAAGGAAACTTGGCTGCAATTGGTAGAAATGAATTGATGATTGACCCAAGAATAGACTGAGGCTGAATATAACAAGAATAAAAAAAGGAATAAAAAAACAACTAAGTAAAAGAGGAAATACAAGATGAACTCAAATAAGATTGATGACAAGAATTAAGAACTAAAATAATTGAAGGAGGTGGAGGAGGTTGTGAAAAACTAGAAAAATGTAATACAGCAAAATAATTAGAATGTGAATCATAAAAAGAAAATGAGACTAAGAATCAGTGGCGGCTTGTAACTTTAGGTTGTGGGGGTGCTGCTTCAGAGAATTTTTTAGAATTGTTTGGATATTGTGTAACACACAGAGAAATGCAGTTGGTGTAAATATATATATATGTATATACAAAATAAAATGAAATACTAAAACTTGATGTTTCAAGCTTTTCAGTTTTTCCTTTCATTTTATTAATATTTTTTAGCCGTCTTGTCGATAATACATCACCTCCAAATAACAAATGTGGAAAACGAAATAATGCATTTTTCACTTCACAATCACACTGCCAATCTTCCCTTTGGTACTATTCTGAATTAAAGCTACGAATATACCTCTTATTGTTGCTTATTCCTGGCTGAGATATTTTCATATCAAGTGAGGAGCTGTCCCTCACTTGATATAACAATATCTTGTCTTAATAGCAACTTTCCCATGAAGAGACAACTGTGAAAATTCAAGTAGTTGAAGTTCACTCACTGTCACAGAACTTGTTACCTGGGGAAGCAAGGTGGCCATGATTATTAATTTAAATTATTTTACACAATGAAGAAAAATTCCCGATAAGTTAATATTGAATGAAAATATATTCACTATGTCATTGAAAATAGAAAAAATATTCCAATAAAAATCCATGGAAAAATTCTTAAAAATAACGAACAAATACTCACTTTAAAATGTAGTAAGTTATCATAAGTTTAGATATTAATTCAGGAATAAAAGAAATACAGAAAAAAAAAAACAGTTACCAAAAAGACACACCAAAAGAAAAATTGGGGAGTTCACAAAGATAATTTGAACCGAACAAGAATGTTGTCAGCAAAGTTCTTGGATCAAGAGTGTAAATGAAATGAGCAGATCCTGAAGAAATTGGGTCTGAAATTCACCAAAAACTTCAGATTTTGAGGCACCACTGAAACCAGAAGTGAGTGACCCCTGCATTTATTTGGAATGGAATTGAGAATGATGAGGTCATGACCTTGCAGTGGACCTGCATAGACACAAGAAGTGCACTAGAATTAGTGAATTTGGGCCAAATTTTGTCTACCCCAACTCATTCAACTTTTAAAAATCATAAATCAAATACTCTAATTATTCACTGGGGAATTCAATGTTGCTTTGTAACTTAGATTTAATTTGAAGTAAATGACATGGATCCCCTGAGATCACATGCCCAACCAAGGTCGGCAGAATATTAGATAGAGAGACGAGCTAGACAAGTTCAGGAAGTACTGGCTCCGCAATGCCCATGATAGAGAAATGTGGCAAATCCTGGGGAAGGTCTATGTCCAATGACGGACGTTGAAAGACTGATGATGAAATTATTTTTTCGGAAATTCCTACTGTCTCAAACACATGACAGGCGTCCCCTGATATTAGGCAGTCTGGGTGACTGCCTATGTTACCAGTAAGTTGGACCATCCCTGATTAGTCACTTGAGCAGTAATTATCATATATGATAGCACATGGCATAGCATTAATGTAGTAAAGACACACTCCCATTTTAAAACAGAATATTCAGTATACATCTATAATCTACAGCAGTCAAGGCTGAATACTGATTTATGATTCAACCAACCTGCATCTTCACATATATAAAAAAAACACGAGTTCAAATACAAAAAAATATACCAAAGCTGTTTATGATTTATGGCTAGTTTTTGTAAACTTTCTCATAAATCACAAACAGCAAGAATAAAATGAGAACAAATGCTCACAACATTAAGATGCTTCTATGATGAAACTTTCCCCATGAGAATTAATTTTTGGTCTTTGTTTCTTTACTTCATTGTCTTTGATTGAGAGAAATTCCATTTCATTTTTCTTAGATTTTTAACAAAGAATTATGCCAAACTGTTGAAGCTCATTATCATAAACTGATTTACTGGGCTAATGTCCTCATCTTGATTGTTGAAGTCACAACATATCCGTCATTGTATTTTATGGCCTTCTTCAGGAATCTGTTGTAGTTTGTATATTTCAGACTGAATGATTTATTCAATCTAAGGGGGCTGATTTTCATCATTCTAATGTCCATGCCAGAGGATATTTAATGTCAGTTAATTCTTCTGAATCAATTTGTCCCCTGTGATTTTGCTTGTCTACCTCTTCCATTGAACCAGAGTATATTACTTTTTTTGCACTACCCGATCAGGGATTGAACATACACAGCTCATTATTACACAAGACAGAAGGCAAAAAATGCAAAGAATTTTGCTTCTATCAGTAAAATATCCAATTGAAAAGGTGATGACTGAGGGATCTGCACTTCATTATTGTACACATACATATAATTTCAAACCGAGACAAAGAATGCATCCATTCATGATTCAATCAAACACTTGTAAAATCCTTTCTATCATAAAAAGTCACATATTCATTTGCACTCGGAGGTTTGGTAGAGAGATGGACTTGTGGCCTGAAAATCGGAGGTTCCTTTCTGAAAGGAGTATTGATCAGGCTGAATATCACAAATTTTCTATGGAGAAAGAAAACCTTTATAATGAAACCAAAATAAAAACAATTTTCTTGTGGTAATCAGTCTGGTATTAACAAAAATTTAAAACAACTCTTGTGTTGTCATTTCCAAATAAGATTGTTATTCATCAGGAACAAAATAGTGAAACTCTAAACAAAAGGTAATTCATTTAGATAATTACTGTCAGTCTATTTCATCAAATGAAGTTCCCCAAAGAATTATACTATTCAAATAATTTGTCTGCTTTTTTCCTCTTCTTTTCAAATATGTCATGTCAAGAAAATTCAGCCCCCCAAAAATGTGTGAGAGAGAAAAATGAAGAGAAGAGCAGAAAATGTTGATTAGTGTCTGAAGAACATCACAGTAGTTTTGTCCCATGTTTCTCATGTATTCTTGCACACTGAATCAAAATATGTTCTTGGAATTGGTTTCTTTGCCATAGTTTTTTTCTTCCAGCATACTCACTTTATCTCACTCAATCATTACGTATAATATATATGTACACTATTTGTATCAACTATAGAAAAGGTTTTACACAGTTTCCATTATGTTTTGGAACCAAAAATTTACATAATATTTGAAACAAATGTAGATATATGTTTCTCATAATGACAACTTACTACTTTCTGAAGTAAGCTCACAAAAAGAAAAATAATTCAAAGAGAAACATACTTTTCTAGGCTAGCAGGTTATTTCTCAGCTAAGCCCGTAGAAGCTAGATGTGGCTACAACTCAACCATTTGCCAAGACGACAAATGAGCAAAGCTGAAGGCAGTCAACTACAAACCCCTTCATGCTGAAGGTCTACTCTACTAACTTCAACTGGTGGCGCTGGTCACCCACTTAACTGCATACACTTGTGCTATCACGCCATCTCCACCCTACACCTTATTTGGCAAAGATCAAGGGACAAAGTTCTGGCACTGTGGTCAAAGTATGTCCAGGAATGTGCATTGAGGTGACAAAACAAAATGACGCAAGAAACACAATGGCTGTAAAAGCAGAAACCACAACGCCAGTTGATAAAAGAAAGATTCAAGTACCAGGGGCAATAAGATACATTCTCTGTTAAACGGGTCGGTCTTTTTAAAAAATCTCTTTACTCTTCAAGTTCCAATACAAGTCTTCTATCTCAGCAAGTCAAGTTGCCACAACCAACATCAAGAATTAGCGTGGCAACTGGTATTATCCACTACTGGGAACTAAAAATCAGCTCCTTAAATGAAAATCAGTTATTTTTCAGGGTGGGGTTTGAGGCAGTATTGGGCATGATTAATCATCTCATTGTCCTAATCAATCAATCTCCCATCCCTATCCTAGCGATTTCTAACATCATCTTTTTTTCCCACACCCGTTTTCAGAGCTCCACCGAGTGCTTATAATCTCATTGGTCTACCTCCTCCCTCACGTATGGCTACTTTTTATGTCATTCAGCCACATACCTCTTTTTTAGCATGAGTGTAAAAGTTCCTGGCTGTACAGTAATTAATTTTAGGAGGTCTACAAAAATATTTTCCTCAAAGGAGCATCAGATAAGAATCAGGGAATCCATCTCTGTCTTTCTGCAAACAGAACAAACATTCTCTAACTCTGGCTTTTCAAAACGTACTTGTTGACCTGGCTAGGGGGTTTTGAATAATCCCAAAATATAAACCAGATTCTGTTTATGAATATTTCACTCATTTTGTAAAATCCTAGATACAATCTGGAGAATGGAATGTATATGGGAACCTGAAGGTGGTGGCATTTCTACTCAGAATGCAACTTGGTTACACTAAGTTTTTCTTCCTCTGTGAGAACAAGAAAAACCATTGTGTAAAGAAAGTGAAGCCAAAATGAAGATCATTGACTCCAGAGAAGAAGAATGTCATCAATCCTCTTGTTGATCCCGAGAAAACTGATCTGCCTCCTTTGTACATCAAGTTTGGATTGATGAAGAACTTTGTCAAAGGTAGAGATAAAACTGGTCATGGATTCACATATTTGAGGAATAGATCCCACAAAATGATGCAAAAATCTGGGGGCGTAATGTTTGTAGGACCATAAATGAAGGAACAGCTTTGAGATGAAAAGTTTGATGAAGAGAGAAATGAAGTTGGAAAAACTGCATGGCAGTCATTTAAGAGAGCTTGCAATCATTCTTTTTGAAATCACAGATGAGAAAACTACCGTGGTGTTCAGAGACTGATTGGGATCTTAAAATGCCTCGGGCAAACATCTAAAAAATCAGCCAATTAATGTTTGCAAACAGGCGTCCAATGGAGCCCCCAACTACCTAAAAACATTTTAAAAAGTGTGGATCCATGGGCTTGTTGAATGAATGGACTGTTCAAAAGCCAGGTATCTGGGGTAAAATTCATTTAAATAAAAAAATGGTCCAGGGTAATTGTGACATTTATGTTTTTAGAGTGTTTGAGTCTTAGCTTTGTTGGTTAAGTGCAATTGGCTTCTTGCAGGATTAGTGTGGATTAGAAATGGTCGTAAGGTCGTAAGCTACTGGTTGTTCGGGGTCAAGGGCAATAACTCAGGGGTGGTTGCTTCCTTTGTTTACATTTAATATCAATGTAGCATAGGCTATCTTGTTTTCTAGGTGAACCATTCTAACTTCCTTCATCCTCTTCCTCCTCCAGCTGCTACTACCATAACTAGTAATGCAATCATTACTTCATTTACAATCCCTTTGAAATTAGAAATCACACACATGGATGTAAAGATGGTGGACACATCACTAAACATGGTTCTGGTTTAATAACATGGTTCAATGATTTACTGCAATCACTTGCTTAGAGTCACCCATCTTTAATTGCTATACACTGACATTTCTCCTCTTAGGTGTTGTAGTATTACAAAACTCCAGAAAATTGATTTTATTGACTCAGTTTCTCCAGAACTTTAACCTAAATTCATAACTTTACTTTAAAAAAAAAAATAGGGTGTTGATATTACCTTGACTGAATTATGCTTATATTTGGGTCACCCTACATATTTTTTCAAGTGATTTTGTGAATCAAATGGATAAAAGCTATATTTAAAAGTTAAAAGGTATATTAGAATATAATTTAACTGATTTCATTTCAGCAGGAAATTATCCTTATAGAAAAGTAAATATTCCTAGTAACCACTCATATTTTACAGAGATTTTATAATATCAAATTAAGTGGGTGAATTGACTTATAGAAATATTTCCACAATTCTTTCTTACCAAATACTCTTATCATAAATGAATGAACAAACAAATAGAGACAATTTATATCAAATCCAATAATTAGTTGATTTTTGGTATAATTTTGAAATATCAGTCTGTGCTAACTACAAATTTTCTGAAGCAAATTATTACATCCCACTGTTTATCCAGTGTAAACAACTTTTCAAAGACAAAAATCACTGATTCTGATCACTGGATTTTATATCAGAATTTTCTCCCATTGTTCTTCTCATGAAATTAACAAATAAAATTAATATTTATAAAAGTTTTGGGTGTTTCCGTCACAAATCACTTTTCTGTCATTATTTCAAGTACATACTGATAATTTCTTGGAGAAAATTTAATCGGTGCATAAACCTATTCAGGGTCAGGCTGGATCATCCATTAAGCGGACCTAAGCATTGGCCAAGGGCACATAAGTCATTGGGGCATACTCCAAACTGGGAAAAATTGTTGTTGGAACACAACCAGGCTTGAAATTTTCTAGTTTCACCTGGAGCAAATGAAACCTCTTGCACAAGTTTTAAGTCTCACCTAGGGCACATGAAACCCTTGCACTGACCTTCAATTTGTTAGATTAATGAATCCTGATCACAAAATCAAATGAAATCAGTTAATTAAAATCAGGGAGCCACAAGAATAAAAACATTGACAACATTTCAGTTGTTCTGACTTTTTATGTTTGATGCGTGTTTGCAACATCAAAATTTTCCCAGAAAATCATCAATCTGCATAATGATTTGGTTTAGCTAACCTAACAAGCACAAAGTAAGGATCCAGTTTTGCATTATATTTTCATTGTACATTGCCCCCCTCCTCACTAAATAAACTAACGGGTTAATTTTTCTCAAAAATCAAACATTTGTGAAAGAAATGAACATCATATTGATTTGAAACAAATACATTTTTCATATCTCTAGCTGACCCAGCACACCTTGCTCTTTTGTAATTGGTAATCTTTTTTCAAAGTACAAAAAAATAAATAGACTACAATTCAGGTTGGGGGTGGGAGGTTAACTCCTCATTGGCCACAGAAACCCTTTTTGCCATTATTACATGACCAAAAGGGGAGAAAGCAGTAGAAGTCCCAGAAAAAAGCCCTTGAGAAAGACACACAGAAAAGTGCCAAGAGGAAATCTATGCAACATCGATTAGATTTAATAGCTTCCAAATTTGTGTTGCACAGAGTACGTACCATCCATTCTGCCTTGTGAGGCAATGCATTGCATTTACACAAAACCCAAAGATTTGATGATTTCATCCTTAATCATTGGATTTCATATCAGCCACTGGTGATGTTGCAAAAGATCTATCAACTTCATAGAATGATCTGGGATGCAATTTGAGTCCAAAAAGGAACTTTTTAGACTCGCAGTTGGACATTTATCCAGAAAATCTTGGTACAGTCAGTTATGCGCTTGGTGATTGTTTTCACCATTCTTGACTTGGAAAAGCAGTGCCATGGAAAGTGGAGCCTTTCTACATAAGCAGAATACTACTGGAAACTCAGAAAGATGTCCCTGAGGCCAAATATAGCTGGAAATCATACATCTCTACATTTTTAGGAGTAATACCAGGGGAATGATACACACTTAAAACCTCCGCTGACAAAGTTAGAGTGGTTTATGTTATTTGGTTATTTCTGTCTTTCCACCTGTCTGTCCACACAATATCTTCAGATGTATTTCAATGAATTTCTGTTAAATTTTGTGAAAGGGTGGGCAATAGGATTAGGAAGAACTTGTTGAATTTGGGGTCAGATCTTAGAATATCTTTTTGATTGAGAGATATTTTTCCATTCTTTCATACATGTTTATACTCATGACTGTCCAAAGAGAGGTATATGAAATTACTTGTGTCTGTCTGTTTGTCCATTAGATATCTTTGAAAGTTTTCAATAATTTTGAATAAAATTTTATGGAAAGAAGTGATTCAATTTTTAGATGGATCCAGGCACATTTACCTCCCATATCTTGTAGTTATGCCTCAAGTTTATTCACTTCTTCCATAGGTAATGGCCCATCCCTCTACAGAATTTCATTGAAATTGTTTTACAGATATCTAGTGGACAAACAGACAGGCATGACTGAATTCACATAGAACATCAAATGTCAAGATAAAAAGAAAAAAAGAAAATGTATGGATGTATGCATTTAGAAAAATAGGTTGGAACCAACTCAAAAATTGATAAAGATAAAAAGAAAGTATGCTTTACAATTTTTTGTACTGAGTCAATTTAAAATGTATGAATATAATATTATATATGTATTTTTCACAAATGTATGTAAATCTAATAATACAGGAAAAAAGTGAAAACCTATAACCACACTGTATTTGGCACTTCTCTGGTTCCATGGAATGAGGACCTGAGACAATGAAGAATCCTGAAGTGTTGCAGTGAAATTACTGAATTTCCTGTCAGGAGATGCCGGACATACCAGACAAAGTGGCTTTTAGGTTTTTCTTCATGGCAGTAAATAGTATTGATGGTTAGAGTTTTATGTTTTCTAAAATTTGCTGATAGGTACCAAGTAAATATCATATACACGTGTATGAAAGTTGATCTCATGTAAAAGTCGACCTATGCTGAGGTATGTAAGGTGTCAATTTCTGAAATGTAGGTCAACAGAATCTGCTGAGATATCAACATATTAAATATCTACTTCAATTTTTATATGCATAGATAGAAACATTAAAATTCATTTTTGTTTTTATTGTCATTATTTATTTTGATATTTCTCTTGTATTTTGTGGCCCTAAGATGCATTGAATTTATTAAAATTGAAGAAGAAAACACTTTAAGAGGAAAGAGTTGTTAGGGTGAAGGGGGAGAATGGTGTTGTGGTTCTATTATTTTGGTATAGCTTTAAGCTGCACTGAATAAATTACAAATGAAAATGTTGCACTGATACACTGTATCATAACACACCTGTGATGAGTGTGACGCAAGATTTATTGTGCGCTGATAATGAGATCTTCACCTGTGAAGACCTTAAAGAATTAACAGAGCCACAAATGTCTAGTTCAGATAGTGTAGGATATATTCAGGTCAGAAGGTGAACTGTTTGTAGAAATTATGGTTCTGGATAGTTCTAGTAATTCTCGTTGAGGAATGAGTAGTGTGAAGATATTGGAGACAAGGGATTTTGTTTCCACGTGGTTTGGTGTTAGTGCCGACTGGAGTTGATGAAGGAAGGGAGATGTAAAGAGAACGTGCGTGCCAAATGTGGACGCAGATATTAAACGGAGCAAAAAGACACATACAAATATTTAGATGTGAAAAATGAGAAATACGTTTAATGCACAAATGAAGAATGTGAATGAAATATGAAGAATAGAAATATCAATACCTTCGATTGTTTTAAGATGAGAAGAGAAGAGGCCTGTTAGGTTAGGTTAGGTTAAGAATTTAAGGGACACGTGGCAGAAAGGGTTTGATGTTGTTTCATCTAACTATTGAATGGAGCCTAATAAGTCATGCCTGTTATAATGAGTGGTATAGTGGACCAAGCTAGATTAGAAAAAGGCGGTTAATCAGGATAGATGCAAGAAGGAGCAAGAGGGGCAAAAATAATGAACGCAGCGTTTGTGTGGTCGCCGAAAATAGTAGTTACAATGTTTGCATTTGATTGCTATAAAGTTCTTGCAAATACTTACATTGAGGAAGATAAGTGACAAGACAATATATATATAACAACAGTCAATGAATAGAGACTATGCTGGCCACAAGTTTAGAGAGGGCTAGAGGAAGATAACTGGCTTGAGATATCAGGGGTAAATTATTGAGAAAGAAAGAATAGGTGGCAACGAGTGCCAGGGCCATAGCAAAACTAGCTAAGAGTGCCGGTGCCAATGAGCATTTGACCACATGTGTTCAGGGCTTTTACAGAGGGTTGTCAAAGGAAGTGACTTCTTAGATATCAAGCTAAAAGAAGAGTTTAGTATTTAATTCCTAACTAAAAGTATAGGGGGGGGGGGCTACAATAGTAAAGAAATGTCTCCTCATGACCGGTCTGAATTACAGAGATCTTAACTGAAAGCTTGTACTTTGGAGCGACTTTCAGCAAACAAACTAAATTTTGAACAAAGCATAAAAGTTAAAAGATCTTTAATCGTAATTCTTTAGGGAAAAATTAGAGGTTCATAAGAAGGCAAAGCAGTCAAACTTTGATGTCTTTTTTATGAATGAATAAAAATCCAACAGAAGCAGAAGTAACGTGTACACATTTTTTTTGGCTTTTTATTTTTAACTGTTTGCTAAATTAACATCAGAGAAATTTTTTTCCTTTTTATATTTTTCCTTTGATTGAATTACATATAATTCTCTTTTTGTATGTATACAAGGTTTCTATATTTTAAATAAGTGAATATTCCTTTCAATAATTAAAAGGACTCATCTGCATAAAAAACTGTTTCAACTTCCTCCGATAGCAAAATAAATATGAGGGAATACATTAATTTCAATAATCAATACATTAGTGGAGAGCAATCCAAAAGTTTAGGGATCTTATGATGTGAAAAGGCTTCCTCAAAGAAAGATTCTTCATTTTCCACTATCTTTTCAAGGATATAAGGGAGCTAACTCTATTATCTTAATCCACTAATTAACAATATCACTGTTAATGTTTGAATCCTGGATGAAGTGAAAATGAATGGATCACACGTATAGAAGCCAAAGTAATGGCCAAATAGCTGCCCATTCTCAGGATTCCACTCAATGAAACAGAGAAGATTCTAACTGTAAATGGGACACTAACCTCATTGCAATATATTCATATATGTATATATATATATATATATATATATCATAATCTTACGTATGGACATAAACACTGATTATGAAATCTTGTCTGATGAAAATCATCAACATTCATTTGTGTCAAAAACTTCAAGTAATTTCTTTCACTCATGATAAAAATCTTTACAAAGCATTCAACATATTTCTTTTTAAAAAATTTCTAGAATGGCAATTTTTGTACTAATTGAAGCTATTCTCTTAGAAATAAATCACTGACCCCAAAATGAAATCTGTTTGGGTATACTGCATCTTTGCCCATAAAACAAAATAATGTTAATTAAAGTGATTGTATTTTATTTAGGGCTGATTATTTTTCTGTGAATATTGAATGATATTCAAGTTACCATCTAAATAACAAGAAAAAAAAGTATTAATTAATTCCTTTCATAAACTTACAATATAAAATAAAGACTGTTTACAGGTCATAGAAATAAACATTCTGCGAATAGAACGAACCTATTTGGAATTAAATTGAAAAAAAAGTTTTTACCAGAAATTGTTATTTTTTCATATCAACCTCTATGATTCAGATTAGCTAACGAAATAGATACTCATCATCATCATCATTTTAAGATCCAATGTTAGACATAGATCTTCCCCCAAATTTGCCAGATCTCTCTATTGCAAGTATTACGTGCCAATATCTCCTGAATCTATCTAAATCGTCGCACCATCTTATTTTCTGCTTGACACAATTCTTCATGTGGTTTCTGGGGATCCATGTTGAGAGTAGTGATGTCCAGAGGTTGTCTGACATTCTTGCAACATGGCCTGCCCATTGCCATTTAAGTTATGGATTTAACTCCTAGATCAACAAAATAAAAAAATTGAAAGTAAACTGATAGAAGGCTCCCCTTTTTACTTTTGTGCACATTGAATTGTAGAATTCATTGTTAAACCACTGACTTTAATAGTAATGTTATTACAAACCCAAAAGAAAACATTTCTAACTAGTGAAACACTTGGGATTTTGTCACCTCTAGTTCTTTGTTATACTCATTGGGCTCTGTCTTGAAATCTCTTTCATCTTAGTTTGATGATACCCACCTGAATATATCAGATTTCAAAACTACAATACTAACCTAAGGAAAAAAAGCTATCTGCACTGTTTTGAAGTCAAAGCTTTAATATATTTTAATCCAGGAGGTATCAAAGATTGAAATCAGCCATAGTAGATTTTCTCACAGAGTAGGTGCTCACTAGAACCTTTATCTTGAATCACAGAATTTAATGCTTGAAGAGAACCAGTGATTATCACCAAATAAAAGTTTTTTTGTCATTTATAAACTGAGAGCATTTTTAAATATCAAAGGCTTATCTTGTCCCATTTATTCTGCAACTTACATATTCATATTCTTATTTGTGTACTATTCACATATTTTGCATTAAAAATCAGTTCTTCATATAAGGAAACACTGGCTTTTCAACAGTTCAATGTCAGAACAGTGAGTTGTATCATATTTCTCTCATACTACTACCTCTACAAAAGATCTCTGGCCATTTCACAATCTATTTTTATTGCAGTACATGATGAGACAAAATTTGATGAACTGTTGTTCTTGGTCCAGTCACTAAACTGTGATCTCTATTTGTAGTTCAGTAATACATTCAATGATGCAGCATGACCAAAGGACATATCTCTTATATTCAGTAACATGTGATTAAATGGGGACGTATGTTGTGAATCATGAACAACTAAGAACACATCACCAGGCACCGATGTGGATATGTAAAGCAACCATTAGCATTTGCACTCAAGTTCTTTTTTTTTCTACTATTGCCAAACACTTCAGCAATGGGTTAGACAATCCATACGATTGAGTCAGATGATTAGAAATAAGGAAACCTTGTCCCTTGATTGACCTCTTTTACTCACTCTATTCTATGTCTAACCTCAGAATAAAGTCAGGGTTACTATAAACCATCAGAATAGTTCATTTTCCTCATACTATTACTTCTACAAAAGATCTCTAGCCATTTCCCAATCTGTTTATACTTGCAAAAGCTAATATTACAATTTCATGGGTCTTCTGTATGAGTTATTCATTATGCGTACCTAATTATTGTAGTGAAACCAGCCAATTACGTGCACTTATATATATATATATATATATATATATATATATATATATATATATATATATATACATGCATGTTACGAGAAGGAATTCCTATGTATTTTGACTGATCCAATGACATTAATTGTCACATTTGAATGAAAAAAAGGGTGAACAGGAATAGATTTAGGCTTATGAAAAGTAATGTAGGTAAAAAGAGTTGTTTTTCTTTTCTTTAAATGATATGTTAAAAAGTGAGTTCAATTGAAGAAGGAATAATAATAACTCTTTTTACCCACATTATTTCTTATGAGCCTAAATCTATTCCTGTTCACTTGCTTTTTATTCAACAGAAATTATAGTGGGATTTTTGTGACAATTTATGCCATTGGAATTCCTTCTCGTAATATGCATGTATATATATATAAGTGCACCTAATTGGCTGGTTTCACTACAATAATTAGGTATGCATAATGAATAACTCACACAGAAGACCCATGAAGGATTGAGATTGTATAGACCACAGCACTGTTAAGAACTGCATGAATACGAGGAAAGTGCTAGAAATATAAGATCTACGACCCCAGCTATTAGCAGTGACCCAACAGAGGAGGAGGGAGAAAAGACACCCAAATGGTAGTGGAAGTACAGATAGATGTGGGTAAGATGAGATGATGAGAGGAGGGCTGAAGACCTTAAGAGACTTACTATCACTCAGCCTTCAGTGATAACCACCAGGCAACTGGTGTGAAACTGTAAACCAAAGCACTGCTGTGGACTATGAGAGTGTGGAGAGAAGGGCTGGAGACTTGAGGAGACTTGCTGTCACTCAACCTCCAGTGATAACCAACATGCTGCTGCTGACAACTACTACTACTACTACTACTACTACTACTACTACTACTACTACTACTTCACCAACAAACACAACATATCAAATACACGATTTTTCCTCATTTTTGTATGTGGAGGTTACAACCTAGGCTTATTGCCTCACAAGTAGCACCCACCTTAGCGGTTTCTCATAAAAAAAATATTTTGTGTTATATACATATTTTCCAGACTAGCGGAATCAGCATTTCAATACTCATAGAGTAGCCAGCAAATGCAGATGACATTCACAGAGCAGACAATAAGATCAAATTGATTGTACAGTAATTCATCAATAAGATTTCATGAAATATTTTTGATGGTTATTTTGAGATTACTTTTGCATATGTTAATTAGATCCATTTTTGGAAAAACTTTTATGAAGCCTTTCCAAGTAAGAATTGTCTGTTTAATAGAATGTCTTCCATGTTTTTCTATATTGAAAATAAAGATGATTTTTTGGTATCAATAGAGCTTTTTGCTATTTGAAATATGAAAAGATTTTAAAAGTTGTCAGGAAGTTTTTGAATGGTATAATCATGAACTAATAAACAATTTTTGAGGTTATGCTATCTTTCTCTAATAAGGTGTCACATGATTTATAGTAAATACATTGTCTTTTTCATTATTAATATCATAAAAACTATCTTTCCATCAAACCAAGTTAGATTCCTAGCTCTGAGCAGGGACATCAAAAAATTCATCAAGATATACACTAAGATATTTAGTGTGGGAAGTACGATAGATTCTTTGGCCTTTCATTTGAACTTTGATATTTTCAGGTAATTTCTCTGAGGGTTTTCTGAAGAAGATTAGTTCTATTTTATCAGTGTTTAGGGAAATTATATTGGCCATAAACCATTTATAGAAACATTTTAGGTCAGAATTTCTTCTTTTTTTAAAGATTTTTCTATCAAAAGTAAACTGATTTCATCTGTAAAGTGGCATGTAGTAGATTTTGTTATTGGAAAATGAAAGTCATGATATATAACAGAAAAAGAATTGGGCCTAGTAGAGATCCTTTCATTATTTCTATTTGAGATTTAAATCCTGGAACCGAGATGTATTACTGTCTATTATTCAGATATAATTTAAACCAGTTCTTAGTACGTCCTCTAATCCCATTCTGATCAAGTAATAATTTCAAAAGTATATTATGATTGACTGTGTGGAATGCCTTTTGAAAGTCAACAAATATTCCATTTGCATTTTTCTTCATTTGGAATTATTATGAACATCTATTGTCTCTTTGATTTTTATGTAAAGTTTATTAGTGCATTTGTATTAGTATGAAGTGTTTTGGGATGAAATCCAAATTGTAGCTCATAAAAAACAGTTGTAGTTTTGTAGAAATTTATAATCTCTGTTGAAAACCAGTTTTTCAAAGATCTTATTTATATTTAATTGAAGAGAAATGGGTTGGTAATTAAAAGCTTTTAATCAGGAACCTTTTTTAAATTTTGGGATTATTTCATCTATATTTAAGTTCTTTGGATGAATGCCTGTAGTTAAAGAGATGTTTATGATTTTAGAGAGTGGTTCTGCGATATCATCTTTCAGGTGTTTCAGTATGTCTGTCAGAATACTAAATGAACCTGATGAATCTGGATAAAATATTCAAAATTCCTTTATCATCAATTGGGCTAATTGATGTAGAGTTTAGTAGAGGAATTTTTTTAGATATTTTCCAGAGTTTCCATCACCTGTCTATTTCTGTTTATTTAGAAGGTTCTCTGCTACTCTAGAAAAATAATTGTTATAAAATATTTGAGATTTATTGGATCATTAATTGGTTCACCATTTTCATTCTGTGTATGTTGGATAATCATAGGATTTAGATTTAAAATTTGCTATTTGATTAATATCTTTTCAAAGTGTTTCAAATACTTCAAAGTGCAACAATGACACAAGAAATATTGTACTTGCTGATTGGTGGAAAGTATTTTTTGTTCCTCATCTGAGAAAATTGTTAAGATTTTAAGTTCTGTACTCATGTATAAAGTGTAAGCTTGATTGTTGATTGAACTTACACAAGAAATCGTATCTCAAGTTCGATGTAGCTTTTATTTGATATGTGAATGTTCACAAAAATGTTATTTGGATTATTTACACAATCATTCGTAGTGATATGATGATGCTTGAATTAGTTTGGAATGGCTGTGATGTAAGATTTTATAAATTGCAGTGTAAGAGAATATAATCATGAGTGGCAGAATGACATGCCATCAATGTGATGGAAAGCTGAGTCGGCCATTGGTGAGGTTAAGTAGAGTCATTATATTCATTTGCTGGCATCAGCTCTAGAAAGGTGATTCTTGGAACAAATCTCGGTGATTTTTCTGATTGGTCCAAAAAGCATAATTGTATTAAGGTGCCAATTTTAGAGTGCTCTTGAAAGATTTTATTTTGAGCCCTTTACAGAAAAAAGTTATTTTTTCATTTGACTTCCTGCATTGTGGTACAAACATGGATGATATAAGAAAGATTTGTAAATTTATCTTTTATCTATGATTTATTATTTCATTGAATAACATGATTTTCATTTGATTATTACTCTCTACAACATGCAATAGAAAAGAAAATACACACGGGTTATGTCCTGAAACTTTAAAATGAAAAGGAATACTGTTCAGCTAAATTGCAGGATGTGCAGGAACTACAGGTGGCCTAACAGTTAGTGGGCAGAAAATAGAATCAGCCAACTTCTAACTCTGAGAGTTTGCATTCACTTCATACTAATGGCCCTGACAAGAGCATCAGTCAATCTCTTCTCTCCTCCAGCAATGAGTGTATAGCAAGGCCATCTGGGCTCTTCAGCCTCAGTTGTTAATCAGTCTAAGAGATGGACAACACTGAGTTCCAACCGCAAAAGTTCAACCTCTTGTCCAGCATTGTGAGAGCCTTGAAATGGACAGAGTAGGGAACATGTTTCCGAAATGTAACGTTAATGGGGTGTCGGTGAAGCTTTAATGGGCCTGGAAAGCTAGAGGTGGATTATGATAAGATTGCAATGTCTCCTACCCCCCCCCCCAGTAACACCTGAATAAGGGTGAAAGAGTAATAGATTTTTAAAAAATACCATTGCCATAATTTGTAGTCATAATAGAAATTTATGATACATAGAAATTAACATTTAGTCAAAGTTTTGCTTAGAAGATAAATGGGTTCTAAAAAACATGACTAAATAAAAAGAATTAAACCGGCAAAGCTGAGCATTTATTATTTACTAGCACACACCCTTTAAAAATGGTAGGGTTATTTTTGTATAGATCGGCACTAACGTGCCTAAAACTATTTTACTAGGTAATTCAAGTATCTTAATTAGAATTCTTTTTCAAGTCTCAATGCAACTCAAGCTGTTTTAATATGTAATCAGACATAAAGTCTTTTATTTCACACGGACTAATTGATTATGAGTTTTGGATTATGACAGGAATTGGACAGGGCAACCATACAAGCAATTATACAATTAAACATATTTGCATACATGGCTTTTATAGAGATAGATCATTCATAAATATTTTCAGTTCTTGGCTGCCAATAAGTAACCACTCTTGCTGCTATTGTTGTTGCTGCTGCTATTATTGTAAATAAATGAATAAAAATCATTAAGTAAAAAAAAAGTCATCTACCTCAGATTATGCTTTTGCCTGGTTTTATTAAGACCAAAGAGCCATTCTTTGCAAATATGAATGCAGGATTTTATGAAAAGGCATTTTTCTGGTCAAATAAATCATCATGTAACACAAGGAAGAACTAACATGAGTTATTTCTCCATTTCTGTGGTCCCTCTACTCCAACTGCAAATTCAGTTTAGATTTTTTTTTTTAGTTTTTTTTTAGTTTACTTTTTAGATTTTTTTCAGCTTATTTTTTAGATGTTTTAATTTTTTCCCCAAGATTTACCAGCCCTCTCTATCATGGGCATCATGGAACCAGTATTTTCTGAACTTGTTCAGTTTATTTCAAAATTTTATGTTCTGCCAGCTACATTTTATCTGTTGGGATTCACATTGTGAGCCATGATGTCTAGGGGTTATCTACCATTATTGCAACATGGCCTGCCCGTTACTGTTTGAGTTTTCTAATGGTTTCTATGATATCTTGGACTCCAGTTTTCTTGCTAATTTATTTTGTTGTCTTGTAATTGCTCCATGTGAAGTTGAGCATAATTCCTTCATGTACACAGTTCTCAGTTTGAAGGTCAATCATCTGGTTAGGTCCCATGTTTCAGCTCCATAGGTGACTACCAGGAAGATGCATTGGTTGCTAACTCTTCTTATTATGGGATTTTTTTGTTCTTGTAAGTTGAGCTTCCCCAACTGGAAACTTACCATCGTAGGGTAATTCTTCGCTTGATTTCTTCTTCTTTTGAGGATTTCATGGAGATTTGTTTTCCTCGGTAGATGTAGTGCTTTCAACATGTTTGTTGTACATGACATTTGATTTACTGAAGTTCAAATGGAGACCTACTTTCTAGCTTTCTTCAATTAGTTTGTCAAGCATTAGTTGGAATACATGGAGGTTCTTAGCAAAAAGGGTGATGTTGTTAGCAAATCTGAGGTGGCTTAAGTATTTGCAGTTCATTCTGATTCCTTTATTTTCCTAGTCTAGGTTTCCGGAGATCTTCACCAGGCAGGCTGTGTAAAGTTTGGGTGAGTTGGTATCAACCTTGTCTTACCTCTTTCTGAGCTGGAAGTGTTCCGAGTCCTTATGTAGCCATATAAAGGTACTGCTGTGATGGTATATATGTTGAAATATTCTGATATATACGGGGTCTACACCTTGTAGAGTGATAACATCAATGACCTTATTGAAGGCTTTCTTGAGGTCGATAAATGCTACAGCGTGGCATTTTATATTCTTTTGCTTTCCCTTTTAATCGATTTATCAAATGGAGATATTGCAGTAAAAGATTCCACACATTATACAAGCTGCTGATGATTTGAGAATCCACAGATCCAGACAATGTGAAATGAGAAGAATAACAAAAAAGATGATGGCTTGAAGAAAATTCATTAATTTTAATGATGCTTTGATTCACATAAACCAAGATGAGGCAAGTTTAAGATATTGTAAAGCCTTTTCACGTATGAAGTTACTGATGAAAGAAGCTATTTTCAATCTCTTCTTAAAAATTGACAAAATCATTGTAAAACAACATGTTGATATGGATCAGAATGAAAATAGCTTGAGTGACACATGGTTGTAGATACATTGGAACTATACTTGAAATTTGAATAAAACAATTTGTTCTTTCTCAGCATTACAGGATGAAAAGTTTACATGACTATATATATATATATATATATATACCAAAGAAACAAAGCTGACTTTGAAAGAAACTACTCCATCATGGAACATCTCCATTCAATAAATCAGCTGGAAGAAAAAGCTGCAGAATACAAAATGCCATTCACTGTAGAATTTATAGACTTCAAGAAAGCCTTCAACTCTGAAAATTCCTATGGTCACGAAGGCCATCACTCTACAAAGAGTAGACCCTATATACGTCAGAGTACTACAACATATATGCAATCACAGCAGCTCCTTTATCAGGCTACATAAAGACTCTGAGCCCTTCCAGCGCAAAAGAGGGGTAAGACAAAGTGATACCAACTCACCCAAACTCCTCACAGCTGGCCTCAAAATGATCTTCCAAAACCTAGACTAAGAGAATAGAGGAATCAAAATAGATGGAAAATGTCTGAGCAACCTCAGATTTGCAGACAACATCACCCTTTTTGCTAAGAACCTCCATGTATCCCAACTGATGCTAGATGAACTAAATGAAGAAAGCAAGAAAGTCGTCCTTCACATGAAATCACTTTTTGACATTGCTTACTTTGTTTGTTGGGAAATTTGTTACAAAGAATTGACTTACAACATTATCTTTATTTTGTATCAGATTTTGTCAGCATAATGATCTGATACTTTTTCTTTAAAAAATGAATGCTTCTATCAAAAGCTTTAGAAAGAAACAACATCTTATCGAGTGTTTTTCAAAGAATTACTAAACGACATTTTCACAGGCTTTAACTGAAAGGAAAAGAGAAGAATCTGGAAATAAATATGAAATTAAAATAGAATTCTAGAAACATGAAGTTCTTAACACTGAATGCATAAAATTGATCTTGCAATTTTTTTTTGGCAAAATAAATCTGGAAAATTTACCCTGCACCATACAGGCCAAAAGTACCTTATTCATAGGCCTGTCCCAACCCAAGAGTAAGGAAATATATGCTAAACAGTAACCTGAACTCCTATATATGACATCCAAATGAAGTGCATAAATTGTATTTAGTATGAAATATTGAATAATTGAAAGTATCATGAATAATAAAAAAAATATACGCCATCACAAAAATCCTTTCCTGTATCAATTACTTCTGTAGATAAGCCAATGGACTAGTAGTAATAAAGATTAGATTAAAATACAGATTATAAGTGGTCTAGAGAATCTACTAATTGCTAAGCCACTCACATGGTGTCTTGATGAAGTAGGTAAAAGTGCTCAGACCTTGATTTCATACAAATTCATTTTTTTCAAAATTTTCAAGTCAAAATTGGGTTGAGACCTTGAAACCAGAGTTTTCAAAGCCAGAAAACACAGTATTCACCAGAATTGTTTATTGTATTTTCAAAAGGACTGCTAGCTTTTCTTTTGCAAGATCTGAAAGCTTTTCTTGTTTTAACAGACAAAATAAGACATTAAACTTTGGTCCCAGACAAATGGCAAGAAAGTTGTTTGGCCCAGACAAAGCAAATTGGACTTTAGCACTCTGACCAAACAATTTAGTAATATTCAATGATTTTGAAATGTGTGGTTCTCTTTATTTTACTTGTTATCTTCTTCATAATGGCTAATCCACTTAACAGTCTTTTGACAGCACTGGACAAGAATCTCCTATTGAATAAATAGAAAAGAAAAATATGAAAGAGGGAAGTTGACAGCTATGATACAACTATCATAACAGTAACACTAAATGGGCCTTGTGAAAATGAGAAATAACTCAATAACAAATATTTGGACAGTTAAAATATCAACATCTCAAAATCTCACACTAAATTTGTCATATTCTATTTAATCATCAAACTTAATATCTGTTATCCGAAAGAAGGTTTCAATTCCATGTGTAGAATGTATGGCTATCAAATAATGTCTGGGTTTATGTAAATCAAAATGCAGAACATGCTCAAACCGCATGGTATATATTGACCAATGGGCAGGTATGAACAACCCCTGAAAGTTTGAATTCACTCATATTATTAGTTCCCTATGATACATTGCATGAAGTAGACTAGTTTTTCTGAAACATCATAAATAAAAAAGGTCAGTGGTAAAAAAAGCAACTCATCAATTTAAAATTCTTTTTGTATGCAAACTGACATTTATGGGGAAGACCGCAAATTATTTATACACATGCCCAAGTGGCATGAGAGATTGATAACTGTTAGATATATGAAGAGCTGTTAACATTGGCAAGAGAGAATATATTAGTAAAGAATAACTTCAGGTGATAGGTGTGAGCGTCATTTAGCCCAGAGCATCACTTACTCATGTTACTAATGAATAAATAAATAATAATTGGATGAAAGTTTTTGAACGTCCTTACTGTCATGTATAATTGAGATGGCTGACCTTATTTTAGCACCAGTAATAGTCACAGGTTGATTGATTTGGCTTCCCAAGCAATCAAACACTTGTATTTCCACAGCATATTTCACACTCAAACTGCCAGTGTCATTTCAGGCGATGATTCATAGGGATTGCGTCAAAACACTTTTTTCAAATTGACAGCTGTGAAGGTAGGATGAGGATGACTGGGGGTGAGGTTGTCTTCAAAGACTTCTTGCCTCTCAAAGCCTACAAACTTGGAACCGACTCCTATCACAAGATAATCATATACTTGGGATATAGTAGATTCAAAACTGCAAGACTGACCACTAACCCTCCAGGATATAATTCAGATGACTACAGAGGTGATCACACACACACACACACACACATATATATGTATATATATGTATATATATATATATATATATATATATATATATGCAGGGACATGACTAAAGTTGATAGACATCTTTGATTTCACACAGAAGCCTTTTTTAACAATCTTAACAATCCAAGGATGTTTTATTATGCAAATTGAATTTGGTTGACTTAACATTAGATTTTAAAGTTTATATTCTTTCAGGTATTGAATTCATTATATCTGCTTCGTCTCTTGAGGGATATCCACCTAGTTACACTCAAAACACAAAGAAAATCTTCTTTTGGAGAAGTTTTTCTTGATATTTTTCTTATTTCACAATTCAAAATGGCCTAGACTTGTTCAATAGAATTCATATCAGGATACTGACTTGACCGTCAGAGTTGCTAAATACTTCTTAAGATATGCTGTTATCAAGTCCTTTTTTTCTTCTTTGCTGTACGGAATCAGGTTCTATCCACCATTAAAAAAGCTACTGTGTTTATCCAAATGATTGCTTGTGAATATTGGTAGAAGACTGTCCTGTAGTATAGATGTATATTTTTTCTGAATTAATCCCGAAGTTTTCAATGACCAGAGTTTCAAATTGCTCCCACCTCTATGACTGGAAGTCCACCATGTTTGATAGTGGGCTGTAGGTTGTTCAAGCAAAATTCATGGCTTTATAATCTCCTGACCCATAATCATCTGCTGTACAAAAACTGAACAATTTTCCTCTCTCTTCATTGATTTAGTGTCTTTCTTCTTGCTTCTCTGCCATTATAGTTCATCTGATAAATATACAGTAATGTCATTCTTGGGCTGATTCCTGCAACATCTGCCACCTCTTATTGCATGAAAATAGACTAAACTGCTAGCCTATGTTGATTAGTGGTTCACAGTTGAATATTAAATTTCCAATTTCAGTGCTACTTTATGGAGGCTAATTCCATCTTAAGATAGATCAACAATATGCCGATTTTTGAAATCTGACTAAATTCCCATACCACTTGAGTAAAAAGTATTGCAAAGTGATTGTTTGACTATTTTTCTTGCATTTTTCAAAGAAGAAGAAATCAAGCAAAAATTCACTTTAGATTGGCAAGCTTTTAGTAGCGCAAGCCCAGCCTTCAAGAACAAGGTAATCCCATTAATCCTAAAAGAAGGGTATACAATCAATGCATTCTCACTTATGGAGCTGGAACATGGAACCTAATCAGAAGATTGGCCTTCAAATAGAAAACCATGCAACCTGCACAAGAGAAAATTATGCTCAACATCACATGAAGAGATCACAAGACAGCGCGGTATATTAGGGAGAAAAAAAGAATCTGAGATATTATAAAAACTATTAAAAAACTCAGATTGCAATAGGCTGGCAATGTTGCAAGAATGACAGACAAAAGGTGGACATTGCAACTCACAGTGTGGATACCTAGAGATCATATGCAAAATTATGGTCGGCAAATTATGAGACAGTGTGACAAATTAGACAAATTCAGAAAGTATTGGCTTCCCTACCCCCATGATAGAAAGTTCTGGCAAATCTTGAGGAGGGCCTGTGTCGGACGACGGACACTATGAGGCTGATGACGATATCCTTATAAAATGTTGAATTTTAGTAAAATAATTATGTCTGCATAATCCTTACAGATTATAATATAAGTAACAGATACTCATACATCTTGAAGCATGATTCTCTGTTTTAAAGCATATATATACAATTAGACTTCTTGAAAAATCAAACAAAATAAAGATACCAAAAGGACATGGGACACAATATCAATTAAACTATTTACAGTGTGCTTTGAAAACTGACTGGGAAGTGATGGGTATAAACATAGACAGAGAATACTTAAACCACTTGATATTTGCCAATGATGTTTCCATTATATATATATACTAGCAGGGATTCCCGATGTTGCCCAGGGATTAAATAACTTCTTGCACACCTAGGCCAGTCCATGCAACCCAATCTAAAGTTAAGCATGGTGAGGGATCCATAATGTTATGGGGTTGCTTTGCTGCCTCTGGTGCTGAAAGCTTTGATCATATGAAAGGAATCATGAAATCAAAGGTTTATCTGAGGATTTTAGAGCAAAATGTGCAAACCAGTGTAAGAAAACCAGGTCTCTTCTGAACCATACATCCAAAAGCACACAAGAATGACCGAAAAGGGGAAACATGAACTGTTTAAAACTGGCCAGCAATGAGCTGTAATATCTATTCCAGTGAAAATCTTTGAGGAAAGCAGAAATTTTGAGTCATGATTTTATTGTGTAACATACAATGCAGGAATGCTGCAAATATTCAAGAGCTTGAACCAATTACAAATGAAGAGTTGGAGAAACTACCAGTTGATACCTACAAAGAGGTTAGAGATGGCCATTTTGTGAAGTATCTTTGGTGGTCACCAGTTATAGTAGTATTAGTTGTTCAGGTTGATGAATGGGTAGAGTGAAGATGTAGGAGACAAAGGATTTTGTCTCTCTGTGGTTTGTTGTTAGCAGCGACATTACCAGAGACATGGAAGGAGAAAGGGAGATGTACGAAGAGAATGCGCGCCAGGTATGAATGTAGAGATGAAACAAAGTAAAAAGAACACATATAAGTACTTGGATGGACAAATAAGACGTACATTTAATAGGACATTAATGACAAATGACGAATGAAAAATGAAGTACATATCATGATAACATAAATCTGATCAATCATATAAAGAGATGAGAAGAGAAAGCAAAAAGTGGGATCTTTGTTGTCATTGATGGTATTGGCATCAGAGTCAGAGCGGAGTTATCTGAACTGTTTGTGAATCCATAAGGCTTGGAGCATACCAAGGAATGATTATGGAGACCAGGTTCAGTATATGTGGCCAAACTGCCAAGTTGTGTGTGTGATTTGGGGGTTATTCTCTGATGCTGATAGACACTCGACAGACAGACCATGAAAGACAGAGAACATGGAGTTTCATCCATGCGTGTTTCCTGAAATAAAGAGAATTAGGAAAGATCGTTGTGACTATCAGATAGTTAAAAGCATTACCATTTTATTTATGAGAGTGAGAGGTGTATACTTGTTCGGAGCACGTAATGATGACACAGTTGCATAGCTGTGCATATGTGTGATGCCTCGACATCAGTGAAGTGAAATGGGCAAAGTTAGTACAGAGATAAGTCACAATGGAAACATTAAGATCGGATCAGCCAGGTGGTTGGTGAAATGATACCAATCTTAGAAAGGAAGGAAGAGTAGCCGACAGCAAGTGCCGGGGCCAAAAGCATAACCAGCTAGGAGTGCCAGTGCCTATAGGCATTTGACCATGTGCATCCAGGGTCGTCGTAGGAAGTAACATTTTCAATATTTAGCTAAAAAGAAGGGTTTCATATTCAATTCCTTAGTTAAAGTATAGTGAGAGCAACAGCTGAAAGAAACATTTTGTACCAGCCATTGTTTCCAAAGGGGCGTGCAACCAAATAAAAAGGGTGGGTGCTAATCAGAATATTCTGATGACAAGAATTTGGTAGATTTCTATTTATTCCTGAAGATATTGTATGGATTATACAAAAAAAATTCAAGGGTGCCAATAATCCTGAACAGCACTCTACGTATGTGTAAGTATGCATGTTTATATATATTTCCCATTCTCAATGGCACGAACAACTCTACGTTGCAACAGTTTCCCTATCAGATAGAAGTTAGATTGCTGTAACAGCCTCAGTTTCTTTGTTTAATCTAATTGCACTGTTTAGGCCAAATGATACATTCACTGTGTAATAACGGGAGATCATTTCAAATAATTTCAGTATAATATACGCAATTCATAATAATAATAATAATAATATATGTACATATACATTTGCATAGTGACCATAAAAATGATGGGATTATTTGCACTGATAAATTCTGCAAACATATATTTTAGAATAAATGTATTCATTTTAAACAAAAAAACAAGATTTATGTTTCTGCCGATTCTCCACAGCTCTTTTATTTTTCTGTTTTTCAATAATTTTGAAACAATAAGGTAACAGAATCGGGTGAAGAAGACAAATTTGTTCTTGTTAAAAACATCAATTCTATTCATAAATGAGGTTCCTATATTTAGTCGAATCATTTTCAGTGTTATGACATCAGCAGCAGTAGTAATAGTAGCAGTGATGTAGATGCAAATGCATCGAGTAGAATTGCTTTACTCACTTCCTCTATTTCTATTTGCTTTGTCATGCATAAGTAAAGCTTTGCTTTATCCCATTCCTCTCTTTCTATTTGCTTTTGCATGACAGAAATGAACAAACAAGTGACAGGGGCTTTTATAGTTCACTAACCCGAGCTTGGTTACTGAGTGTTAGGGAGAAACTTTGCTTTTTTTGTTTATCACTGTTGTAATTAGGGTTAACTTAGACAAAAGGTATAAAGCTAAACCTGGAATTTGAACTATAAGGTCTAGAGGTTGGGATATGCCATAATTTACTGCATGTGTGTTATAGGTAAGGGTTTATACCAATAGTATACAAAAAATATTGGTGCACAACTTTTAATTCACTTGATTTCACATAAATAAAGTAAATGAAAACATAATATTTAACTATATCCCCAAACTGCAAAAGTTGGGAAAATAATAACACTAGCATCCTTTGTGGAAATTACCTTTTCAAGTTTGAATGTTTTTTGCTGAAATTCTGCAGGAGAAATTTTCTTGCAAAAGAGTGGCAATATAATTATAGCAACCAAGAACAAAAATCAAAAAAATCTGAAGGAAAACAAGAATATTTTTCTCCATAGCAATCACAAAATATAATTCAAACAAATTGACATAGAATATAATAATGTAGAGACACTATGATTCAACAAACAATTACTTATCTTTTTCTTTCTATGAAAGATTTTATTTTTCAATAAATCACTGGTCGGCCATGTTCAAGGAAGTGTATAAGCGGGTGTTAAAGTAAGGCAAAATAGAAAAGCAATTTTACGAGGTTTTTTTTGTGTTAATGTGAACATTCAACGCAATGAAATTCACTTTTAACCATTTAGACCCACTTCTGTCTTCTTTTGCTGAATTGTGCTTTTCTAAAAACCTTTTTGGGAATTCTAACAAATTCTGTTCTGTAACAATTATAAAAACACACAAGGCAATTTTATTTATGTATTCCTACAAAAAGAAAGCAGAATTTACTTTTTGTGGATTTGCAAGCCAAATTATTAAAAGAAAAAGAAAAAAATGGTTATATTGATAAATTATACGATCAGATAGGTATAATGTTCCTTTCAGAAAATTCTCAAAGAAAAGAATTGAGCATTTAGAATTTGGCACTTTCTTTTGTGACTCTACTGAATCTATTTTCTGGTCTAAAAACAGAGGATTGTTTAAGACAAATACATACAACTCTACTCACTGAAGTTAGGGTCAGATGGCAAATTACTGAAGAGGACAATCACTAATAGAAATGTTTCTTAAGCCTCTCTAGACAAACCTAGTTAGGTACTTGATGCCTTAATTTTTAAAGAAGGTAGATAAAAAGCCAAAGATGTGTTCATTTTTATTTAATGGTTAAAGAAAGTTAATTTCTTTTAGCAAATCAAAGATTTTCCATAATTTGAAGAACCATAGTCAGACTAGTATACATTTGTCCCGTTAGACATTTATTGTTTTTTGTGTTAATTTTTGGTGACATCCTAGTAGACAGATAGAAGAGATCTACAGGGCATATATATCCTAGCAACCATAGAAACCTTGGGATATAAATGTGCCAGGAACCTCAAAAGAGTTGAACTGGTTCAGTGTTGTTCATCCTAAAGTCTTTATTACAAACTTTCAATCACCTTCCACAAAATTTTTTTATGATTTTCTATCATTTCATTCTCATTCTGATATGTGTATAATTTTAATTCATTTTGTATTATGAGCAAAAAACACTCTTTTCCTATATGTTTATCTCATTAAAGTGTTTGAACATCCTAAAAATATATCAAGAAAACTAGGAGTTTAGAGGACAGTACAAATCTGTCCAAAAAAGGAATTGCTGAACAAAAATTAATGACGTCATCATTTGCAGAGATTTCTCATATTCATCACATATTTGAATGCATTTATGAAGAAAAAACACCTAAAAGAGTTTCTTAATATGGTATCAAGTGTGCACAATAACACAGTGAACATCTACGACTGTCGGATCACTGGAAAGGTATAATTTTCAAGATGGTATCCAAAATGGCCACAGCTTTGAAATGCCCATTACTCATTCTTTATTCACCTTAGACAAGTTTTCCAATGGTTCTTTGTAGTATCAAGCATGCTTGATAATATACCAAAGTTCTACCACAGTCTGACAACTGGAAAGTTATAGATTCCATAATAGCATCCGAGTTGATGGTCAAATTATTTGGTTGCATTTATGGAAAAACCTACCTGCCCCCTGAAAAATCACAACATAAGGTTTCATAGCATTAGCTGTGTCTGATGACATAATAAAAGTCTACAACAGTCTGATCACTGGTATAATTTTTAAGATAGCATCCAAGATGGCTAATAAATGCTTAAAATGCACATTACTCATTAATGAACCGTACTAGACAAGTTTTTTCAATGGTTTTTGCAGTAAAAGTCTTCTACAGTCTGGCCACTTATAAAACATAATTTTCAAAAGGCTGCCTAATCATTAAATGCCCATTACTTGTTCATTATTTATTGTAAACAAGTAATTTTGATGTCCAATCCTTTATTTGGGTGATGTAGGAATTCAATTAGCAGATTTGAATTATAGTGAAGTGATTACAAGATTTACAGTTACATGAACAGTAAAACAATTTCACATTGACAAGATAAAATGAAAGAATTTCTTACAAATACAGATTCCATACCATTTTGAAATCAATACCTAAAGGGAAAATTGAAAGAACAGTATGAGGACAATGTTCATTTTGTGACAATGAGGGAAAAGACATCACAGATAATGAGATCTTATTTCAACACCCAAGCAAAGGAGAGAGAATAACAGAAACAAGCAATCATTGAAACAATGGCATGAGTCATTAAAAGAGATATCAAGTCCAATGCTACCAGGCCAGCTACTGGAATCGGTCATTGATCCAGGATCCAGAGATGCCAGAACCATCTGTCTAAGGCTGAACAGAAGAAAACAACTGGGTGGCAGCCATTTTGGATACTGAAGCATCAAAATCTTCCTCTAAATTCATCCACAGTCACTGTGAGAAAGGATGCACTGCATAAATAAATACACTGGAATGTGATAAATATGAGAAATTACTGGAAATGATGACATTATAAATTCTGGTCTGTGAATTACCCATCGCATTGTTGAAAAAATTGGCAACATGTTTTTTTCACATCTCCTGTGTACATACTTTGATTTCACTGAGATATTGCTAATAACATGATCTTCGTGCTGCCCAGCACTGAATATATTATCAAAAGAATGTCTTTTTGCCATCATTTGTTACTTTGATCCTGATCTAGATGTATTTCTTTGGGTTCTGGTGATCGCAAAAGATTCCCTAGTTAGTTAGAAATATCACCTTAAATATTTTGCTATTCTGTTTGATTCCAAAATCAAATGTGTTTGAACATTAGACTGGATGGATTAGTGGCCATCTTGAATTTGACCTCTAGTAATCCTCAGATGTCAATCACATCTGAAGACAAATCCTATTGTTTGTTAGGAAATTTTTTTTTTCTAAAACTCTGTGGCTATCCACTACACTACTATGGCCACATGCATATATATATATATATATATATATATATATATATATATATATATATATATATATATATGTATATATATATATATATATATATATATATATATATATATATGTGTGTGTGTGAATATATATATATGTGTGTGTATAACAGCTTCTCATATATCCAGATTCATGACACTAAGTTAAAGTTCTCCTTCTCCCATAATAACTCTAACAAGCTACATAACTCTTGATAATTCAGTATTTAATACAAACTTGACTTTTGTGACAGATTTTTTCATTCCTTTAAAACTCTGCTGAAAAATTCTATGTTTGTTAAATAAATCCTTTTGGCTGATACTGTGACAAACGCCATAACTTCTTCCATTCTTATTTGCACATCAATTTGTATCCTTTAACAATATTTCAAATATGGAATGTATGAAAAATTACCCTCCAGAGGAAAAGCAAAAGAATTAGCAGAGAAAAATCATTAGAATTTTAATTGAATAAAGTTGATAAACAATAGCCTTAGAACTTAGAATTAAATTCTCAGAAACAATGGTTTTTTATTGTGTATGATTACCACAACAATTTTCTGATATAGAAAAAAATATGAATTACTGAGTAAATCAAGTAATATATCCTCAAGTTCCATTCACCTTTGGCTGAATCATTCACCAAGACTTTAGAGGAACTGAGAGAGAATTGGTGGATGCAATGTTTTGTTTGAAAAAATATGCAAAAACATGAAGAATAACTTGCTTGGTCATTGAATTTTACAGTCACTCATTACAGAAACTTACACAATGGCCGCTAACTATGGACTGAATTACCCAACTTGATCATAATTGTTTGCTCGTGTGCAGAAAGGACCTATCTCATTGGAATAGACCAAAAGACACAACACGAAGAGGCGAGACAGAGTTTGACTGTCAGAGAGATACATAGTTCAATATCTAAAACAGTTCCCATTAAACACATTTTTTACAGGAAAGAGGCTGGCTATTTTTGGGGTATCCATTAAATAGTATGCTATTTTTTTGGCTTTGGCTAATGACATCCCAAATTGCAGAAAGTAGTTTCACATTTCTTTATATTTGTGTTCTTAAATTTCCTTCTTATTTCATTCCTTGTTCCAGCTTTAGAGGAGTCTGTATGAATTTCTCTCTTCCCAGGACTCCTACCCCCTATTTTGAGGGCAACAGCTTCAAACCTGTTTCTTTGATCATACAAGAAAACTTCACAGCCTTCCTTCTCAGATGTCTCAACCAAACTGACAACATCCTCCTGGTCTGACCCCCAAGTCTCCTTGGCCGGCTGACAAGTTACTCCTTTTGATTGCAGTCCCTAACCTCTACCTCCGGGGTCCCAATGCAACAATACTTATATAATTGTTGATTATGAATAAATGATTTGGAATTAACAGTCTTTATGGCAGGAGTAACTTAATGGATTGGACACCAAAGCAATCTCATCTTTCTCATTTGCAGATATTGTATTTTCTGTGCTTACTTTGTCACTAGACTAAATTAAAGGAAGTGGAAGTTTAGTAGATTGTGTTTTGCCAACCTTCCAAATGGAGAACACCTCAGTCCAGACTGTAGACAACCTGCATCCAAGAACCAATTCAACATATTTAATACGTCCCTTTTCTCTCTCTGCCCTTGAATTGAAAGGTTTGAATCCTCATCATTTTGTCAAAATAAAATGTTGATACATTGTATTTGCATTATTCCTCTCCAGAGCAAAAAGAGATGCATGACACATCTAACAGGAATATTTTCATTTGACAGCACACTCTTCCCAACCTCCCCGGAAAAAAAAAATGAGTTCTTTTAAAAATGGCAGATTAGCGGCTGATAAGACCATAGCCAGATTTGAACTCACAGATATTTTTACATTTCTTGAAAAAAAAAAAAAATGAAAAGCTTGTACAAACACTAGTTTCTAATTTTGTAGGATCAATTAATCTGGATGTTACAATTAGAATTCTTTCTTTCTTTTTTTCTTTCTAAAGATCTCCAAGCTATTTACTTATGATTCTTCTTTCTTATCACTGCGCACATATTTTTACTGCAGCTATCTGTCTACCGTTGATATTTACAAAGCATCAAAAGTCTTCAAATGTTAATTATTTCTTAACTTTACTTGCATTTCTTTTTAAGAATAAAATCAATATTCCAAGTAAACCATTTCCATATATTTTATATTAACATTTTTTGCAGTCTTTCTCATTTCTTCTGTAATAATTGTAGTAGCAATTAAAATGCTCTTCATTCTCGGATTCTTATAGATAGAGTTATAATTTCAGTATGTTATAACATAATGTAATTGTACTGCTATCTCTAAGTTGTACATTACCAATATTAAATCCTATGGAAAGATTTTGAATTTTTTGTTGCAAATAAATCTTTATTTCTTTCAATGTCAGAATTGCTCCAAATTATCATGTTTTTCTCAATTTTTCAAGATCAGTAGCACAAAAAAGAATAATCTTGAAAAAGGAGGAAGAAAAATTAATTCCTCATATTATAACCGTATTCTGTCTGTCACAACTGGCTTAATTCCTGACGACAGACAATCCCTTTTTTTCTGCTTTTTGATGCTCAACAAACAGATTCAAGGCCAGAACTAGTTAGAGCAAATTTTCGGTCAAAAATTGGAGAAATTTGGTGCTTAACTATAAGTTGTTCTTATTTTTCCTCATGACCAAAACTATTTAGTTTATGGGTTCACAAAATTATCAAAGTTGAGGAGGTGAGTGGCAAAACGGAGGGGGTGATCAATAGGCATTGGTAGAAAAATGAAACCTTGCCTATGCATACTAGTTTCAAATACTATTGGTGCTAAAATACAACTGTGATTATTATTTCATCTTACCAATGGAGGTAAATGGTAGGGACTGCAGTCAAAGGGAGTTACTCATCAATCTGCACAGAGTACTTTACTAATAGTGTCTACATATGTATGTAATCATAAGAGTGAATAGAAGTTCTCAGGTACTTGTTTAATAAATCCTATACATATCATTTACTAAACATAACTTAGTCTCGCACTAACCCATGGTGGTGGGCCCCCTTGAGGATTAATCTCACTACGCTTAAACTGCAAAACCATTCCCCTATAGTAAACATCAAGATATTTTCTTGGATTTAGTCCGGCACATAGCCACAAAACAGGAGCACCCATGAGAATCAAGCTATTTATACATATATGTGTGTGCGTGTCTCTCTCACTCTCTCTCTTTCTCTTCTCTCTCACTCTCTCTTTCTCTTCTCTCTCTCTCTACATATACATTATATATTGATCAATACAACTAGTGATGATACATTTCTCATTTGACAACCACTCAATTTCTAATTAATCCCTTTTTATTACTTTCATGTACTCTGTGAAAGAGTTTAAAATTACACCATCATATTTATCTTTTAACTCTTAAATTCATACAAGAAAATCTAATTGTTGATATCACAGTACATAGCTACTTATCAAATTTCCCTCCCTCCAAGCTGTAGGTGAAGTTTTTTCTATTTCTATTTCATTTGACTCAATAAATTTAATAGAATTTGTTTCCTTCACCAAAGAGCTATACTATTAGGAGTGGTATCAAGCAGTTTATGAATTTAAGAGTTAAAGATACATGCATAATTTCCCTTGTAAGCAGTTGCTATTATGCAGTATAACTAGCACCACTCAAAGGAATGTCACGTGACATGCACCAATTCTGGCTAATCCTTGACTGTCCTGATTTTATTGACTTTAAAGCTTTTCTGTTTTGAACTCTTGTCAAATTATCAAACATAAAATGTCTACGATTTTAGATGTTTTTATCAAAAGATAACTCCCCTCTATTTTTTCCTTCCAAAGTTGTCATGTTTGCCTGGAAAGCATAATCCAACATTTACAAATTGTTTTTTACATGTTTTATTAAATCTTGTTTCATTTTGAAAAAATAACAAACGACTTGTTTTTTATAAGCTGAGACGATATTTGTTTTGTTTTATTTCTGATGTGTGTATGTGTGTGTGAGGGGGGGAGATAATCTCTGAGCAGCACTATATGGTATTTATTTTGTCTGCTGCATAATGGTTTGATATTGTTTTCTTGAAACAATTCTGTCAAATGCTTTTAAAAAAATAACTTTTCTGAAATATTTTGACATGAATTGAAGATTGCCAAATACTATAAGTCTCGGTCTGCCTATTAACTCTTGAATTCATGGACCGCTAGTGATTGATAGTAGAATTCTTTATTGAATACAATTAAAAATGATGGAACTCTTCTGTGAATTGAATAAAAAATTTTTTTAAAATCATGTAATGCTCAAAGGGAAATAATTTTAATCATTAGTTATCTCCCTTGATTATGATGGGTTTTTTTTTAATGAATTTTAGAGTTAAGGGAATGAAATAAGGAATTTTTAAAAAAATAAACTGTTTGATTGCGATTTCTACATAATCTTAAATTGATATATAAAAAAAATGTGATACTTTACATAGAAGAACTAAAAAATACATGCTGTGATAAGCTTGTTGATGTAAAATAATAGAGACTTACCCCACTATCGGAAAGTAGAGCATTTCTAGCAAAATCTTTTGTAAGGAACAGTCTTGTTTGTGCTTAAGACTTATTACACTTCCAAAGAATTTTTTTGCAATGAGATTAGGGAAAAATTTAATTGGCAAAAAATGCAAGAAAACATTTGATAGATACAATTATCAGAGTTAGATATGCATGAGCCACAAATGAAAACATCGGTTACCATTTGGGTTGTAAAGTAAAAGTACAGAATCATTTGTGCACAAATCACATGAATATTTTCTGAGTTTAGTACAGACCCCCTATCACAATATATCACTTGTGAAAAAAGAAAGTGTCATGGCAAAATCTTTTTTTAAAATTCTTTTTGTGTTTCGATTTTCTCATCAGATTCAGTTTTTCTTAGCCACTATCTTAGGAGAGCATTCCTGTAAGAATCTTTCATCAGCTGAATGGCATAATGCAGAGAAACATTCAACAATTACCATTAATTTATATATAATCTATATGATATATATATGATTCCCAGACCCCCAAAATGGGGATGATGGATTGCTAGGTTGTCATCACAGGTCAAGGTGATGAGAGGTACAAGAAACTGGAGTTTTGAAGAAAGAGTAGGAGGCTGCATGCTGCCTTTATAATGGCTGACTGCAAAACAAATGCTGAATGCTATTTTCACTTTTGACTTTTTTTTATTATAAGTGAATTTTTGAAAAGTGAGGGATACCTGTACTCAACTTCTGCATATGAAGCTGGTCTGACAATTTGATGAGATAAATATCTTGTCCATAGAACACAAACTGATTATTGTCTCCTTAGTGAGATCAGCATCTACAGCATCCTCATCTTTGTTTTGATTACCATATTTCATTTGCGGAGTTCTTTCACCTTAACCAGGTGAATGTCATATCCAGTGAATCAGCTTAGATTAAATCAAAACTATTCAATTGGGATGAAAAAAATACTTGTCAGAAATTAATAATGGTTGACATTGCATCATTTAATAAAAAATGAAACAAAATCATGTTACCATCAAATTTGTTATATGAAATATCTGAGGCTATAAACTTAACATGAATAAAATAAAAACCTAAAGTGTTCAAAAGGAATTACATTCACCTGAAGAAGACTGGAGAAATGACCGATCAAAACAAAACAAAATCAATAAAGACAAAAATAAACCATGAAGTTAAAATTTATCCAAGAATTATAGAGTATATAACTAATCTCTGTCAATTGATGATTTTTATGATTTGAGATTTTTTTAAAATTTGGACAAGATAACGTATTATTTAAGGGTTATTAGATGGAACGTATGCGTCAGGAAGGCCGGAGAAACCACCATCCAAAATGAAGAGATCAAAGCTAGGATACTAGTCTGAATAATTCATAAATCAACTCATTAACTTTGAACAAGAGATGGAGTCTCAGATATTCTAACCTTTTAATCAATACTCTACCAAAAGTAAACCTTGTTTTCTCAAAAGGTTTGTAATAATCTATACTTATTTTCATATTGATACAAGTTTTGTTTCATATCTATTTGAGAATTAGGAATAAATCAATTAGAAGATGGGTGACAATGCAATTTTCCCCTTCAGTTTGATGTGATCCTTGCAACATACAGACTGGAACTTCTTTATTCATGATCCTCAATCCACTGCTTTAGAAGAAAAGAGTGCAGCCTCTTCTTTTCGGCAGTAGTCAAAATTCCTAACATTCCTATTTCTGCAAGAGAAAGAGGAATGGCAAGATACTACAATGAATCTAGAATTACTCAGAAGTTTTTTAGACGTCTCCACACTGCTCTATTAGACACTTTTCAGTTGATCAGTTGGTTGGTCTGTCTGTCTGTCTGTCTGTCCATCCCAGTTATGTTAAACAACAGAAATAGGAAGAAAGGGAGAGGTGTGATACCATTAAAAGAACTCTATTCCAATCAATTTTTTTAAACTTTTTTTTCGTTAATGATGTCGCAAAAGTAATGTCCAAGGTTCACATTTTTATATTTTAAAAAAGCCAAAAATGGCCAAAAAAAGCCAAAAAGGGTGATTTTTGATTATTTTTCTTAATAATCTTTGATCACCTTTTTTGGCATTTCTTTTCAATAATACTTGTAGAATATTTCTATATTGTAATATTTTACAAGTATGAGAATCAATTGACTCAAAAAAAGACTACTTGCTCTTTTTCTCCCCCCCCTCCTCCTGCTACTGCTACCATGAATGTGGTTGCATCATTGAAATTATGGTTTCGTTTAATTATGAACCAATCTCCATGATTTGTTTGAAGAGTCAAGAATGCAAATTTTCAAATTACTATCCATTCCAAAGACTTTATATTTCATTTATAGATACAGGCCTCGCTCGGTATTGCATAGTTTGTTATAGCAAGGTTTGTAATATAAGGTGGGTGGCTGGCTGGAAGAGTGGTGGACTCAAAAATGTTTACCTATATCATTGTCCATTAGGCCAGAAAAAAAAAGCAAATTAAAAAATGAATTTAATTTTTGAAAAATTTCATCGGAAGACTTACTTAACAAGACTAAAAATATTCCGTTACTTCAGTTTGAAAAATAAAGATAAAAAACTTAAAATCCCATATTGTCCTTTGCTTTTCTTACACACAACATAATAGAAGAAATCTGTACAATTGTTGAAGTTAAATTTAATAAAACTTTCAGTATTTACTCCTGGATCACTGAATTTATTTTAGTAGATGTTACTTAATAAAAGAAAATAGAGGAAATATATTTTTCAAAAAGGAAACCACAATATCTAATTTTATGACATCATAATAAATATCAAACCAAACCTGAAAGGTGTTTTGTTTCATTGTAAAAATACCACATGAATTTAAATCAATTAAATTTTTTCTAAAATTAGTCCGATGCGGATTAAATTAATTTTCATTATTTTCTTTACCATGAGAATCTGTCGAGTCATTCATGGTATATGATAATATTGAAATGAGTGAAAGCTTTGATGTATTTGTTTAATAAATCCTACCTGTGATATCACAGGTCACATAAACAGCTAGTAATCAGTTTCAAATTAGATATAATACTCTGTTAGTAATTATTTTTCCCATGTTGTAATTTTGCACAACGTATACAAATCGACAAGATACATAATTGGAAAACTGACAAAATTCTCTTTCCAACAATATAAAACCCCTTTTTCTGCAAAAAACATAGATTTTGTATACATATATATATATATCATATATATATATATACATATACATATACATATGCATATATACACATAAATATATTGGAAAGAGAATTCAATTACCATGTGTGGAAAAACTTATCTTCACATTTTAGTCTGTAACTTTTTTAGGACAACAGATACAAATATGCGAGATACATTGTTGGAAAGCTGGCAAACTTCACCTTCCAACAATATATCATGGCACTTGTACAAACATTGGGTTTTCTGGCCATAAACTTAGAGTGGTCAAACTGGCAGCCATCTTGAAAAATGCTTACCATCTTGAATTTCAAAGTGGCTATGTTAATTTCTTGATTAGCTGCCTAAAGGTGAGTGACATGCAAGATTTCATGCTTGTACCCCCATCTGAATGATTCCGCAATTAGCAGCCCTATGAGTTGGAGAAGACCAATCACAAGATGGAAAGATGAGATAAAAAAGTTTGCTAATAAGATATGGCAGAGATTAGTGCAATCATGTTCATCATGGAAGGAGAAAGGCCTTTGTCCAGTTACATTATTCACAGTTGTGAATCAATGGAAATGGAATGAATCCCAGAAAAAAACCAAGTAATTTAGACTAATATATATGATTACATTACTCTATTGTCTCCCTTGGTTTATCTCTCATCTACAAAGTTAATGAAATGATTAAATGACTTGGGCTTTTTAAATCAGCCTTTCCTGATAAGCATGAAGACTAAGGATTGTTGTACTGTCATAATGGGATGGAGATACAGAAGTGGTTGTTCATTCTGCAATTCCTGATGAATGCGAAGACTGAAGATTTTTCCATTGAAGGATGAACATAGAGAAAGAAGAGTTTCATAGGCGTTTCCTAAAGAATGTGGAAACTGAGGATTATTTCATTGCTGTGGTGGGATGAACGTAGAGAAACAAGTGTTCTATAGGCATGCCTTGATGCACATAGTGTATAAGGAATATTCAGTAGCCATGCTGTTATTACAATCGAAAGAAACACTTGTTCAGTGGACATGATGTAAACTATGAGATGAATAATTGTTTACTTGAATTAATTAAATGAACTTCATTGAACAATAGGTCATTTGCCATGTTGCTTTGTCTGTCAAAACCAGTTAATTTTTTCACTTTGGATTGTATTTTTTTAATTGTCTCAATGCGATTGCACTTCATGTCAAAATGAGTGATTGTTCTGTTGTCATGGCACTCTGAACATAACTCACAAATGATTTTTATGTTAGGATGACTTGTTCTGTTGCCATGGTTTTGTAAACATAATCCTGACACTGCCTTGCTGCATTACCATTGGGTCTTAAATGATGGTACAGAAGTCTTTTCTGTTGCCATTATAATTAAAAGGTCACAATAGATGTTAGTTCTGTTGCCACGGCGTTGTAAACATCTGGACACAGGTTACTTCTATTACCATGGTGATTTAAATGTTGTCATGCATTGTTCAGTTTCCATGGCAATGTAAACATATGGATACTGGTGACTTGTCCTATTGCCATAGTACCTTAAACGACAGTACAATGCATTCTCTTGTCGTTATGATTGGTACAGGGGATACTATGGTTGCCATGGATTTTTCTGTTTCCATGGAATTGTAAAAATCGGGATATTTGAGTGCTCTGTGTCCATAGCTCTTTCAAATAGAACTCATTATATTCAAGGTGTAAGACAAGGTTTTTGAACACATAATAGTCTGGTACAAGGCCATAGTGATAGGACACCCTTTCACAATCAAATTCTCTCCACAAGTGAATCACTCTGAAAAACTAGGTTGCTAACCACTGAGCTGAGTTGAGCAACCTCTCTAAATTCTGTACTGAACAATCCTGTGACCCATAGAGTTACTCTTTGTAAAGAAATTAGTGTAATCTGAGCAGAATGAATATTAGATTTGCAAATAGATAAATACATGAATAAATAAATAAAGGCGCTTATGCATCAAGTTAGCACATTCCAGAGATACTTTATTTCAATACATATTGCTGCAATGCACCATTTGGACTAATTTGAGGTCACAGACAAATAAACAGAATTATAATTTTAGCATTATACAGATAGATTATTGTGATTATTTCTCTTTATGAGCAAAGTCCATGGTAGGAACATGAAATCTTTAACTAAGGTTGATAGGATTCTGAATACATATTCGTATAGCAATGATTATGTCATCCTGGTCAGAGCAAATTTCTACACGAGCTGTTTTGCTTCAAGGCTCTAGCTTATAAATTAGAGTATTATGGAATCTCTAGATACTTTTTTAAAAAGAGTTTAGACTATTTACTTGAAAAGAAAGTCTGCAAAACATCAATTTTGTCTGTCAAAGTCATCATTATTATTCATAGATATGCTGGCTTAAAGGAAATGAGATAAGGATTAGGGTTGTAAATTTTTTTACAATCATAAATTGTCAGAAAAACCCAAACAGCAAATCTTGGAAATCAGATTTTCCACAAACCATCACACATATGTCTTTTGCTTTAAAGGTCTGTATCTATAAATACATAATGTCTCTAACTCTTGTTTTTTCTCTAATATACTGTGCTCTGGAGGTTTGAAAACTATTAACAAAACTCTCAGTGGAAAAGATGCAGACACAGAACAATGGACAGGAGTAACCAGTTCAAAGTGTTCCTAAAGGTTACTCCATGGGAAGTGAAGTAAGCCATCAAACAAAAAAAAAAAGGAAAAGACACTTAGACCAAATAAAATCACCATTGATCTACTCAAAAGAGCTGGTAAAGTCATCACAATAAAACTAAGCAAACTATTCAACTTATGCCTCAAACAGAGGAAAGTCCCAGAAGCTTGAAATACTGCAACCATAATGCTGTTATATAAAAAAAAGGAACCTGCAAGATTTAAACAACTTCATGCCAATAAGCGCATGCAACTGCATCTACAAACTTTCACAAAAGAAAGTGATCACCAACTGAATCACCAAAACACTAGATGAAAACTAACCAAAGGAACAAACTGGCTTTAGAAGAGCCTATTCAACCATTGACCATCTCCATTCAGTGAATTAACAAAATGAGAAAGCAGCTAAATATAAAACGCCACTCACTGTAGCATTTATTGACTTCAAAAAGGCCTTTGACTTATTGAAAATACCCCAAATCACTGTTGCTATCATACAATAAGGTGTAGACCCTGTATTTGTCAATCTTGTAATATATCTATTGACTCAGAGATTCCTTTATCAGGCAACATAAAGATTTAGCACTCTCTCAGTTCAAAAAAGAAGTAAGACAAAGTGATACCAGCTCATTCAAACTCATTACTGTCTGCCTTGAGATGATTTTCTGATACCTTGACTGGGAAAATAAAGCATCAGAATCGACGGCAAATACGTAAGTAATCTCAGATTTGCAGACGGCATCGTCTTTTTTACTAAGAGGCTTCATAATTTCCAAAGAATGCTTGACAATTTGAATGAAGAAAACAAGAAAGTCGGCCTTCACATGAACTTCAGCAAATGAATGTCATGTACAATGAACATGTTGAAGACAAAGACACAACAAACAAAATTCAAAACTGAAGAAAGTTGACCCCTACATCAACCAAGGATAACAAATTTTAATCCTCAGAAGAAGAAAATAAGCAAAGAATCACTTTAGGTTGGCAAGCTTTCAGTAGAGCAAGCTCAAACATTAAAAAAAAATCCCATTAGTCTTTGAGAGAATGCATCCTCCTAATAGTCATCTATGAAGCTGAAAGATGGAACTTAATCAAAAGAAAACCATGTATCATATTCAATAGAAAATCATACAGAACACAGAAAGAGATCACAAATTCATTATATCATAATCACCGCTACACACAACAGTCCAGTTTAATTGTTGTTGCTGGGTTTGGGTCATTCATGTGTTTTGACATTTATTTAGACTTTACTCAGGCCAAACCATTAATAGTAGAAACATAAAATTCTGCATATTGTTTTTTTTTGTTTTTTTATGTTTTTTAAAAATTCACACCCTAAATAAAATATCATTGAGGGGTTCAATTTACGAAAAAAAGCTCATGCCAAACTGGTCCCTGAGTTTGTGTCCAGCTCTAATTACGATTCCTCATCTCAGAAGAATGGGGTCAGCAGGTTTTTAAAAAATAAGTTGGGGGGGGAGGTTAAAAGGCAGTGAAGAATCCTGAATCACCATCAACCCTAAATGCTGCCTTTTTACCTTAGAAGTTAAACATAATAATGAGGTAAAATTAAGAACCTTGATGGAAATACAAGTATGGTTTGAATCATAGACCTATGATTTGAATAAAATAAAAAAATACATCTGCTTAGTCATGTGACCAATTAAAGGCGATCAATTAAAGAATTGGAAAAAAGAGTGATCAATGAATACAATTACGATGAGTAATAAATTATTTTTCTTGCCTTTTTGGGGCCATGATGACTAAAAAAGTTTAAATTTAAGAAAAGAAAAAAAAGCATGATCGCAGCTTGACACAAACTTACATTGTAAACTGAAACCCCACTAAAAACAACTTATGGGAATTAGAAGGGAAAAAAAGCGTTTTTCTAGAGTATTTGAATTTTTTAGCCCTCTAGCTCCACTGATGCAGCATGTACTCATGGCACATACACGCATAGATAGCCATTCTGCCAGTCTCTCTTGGAAACTATTGAGACAATTTTGGTTGACAGTCCCTAATTAAAGTCCTGAAATATAAAATTAATAGATATTTCATAATTGTTGCTGATTATATGCTTTCAATCCATCCATAATTTATTCCGCCAAGTCAAACTGATCAACAATTTGCAGTGACAAAAAACGAAAGATCGCCTTTCTGTTTACATTTTTAATTGAATTACCTGCATCCTTTCCATCTTTTACGTTGGATGGGTTAGGGATTACTGTGCTGGTGGAATGAGAAGTGTACAGTGGTTGGTGAGGCAAAATCATAATCTCTTCTCCCAGTGACACACACCTAACATATGGAGGAAGGTAGATGGTACTATGGTATTAATACATAAAAATTTATTCACTGATTTAATTGGTCCCAAATTCCAGGGGTTTACTTACTACAACATACACCTGAAGGAGGCTGGAAGATACTGTGTCTGAAATGACATCCATTTTCTTTGATAATCAGATTCTTCATCAATCAAAAGAAAGACACTATTTAATCAGATATTTTCAACATGGGGATATATAAAGACTCGATTTCTCCAATCATTATCTGAGATATTTTCTATTTCGTTTTATCCAACCTCAGCACTCTTCTGATTGGTGTTTATGTATAGAATTATAATAAAGGAGACATGCACAGCATCACCCTCTCTTTTCTTATATATTCCATTGTGTATTATCAGTGATAAAATTACCTTCACTGTTAGGACTGAGAACAGTGGTGTTTGGATTTATGTTTTCTTCGAACAATTTCAACCCCTTTTTTATTCAATTTTCCAATGTCTTCTTTATCCTACAATTTCAAACTCCCCTTCTGGTAATAATGCTATAAAGTATAATGCTTACTCCCAAATAACTGAATTCTTGGTGAGAAAAAATACTTCTTCATACTATGTAACTTACTTCTGTCTGTGTTTTTGTAGGACACATAATTGCAGATAAGTGTCACATTTGATAGCATACAAGAGCCTCCATTTAAAAAGAAAAAGCCCAAAAGTTAAACAAAAGCTGACCAGTCCATGTTAACCATGATTTGAGGAGGAGGCAAAAAACTGAGTGATGAATGAGAAGAATTCAAGGACCTACTCTTTAAAAAAAAAAAATTTCCACTGAAATAGTGGGTCGAGGGTATATATGCCATGAAATATGGTATTTTATTGTTGAGGTATAAAACAGGCTTGCTAGGATCATATCTAAATGTAGATCTCTCATTATAATTTCATTATATTCTCTTTTTGAGAATTATTGAACAACCAAATTGAGATTACAAAAGTTTATGATTAAAAAATTATAATCATGGATTATAAATCCTCAAAAATTGTCTAGATAATACAGCTGTATATGACTTTCGTTTTACACAGGGTTAGATTTATCATTTTCCAGAAGCATTTGAAGTTGAAACCTTTTTTATTATGGGTTACTTGAAGTTGAATTTAGAAATAAAAATTCTTTATATTCCTTGTCATGGTTGGTATCAAATCATAATGCATACAGAATTCACTAGAAGCGACTTCAATCATCTCAAAATTCAGTTACTGTAATCATTCCCTGTATTATATCTGTAAGTATTCAGTTACAGCGATCTGAAAGGATATCATTATTCCCATTGATTTTATTGATCGCAAAACACGAATACATCTTGCGCAAGTAAAAATTGAGATGAATTAATTGTGTAAAGCAGGGTTTGCCTGCAATTTAAAAACTGCATGACCATTATATAAGAATCAATGTGCAGCTGACTAAAATTCCTAATTAAAAGCAGCCTAGCAGCATTTCTTTTGTCCTTTATAGTTGTAGAATGGGAAAATTGATAAATAAAAAGAAGACCCTGCTTCTTTCTGTAATCATTTTAAGTCTTTTTGTGTATTTTGGCTTTAACAGACCAAGGCTTGCATCAATAATTCTCATGAATTACCACTATTGTTGGTCTTTTTCATAACAGCTGGCACATGGACATCCTAGAAGAAGAATTCTGTAGGTCTTTTTTAGAGGCATCCTCGCTTCTTTAAAAGAAATTCTGTCCATTTTTTGATAGGTTGGTGGTTGGTAGGTCTGTCCTTATATTGTTTCTCAGCAGTTAGAAATTGAAGGCAAATTAGGTATTGTTTTTGAGTAAATAGTAGGCACTTCAAAATGAAACGGTGAACTGATCATTTTGTAAGAAATACCAACTATTTACTTTTTTTCTGATTCTCAGTTTTAACTGGTTAGTTCTTTGATGTCGCTGGAATTGCTTTTTACAAAATTTCAAAAAGCAATTCTGGCAACATTAACTATCCAGTTAAAATTTAAAGTCAGGAAAAAAACCTTCAATGATAGAAGTGAAAAAGCAATTTGAGCTAGAATAGAGAAGCGCTTTAAGGAAATGCTACGTGGGTAAAAATCAGTTTTTAAAAACGTTTTCAAAAGCTGTGTCCTTTAGAGATGTCTGTTTTTTTTATAAAATCAATTTTTAAAAGCTTATTAGTGTCATTTTCGGATGTGTGTGCACTTTTCAGGAAGCCCAAGATCACAGTTCATGTTCATCAAGGTATGACAGAAATCACTTAGAACACTTGAAGTTTTGTACAATAAATACATGTTTAATAAAGGTTTGTTGCAATGTAAATTATTCCATTCTTCCTTTGTAACACTGAAATATGGAGAGATTGAATGGCATCTATAACATCTGCAAATTAACTCAAAGTAGACCTATATTCTATGCATGAACAAGTGATAACTTAATAATTAATATTTGATAAATAAACAAATGATACTATGATATTATTGCATATAAATGAATGATACAATAATGATATTTTGAAATAATGCATACTTTCAGAATACTATGGACATTGGAACAAAAATCAAAAGTTAATTGGTGAAATTTGAGGTATTTATCACATGTTGCAACCGTCTCTGACTTCTTCAATTCAAATAAATATTGTAAATGATATGTCATATGTAATAATCTTCAAATGGTAAGGCTAATCTGCAGATAAATGTAAATCTAACGCATAAAAAGAATTTGAAATCTTTTGTGCACATAATGATTTCCTTTTCCCGCTGGTTGTAAAATGTGTGTACGCCCAAACAAGCACAGCTTAGAGAGAACTATGCTGCCTCCTCTAAGTGTAGTAATCTGATGAGTGAAGCAAACCTCTACAACTGGATTTTTTTACACATTCCTTGAGTTAGTGCATTCTAAGGATACCTTTATTAGAGATATGTACCTACATCCATTGTTTCAGTTAATCTTAGGATGCAAATAAATAAACACAATGAGAATAAAGGTTGTTTCTGGTCAGTTGAAAGTATTTCTGGCCAGTTGGAACTATTTTTGAACTATTTCTGGTCAGTTGAAAGTATTTCTGGTCAGTTTGAACTATTTCTGATCAGTTGAAACTATTTCTGGTCAGTCGGAACTATTTCTGGTCAGTTGAAAATATTTCTGGCCAGTTGAAACTATTTTTGAACTATTTCTGGTCAGTTGAAACTGTTTGGGGGCAGTTGAAACTATTTCTGATCAGTTGAAAGTATTTCTGGTCAGTCTGAACTATTTCTGTTCAGTTGAAACTATTTCTGGTCAGTTGAAACTATTTCAGATCAGTTGGAACTATTTTGGGTCATTTGGAACTATTTCTGGTCAAAAATGGCTAAGTGCTCTAATTGTAGACACCTATGTATTGTTGTAAACTTTCATTTCTGAAGAATATCAGAGGAGGTGCCTGTAGCCAAATGGTTAGCAGCATCAAAAATGGAATCAGCAAGCTGAATTCAAACTGACTGAGATAACCTGGGTTAACTTTGTATTAATGCTTTTGGGAAAGGCATGAATAGTAATAATTCTGATTTACCTCAATCAAAAATTCATCGAAACATAACCAAGAATAAACAAATATAGGAACTAAAATGAAGTTCTGTTCTTATAATTTTTAAAAAATTTCTGGGAAAAATCTTTTTCAATCTCCCCTCAAAAATAGACTTTAGACCATTTGAAAAAAAAATTTTTTAAAATGAAATAATTCCCAGAAAATTTTGAAAAGCTATAAGAATAGAATTTCTTTTCAAGTCCTATATTTGTTTATTCTTGTATATGACTCTATGAATGAAGGTAAAATAGTAAACATCTTTTCAAAAAAATTGATACAAAGTATAGTGAACCCATGTAATTGTATTTGTTTTAGATATTTAGAATTCCTGGGCAAGGCTAGGTATTTCAGTTGGTATATACATACTAACTGAAATACCTGTTTATGCCAGGTAAAATATTTAATGAGTAAAAAAAAATAGAAAACAAAAGCTTTCAGACTTTTGAAAAAGGTTTCCCTCCACTTCTGACCTGTTGAAGGTGAAAAAAAGTTTACCTTCACTTTTGATCCCTTACGGAGGGGAAAATGTGTCCCTCCACTTTTGATCCTTCAAGAGGAGGGGGGAAGTCTCCCTTTACTTTTGACCCTTTAAACAAAGGGCAAAAAATCTCTTTACTTTTGATCCCTTAAGGAGGGGAAAATGTGTCCCTCCACTTTTGATCCTTCAAGAGGAGGGGGGAAGTCTCTCTTTACTTTTGACTCTTTAAACAAAGGGCAAAAAATCTCTTTACTTTTGATCCCTTAAAGGAGGGAAAAAGTTTCCCTTCATCATTGACTTCATAAAGGGGAAAAGTCTCTCTTCTATTTGGATTCTTTAAAGGGAGGAAAAAGTCAACCCACACTTTTGACACCTTGAGGGGAGGGAAGTTTGCCTTCACTTTTAACCCCTTAAAGGGGAAAAAGTTTCCATTCACTTTTGATCCCTTTAAAAATTATATATAAACATACAAGATAAGAAGACATGAGAAGTAAGGTTCAACTTTAGCATTAAAGTTACATTGTAAATAGAGTCCCCATTTTAAACCCTTGATTTTTTTCCCATAAAACTTATATTTTTTAAACCTTCCCTCAAGTCCATTGAGTATGCATGCAAAATTTGGTTAGGCTGCACCCATGTTTAGATGTTTTTTATAGCACGACAGAGAAATATAGAAATACAGATATAGATAGTGAGAGAACACCATTCCCATAGCACTTCACCTGAGGTATAAACTGGAAATATTTTCTTTTTACAATGAAGCTCCTATTTGTTCATTTTCGCTACTGTGAAATAATTCATACAAATCAAACCTTTAGCAATAACTTGCCATCAGAGTCAATAATTGACCAACCATGGCATCAAAATTTGAAGTCAAGTAAAAAAAACTCCATCAAAGAATAAATATAGTCAGAATAAATTCTAATTATGACATCGCTAGAAAACATCTAAAAAAGAATAAAAGAAACACCTAGATTCAGGATAATCTGTAAGTTATAAATAAACTATACCCACCAAAATAAATCCCGAAAACAGTCAAAACAGATTTTTTTTTTTGTTTTTTTTCAAAAAATAAAAATGTTTTTTTAGAAGGGGTTCAGTAGAGCACTGATACCAATTTTCAAGTCTGTAGACAAAATGGTATGGCCAGGAGTGCTGGAACATACAAACACGTAAACATATAAAAAGGGATAGAACCCAATTGTTCAAATGAAATACTGTTTGCAAGTATAGCTTAGTGGCAGTGCATAACACCAGTTGCATAGAGCTCCTATTATGCCTAAGGTTCTAGATATTCAAGAAGCCTGTTAGAACAGTCCTGCCTGAAGTAAGGTTAAATGTGATTTTAGTCCAGAGTAAAAAGATAAATGTAGTACTCTTCCATTATTTTGCAAAAAAATATCAACTCTTCCCTGGGGATCTGATGGATTTTCTTTATTCAATATATTTATTCATTGTAAACAGAATTATTGCTTCCTAACAAGAACTGAGTAAAAAAAGTGGAGAATAAGATCATTGACAGAGAATTGTTTTGGGGATAATAGAATCAATGCTGATTCAGTAAAACACAATGAATACAAGAGTTGTTGTTGAATATTAAGTACCCTTATAAGTCATATATACATATGAAATGGCGAATCAATATTTTCCTCTCTTTCTTGCTAAACAAGAAGTGGATAACCAAATATATGCGTACGTGTTAAAAAACAAAAAGCAAAGAAAACCCAAGAGTTTGCTATGTGTTTGGAGAATTGTGTTCTCTAAATAACTTTGCATTACCAAGGGGCTATATGGGCATCTTGTCTGATAAGATCGAAAGCAGACAGTACTGGCCACTTCATCATGAATATTCTTGTCTTGATTACCCAAAGTCAACTTCTAAGGACATTGCCTCCTCATGAATATTGAGACTGTGCAAAATTTGACAGATTCCACTTCAGTGATAAATAACAGCCTGGCAAATCCTGGGACTTCTCTGAAAGGAATCATGACATGAAATTCCCTTGTCGTTAAAAGAAGCATTGTTAATGTTGCTGCTGCTGCTGTCATCCTCTTTAATTGAATATTGTTGGCTTCTGCAAAAGGTTCTTCAAAAATTTGGGTCAGGTAAATTCAATCTTCTATCTCAAAATCAAATAAGATGCACAAGTAATAAGCCAGAGAAATTCAAATGTTCAGATCGAAGCCCCCAATTTAGAAATAAAACCTATACTTGAGATTTCAACTAGTAACAGTGATGAGCTTGTTGGTAATTTTATTCAACTAGTTCACTGCCACAGACAAGATAGCTCACCTTAGCAAGTCATCAGTCCAGTGTCATAGACGAGATAATGTATCTGACAATAGTGTGTTATTTAGTCCAGTGCCATCGACGAGATACCTCATCTTATCATAGTGTGTTCTTCTTTCACAGGAGAGCAGCATCTCCTTGTGCAAACAAAGAAAATTTGCATTCTCTAAATGAAGACTTTCTGTTTCCATCATTTTTTTATGAGAAAAACCTGGCACTAAGAAACAGATCTGATTAGTTCCTCAATGGAAACTATCACATGACCAATATCTTTCGGAAGAATACTATATGAGGGGTGATCAATTAAAAAGATTGGAAAAAAGGGGGTGATTAATGAATAAGTTATGTTTCTCACCTTTTGTTGGATCACTAATAGTCAAAATTTTTAAGAATCAGTTGTGAATGTTGCTGGACACAAACTAAGGGAACAATTTAGCATAAACTTACATTAAAAATTGACCCCCTTCCTCCAAAAATTCATTTTGGGAAGGAATTTTCAAAGACAAAAAGAATGCTTCTTCTAAACACAATGAGTAAATGTTAAAGTTTTTAGCCCTCTACCTCCATTGATGCAAGCTGTGCACATAACAGATATGTTTCTCTTGTTTTTAAGTGATTCTAGCAGGGTGGCTCCCTATGTTGCCAGTTTTGGTTAATAATATACTTGATAGCGAACAGATTCTGAAAAATGTCAGAGTGAAATATTCTGTCAAAATGCACTTAAAATACTTGTAAAATGCCTACACTGTACTGATCAAATTACTTTTGAATTTGTGTGCAAAAATTTGTTTATTATTCATCCTAGTTTGTTTTTTGTAGTATCAGGTCTGCTTAATAACATATTAAAAGTCTACCACAATTTGGCCACTTGGAAGATATAATTTTCAAGATGTCTCCTAAATCATTTTGTTCATTATTCATTCTAGACAAGTAATTTTGGTGTCCAATCCTGTGTTTTGGGGATGTAGGAATCCAATTAGCATATTTGAATTATAGTGAAGTGATAACAATTACAAGAACAGTTGCCAATTTCTTTTTTTTCTGCTGTTTCTGAGTTTTAGGCTTCCATACATTCACAGAATGTGAAACAAGAAGTAGATTTCATTCATTTTTCCAAATGATTTTTGATATTCAATCAACTAAAATAAAAAAAACAAATTTTTCAGCAAGTTTAAATTGACTTGTTGGAAGACCTTCATGAAATCTGGCAAGGATATCCTCAAGTCTTTCATTCAGCTTGGAGTCGTCTCTGCCAAGTCAGAATCTGTTGTACGTGTTTTACATTCTTCCATTATCCGCCCATACTGTGAAAATGGCCTTATAACAGTTAATAGGCTTGGTAGTCCAAGATAGCATCTATACAGCAAATATCAGATTCTGAGAAGTTACTGCCAAATGCTACCTCTTCGATTCAAAATTCGTATCTAGTCACATCCATTTGGGTGAATGCTATTGCATGGCTTGACAAGATGGTTACTACGAAGCAATTATGGTGGACAAACTTCCTGCACTGGAGGCAAAAATAGAAAAGAGCCTGTACCATAGTAAAACTGGTTGCAAGTCGATGAGATGTACATGAAGGCAAAATGGCCTCGTTTGTACTCAAATGTGTCACTGCAGGGACTGGGAAAAAGTCATTCTTGATATTGATTTCTGTAATTTATTTATGTCTACACCAGTGAGATAAAATTTTGGCACTTTTTTCTCAATTCATCTAGAATCAATTCAAAGAAGTTTGATGACTCAGTTGTGGTGTAAGTTCAGGGTTCGAAACTCTTATACTTGATGCCCACAATCTTACAATTAAGAAACTTTTACTGGAATAGTATCGTAATAGAAATTGGCACATTGGACTTGATATCACTTTTAATGAGTCATGCCACTGTTTCAATGATTCTTCATCCTTTGCTAGGGTGTTGAAATAAGATCTCATTATCTGTGATGTCTTTTCCCACATTGTCACAAAATGAACATTGTCCTCATACTGTTCTTTCAATTTTCCTTTTAGGTACTGATTTCAAAATGGTACGGAATCTGTATTTGTAAGAAATTCTTTCATTTTATCTTGTAAAAGTGAAATTGTTAAAGCATTTTTGTAATCACTTCACTATAATTTAAACCAGCTAATTGGATTCTAACATTACTTGTCTAGAATGCATTGGTCAGATTGTAATAGACTTTTGATGTTATTGAGCTTGTCTGTGGGCACCATGGAACTGCAGCACCCCCTATTTATTTTCACCCAATATATATGTATGATATATATGTTTATTTAATCATCTATTCATTTATACTTGTACAAGATAGTTAATATTGTTATCAATAATCCTTACATTTCTAGATATAAAACAACATAAAACCCTGTGGAACTGTCTACACCTCAATTCCTATGCCAGAAGGTTGTTTTGTCCCAGAACTGAGCCTATATCAAAAGCAAAGTATTGAGTAAGTTAAGGCACTGACTCACGCACTGTCAAATAGTTATCAGTGTGGTGAAATGTGATGTGAGAGAGTCTGGCCAGGGCTGTTTATTTACTGCATTGAAAGAGAAGGGAGGTGAAAATAAACTGGTTAGAGAAATTTGGCTTTTTTTGGAATTGTTGCTGTAATGTTTTTTAATAAATCCATTTTTTAGTTGTAGTGTACTTCAGTATTGCAATCTTTTATTAGCAATCATTATTGAATTTTTTATAATACTATTCACCTTCATCCTCATTATTCAGTAGCTTTTTTTTTTATTGAAAATTTCAACTTTTGTCAACTTGAGTCGTGATGAGAAAAATCAACTGAAAAAATCGTGGTATTGGAAAAATTTGAATAAAATTTACAATGCTACCTCAAATACTTATCAAATTGATAAAAAAAATATCTTCTTTTATAAACAATTTTGGCCAGGAATGTCTCCAAAGACGTTTTTTTTCTAAACAGTATTTCATTTATTCTATACAGTGCTATAACTTAATACATTTCAAAGTAAGTATTATTTATAGTTACCCTCATTATTTTTCCATGGATTTTTGTTGGAAAATCTTTTTAAATTTGAGTATACAACCAATGCATTCTCTTGATAGTCACTTATGGTTCAGCTCCATAAGTGATTATCGGGAGATAGTCAATCGACAGACCCGCAAACTGAGAAGCATGCAATGCATGCATGAGAAAATCATGCTCAACCTTACACGGAAAGATCATAGGGCAGCACAGTATATCAGGGAGAAAATGGGAGTCCAAGACATCATAAAATCTATTAGAAAACTTTAATGGCAATGGGCAGGCAATGTTGCAAGTACGGCAGACAACTGATGGATATCATGACTCACAACATAGATCCCAAGAGATCACAGGCAAAAGCAAGGCCAAAAAAATACAAGCTGGAGAAATGAACTAGACAAATTCAGAAAATATTGGCTCTGTGATGCTCATGATGAAGAAATGTAGCAAATCCTGGGGAAGGTCTATGTCCAACGATGGACAATAAAAGACTGATGATGATGAATATATTCTCATTCAATATTAACTTATTGGGAATTTTTCAGAAACTTTATTGTGTATAATAATCTAAATTGACTATCATGGCCTCCTTGCTTTCCTAGGGAACAACTTCTATGACAGTGAGTGAACTTCAACTACTTGAATTTTCACAGTTGTCTCTTCATGAGAAAATTGCTTTTAAGACAAGAGGCCGTCCCTCACTTGATATTAAAATATTTCAGCCAGGAATAAGCAACAATAAAAGGTATATTTGTAGCGTTAATTTAATTTAATGGGTAATTGTCATTTCAATGATTTGGTTGCTATCTTGAAAATTACACATTTTCAGTGGTCAGACTGAGGGAGACTTTTGATATCTTATTGAGCACACTTGATACCACAAGAAATGTTGTTTGGGATGAATTTTGAATGAGCAGTAGGCATTGAGGATTTGGTGGTTATCTTAGAAACCATTTTGAAAATTATATCTTCCCAGTGGTCAGACTCTGTAGACTTTTGGCATGTCAATGAGCACACCTGATACTACAAAAAGCTGTTGAGAAACATTTTGTTGCAATTTGGGAGGAGATAGGATGGGGAGGTTTTTTTTCCATAAATGTAGCCGACTAATTTAGTGGCTAACTTGGACGCCATCTTGAAATTTATACCTCTCCACTGGTTGGTGTGGTAGACTTGTGCTTGATAAGAACTGTTGGAAAAACTTGTCCAGGATGAATAATGAATGAGTAATGAGTATTTTAAGGATTTGGTCACCCTCTTAAAAATGATTCTTTTCCAGTAGAAAATCCGTGGTAGACTTTTTGTATGTAATTAAGCACACCTGACACCAAAAAAAAAAAAAAAAAAAAAAAAAAGGAAAAAAAAATCTTGAGAAACCTTTATTTAGCAATCGGAGGGGGTCTCCCTAATAAATGCTCTCAATAATTTTTTTTTCGCATGATGAAGATCATGTTACAAGCAATAACTCACCGTAAAAAAAACCAAAAAACCAAAAACAAAAGACAAGCATGAATGCTGTTGGACCTAAATTGAGGGGCCAATTTAGCATAAAATTACATTGTAAATTGAATCCTGCACTAATAATATTTTGGGGGTGGATTTTGTTAGAAAAAAAAAAGAGCAAATTTTCAGGCCTCTAAATCTGTTGATATGGCCTGTATATGCCTCACACAGATCTGTACATCATCATCATCATCATCAACAGTCTTTTAGGGTCTGTCGTTGGACATAGATCTTCCCCAGGATTTGCAACAGTTCCCTATCATGGGCGTCGCAGAGCCAGTACTTCCTGAACCTGTCTAGCCTGTCTCTCCATCTAATATTTTGCTGGCCTTGGTTGCGCATGTAGTCTCGGGGTATCCATGTCGTGAGTCGCGATGTCCATTGATTGTCTGCCATTCTTGCAACATGGCCAGCCCACCGCCATTTGAGATTTTTTATGGATTCTATGATGTCCCTAACTCTTGTCTTTTCTCGGATGTACTGTGCTGTCTTGTGGTCTCTCCATGTGAGGCCCAGCATTATTCTTTCATGTGCACGTTGCATGGTTCTCAATTTGCGGGTCTGTCTCTTGGTTAGGTTCCATGTTTCAGCTCCATAAGTGACTATTGGGAGGATGCATTGGTTATACACCCTTCTCTTTAGGATTAATGGGATCTTATCATTTTTGAAGGTTGAGCTAGCTTTGCCAAAGGCTTGCCATCCAAGTGTGATTCTTCGCTTGATTTCTTCTTCTTTTGAGGGTCTCATGGAGATTCGTTTTCCTAGGTAGATGTAGTGGTCTACTTTCTCAAGTTCTGTGTCCTCGATTTTGATCTTAGTGTTTTTATCTCCAATGTGGTTGTTGCACATGATCTTCGTCTTGCTGAAGTTCATGTGTAGGCCGACTTTCTTGCTCTCTTCATTTAGTTCATCTATCATTAGTTGGAGGTCGTGTAGGTTCTCTGCGAAAAGGGCTATGTCGTTTGCAAATCTGAGGTTGCTCAGATACTCGCTGTCTATTTTAATCCCTTTACTCTCCCAGTGTAGCCTTCTGAAGATCATCTCGAGGCAGGCTGTGAAGAGTTTAGGTGAGCTGGTATCACCTTATCTTACTCCTTTCTGGAGCTGGAAGGGGTCCGAGTTCTTTATGTAGCCTGATAAATGAGCTGCCGTGATTGTATATATGTTTCAACACTTCAACATATACTGGATCTACACCATGCCGACTGATGGCCTCCATAACCTTAGGGATTTCTACTGAGTCAAACACCTTTTTGAAGTCGATAAATGCTACGGCAAGTGGTAGTTTATATTCAGCTGCTTTTTCTTTCAGCTGATTTATCGAGTGCAGGTGGTCCATGGTCGAGTAGCTTCTTCTAAAGCCAGCCTGTTCACGTGGCTGGTTTTCATCGAGTATTTTTGTGATTCGGTTGGTGATGATCTTTGTGAAAAGTTTGTATACACAGTTGAGTAGGCTTATAGGCCTATAGTTGTTGAGGTTTTTGGGTTTCTTTATTTATATAAAAGTATTATGATAGCAGTGTTTCAATCATCTGGGACTTTACTGTGTTTTAGACACAAGTTGAAGAGGACGGCCAGTTTCCTAGTGATGATTTTACCCACTTTTCGGAATAGGTCGATGGTGATGTTGTCTGGTCCAGGGGCAGTTCCCTTCTTCGTCTGTTTAATGGCTTCTTTCACCTCCCATGGGGTTACTTTTGGGAAGTCCTTGAGTTGATTGCTTAGGTCTTGCGTATCTAGCTCATTGTTTTGTAGTCCTTGTATGGACAAATAAAGTTTTTGGTAGAATTCTTTGGCACGTTCGACAATCCTGTCTCTGTCAGTTGTTAGGTTTCCATTTTCCTCGAGTATGCTAGTTATTTGCCATCTTCTTGTGTTCTTCATTAGTGAAATCAGGAATGTCAAATGGGACATCATAGGCATTAGTGAGGTTAGAAGACCCGGAGAAGAACTAATCGAACTGAGAAGCAGACATCTTCTTTACAGCTACGGTAAAGAGAAAGTAAAACGAAGTGGAGTTGGCTTTCTCATCAATAAGAATCTGAAAGACAATATAACTGGCTTCAAAGCAATCTCTGACCGAGTAGCTAGCGTCACCATACAACTTTCAAAACGATACAAACTCAATATAATCCAAGTCTACGCTCCCACTTCGCAATTAACCCAACAGGAAATAGACAACTTCTATGATGACTTGAACTCTCTACTCCAAGACATCAGAAAACACTTCAATGTTATCATGGGAGACTTCAACGCACAGGTAGGACAAGGAAATGAAGTTTGCGTCAGCAATTTTGGATACAAAGTACAGAACGAGAGAGGAGATCTTGTAAACTTTGCAACGGCTAATGGATTCAAAATCATGAACACCTTCTTCAAGAAGGGACCCAATAGGAAATGGACTTGGGAGGAGCTCCAATCACAAAACAAAGAACGAGATAGACTACATCCTAACGGACAAAAACGATCTGTACATAGTCTTACACAATTCATCTATTACAATTTGGTTTCCTGAAAAAAGAACTGAAATTCCAAATATCTGCACCTTTAGTTTCTAAGGGGACCTTTAGAAAGATCAAAAATTCCTTAAAGGTTAGCTGAAACAGAACGAAGGGAAAAAAAATCAGATTCCAAATGGTGCATATTCGATGACCAAAGGTGTTAAAAATCATATTCAATTTATTCTTGATATATCTTTCATATACGGCTAGAAAAAAAAAAACAATCAATGTGTTCACCTGTACAAAAAACACAGTAAGTATACATGACATGACAGTTGTGTCACAGGTAACTATTTCTATCATCAGCCTTACTCTCCACTAAATGCATAAGAGCCACACCTGTTTACATAATGAAATATAGAGTAAGCTTGTAATCATATATCATTATAACTAAAATAACTAAGCAAATTTTTATACATTCTTATTCTGAATACATTCATTTTCAATGTATAGCTAATTCATTGTAATTATATATTCTTCACATTCATTTACAGTTAATAAATATCTATTTATACTTATCGCTTTCCATTCGCCATGGGAAATATAAAAAAAAAAAAAAAAAAAATCAAATTTGAATCAAATTATTCTAAATTGATATGAATTAATTGTTCACCTTCAGTAACATAACAATGTTTACTTTTCTTGATTCGTTGGTTTCCAGAGACTACAATACAAAAACATTTGGGCATTTATGGTTCCATTTTTTTTCAAGTGATCATATTACAAAAGATTTTTTGTGCTTTCAATCCATCCATACAACCTCCCTCTCCTCAGGGGTGCTGTTGGTTTTGAAAAAAGTGGATTTGGAACTCAAGCAATAATCAACTTCAAGAATATTGCCTGCATCACTTTAAAAGAGAAAAGAAAAAAAAAGGGCATCATATTATGGTCAACTGTGATGTCATGCACAGGTAAGATTAGTTATGTAATACTGAGTTAGATATAGATTTTTACAGATCAATACCACCAAGGTCAGTATGCTGTAAAAAGGATTCTAAATAAAGGTTTTTGGATAACAAACAAATAAAATGTGAAGTGAAAATACATACTGAAATTTGTTTCAGTAGACCTTTTAATCTTTTAATTGTTATGACTAAATGTATAAATAAAAAGTAATAGTTGTGCCAATCCACTTACATAGGTTGACTTGCCTAGATGAAATGCTAGCTTGTTGCTTTCATTCAAGTTTTAACATCATCAGGCGTATCCCGAATTGGTTTTCTAATTGTGTTATCTGCTAAGAGATTTTTTTTTTTCAATTTTCAGACTCAAATTCAAACGTAAATTCCTACAGAATACTGGTATCCTATTTCACATTGTTGGTGGCATGGTATTTTCCTAGTTTCGAGTTGGATCATTTGCATTCAATTGTGTTCCCTTCTCGAATAATTTACCTCTGTCAACTGAGTTGAAAACATATATGTATTTGGTCGACTCTGCTCTTCTGACCACAGCATATCCCTGAAAGAACTGTACAACTCTTAATGAATTTTGTGGAAGGTTTGGCGATTGGGGTTCGGAATGAGGTGGTAAGATTTGGGGGCAGATCCAGGAATTTTATTTGAGAGATTTTTTCTGTCCCTTTTCAATTACATTCATGTATATGCTTGTAACTGTCCACAAAATCTCATTTTTAAGAGTTCTCAATGAATCCCTACAAAACTGAGTGGAGGCGTGGACAATAGGCTGCAGGAGAAGTTATCAAATCAATAATTGAGCAAATCCTAGCACAATTACCTCCCCCACAACGTTGTTATAAGTTAAAACCACGTAATATCAACAAATTTTCTTTCCTGTCTGCAAAGTATCTCCCAAAATTATCAATGAATTTCAATCAGAAGGGGTGGGGCAGTAAGCCTCAGGGAAGCTGATTAAATTTTGGATCACTGCATTATCACCTCCTCTATATCATATTTATATGTCCAAACAACATAATATCACCTAAATTGTGTAATGCTGTTTCCAGTAACAAAAAAAATTCTTAAAAATTGATCAGATTTGACTTTAATCCAAAACACAACCACAGATTATCAGTGGCATATTCCTGTTGCAACACTGTTAAGAAAGTTCTGGTTGAGAGAATGAGTTCAAGGGTCTGAGGAGTTCCTGATCACAAGTTGGCTCAACTGGTAGAGCAGCAGTGTGTATATCTGACTCCCATGAGGGATTTCTGATCACTGCCAACAAATCAGCCAACAGGAGGGGGGGTCAGCCAGAGTGATGGTTGTGATAAAAGCAATTAAAAAATTAAGCCAAAGGTAAATAGAAGTCAAAAAATTAATAATATTAGATGAACTTCGATGAGTGAAAAGAAACAAGAGGAAAGAGTTATGTTCACCATTACTTTTTCTCCAACCCACCTCAATATTTCAAGAATCATCAACAAGCATTGGAGGACCATGGTTATGGACCTTTGCATTAAGGAGACTTTTTCTTTAACCTCCTTCAGACTGAATATGAAAAATGCAACAAATCTACTTACTGCATGCGTACGTTTATAGTGAAAAAATTGTCAAAAAATGAAAGCCACACAATCCGAGATGTGAAAAATGCAAGGTTCAATATATAGGCCAAACATCTTGCTGACTCAAGGACCACTTTCTAGAACACCTTGGCTATATTAGATCCAACAGAGAAGCAACGAGAAAGCATCTCTCAGGAGAACCATGGCATGTCTGAGGTTAATGTTCCGATGATAAAACATGTTTAATCCAATATTGAGACTATGAAACTCACCAAAGAATTGAAATTAACCCAAGCATACGATTTGGAACGCAGGAGCACAAAGATCTGTATGAAATTGAGAAAAAAACAAACATTGTCCTTGCTTCTTGTATTTTACAGGCACTGCAAAAAATATCAATGTATTCTGTGCACAAATCAAATGGTACCTGGCACCTACATTTGTGGCTCCTACATTTTCAACTGGAATAATTGTATCTGTCAAGTGTTTTGTTGCTTTTCAATCATTTTCCCATATTCCAACTGGAGAAAATTCTTTGAAAGAGCAATAAGTCTTGAGCACAAACAAAACTCAATTCTTTTTTTTTTTTTTTTGTGCATGAGCAATTTTGTTAATTAAGATTTTCAGCCTACAGGCTTAAATTATGCTTCAGGAAAATTTGTTTGAATAAACCTTCACCCTATAGCTAGAATTATTTTCAGATTAGAATAAATTGTATTAAAATGGAATTTTTAAAAATTACTTTTAAATCTTCAGCAGTAACAAGCATAAGGATTTAGAGGCTAGATATTGGACTTTGAATCCGACATAACAGTTTCAACTCCAGCAATTAAATGGTCCACATTTCGTACAATTAATTAGTCATCATGCCAAGATGACCTCTAGAAATCAACACCACCTTTTGTATGTTTACCCCTGTATAAAAATGTTCAGCTTATAGGGTGTAACCATTTGGAAGTCTATAAAACATTGAATAGATATATAATATACTAGCAGGAGTATCTGGTATAGCCTGGGGTAAAAAGTAAGCAATACTGAAAGGTGATGTAGTAACTTCTAGCACACAGCTTTTCAAAGTAGAGATTGCAAACCTTTGGGAGGGTCGAAAATTCCAAAATCAACCTTTTTTGCTCCCCCCCGACTTTTTTTTTTCTTTCAGAAAGTTAAAATTGACCTGACCTTTAGGTCACCTGAGGTCAGTGCAACCTATCATATGTTTATCCAAGGGTCAAGTTGACCATGCCCCAAAATTTGCTGTCTCCTTTAGGTTTGAGATGCCTAAATTGACCATTAGAGGTAGATGCTACATATAGTCATGTTACACTTGGACCCAAATCTTGGGCCTTTGAAGGTTTAACAGTTTCCGTTTGATTCACGTATAACACACCAAAGTTGAATAATTATACATTAAAACATGAAGAAACATGTATTCATTTTTAGGGAAAATGAAAGAAATAACCACAGAAAAACAATACATTCGTACAGATCACTTGTTTTATTCACCTTAGAGATTGCAGCACTTGGTTAGGTGCAGGAAGAAATTTGGGTGTAGTAAGAAGAATTTTCACACGACCGTACAGCATTTTTTTTTTCTCATTATTATTATTATTTTTTTATAATTTTTCTTATTTTCCTTGTCAGGATAATGTCTTTTAATTTTTTTTTTTCTCATTTTACTGTTCAGGTTTTGATAGGACAAAATGTGTATGAGATGAGAAGGGTGGTGGGACGAGGACAGAGAGAAGAGGGGACAGGGGGAGGAATGGGGGCACCCCTGGGAAGACAGAGTTCTAGTCACAAACTATATTCACACCCTCGTAAATATTATATCAATGATGATTTAAGTTTACAAATAACGTAATTATAGCAATAATAATAATAATAAATAACTTTTTTCAAATTGCAATTTAACAGGGGGTTTATTTCTTTTCCCTCTCTTTCTAGAGATGGTAAATAGATGTCATCATGGTTAAAGAAATGGGCTCAGCTTTACAGCTCATGTGACAAGTCCAAAGTTTTTTGTTTGTGTTTTTTAAACGAAGTCAATTAAATGTAAAATCCAAACTTTGATTTGAACTGGAGAAAAAAAATCCATTTTGGTAAAAAATTTCTACTTACTCAATTCCTGACATCAATCTTGAACCTTCATGTTAATTATTTAATATTTTAAAGTTTTGATTTTAAAGAATGTAGGATCTTAGGTGTCTCTTGATTCTCTTCCCTTTGTTCTTGTCAGAATTCAAAGGGAAAGAATGGAGAAAAGGGTGTACCTTGAGGGCACTTGGCCATAGCTGTTTGCGACCAACCTCAACCGACTAACCACCCACCCATCCGCCTGTTTAAATTTGCTAAATTATTTTTTTCCTTCTTTCTCTTGGTGGATTGGTTCCAGCAAAGCATCGTGTATAAATATACAAAAAGAAACTACCGTGATGGCAAGTTAAGATTGAAGAAAGATTTAAAGAATAAAATGAAACAATGTCTCAGAGACACAGAAAATAGGGAACATATTGAGAGTGAGGAGAGACACACCCAGAGTGGAACAATGGGAAGGAGGCAGCTGGGCAGAGAAACAGGACAAAGCAATTCAAAAAATTTATACAAAAAGTTACATAGCCAAAAAAATATATGAATGCTTTAGGAGAAATATTTTCAACATAAAACAGGCCAAATATTCTAAATTTGGCAAAAGTTTGAAGGTCGGGCTGCAAGGGAAACAAGAGAGATTTGGAAAGAGACTTTCTAAAATATTTCTAGGTTTTATATAAATGCCCTGTTTCACAGATGTTTTTTTTTTCTTTTAATTTTTTAAAAATTTTATTTTAGAATACCCCCCCCTTTTTGATTTTAGCAGCAAAGAATATTAGTTTCATTACATCAGGGCTAGGGTATATTTTGCATGTGTATAATTCAACAGAGTTCTTTACACAATAATGAATCTCGGTTCGTTCAAATAAATTTGTGTATCTTCATCGATAATAAGCAAGCAGTCAATTTTTTTAAATTATAAAAAAAAACAAAAAAAAACAATAATGCCCATCCTTTTTTACCCTGTAAGAAATATCTATTTCCATTTGAGGGAAAAATGAAAAGACTTAAATCCAACTTTGAAAATATATAAAAAGAATACAGCAAGAAAGGATGAGAACAGGAAAAGGATTTAGTTTCACTAAGAAGAAAAAAACAAATAAGAAAAACTTTTAGATGAAACACAAATACACAAGTCTTGAAATTCAATGGTTGCAATTTCAGAGGCCTTGGTATCTAAGCATCAAGGTTAGGATCCAATGGAATGAAAGAGTAATGAGCAGCTACCATAGCAATTCTACTATGGGAGCAAATAACCAGAGAATGTTATGAGTCAACCAAATAAGGACGAGAGATTAAAACCACTTGAAGTTTTTTATTTTCAATAGCAGCATCCTCATAGAGAAAACAAAGGTTTGTACTCGAGCACTGACAGTCAAACCCATAGAGACATGCTGCTCAAATTTCATTGTCCAACATAATAAGGGTTGAACTGTGAAACTCCCAACAAGCTATCCATCAAAAATTAGGGCCCTTGAAGTGACATGATCAATTAAAAGAAAACAGCAGATGACTTTTTCAGCACCTAAAAAACTGAAAGAAAATATCAACATTTTAGAGCAACTGGATTAAAAAGTAGCATAGAGGGAAGAAAAAAAGAAAACTTATGCTTGTGCCTCTTACAAAAAATATTGACTATTGAATTGGATTTAACTTGATGTTTAAAAATAAATACCAAGCTCTTACTAAAGAACAAAGATTAGAGACATCCAGCAGTTGAGTAAGAGAATGAAAGAAAGACAAATAGTAGATTCTTCCATTTACTTAAAATAAAGATAGACTTCTTAGAATCATTTCCCATCTCTATTGCAAATGGCATCATGATAAAACATTCATATATATATATATATATATATATATATATATATATATATATATATATATATATAACGAAAAAAGGGCGAAATAAATTCTGTCTAAATTTACCAACAGCTAAAAGCAAAATTTAAGAGTCGAGACTCTAACCATGCTGCAGATGAGTTACCTCCCTTAGATTTGCTGATGGCTATACGATTAAATATAACCAATTTCTACTTGAGGAATTGGAGCAAAGGTTGAAAGAGTGGGTATACATCAATTAAAGAGGGTTGAAGAGAGTCCAGTGTGTATAATAAATATTAAAAAGCTGATCAAATTAAAACAGAGAGACCAGAAGCCAAAATCAGCTAATATAAGGGAAGAGAGATTTCAGAACAAATTTCACTTCTGCTGAAGAATTTTTCCATCAATTTAGGATCCACAACTTAGTAGATATATAAAATGAATTCTTGGTTGACAAGCAAGTCACCCCCTTCCAACCCCTCAACATTATTTCATTATTATATAATATATAACATCATTTGGCAGAGAACATTAAAGTCAAATAGAATGATATATTGGAAATAGTTTTTGTACAATTCAAAGATACAATTATCACTTTCTCAAAATATGTTATAGTAATAATAATGATGATGATGATAACAGCTGAAGAATCCTTAAAATATTCATTCCAGAAATGATATTTTTCTGGCAATCCTCCTACAACAGGAATTTTTAGTGTATGTAAGTCATTTCATGAAATAGGAATGAACAACATGAATTTTACCTAAAATTGTCTCTTTTTGGAAACAAAAATTCAATATTGAAGAATGATTTATTCCTTCTCAATAAAAGGTGAGTCTATTTATACAGTCAGAAAAAAATGCAAGTTAATTTTTCTTAATACTTCGAATACACTGATTATTTATGATGTGGCAATATTCTACATGTTTGATTTTCTTTTGCTAAATTTCAAGTATTTGATATTTTTCTCTTTTCATCAGTTTGAAAAAAAAAAATGCAAAACCTAATCATTAAATACTGAGACAAACATTGATAAAGCAGTTTGAGTTTTGTATACTCACTAAGAGCAGGCAGTCTTTGGAAGGTAGGAAAGAGAAAATTACGGTATAAAACTTAACGTATCAGTTATTTGAAATCTGTAACATAAAGAGAATAGTCCTGCACCGAGTTAAAACTCTAGTATCTCGAGTTAGTTCTTAAGAATGTCAAGAGAAGGGGAAATGTTTCAACTAGGAGAGAGAGAGAGATATGAGAAAGAGTAGATTGAATAACAAAAGCAGCCAGCAGTCTAAAGTCATGAAACATCTGAACCATCAGTGAAATGAGAGCATTAACATTTTTTCAACACTTTAATGTATGTTATTGCATGTATGCTAGCAGCATTGACATAAAGAAAATAGTACAACCACCAAGACTGATATAGAGAAGCAGATATCTAGGAAGTTGTCAGTGAAAGGATAGAGAAAAACTTGTCTGATCTGTCAGATCCTTCCCCTTTACAAAAAATTCTACAAGGATGTGTATGCGTGTGTGTGTATATATATATATATATATATATATATATATATATATATACATACATACATATACACACACACACACACACACATTTGTGTGTCAAAGCCAAGTCCACAATGCAAATGAACATATCAAAAATAGGGAGGTTGATAACCTGCCAATAGTTTGTATATCATTTTTACAAGAGCTGTATCAACTTTTTTACTCAAAATGACAAATCTCAATTAATAGCAGATGTTCACGCAAGAGCAATGAAAGCAGAGATAGACATGAATGTTCATGTTATGTAGGCGAATGTAGGTAGATAATAGTAAATAAGGGAGGGACATGACAGAGGATAGCTGCAATCAGTCAGTGGACCTGTCTGTCAGTAAATGCACAAGGTACACATTCTACTAAGTACACAAAATTGATTGCTTCGTGTTAATAGGTCCAAAATTGAAATCAATTGAAGAAACTATCATAAAAAAAACATATATCCATACAGTTGGAATAAGTGACTGGCAACCAATTCTTTCTTAATAACAAAAAATGAACTGAATATGGCTCTTTCCTTTCTTCCCCCTCTTTCTCGAAAGAAATCCTGAGAATGGTCCCATGCAAGAGATCTTGCTGCTGTTGCAGCTGCTGGGGTTAGCAGATTTTTTTTATTCTTTGTTTCTTTCTTCACTTTCAAAACAGAAGAGAAGAAGGAAAATGGGGTGACTATATTCCTAGACCTACCATATGCAGTGTTCATATGACAACAATAATAAAACGCTGAGCCACAATTGTGAAGTCATGATTCACCCAACTCCCAGGCCATAGTTGGTCATTTTACAAAGTAGAAGAGACAATTATGACCATTGTGGCCAGACTGGCTAGCAAGATAGAGTACAAAAAAAGTGAATAAATAATACTAAAAAGAAAATCAGAGGATGGGATTGCCAGCTTGAAATTTTAATGACAGGTTACTTAGTTGTCCATCACTGAGATGGAGGGGGGGGGGTAGCACGGAAACTGAGATTTTTATCAATTTATACTTTGAGAGAGAGCGAGAGAGAGAGGCAATAGGAATGAGACAGAAGATATTGACTGGTTGTAATTTTATTAATCTCTGTAATGAAGGTTTTTTTTTTCCCCTCTCTTTTTCTTATTGGTGACTATTTGAATTTTTTTTTCATTTTCATTTTTTATTTTTTTTATTTCATTTTATTTTATTTTTTTTTTACTGTTGTCTGTAAAAAAACGGATGGAGGAGGGGGGGACAGCAGTGGCAGTGGCAATGGTGATGGTGGTGATGGCGACGGCAGACCAAACTTTTTTTCTGTTTTTTCAAGGTCAGAAAGAAAACAGAGAGAAGTAGGAGGAGAGGAATAGTAGTAGGGCTTCGGAGGAGGGGATGCCAGGCCAGTCAGTCACCACAACAGCAGGTGTATCATAAGCTGGTTACTTCATTGTTCTGTTCACCAGTTAGTCAAGCCTGGCTTGTTCAATGTCATGAAGTAGATTTGGCAAGATGACCCAGAGCGGACAGATGAGAAGAACACCTGGAAATATAAAAGACAGAAACATATAATAGAAAAAAGGATATCATCACTATCCACAACCCACCCAAAAAAACAACAACAAAAAGAAAAAAAAAAAACTTCCATTACATTTCAAATATGCCAATATCAAAAACATCATATCTAACTTTTCCCTACCCAAATCTAAAGGGTTCAAATAGTGATAACTTCCCAAAACTGAGTCATGTTACACCTTGCCTAAGGGTGACTGACAATTACGCTAGGCAGAAGCATTCAATATATCTGATAACCACTCATTCTTTTATCATCTCTTACAAACCAAATGAACAAATATACAAAAAAAAAACAAACTCCAAAATGAAATCTTTAAAACTATTGAAGTTCCATTGTTCATTCTTGTAGAGTAGGGGACTGGAACCACTCTATAGCAGTTTTAGTAGCAAGTAAGTTTTATGGAGTAGAGTTGCTTAATGCTCAACCTCCTTTCTTTATCTGGGCTTGGGACTAGCAATGGCAACAGCCAAGCAGTAGATTTTTTTCTGTTAGAGTAACCTTCCCCTAGATGGACTACTTTACAAGGGCTAAAGGCTTTAACTGCCCTGATATTTACTCATATCTTAGGAAAAACTGAATTCATGGCTTTCCAAGGGCATTAGTGCAAAATGAATGTAAACAGCCATGGCAGAAACCCCAACTCTGTTTCCCTGATGGGTAACAGTTCTGCCATTATGCACCTCCTTGAATTTATATTAGTAGGCAGTAAATTGTCAGATTAATTAGTACAGAATCAGTCAACCACACCTTTTTTTTTTTAAAGGAAAAAAAAAAAAAGTTCTATTTTAGACCTGGTGATTCATAAAATGTTAAAATTTACACATGAAAAAAAAAAATCATTCACACTTAATAAAATGGTGAAATGTGAACATATATACAGTATAATACCTTTTAATTCAATATTGCTTTGAATACCCTTTTCCTGATCTGTTATAGACAGTCCAAGTAAAATGCATTTGCCATTCTTATGTGACAAAAATATTTTATATTGATAACAAAATGATAGTAGACAAAAGGCAAGTGAAAATCATGGTAATAAGTACAAATCACAGTGTAATTTTTATAGTTTATATACAGTATTGTTTTGTAGGAAAAAATTAGTTTCATTTTTACTTTCATGTCTTATAGCATTCCATTTCTTTTGACTTTGTACAAGACAAATATTGAATTTTTTAGTGACTGAAATAGAATATAATTGAGAAAATTCAAACACAAAAAAGTAGCAATCTTCATTCCAAATTCTGTTATTGTCTTAATATAAAAACAAAGCAACAAAAAAATGCTACAAGTGTTATTTGAGATATGTAATGGGGAAAGCAAAAAAAGAACAAAGTCATTTAACAAGAATAAGTTCATTCTGACTCTGTTGAGGCCTCTTGGGTCTAGTGGGTAAAGTTGTAGATGTAAGTGTTTTCATGGAATAATAAGAATAATTCATTTTCATACAAAAGACAATTATGATTTAGATTATTCAATCAAACTTGTCTACTTTGAGTCTTGGGTAGACTTCTGATTTGATTTTTCAACAATTACTTATGAGGATTATTGAGATTATAATCGCTTACAATGAAGAAAATCAACTCAAGAAGAGTATTCTCAAGAAAGTCAACGTACTGTATTTGCCGGCAGCTAGCAGGTTGGGGCAAGTTGCTATGAGCCATAGTCAACCACATGCAAAAATTTAATTTCTATAACTAATTGTAAGTATTACAATACAATTTATATGAAACAAAATGATAAACTCATATGAGAGTTACTCAAGACATGAAATAATGGCTAGGTTTATGGCTGTAAACTGACAAGGCCAAAAATATTTCTAGGTACCTCCTTCACCCAGCACCCACAACCTACACAAGATATTGGTATATTCCTAACATTATCTACTTTACCGTAACAACTGTGCTAACTTTGACACATCAATGATAAATGTTCATAGAACATGGTGTGAAGTGTTGTTGTTGGGAAAATAGCTACCTTACACCACAAGGAGAAGATATTCCATAATCCTCTGTTGAAACCAAAACAAACAAGTGATGCACTAAACTGCTGTTCTGGTCAGAGGTTGAGGTTTACGATATTCTTGCATTTTAATTCTATTTTTATGACTAACCCATGGCTTGAAACCGACACATACGATGCGATCCAATTGGTGCCATCAAGTATGCAAAGGAAGATTGCAATATGGTAGCAGATATTGTACCCTGAAAAAACACTAAAATAACTCATGATGAAATGGACTGGAAAATGTCCTTGTAAAATCACGGGCTGTCTCATACAAAGGGGCATCTAATAGGCTGGTAAATACGGCCGACATCGTTTACAAGATTTAAAATGATAACTTTTGCTCTAATCAAATAGAAAGACTTGTTCATGTATAACTCTAATATCAGTAAGTCAAGAGAGTTTGAAAAATAAATAAAATTTTTTAAAAAATCTGTATTCTTCTCCAAATTAATCACTGAAAATATCAAAACATGATTTCTTGCCACACATCTGCATAGTTTTCATACAACTTCATTTTGTCTTGGCAACATTTATTCTTGCGTCAGCAAATTCTTCGTAAATAAATCTGTTTTTTACTGCCTCTGTTTGCAAATTTGCAGCTGAGGTTGTATTCTTGATTATACCTGCTACAGGTAAAAGGCAGTACAAGAATGACAAGATAAATAAAAACAAGGAAATGAACATGATATGAAGATAATAGAAAATGATTACCTTATCGTTTCGTTCACATAAGAATTTAAGTTTCTGTGCTTTTTTGTGCATGAAGACCCCATTAAGATGGCCAGTTTCAGCAGCCCGAATCTCTATCGCTTTGTTGCCCCAGCCCATGATCTGACCTGTGCTGATATAGGCTGGAAAAAATAAACACACAAGTTAAGCATTCATTTTCATTTTTTCTCTTATACATGAAGTATTGTAACCCATTATTATTCATTTTTTGACTCCTATTTAATTTCATCTCAATTCTACTAAAATTAAGATTATGGTAAATAATAGACACAGATACGTATTAGGAAGGATTTTGTGTTTGTGTGTGCTTGTATATAGAGGAATGGACTGAGTGAAAGTTGAAAGATTAAAATATATTTTGCACTTGAAGATTTTTTTTTAGAGACATGTGGAAAGGAGGACAGACAAAACATAACAGAAGATTATTTTCAGTAGGTTAATAGAAAATTAGATAAGAAGCTCTAATGACTTATGTGGTGTCATGTAATTTGTTTTTGCAATGATTAATTAATAAAAACCAGACTGTTGCTTTGGTGTTACATATGAAACTGCAGGACAGACAGAAAGATACAGTTTGCACATAATTTAAATTCTAATAGATCTGCTCATATTGTATTATTTCAAATGATCAGCATGGTGTTGAAAAATCCTTTTTCCCATTTCTTTACAAATTATAGTTACACTTGAAACTTTGTTTGCAAAAGATCATATGCACAAAGTTGGATTGAAATAGTTGAAACTATGAAGAAAGAAAAAATAATGGAATGAAAAGAATCAATCAATAATTCTTCTTATTCAGATAATGTATTGAAGTAATCATGAGTAGTTAGAGTAATAAAGTTAAGGTAGTGTGGTCAAAGGTCCAATCTTTTAGACTAAACAGGGGGAGGATTTTTTTTTCTAACTACCAAAAGAAGGAATAAGGAAACCAACAGCACTTCAACTGTAGCAGCTCCTACTCCTATAGATGATAAATAAATGGAAAGGAGGCGGGTGCTTGTCAGATTGTAAAGATCAAGTTAGATGTATCCTATGATAGAAAGTTGAATATAATTGAGAGCATTCAAGGAAAATCTTTTATTTTCTTCTGCTTTTGTATTTTTTTCTTCAATTAAGGATCATACATTCCAAATGATTACATTTAAAAGTCTAGACAAGAATATATAAGAAAAATTAATCTTAGTGCTAAAGTGTGTATATTATTGTGATTACAAGAATGTAGCTTTAAGATGGTTACAATTTATTGATTTTGAAAACACTGAAAAGTGAAATCCATTCCATAAAATTCACTTTCCATTTGTATTTGCAACAATAAAAGCTGATTTTTAAAATACAGGGAAAATAGTTTACAAAATTTTGTAGGAAGGCAAACAAATTAGAGATGTGCTCATTCTGGATACCAGATAAGGTCAGAAAACAAAAAAACAAAACAAAACAAAAACAAAAAAAATACAGAAGGAGAGTTTGTACAATAAACTTTGTTAGATCTGTTCGAGTCTCCCACTGTTATGTTTGTCTATTCTCTAATGCATCTGTTAGGTTAAAAAATAAGACAAAATCAAATCACAGAATAAGAGGTTGATGAGGAGTCCAACAAGTAATGCAGTATACATGACCTTGGAAGTAATTTAAAATGTAATTTTTCATTTGGCAAACTGACAGCATACATCAGTCTCCTCTTAATATTACTAAAAAATGAAGCACCATGAACAAACAGTGAGTATGAAGTTTCATCACCAAATTTATTTGCCAAATACAATGTTGCTCATCCAGTAAAGGCAGAGTTTGATTGAAATTTAAATTGAGCAAATATCTAACTTTTTTGCACTAAGAAATCTAACTAGTATGAAAATCAGTTTCATATTAATAAGCAGATATTTATACCCTTATGTAGGGCAAATTTTACAAGCAGACATATTTGACTGTGAGCAAAAAGTTGAAAAAAATAACACTAGCATAGAACCTGTAGGATAAAAAAAGGAAATTCATTTATGTATGGCTCAGTATTTCTGCCTAGGATCAGAGTATATGTGCACACAGCTGAGGATCAGAGTATATGTGCACACAGCTGAGGATCAAGAGTCACAGGCACTCCTGCTTAGAATCAGAGTGCCTGAAATTAAAAGAATTGACAAATACCTATATCATACACATTATATATATATATATATATATATATATATATATATACATATACATATATATATGTACACACTGCATTTTAGATATGCAGATTAAACTTGAAGAAAAAGGTTTATACTTAGATGACTGGTTTAAAAAAAGAATCTTCGTAAAATAATCTGCAGTACCTATCCAAGTTTAATTCTCAAGATGACAAGAATTGTGTTTTGCTGAATACTGTAGTAACATTGTACTAGCTTTACACGTGTGTATGTGTGTTGAGAGAAAGAGAGGTAGGTTAAAGTAACATCAGTCGTAGTGAGGGTGGTGGTAGGTGCCAATGCAGATATCAAAAATCAATAACTGGATTCTAGCTCACCATTGGACCCATCCCTCACAAGAGGCGGCTTGTGGCATGGAGTTAATCACAGTCAACCTTTATCAAATCTAGATTTGCTTTTAAGTACATTGACAAACACACATACACCTAGACACATACTGTATGTGCAACATTGTAGCTTTAAGACCATCCTTAAACTGGTAGCAAACCTATTTGTAGCAGACATTTTTAATAAACTTCAAGAAGTTTTGAATATTCTTGGGTGAATCTTTAATTTGGAATTTGTAGAATTTAGTAACAACCACAGATGCTTCATGAATATTGACTGAGTGAGTTCATATCTTGAATCCAATTAGGAAATCTTTCGTAGCAAATAAATTTCCACTACACACAATCTCACTTGGTAGTGTATACTCAAGGACCAGGCTGCATTCATTCCAGACTTTGAAGTATTCAACATAAAATCACAAATATTTCAGATATGCCAATTTCGATGAATAAGAAACTAATTTTAACTGAATACGAGTAGCATTCGGTTGAGTGAGAAAATATTTTCACTTTGAACACAACTGATATTTTATGACTGACTGCAAAGAATCCCCGAATGAGAAAAGCAACCTGCACGTAGAATTATCGATGAAAATACATTGTACAATATCTCAAAGATCCTTCAGCACAACTGTTATTACTAAACTAATAGAGTACCTATCAAAAATTGTGGGGTTATTTATATATGGACCAGCACTTCTACCTAAAAGCAGATGTAAGCTCCGTCTAAAATCAAAGTGTTGTTCCCAGGATCAGAGGGCAGTATATGTGCACTCACTGAAAAGTATTACTACACACATACACACATATATATATATATATATATATATATATATATATATATATATATATATATATATATACACAAATTATACATGTGAATGCTACATATTCTAATACATACGTCTCTTTCAATATCATTGATAAATGTATAATAAACAAAGTATAACCACTAAAAATGATACTTCATTACATTCACAAGTCAAATTTGAGAAACAACATGGAGCAATTCTGACATAATTTGTCCTTTTTAAATTCCAAGCTGAATAAAACTCAAACAAAATCTACTTGATCTTTCATAGTAACACAACATGGATAACATTATTGGGGCTAGCCAGTTTGATTGACACATGAAATGAAATGGAATGGAACTAGTAATTTCTCTATCTCCAGATAAAGAGAACAAAGGATATAAAAATTGGAACAATTTACATTAGTTGTAATAAATCCAAATTCATTTACTTAGAAATTCATTGTCATAAACAAGTTTACAAGATAAAAAAAATATGAAATTGATTAACTTTTTAAAGACAATAATTGTTTGATAACATCATCTGTGATTATAATAAATGACTTTCTCTGTATGAAGTTGAATAGCCCTGGTGGATTGAAAATAATTGGATAGTACATTTGTTTTTATAACAAGGAATCGACACTGAACAGTTCTATCTGGTTTTTGGATCAGGATTACAATCCCCACTCAACGCTGTTCCTTAAGTCGAAGTCCGAAAGATTCATATAATTTTGATTGATTTATTTTTGTCCAAAATATTACAAATGAAACAGACTGATTCTAAGTAAACTAAGAAATGACCTGGGAAAAAAATAATTTTGTCCAAGATTCAGTGATAATCAAAACTGATAAATTAACATGTTAATATAGACTACATTCATTAAAATAAGTAGCCTATCACATAATGTCTTTTGTCTCAGATCGATAGTGTTCAGCATTTTCACAACATGTCATTAACAGCAGATTTGTTGATTTTCAACTATAAATGCAACAAAGAATTTATATTGGCAAACTTTTTCTGAAATATTTATGGAACCATTGGTGAATCCTATGGATTTTTCTGAATTAAAAAAACAATTTTTGAAATGAAATAATGATGAATGAAGAAACTATGGAGTTGTGATAAAAGAAACAATGAAAATAAAACATTTCGACAGAAAAAGAGTTTATTTGATTTTGCATTAGAAATGTCTCAGAAAGGCACTGTATGGAAACATTTTCTCCTTCAATGAAGAATGAATGGCATGAACTTGACAAGGCACAAATCACTTTCTAAAATGTGATTGGTGAGAAAGCAAAGAAGTTCAGTTTCAAATGCAGGTTCTTAGATCTATCATGATTTTTATGGACTATGCACATTCCTTTTCTACAGAATATGGCAAAAGGAGAGGAAAAAAGAATTTTTAAATGGAGTTCCTGGAATTAGAAATATACCTTTTTTGATACGTATTCACCTTTGGACACATCTAGCTAGGCACAGCAAAATTACAATTTTTAGCATTTTGAAGGAGTAGGAATGACATTTTTCCTTTCAATAGTTTTAATGCTATTTATTTAGGATTTAAAAAACTGGCACATACTAAGAGTGCATGCTGAACTGATATGAAAGTCTTGAAGTCTCTCCTAATTTTGTCAATTTCATTTAATTTCTTCCAAAACAAAGACAAATGATTGCATTCCAAACAATTCCATCAGTGCTGTCTTTGGTTCCATTCCAGTCAGAATTTTCAGATTAACTTTAATGAATACGTAGCTTGCTGTAAGAATGATTAAAAAACAAGGCTTATATATAAGAAACACAGAGGAATTGGCCCAAGTATATAATTGAGACATCATTACTGTTTTTGATGGCATATAAGACAACTTTTATTAGTAAAGAATATGAAGAAAAAAATGCATTTCCCTGAATCCTTCACACTTATCCCTTGATTCTTTTTCAATTCTAAGTTCTGACCAATATAGAGCTAGACAATGAAGGTTATATTTACCTTTTGAGCCATCATTTTGGGAAAAATGGGAGGTTATTTGGCTCCAAATAAGGTAAATCACTAAACATTTTTCAAGATCCAAAAGCCTAAGAACAATTTAGAACTTAATGATCTTTGACTTGAAAAGAGAACTAAAATGATGAATTAAAACTAAAATTTTGAAAGATACTGATGGTCCAAACAATTTTATGTAAATAAACAAAACATCCATAGAAATATTATAAGAGAAACAAGAAGAGTAATAAAATTCATCTATTACAGTAGTGCCTGATTTCAAAAGAGCAATGTACTCACTGCTTCTTCATAAAACAAACATTGACCTTTCCAAACAAATAACTTCTTTTGCCAATTTCTATAATAACTGGAACTTAACTGAATTTGCTTTTGAAGTTGTAGAGAGGCAATTAAAATTTTAAAATTTAACTTTTTTTGATAAACAATGAGGCTAATTAAGATTGGCAAGGCTTTATTTCAGAATCTTTGAAACAATAGTACACATTTATACAATGAGATATAATGTAGAAACTGCTACTTACCAACTGAGGTTGGTAGTTCTCCCCACTGCAAAACCACATTTTTAGTGACTTTCCCATTGGTGTTGACATAAACACCCTCATCTACAAAGTGACAAAAAATAAATAAAATAACACAGAAAATTCTAAAAAGGAATCAGGAAGTAGTCTTTTAATTTTCAAAGAGGAAAAACATTTTAATCAAAGGTTAAGGTAAATTAAAAAAGCAGTCCGCACCTTACAAACATGGAATAGTGCAGTTTCAAAGGATGAAAATGAAAATTTCTTGAACTAATCTTTACTGCTTTAAAACCAGAAGTGCATAAAACAAAAGATTAAATAGGTGCAAATATTTTTCCAAGTCAAATTCTTTACAAATAAAAAAAAAACATTACTGAAAAAACACAATGTAATTTTGTTTTGATTCCATTAGCATGCATAAAAGCAAATTTGGAAAAAAAGAAAAAAAAAAAGGAAAAGTGAGTCTTGGCCAGCAAATCAAAAGAGATAATTGTGTGTGGATTTTCTTTCTGATTCTTCTTTAAATTAAATTATTTTCTCCATAACTAAACAAGCAGAAACAACTTCTAATTACTGTCCATGTTTTACAATAAATGCTTTAATTAACTTTATCAAATTCATTTTGAAGATATTGTTATTTTGATAAAAAAAAAGTTTTCAATTCTAGCCCAAGCAAAGATGGTTCAGCCTCCACGGCAGGATGAGATTAAATCCATAATGAAATGTGGATGCATGAGAAAGTGTAAATACACACACAGGCACTTCCACCATTTGTAGATTAAATTCTGACAGTTTTGAAGATTATATCTATCCATAAAGATGACTATGAATAAAATTCCACAGAGAAACCTAAAGGGTAAAAAAATCAGAATACTAAACATTTTAATATTCAACCTCAAAGTAGAAACTCATTTCTAAATTCATATCAATTAGCCTTTACAGATCTTGTTTGGTTCCTTCAATTCATTCCATTGTTGGTTGTTTCCTATAAACATTTTAACAAATACTTTTTAGCTGTGAGTGTTGATGCATAAAATTAGAAATAACAAGTCATAACATTCAGGAATTATTATGATTGTATTCGATTGATAAATTCATCTCTTCCATGGGCAGGAGGGATTCTTCCATGGCGAGGATTTTGTGGTCTATATTGATACTTCATCTGTTGCTTTTGGACCACTGGGTCTGGATGGTCTTCCCTTATCAGAATTTGTATGTATACTTCTGTATATGGTCTTTGGCAAGTCTTGTTCAATTTACCTTAGATTCAATCAGTAATTACTTCCATAGCAGTTTATACTATTTCAAGAAAGTCCATCAGAAACAGTTTTTAGCTTCGTCCTAGTCTGATTCAAAGCAAAGTAGAGGAAACTTTTCTGAAATCAGCTCCTGGTGGTGCGTAGTTCAGACTTCTCAACCATGAGTTACATAATCGTTTTCAGAGAAACTGAATTCAGTATCATTTCTTTTAAAACCCAGACATCTTTTCATTGTTTGATTATGAGGGGATCAGCAGAATGAAGGGACAGGGTGCAATAAGTGACACACACATGAAGTAGCAGCTAGAAATTTGCAAGCCTCACCCACTCTCTAGGTTGACTTTTTTTTGGGCTACAATTGTTTATTTAAAAACAAATACCACTATGCAGTCATATCCTGATGATCAATAAGGTTTCAATTTAGGGGACTCATTTTTGAGGGGGGGTAAGCAACTACAAATCTTCTTGGTTGATTCAATTATTTGCTTTACCATGCCAGTTTCTAAATGGACAACCCATTCCTATCTTGTTAGATCTTCTGAGTGATTGGTGAAACTCATCCAAAATCTTCAGCATGGAACAAATCTATATTAAAATACACCCCCCCTGTTGATCTATAGGGGAAATCAAATTACTTCTATTCACAAAACTTTTCTGTGAATTTATTTTGGCATAAAGGACCATTAAAATAACTTATCTTTAAATGCATAGAACTTCTTAGCTCTGGTGGTTCATTTTTTTCCCCTCATTAACCAGTTACACTCGCCTGATCTTAGTTTTGAAATTACATTTTGCTCTCAACAAAATTATTAAATGATCAGTTACTGCAATTATAAGGGTTGTAATTTAATTATATCAAAACTATTTAAAAATAACCATGTAACCCAAAGCAGCTATGCATGCATGCGTGTTTGTGCACGAGCAGATAACATGGAAACCCCAAATTGTCTCCATATTTTGCTTTTGATTATAAGTATTATTGCTGTTGCTGGCTTATTCCTCCTTTACAAAGGTCAGGAGAGAACTCTCCTCCCACTTAAGCTGGTTATTCTTCAAAGTGAGGAGATCAACTCATGCATATCGGATTCATACCCTTCCTCAGTAGCTTGGTAGACTGAGGCAACTGCCAAGCTCTTATTACTATTATTGATGGCAAGAGAAATTGCTATGCATTTTTTTATAAAAATAATTTTAGTTTATATTTCATTGATCTTTGCTTTATTTTGTTGTCTTGCTACTATTTACATATTTATTCTGCCAAGTATTTTCTTGACACATGACAAGATACTGATTGGTCACTGTCTGCTCATATCTATTTAAAAGTTACCACCTTTCCTCAATAATCAAATACATGTAAAATCCAAAGTAATCAAATTAATTATTAGCAACTACTAAATAGTCTGACATGTGCAGAGACAGCCATTCTCGTTGGCCTGGAGAATGGCATCATTTCAGGCTTTGTTTATAGCATATGTACTGCAAGACCAATTGTTAATACCAAGTGAAAAAAATTGGCAGAGATATATGAAAATGGATAATTGATTATCACTTTTCCAGGTTAAAAAAAATGAAAGCCATCTGGCCATGTGTCATATGTCAAATGAGATCCAAAAATTAATGTCTGCCTCTTTAGATATTTTCAATAGTTTCAATAGAACCAGAAAAATTATCACCAAAACTCTACAGTGCACTGAGAATTGAAGAAAAAGTAGAAGGAAACATAGCCTTGGTTATAATAGAGGAACTAATGAATCTACAAACATACCTGATCATAGCAGATGATCTTAAATATTTCCATGTTAAATTGTAACTACTTAGTCCTTATGACTTAGATAATCATGTAGCTCTTAAGGTGATCTAGGAGGAGAGTGTAATAAAAAGGACATTAATTCTTCATTAGGCTTCTTTCAAGTTCAAAAGACTCTGCCTTTCAGAATGTAAACTGAACACTTGAACATTTTCAGCAAGTAAGTGATTATTAGAAAATAAGGATAAAAAATTTACCTTCTAATAGAGCATACAAGATGACAAATGTGTGATTTCAAATCAAAATCTTCTGAGGCACAAATGAATATGATCATAGACCTTCGATAAGATTTGTCACACCTCTTGATCAGGTTTTGATTTTTGTATATGATCTTTGGGGATCCACGGTGTGAGTCGTAATGTTCAGCAGTTGTCTGCAGATCTTGCAACATGGCTTGCCTGTTGCCTTTTGTATTTCCAGATGGATCCTATAATATCTCTAACTCCTGTTTTTCCTCTGATATACTGGGTTGTCTTGTGATCTCTCCACGTGATGTTGAACATGATTCTCTCTTATGCATGTTGTATGGTTCTTACTTTAGGAGCCAATCTATTGGTTAGGTTCCATATTTCAGCTTCATATGTGACTATAAGGAGAACACATTGATTTTAGACCCTTCTTTCTAAAACTAATGGGATTATCTTGTTCTTGCTCTCCTGAAAGTTTGTCAAGCAAGAGTGATTCTTTGCTTGATTTCTTCTTCTGAAGATTTCACAGAGATTCATAGTCCTAGGAAGATGTACTTGTTTGCTTTTTTTAGCTCAACATTTTCGATTCTGACCATTGTGTCCTTGTCCTCTACATGTTAGTGAAACAAAAGTGCAACTAAGGTTCAAGTGAAAAACTTCACCAAGATGAAAAATAAACTGGACATTCAATAGTCAAGAGAGAAGAGAATGAAATTCTTTACTTACTATCGTAACATAATAGCAACTGTAGGCCGTCTGTGTTGGGTAGAATCACCATTGTATGAGGTGTGATAGGACCCTGCGTCTAAAGAAAGAAAATGATGAGAGTTATTAGTTTATGGATTATTAAGAAATGAAGCTAAGGAAGCTAATAATGAAAAGGACAAAGAAGGGATAGGAAAAAAACTGAAAAGAAAGCACTTGAATGGTAAATAAAATGATTATCACAAACAGTAAAAAAGGTCAAAATAAAATTTTGAAAAATGCAAACATTTAAAAAAATGAATTGAAACTAAGTTACCAATGAGTGTGTGCATGTGGGGGGAGCGTAGGAACAGGGAAATCATCTTTAGAAAATCTGTATCTATTAAAGCAGCAATACAAATGTTTCAAGCAAAACTTCACAATAGTGCTTTAATAAGAATATTAACCAAAGGAAACAGAATTTTTATAATAAATATTGCACAAAATGAATGGATGAAACTAAATAAAAAGAGATGTTGAAATGATGAAAATGAGAGGCCCAGTCATCATAAAGGCAGAAAACTATATCACATATTTTCAGATTAAATTCTCTTGGGATAACCAGAAGACTGTTTTCAAGGGTATGGACAAGCAATCTTTGAAAGATGACCCCACAATAATTTCCACAAGTTAGGTAATGTTTTTTTAGAGATTCTAGAAATAAAAATCTGATTCATGAAATAATTTTCAATTGTAAATTGGAGACATTTTAAAATCATGGAGTTGAACCATTTCCTCTAAAGTTACTTCCTTTCTTTTGAAAACTACTTTCATTGGTACTTGAGAGCAAAATTGAAGATAGATGTTTTGATCATCAAATGCTTTACCATTGGGTAATCAACTGATTGAAAAGCAATGGACCTCAGCTTCATTATTCAAGATGAGCAGTAGGTTTTTCCACAAAAACAGACCATCATTCCATAATTTTTGTCTGCCTACATCTGTTTGACCTTTCCTCTACTTGTCAACTCTTAACAATATTTATGTATCTTTCTTTCAAGTCTCAGTCTGAGGGTTAGCAGACAAATAATGAATACTGTATTTAATTTATGATTTCTACATTGACATATTACCTTATTTCCATATCTTATGGATAGATGAAATGGAAGTTCTGATTATATTTATCTCGAATTCCTAAAAATGCAGAAGAAGCACAGAAAAAAAAGAAAAAGATGCAAATGTATTGCATTCTTTTGCTCTCAATGCTTAAGGGCAGTTTTAAAAAAGAAAAAAAAGCTCAGCCACGTTGTTTTGTCAAAGTATATCGAGTAGGTATGAATATAGAAGGACAGGTTTTTCTATGCATATATGTATTTTTAGCAGGAAGGTGTTTATATATGCATGAGGCCTTAAATGTACACCTCAGTATGAAGATATTCACACATATATATTCAACTAGATGTGTAAGTCGTGAATATTTATTAGTTTGTAAACATATGTAGATTAGTGTGTACAATGTGTATGGGCAGATGTACAGAGAGGAGAGTCATATTTTGAAATGTTTTTCTGTACATCTATGTAATTGAATGTAAGTAAGTTGTGGTTGTCAATGTGTGGGTAACTGAGATTATCCATATACACTTTTTTTAAATATGTAAATATATAACAACAAGTATGCATTAAATTCAAAATCTACATTAATTTCCAAGTATACACACTCACATGAGAGTAAGCTTACTCGAGCATGTGTATCAAGAGTATATAAGAATGGATACATGTTCGTGCAGATATGTATGTGTTAACGGATAGGTTTATGTATATATACATGTAGATGTAAAAAAATCTTTCAAGTTGCATTTATTAGTCACAGCAATGAATAAATTATCAGCCTTATTGCTCCAAGATATGCCTAAAGGATATCAGATTCAACTGATTTTGAGAGGAGGAGTACATAAGAATATTTTTAATCAGTAAGGAGGAAAGGCAGAGGAGAGAAGAAGATGAATAGACAGAAGAGGAAAAAAAAGTGACTTGAAAGAGAAGCTGATATTCATTGGAAAAAATTAGGTAAAAAGGAAATATTTACTTCTATGTGAATCCCAAAAGAAGAAAGTAAAATGAAGAGGAAAATAAATGAGTAAAAGAACCAGAGAAAGAATCAGGATGGGATTAAGGAAGTGGGTGAGAGGTACAGAAAAAAATCAATAGAGAGGTGAGAGAGAAAGAAAACATGATGAAAGTGGAGAGATAAAAAATTGGAAATGGTTTAGAGTTCGGATGAGAGAGAGAGAGAAGGGGATGGCTGAGTAGAACATTTTTTCTTTTTTAGATACTTCTCTAAGATACAACCATAACTCATCTTTCCAAATTGCCGCCAGGTTCTGATTTTTTATGCACATTCATTTCATTTTTCCACATTAATTCTTTGTTCTTTCCAATATTATCAACAATTACCATTCCTCTCCCCCCATTTGCTTTTGTCTTCTTTTTATTTCATTAAGAATACTTTTATAATGGGAAACTCCCAGATGTGAAAATAGGAAAACCAGAATCAAACAAGGATGAAAATCAATGGCACTGCAATAGTTCCCAATATTGCCATTCATTATGCATAATCTAAAATAAACTCTTGCTAAGGGAGAGAAGAAAAGCAAAAGGCCAAGCCATAATGAATTTCAGACTACTTTTCTCAAAACAGTGAAAATCCTCCTGGGATTATGGCTCCAAAATGGAGAGAAAATCTAACAGCATGAAATCTAGACTCAATTGTGAGAAAATGGCATCTACAATGAGCCTTCATTGTGAGGTATAATTGAATATTACACCGTAGCAAATGTTAACAGGGGAGAAAATTTTTGAATCTTTATAACAAGTAGCAAATGCATATGATTAAAAAGTTATCATCCAAACTTTTTATTTCTTATCAGATATATTTCTTCTTAAAACAGGAATTATAGACTTGACATTTCTGCTTTGTAAGTGTACTGAAGTGAAGCTACCCAATGACCAAGTTTTGCTAGTCAATATAAACAATTTCACACAACACCGATTGGTTGTAGAGCAGTACAGAATGTCTTTAAGTCAACCACATAGGCAAAAGCTTAGCAAATAAATAAGCCTAACCCACCTGGGCCGGGACAACAATACACAAGATTCCACCTACAACAGAAGAGCAATATGTGGTCAAATAGACCCTGTCTGAGAGGTTTGGGAAGATAATCAAAATGGCTACACAGCCAATAATAAAAGCCTTATAGCATTGAAAAAGGACAATGAGTAATAAGAATGGAAACGTATGGCTATTGTTATTCTAGTCTGACAAAAAAGGTACAGTTAGCTAAAATGCAGATATTTTCGTTTCTGTCTAATTCATCCTTGATGAATGACCTTTTTTCTATTACTTCTGAAAAGTTTCTTCAATAAGTGACCATTAATATATGTGTTAATACAATCACACTTTGCTCATATAAAATTTATTTGAAAAAAAAAACATGATTTGTGTAGATTTGTATACCTAATTTTCTTTTTTGGTACCATTGTATTTCAATTGTATAATCAACAGTAGAGACCAAGAGCAAACTGGTATTTTTTTTCAATTTGAAATCTCAGAATACTGGAGTTGTTCAAGCACTAGCAAACACCATTGTTACGAATAATTTTATGATACACAACTATTAATTGAAAAGAAAAAAGTATTAGGTTGTTCGAAATAATGGCTGATTCTGGATACCAACTTTTAGAAGTGTCTATATAATTACAATAGTATATTGTACCAATATATATAGTTTGTTTTAATCATCAAAATCAATCCTTTTTACTAATCATCTGTAGATGGTGTAAACCTAGAAACCTGAAGATTAAAAAAAAAGAGTTGGCATAAAATCCTCCAAGGCACAATACATCATAAACACCTGATATCAAAAGTTCTGTAGTTGAAGTTTGAATTTTTGGAATAGGTAAAGTGAAAAAAGCTTTATAAGCGCAATCTATATTAACTCGATGAAAACCAAAGACTGTGTTAATTTGAAGTGTTCTCTATGCTGTGTTTGCGTGACAGAAATGATCCATTTTTTCATCAAATCTTGATTCGTGATAAAAAGCAAATCTTGTATGACAATCGCAAGTGATCTGCGATATGGCTTAGCAATGGTGAGGCAACCAAGCATTTCCAAAACCAAGGTGGCACCAATGGAAGATTCTGGTGACAGTATAGTGGTCTGTATCAGAGTTATCCATTACAACTTCCTTGACTCAGGTAAAAAGATCTATTTGAGGGTTTATTGCCAACTGTTGAATGAAATGCATGTCAACTCAAGTAGAATGCAACCAGAATTAGTCAATCAAGGGGGTCCAATCTTGCTTCACCGTGGACACTGTAGAAGTTCAGTGACTTGGGCTACAAAAATGCCTCATTCACCATACTCTCAAATCTTCCAACCACTGATTGCCATTTTTTTAGACACCAAGACAAAAAGATTCAGATGTAGAGAATGCTTTCAAAGGATCTCGAGAGACAAGAATCCCTGAATTTTATCATGTAGGCATGAATTGTCTGTGTTCTAGGTAGCAGAAGTGTATAGATGCACCCAGTGTCTATTTTAACTGATTAAAACATTTGTACCATACAATAATTACAATGATGAATATTGCATTTGGAATCCGCCATTATTTTCCTAACAACCTAAAAAGAATTATTAGTTTCATCCACCGGGTTCTGATAGAGAGCAAAGAAACAGCCAAAGCACAAGGTCAAACACATGAGAAACCCAGAAAAGATCATTCACAATAGCTGGTGAGACTAGCTCATTAACCATAGCCTTTTGGGAAGTGCCATAAATCTTCATACTATTTGCTGGCAATAAATTTAATAAATACACAGATGTTCTGACTATATGAAGGCCACAGTGTGAAAAATATCTCACAAATTAAAATAGTCTTGCAGAACTTAAACACGGTTTGCTACAAACATTATTGAATAAAAAGGCACTGTCCTTTCTTGCAAAGGAGTAATTGATGACAATAATCACAATCAATGTATTTTGAAAGCAAAATTAATCAAATGTAAAATTAAGTAGTTAGTTGAAAATGTATACTAAAAATTCAATTCTGACCTTAAACCAGAAAAAAAAAAAGTAAGATAAAGAGTAAGTCATATTTAGCGCATTCAATCTATTAGTATATATTTGAAGCCCAATTGTATAATATAAATAAATCTAAGCTTGATATTATTGAATACCAGTGCTGGCAAGTAATACTCCTTATTTTGGACTTATCATAAGACATAAAAGAAATATCAAGAAATGATGATACTAACAAGACATTTCATACATGATGATGAAAATGGACTATGGATGCCAAGTTCATGTTATGTATTTCAAAATTATACTTGAAAAATATTGCTTCAAGATATATGAACATGCACACTGATTTAATAATGCCAACAATAATTTTCTTCATAATTTTTAAAACTAATTATTACTCAAATGTGTTAGCAGTTTCTTGCATTTGCATTAAATACAAACAGGATAATTTTTTGTGTCAATTTTTAAATGGATCATTATGTAAAGTTCAATTTTCTTACATTGATAAAAAGTAATATTTAAAATGGTGATTAAGGGTCAAAAATAAACAATCTGGGGTTTTTCTTGAATGCTTGTTTTACAATATTCTAGCAGGATATTTAGAAACACAAAATAAGTTTTGAGAATAAGTAAGTAAGTAAGAGAATGAGAATTGATAAAGATGCAACTGATTCTAATAGTCATTAGTATATGATGATGATTAGTGCCACTATATCAAAAAGACACCTTAGCAGCTAAAATAGACACTATCTGAAGATTAATATTTTTTTTTTAAATTTTGAATGTTACAATTGGGTTGGTGTGCAAACTAAGTGTCTGGTTACTAGAAATGCAGAATGAATTTTCTCAGCCGTGACATGCAGTCAAAAAGACAAATTCACTGATGCCACTTCAAAAATAATGGAGAGTGTTAATTATTGTCATAGCATGCCTGTCGCTGGACACTCCATTCTCACTCCTGGTCAACTTTGAATGGCCAGATCATCCTCCTTCGGAATTCCAAGATTATTCTTTGTCTCAATACAGACAGAAAGAAAACATAAATTCATCTCCCTAGTTTTAGTTAATCCAAAAAATAGTAAGGGTAAATCTGTCAGTCAAGAGAAAAAAAAAAATCCAGAAAAAGAAAAGTGCCCAAAAGAAATACTGAAAAGTGAAGAGGGATAATGAAATCACATAAACCAAAGCAAAAAAAAAAAAAAAAATTAAAGAAATAAAAGGTAAGAAGTGGTGCAACCTGGTCAGTTACATGGGTCTCTCCTTTGCATTGTGATATTCGTCTGGGCAATGTCTTTCTAGGTTTTTAGATCAGTATACACACACACACACACATTATCATTACTTGAGGTTTTACATTTGTAAGCTTCATACAGCTAGGGATAACTGCCTGGAGGGCGGATACTTTCAGCTAGTGTTTATAAAAATTGAAGGTAAATTAGGTGTTTTGCACTCCTTACAGAACGCTTACATCAGTTCACAGTTTAATCTATTTGAAATGAACTGAAATATTAAAAGAAACTTGAATAAAAACCTTTTTAAAAAATCTTTGTTTTATTTACTGCAGATGAATTTTGTCATCTTTTTCAATTTAACGCATCAAATTACAGGTACCCTAAATTTTGAATGGCCAATAAGTAATTTCATATGTTTTATGAAAGTAAATGGTAATTGAAATTAATACAATGGGTTTTGGTCAAGAATTGGTTTGTTTACATCACAGTTTTTTCACAGAAAAAAAAAATCCATTTACCTTTTAGGTATTATCTTATGAATACTAAAAACAAAATTGAACAAGCTTCATTTTAACTATGTCAATAAAAAATGATAATATAACCATTTTAGTCTTCCGTACTTTATAAATTTTACTTAAATTATTGTCTTGAAAACACGTTTTTTTAGCTTGAAAAAAATCATGGAACTCTTTGAAAATTATAATCTAAAACCATCTTTAGTATCTTAAGGCTATGACTGTTTTTTCATAAAACAATTTTTGTAAAGAAACGTTATGGCAGAGATGTTGAGAAAATACCTATATATATATATATATATATATATATATATATATATATATAAATACACACACAGAGTAAACCCTCAGTTAAATGGACTAATAGGGGTGGATGGTTGTTCACTAATTGCAATGTTATGAGAAAAAGGGTATTTTTCATTTTTTACCTTTTTCAAATTCTAATATTTTAATGCAAAAATAGCTTTCATACAATATAGAATATAAATCTATTGAGATCATAGGAAGAATAAAGATCCTAAATTTTGAGCTCATAATATGAAATTTTTCAGCTGACACAGGCTGTCAGTATTCTTACTGAATAATGAACAAAATTTGTGTGAAATTTATCTGACTCTTATTAAATGAAATGAACAATTTTGATTTAATCAGAACAAGGATATTCACTCCAAAACTTGAAAAAAAATTCACTTGCTTGCTTTTAACTTCCGTTGATACTATTCTTAGTTGAAAGGATTATAAAATTATTTAATAAATAGTACATTTGTCAAGTGAATATTTTCTGTCACTAAGGCGTGATCATCAAAATTATGTTTCATTTCCAAGAGAGAGAGTGAATAGAAGTCTATTTCGCACACGCATTTGCAGGTCTCATTAAAATATCAGCTAAATCCAAAAACCTTCATATCAGGGTCCATTAAACCAAAGGTTTACTATATGCATTATATATATATATATATTACAATTGGTTAACCAATGAGAATTGGCCACAAGAGTTCAAACTCCGATTGGGGCTAGTTATGTTCACAATGCCCATCTGATGTCAGACATATTCTCAGCTTATCCCAGGACCGTATCAGCATAGCTGAGAGGGGGATTCTGATAGATGGGCATCCCAGGGTCTTCATACACTCTGCCCAGTATGCAATCCATGGATATGGGATGTTCCATGGTCTGAACAGACAGAATTTTTTAACAAGTTCATTTTCTTACAGAAAAGCATTTATCCTATCTTTTACACAATATTCCATCGATTGCCATTTATACAAGAAATTGACAACATAGGTTTCCTCAGTTTGTAAGTTGGTTTGGCTGGCTGTTTATGAATGTATCATGCAACTGTTACTTTGAAAATTACCACCCTGAATAAGTTTTTAGTGGGATGGGTCTTCAATTTACATTATAAGTTCATGCAAAATTAGTCCCTTAGTTTGGGTCTAGCAGCATTCATGCTTGTGTTTTGAAAATTTTGACTTTCTTTCTTATTAGTGATCACTACCCAACTAAAGGGAAGAGAAGTAACTTATTAATTGATCACCCCAAACACAGTATGCTGCCAAAAAACATTGCTTACAAGACAGTTTCTACTGAGTGACTAACCAGATCTGTTAAGTTCATTATCATAAACATCTCTCAAATGATACTTTGTCTTTTATATATATATATATATATATATCAAGGTTTATTCAGTCAAAACTCTTTGAGGCCTATGAATGCTTTGCCATCAAACAATGCACAGCACTGGCTTAAGTCCTTCAATAAAATCTAAAACCAACAGTGAACATTGTTGTTTTTATATCTAAATAAATGTTTGTTATATATCTGATGAGGTTGGCATTGATTTTTATTGCTCAAAGCTAGAATCAAATTGATGGATAGCAGAGCAATTGATGGCAGACAGACAGCAGGCCTCTGCTTCTGCGGGCTGTGCAAAGAAAAGAATTAAAGAGGCCGAGTTCAAATTTGGAAGCAAGCAATGGCAGTCATTCTCCAACAGAAGCCATAGTAAGTGGAGAATGAGGGGAATGGAGCAATATTCATTAATATTCATTAATATTGTGGACCTGAAACATCAAAGCAAGTATTATGTCTCCTCATGTCACCCCTCTCCCATACGACCAGCATCAGTAAGATAAGCAGCACTAGTGAGTGGATCTGGAAGATAAATCACCAAAAATATGGAATAAATCTGACAGGAAGACTTTGACTGGCAGAAATCAATAAGAATAGAGAAACAGGGGGAATTTTCATCCTTTTTATAACATTAGGAAGAGGAGAGACAACTGACGCTGGTTGGATATGCAGGGAAGCATTATATGTAAGCCATTGGGTATCCAACCCTCTGCACTAATGTTATGCTTAATGCCATTTTTCTTAGGGATGGGAAAACACATTCGTGTATATTTGGAAAAGCTTCATTTCAGGAATGCCATTGTCAGTTGCATGGAGATAGGAACGCTGAAGAAAACGCAGAATGATCTGTTGAGCAGCATGAATACATAGTGAAGATTTCCTGAACATTGTCAGATTGGGGAGATTATCAAATAAAACAGGAAGAATTCAATTTAAGGAAATGCCAACAGTTAAAACAAAATGAGGATAAAATCATATAAATGAGGCAAAATGAAATGAAAATAAACTGATAAATAAAATGAAAATTAACTCAAAAAAGAAATCAAAGAAAAACTGGGGATGAAATAGAAAGTTAATGCAAAAATAATTGTGTTTTTTCACCAACTTCAAAGCAGTATATCTCGGTCAGCTTGGAATAAAAGTTATCAATCAAAATAAGGAGACGCAGAATCTACACAATTTTTTGGCAACTAGAAACAAGTCCATTTATTCAGGAAGCATAAGATTCTGAAGTACTGGAACCAATGAATTCTTCAAAGGTGTTTTGAGCTGTTGCTTGGTTGTTGAAGATCTCTACTTGTAGGAAGTCATTGAAATGCTTGAAAAGTGGTAAAGGTTGGAGAGAAGTTTGGTCAATAAGCTGGGTAAATTTCTGCAGGGTCATTTGCACAACATGCGGATGGGCATTGTCATGGAGAAGAACTGGTCCTTTCCAAGTGATCAATATTGGACAAACATTGCAGTTCTTGGTGCATTTTGTCAATTTCCTAGCAGTACTTCTCAGTTGTGATGGTTTCACCAGGATTCAAGGATGATTCCACTTGCAACCAACAAATAGTGACCACAATCTTTTGATGCAGGTTTGGTTTGGGGAAGAATTTTGGTGCTTCAAATATGTCCAGCCATAGCACGGAACACTACTGATTGTAGAACAGAACCCATTTTTTGTCACAATACAATCAAGAAATGGATTGTTTTAGTTCTGCAAAAGAAGTTTCAGCAGACTTTAAAACAGCAAATTTGTTGATTTTGGTTCAGCTTACGAGGCACCAATTTATTAAGCTTTTTTGTTTTTCCAACTTGGTGCAAAGGCGAAACAACTGTTGAATGATCAATGGTAAATTCTTCTGCAATATCTCAAGTTGTTTTGTATGAGTCCACTTCAATAATGGCCCACAACTGAATGTTGTCAATGACAGAGGGATGTCCACAATACTCATCTTCATGGCTCTCATCCCTTTTTAAAATTTTTTTTTGAATTTCCTCTATTTGTCCCATTTTGAACTCATATTACAAAATTGCTCTGACAGCCTCAACTAACCCAGAATAGATAGTGAAAAGAAAATATTCAGCTTATGAGGAGAGCAAAATTCACATTTTATAATGGTATATTCAATGAATATAGTTAAATGATAGTTTATTCCAAAATAAGTATCAAAGTTTAAGATGAGAAAAACAGCAATTTTTCTAGCACACACACATATATATATATATATATATATATATATATATATATATATATATATATACCAGCAGCATTTAAAGTTTACTAGTAGATATAATATATTCCAAGCAAAAAAATCTTAGATAAAATATCTGCTTCATGTTGGCATAAAAACTGAACATTAAATCATACTTCAAAATTTCATACAAAATTAACAGATCATGTCATTTTTTTGTTACAAGAGAAAAAAATGAAAATCTCATATTGAAAAAGAGTTTAATTTCTTTTATTGGAGGAATATACAGTATTATATACCTCCAAAACATGGAAACTATGAAGTATTTTATGATACTCATGGAATCAGGACAATGCACTTCAAAATTGTGACAAACTCAACACAAGGGGTTGGAAAAAAGCAAGAATTATAACAAAATAACAAAAATGTAGAAGTTTATCAGAGATAAAAGTTTCCAGAGAATTAGTGAATAAATCAAGTCTGCCATATTGGAAGATAAGAGAAGGAATGTATTTCTGTCAAATTATACTGCATTTGAATGATCATATTAGTTATATCTGACCAATCATAGTTTGCTAAAGAACAAACCAAAATAGCTACTATTTATGATTTCAATAAATAAAACAATAAAAATGAAAATTGATTGACTTTTATTTATATATATATATATATATATATATATATATATATATATATATATATATATATATATAAATATATAAGGCATTATTTATGGGTAGTTTGTGGATGAGAGAATCATAGTAGAAGTAAAATGGAGAACATTGGCAATTTAGGACTTAAAAATGGTGGGAAGGGCAAGTGAATCATAGCATGACAGACGCCAAATAGAAATGTTCATTTCTATGACAAAGATTTATGACTCCAGCAATGGCACAAGGAAGGAGTGTTAAACTATGACCCAAACTGTAATATCGGTTTTTGGGCTAACAGTGTAAATTCCAATATATTGATATTATTTTGCCTTGTGTCTCTATTGCTGGACAAAAAAAGCCGGCAGAGTCTAGCATCTTTTTTTCTCAGTCTGCAACAAATTGATATAAGAGACATATACAGAAAAACATTTCTCTGCTAAGCAGGAATACACACTGAACATTATTTGGCAAATACACAAAAGCAATGCCTTTTGATTGAAAGCAGTGGAAAGGGTCCCTATGAGAAAAGAATTCAAATTGCAGCAACATTATATTAGGATCAATTGAAGATGAGAGGGTGGAAATAGTGTGTGATTTTTTTCCTTGACAAGAAGGGAAAGATTGAAGAAAGAATGATCTTTAATTGATAATGGAGGAATTCATTTGGATTACCAGATGTCATTATTAAAAATAAAAATAAAAAAACTGGTCGGGGGAATGATTGATAATGATGCTTTGGGATGGCTGCTATCACATAATCAAATTTAACAAGTTGCCAAAGAGAAAAAAAGAATACAAATTAAAAAATAAATTATTCAAAACATCAAACATTTAGAAATGAAGGTGGGGACACTTGAAGCAATGATAAGGAAAAAATCTGCAAGCAAAATTGACACTGGTGTATGACAATTATTTTTTTTTCAATAACACATCAATTGCTATTTGTGAAATTGTGAATTAGCAAGAGACAGACAAACAAACACACCAAGTAGAACATATACTGGCTATTGTATGGATGGACAGAGCAGGAGAAAGGAGCTGGAGATCTGGTGTGTAACACTTGAAGCCAACACATAAAAATATAAAACTGAAAAATAAGTTGTACAAAAGAGAATTGAAAATAACCAAGGGATGAATAACTAAAAAAAAAAAAAAAAAAAAAAAAAAAAAAAAAAAAAAAAAAATGAAAAGAAAAAAGAGTAACCAGGTTTAACTGAATTCCCACAAAAAGGGACAAGACAATAATGGAAAAAAACAACTGGAACAAGGAATATAATAGGAGTGGGAGGGAGGTTGAGAGACCAATACACGGGGGGGGGGGGAAGAGGGAGGGAAAGAAAGGTAAAATGGGTTGAGGTAATATCCAGGAGATTATCTACTTCAAATGAACATTGAAGGCTATTTGGGATAGGCTAATAAGGTATTTGATGATCAAGAGGGACATGGTTAATTTGAATATATTATTCACAATTTGGGAGGAAAGTTCTCCCCCCCCCTCCCAGGAATCGGAAATATCATTATGTTACACCATATTTTCAAAAATTTGAGCACGTGTGTACACAACTCGACCGGTGTGCGTGTGTGTGTATTTAACTGTGCACGTGTGCAAATATATTTCCAGTAAAAGGCTCATGAAAATATTTTTTTGTTCTTTTTTCAAATTTAAAATGGTTTGAAAATTGGAAAGGAAACGTAGAAATGAGTTTTCATTTGCTGTTATTTTGAGAGAGGGAGAGGGTGAGTTTGGCAATCCAGGGAATTCACTGCTAATGTATACTAAACGCATAATGCTACGCCCATTAGCTACATAAACTTGCCATAGTACACTGAACACACACACAAATGCATTTTACAAATTCTGTGACTGAAAATTATTCTGATTCGATGATTAATTAAGTAACAGGTACCTTTTATACCTTTCATCTCTGTTACACATGTACATTAACCCAAAATGTATTGGTGCATAAAAACAATCTGGTCACTTTACAATGAAATTTGATATCGCAGTAAAATGCGCAAATATATTTCATCAGAAATAGAAAAATTCACATCATATTTGGAATCATACATATTCAAAACATGCATTTATGCATAGCGTAATTGTACTTAGATGTGTGTGTGTGTGTATATATATATATACACATATATATATATATATATATATATATATATATATATATATATATATATATATATATATATATACATACATATATTGATTTTATCAGGGAAAGGCTCTGGTATGCATTTATGCTCTATTTTGAGAATTTAGTAATGGGGGAGAATTTTTTTAATGATTTCTTGTTTGGTTTGTCAACAATTCTGTGCCAAATGGTAAATGGAATCTTTGCAAATACATTATAATTCAAACCAATTTCCTTAATGAGAAATGACCTTTCTTGTCTCAATTCTGTTTTTAAATTGAACTAGGAAAAATGTGGTTTTTATTTTGCAAGATATTTTTGCTGTCTGTTCAATAGGGTAGGTGGGGCATTCATAATGTTATTATGCTCACTTTTATTTGGTAGAAGCTCATTAAAATGTCAAAGTATCATCCACCCTTCAAGAGAAGTATTTATTATACTATTTCAATAACAGCAGCCAAGCCATTTGCATTGTAAGTACATTAAAATTGATTTCTTCATAGCCACATGAGTTGAACAATAGCCTGGTCAGTACAAAATGACAATTTAGGGGAATTTCAAATGTTATAAGAAAAAAGGAAGTATTTCACAGCCATACAAAAGAGCTATTACCTCATCAATGAGATATAGCTTTCTTTTTTTTTTACAAAAGTATACAAAGTATAATTTTTTCAATATCCCATTTATTGGCAAAATACATGATGCAAAGCTCTTGATACAAGATGAAAATGAATAACAAGGAATTCTCCAGGAAAATGGAGATGTAACAATAGACAGAGACAGGATTGTCGAACTTGCCCAAGAATTCTACGCAAAAAAAAGACGAGGACTACTACACGACAAATGGGATACGCAAGACACAAACAATCGGTTTGATGATTTCCCAGATGTTACACCATGGGAGGTGAAGCAAGCCATCAAACAAAGAAAGGAGAAGCCCCTGGACTAGATAGCATCAACATCGATCGAACAAAGCAAAGTCCTGAAAGATTGGAACACAGCAATCATAATGCTTTCATATGAAAAAAATCCCCCAAAAGACCACAACAACTACAGACCTATGAACCTACTCAACTGCATCTACAAACTTTTCACAAAAATCATCTCAAAAAGTATCACAAAAGCACTAGATGAAAACCAATCAAAGAGCAAGCATGCTTTAGAAGAAACAACTCAACCATGGACCACCTGCATTCAATAAATCAGCTGAAAGAAAAGGCAACAAAATACAAAACGCTTCTCTCTGTAGCATTAATGTATTTCAAAAAAGCCCTTGACTTTCAGGAAATTACCATGATCATGAATGCCATGACTCTACAAAGTGTAACACCTATGTATGTCAGATTACTGCAACATATATACAGTCACAGCAGCTCCTTTATCAGGCTACATTAAGACTCAGAGCCAATTC
>OY735209.1:53414218-53424218 GCA_963457665.1 Thysanoteuthis rhombus
GTATGTTGGTCTACAGATGAAATATAGAAAAAACTATGTCACGCCTGAGGATAACGCCACAATGATGAGAATAATATGTAGAGATAAAAAAATAGACTAAAGAATCTACCGGGGCAAATGGATCTCCTTGAAATCCACAAAAAGGAAATCAAAAGAAAAATCACTCTAGGTTGGCAAGCCTTCAGTAGAGCAAGTTTAACATTTAAGAATAAATAGATCCCATTAGTTTTGAAAAGAAGAGTCTACCATCAATGTGTCTCCCAATAGTCACCTATTGGGCTGAAACATGGAACCAAACCAAAATATTTGCTTTGAAAGTAAGAACCATGCAATGTGCCCAAGAGATGATCATGCATAACATCACACGGAAAGTTCATAAGATAGCAAGGTATTTTTAAGGAAAAACAGGGAGTCATAGGATTCATGAGAAAATTCAAAAGGCAACGGGCATGCCATGTTGCAAGCATGTCAGACAACTGCTGATCATGATGACTCACAACATGGATCCCAAGAGATCATTCGCAAAACTGATGCCAGCAGAAAATAAGATGGCGTGAAAATTTAGACAGCTTCAGGAGATATTAGCGCTGCAACAGAAAGATCTTGAGAAGGTCCATGTCCAACAACAGACGTGAAAAAGCTGATAATAATGAATACATTTACCATGAACATGATCCAAGTGGAAAAAAATAAAATAATGATTTTCTTCTAGTCCATATGGATCTTTTTGTCAAATTAACAGCCAGAAAAACATTAAGTTAGGTTTATTGCAAAGGAATACAAAGATTGACATAACTGAGAATTAGAAACAATCTTCTGACCCCATAATAGTTATCTGTCAAATAGATTAGGTTTCCATGCTGAGTAGATAAAACCAACATTAGAAAGACTAGCTGCAAATAAGACCCCTCTGGATGGTTATCCCAGCTACATGGATCCTACATTAGTTAAATCTGAAGTCAGCAGTGTTACTTCAGTAGGTATAATTTATATCAAATACATATTACAATTACATCTATTGATGACTCTGGATATTTTGAGGGGTTCCAAGGAAAATATCACTGAAAAATTGGTCTGAAAAATTTTTCTAAATATCTTTTTTTAAAAGGAAATCAAATGGCTAGTAATTAATTGAAGACCATTATGGAAATATTGAACATAAAAAAAAAATGAAATCTAACAGTAATTAAAGATCTTCATGATATGAAGTTTCACAGAAATAAGTAATTTAAAAATATGAAAGTTTGGTCAAATATGTTTTCTAAAATGGACCAAATTTTCCGACTAGATACTTTTTGATTAAAATATGATATGTAAAGCCTAAATTTAGGCCATTCTTGTTTTGGAAAGTACACTTCAAAAAAAGATGATCGTAGCATTATAGTTACATTGTTAATAGGAATCCCCCACCCCATTTTTCTCAGAACTTACAAATTTACGGAGGAAACAAAGGTCTTATAGATTGAAAGTATAAAAATATTTTGTTTATATTTTTTTTCAGAAATAGAATCAGACCTAAAATGGAGACAAAAACCATTGCCCCATACGCTTTGTTGCATGAGATGACCTGTCATCATGTATATTACTAATGTCTACGATACATGCATCACACAAAATTCATTATTTCTTTCTTTTGTACTTAATCGTTATCCTCATTTTTCAGACATCAGACTCCATTTCAAGGGAATATAAAAACTTTAGCTCAAAATTATCTGGTATTCTTGAATACTGCCGATTTTAAGTAACTTAGAAAGAAAGTTGCTTCCATTTTGCCATAAGTTTGATTAGGTGTGCAGACGATTCAAGATTGGAAGTCAACAAATAAGAGCTGTATGTGGGAAGTGTCTCAGCACAGCAGTCATCTATTGCCACATCTTATATCTAACCCCAGAATGGAAAAAGAATTGATGTAACCAAAACCAGCATTCAAACATTGGATGCAGATGGGAGTAGATGTCATAAAGAGTAAAATGAACACATCCCCATAAAGTAAAGCATTTTAGGAGGACATCATAAAAACAGGGTTGGGGGGAGAAAGAAATCAAACCACAAATAGAGGAAAAAAAAATTAACCTCTGTTGTCAATGAAGTGAACTTGCATCATAGACAGGGGTCCAAATTGGAGGGAAACAATCAATTGGCAGGTAGCAGTTGCAGCTGCCCCAAATGAGCAAGCCTCAAGCAAAGCTAAATCTGATATGGCTTCCCTTACTAAAACTAATGATCAGAGAGAGGAAGAGGACAAGAAATAAAATGTCAGAGAAGATTTTTCCTGATATACCTCAAGTTACCTGTCCAACAGACATGCATACACGTAAATAAATACAAATACATATGCAGCAGTATTATCTCATTCAATTTCAGTGTCTTCCTCAATATTGGATGGCTGGGGAGAGAGGATGGTATTGTAGGTACGCCACTGTTTTATTTTTATGAGTGTATGTTTTTTTCTCACATATGTATTTGTTTCTTCTCTGTCCGATTGAAAGATAAGCAGTAAGCAGTAAGCAGCCAGTGGCAGTTTTGCCCACATTCAAAATTTCCCCTGGTGACAAGAGATTTTACTGATTGCAATACCAAACAAAGGACTGAAAGGAAGAATATAAATAGGAAAAGAGTACCCTTCAAGCTCATCATATAAAACCTTATTCCCATGAAAAAGGAATTAAGGAATGGATATGATTTTGATAGGCAAATATCTGAATGCACTGTAAGTGAAAACTGGATTTAAAAAAAAAACAAAAACAACCTTCTTTTCAAATGTTCAATAAAATCTAAAAATATTTCCAGTGACCCAAAGATTAGATATTCAGGTAACAAATGTATAAAACAAATTTTTTTTCTGAACTTAGAAACAACCATGAGTGTAGTTGAAACATGTAAAAAGTTCAAATAAGTTCAATTTAAAACAATCCAGTTTATATAAAGCAGGTAAGAATGAAAGCACAAATAGCCAGAATATTAAATGCCAAGACTGGATTTATTTTACAGGATTTTAAAAAAGCAAGAACTTAGTCTGTCATTCTCGCAACAGCATTAGGGGTTAGCAATAGCAGACATCATGACACTGTCTTATACAATCTGTAGCAAAATCCTTTTTAATTGCAAAACATCTTATAGCAACAGACAAAGATGATGAAATAGGAAAAAATTCATCTCAAGCTTATAGATTTTGATGAGCCATTAATGTTGACACTCATTAATTTAGAGGCTTTGAAGAACTCTTTTGAATTGGTAAATAATTCCCATTGAGTTTTTGGGATTAACTTATTTCTTGACAAAAAAATATCTAAAACTTTAGAGAAAGTGCAACTGTAGAATAGACAGTTGTTGGGAGGTTTTGCAATATTGTTATATGAAAGCATCAGATGTCTGTCTCAGCAAAAGTAGAGTGCATAGCATTTTTTGGCCTACAGTGCAGCAATGAACAAAGGAAAAAAGATATGCGTAGACACTAGTAGAGATTTAAACGTGCCGTCACTAAGCTATCATGCTGTATGCAGTGCAACCAATTCCAGTCAATGGATGGGCACCAGTGTTCTTTTTGATTTTCATATATATATATATATATATATATTTCAAAATTATTTTGTTGTTCACAAGAGTTGGACATAAATCACAAACCATGCCAGAATGGAAGACAATTGTTGATAACAATAAGGTTGCAAGTTTTTATATTCAGTGCATTTACAATGCTGATTATTCGAACAAAAACACCAGAGAAAGCATAAAAATCTTGAATAAGCCCACACGCATACACAATAGAATTACTGCCTTGGCATGTCCTCTTACTTAACACTTTCAGTACTAAGGTTTTTTCTACTGAGTTGTGTAGGCTTCGAACATAATAATGAGATCCCCACAAAACTAAATAGCATCACTGGAAAGCAAGCATTAGTTACAGCAGTTGGTGGAAGACAAAATGAAGACAAGGCGCCATTTTCAAAAAGGAGGACATCATGTAATTACTATCAGTTGGTGCTTAACAGGTACAGTAACAAAAGTGTTAATTAATATCCTTTAGCACTGAAAGTGTTACTAGGAAACAACTTATGGATTCAACAGAGAACTAAAACACAAAAAATTTGTTGTTTCAAGCTTTCAGGGGATAGAAAACTGTGTTTGAATCAAGATTTTTTCAAGTTTTATATTTATTTAAAATCATTGAATTAACCAAATTTTCTGTATTTTAAGTCCAGAATAATTGTGTTTACGAAATAGAAGCATCTGTTAATAGAAAATTTTTTTTTAATGTTTCAACTTTGATCATTTTATTACAGAAGCCTTTTAACTTGGTAAAAATAGTTATACATAAAATGAATGTTTCAATAGTGTTGCTTTCCTACAAGTGAGCACAGAAAATTTAAACAAATCAGAGCAATAGGTAATAACATGGAGGGTGATTATTAAATGGGGTTATGTCTGTTTTTGCTTCATAGTTAATCAAAGGATGTATTGGTCGCTGATTGAGAATAACTGCAAAGTGGGTTGCTATGAGAGGGGTTCTAAGAAGGGTAGAGAAAGAAAATAGTGGTGACCATCACCATGCCACTGGAAGCAGCAGCAGTCTACAACCATGTTTGCTTATATATATATATATATATATATATATATATATATATATATATATATACAAGCACAAGAGGAGAAGTATAGGGAAAAGGAAAGGCCAAAAGAAGAATGGTGGTGGAGGGTACAGGATTTTTAACTAGTGAGAAAGCCACACAGATTGATACCAACATAATGAGAATGAATATAATAATAATAATGTACTGTTCCTACTGCATGCAGAAACAAAGACCATTAGATGCTGCTGTATGCCCTTCCCATGCAGTACTCAACACCTATGCCCTTCAACAATTTTTGTAGTAATCACATATTTAGTACTCAAATAGGACAGGCCCAATTAAAACAGATAATTCTTTTTATTTATTTGCGCGCATGCGCGTACATATTTCTCCCAGAATCATTAACAATATCCATTTCCAAACGTTCTCTTTAATCTTTGAATAAGCTTTTACATTTTTTTTCAAAATTGATATTGTGCTATGTTATCTTTTAAAAAAATGATATTTCATTCTATCTATATCTTCAATGGCCCAAGAGAAGATACTGAGATTGAGAGCTCCAATTCAGGAACCCATGGCTTATAACAGAACGATACCCATCCAAATGCTAACAACATTTTCACAGACATATCTTCAATCTTCATCAATTGAGCTTCAGGATGTCACTTGGTGAAGACGAGAGAATTGTTAATCAAAATGTTAATTTCAGTTTCATTCAAGGTCAGGGCAAACTGCAAATAAATTTCTTGAAAAATGTTCTAACATCCAGTTTTAGTTGAATGATTTGATAACTGCTATCAAAAGAAAAATGGGAGTGAATGAGGATAGAAAAAGGATTCTTGAAATGTCTTGCAATAGTTCAAAAGAACTCAGAATGTGTTGGAAAAATACATGAATGTCCAAAATGTTCAAATGTAAAATTAATTCAGGATTTGCAAATATTGAAAAATGCCGAGAGATTTTTAGCAGAATAAGCAAATATTATTGCCATATTTTTTAATCAATACACCAAAACAAAATGAATTCACAGATATCATAGATTGAATTATAGCTTTAAATTGTTAAAGAATCCAGTGTTTTCTGAGAAACCTTTGTTGAAAGGAAGAAGAAATGAATCAATTTCATTACAGAGTAGATATAGAAGTGAAGTGTCACTATTTCAAGTGAGGTCCTCAAGTTAGTAAAATAACTTTCCTTTACCCATACAAATAGGATGGTTTTTCAAGCATCAAATCACTTTTCAATGCACCAAGACTTTGCTGCTGCGACAGCTGCACTATTATTACCGGCTGACATTCTTCTTGGGCAGACAAGGGAAAGTGGAGACAAGTCAGCATTTACAACAATGGACTCTTTCCTCTTGAATATAGTTCACAGACACGCAACCCTTGCAAAGGTGTTACAGGCCTAGAAGGCCATTAAAATTTTGGAGACACCACAAATTGTTTTCAATGAAGAAACATGGAACACCAACAACAAAAGGATGAGGTTAGTGAAAAGATTTGGCCTCGATAGCCGATTGTGTGATCAGCTGGTTGTTCTGTCAGTGTGTCTTTGGCACAGCTTAGGGCGACAGAGGAGAAGAGTTCTGCTCAATACTCTGCTCATGACATTCTTTGTAAGCAAACAATTCATGAAGAAAACTAAGAGAAATGGGTTGCAAAACATGATGACACTTGCATTAGGTCAGAGGTGAGTTGAATACAATTGAGAGCTTGGAAGAGTTGTGCTGGGACAGGCTTCTGCTTTTGATTGCTAACTACTTTTATTAGCAGGCACCTTCATTTTATTCTAATTGAAAAAAAAAAAAAAAAAAAAGAAAAAATGATATCATTGTTACCGTGTGTGTTCTAGACCCAAGGGACTTGACCAGTTTATTGATTTTATCTTCCTTCTATCTACCATAAAAACTAGATCTATGAAACTGTGTCAAGAAGATTGTTGCATAATATTCCAAAGATATATGGATTTATTTTAATAAACTCATAAATATCCACTTTATTCGTAGTTTCAAATTAAGTACCTTACTTTTTAAAAACAAAGTTAGTATAGTATAGTGGTAATTGAAAATATCTACTAAGTAACTAGTGATTGATGGGTAATTGATTTCTGCACTTAACAGTAAGAAAGATTGAAAGACTAAAGACATTTCCTTACAATTTTCTTGCATAAGGTTTGTTAAAATTTTCTAAAATTTCACCATCTATAATAATTGTTCATGAAGTTAACATTTGAAATATCTTTTACATTCTATCCTGAGAATAACGACAATCTCAAGATCAGATTTTAAAAAAATGTTTAGATAAAAATGGTAAATATATTAAGATCTCATTTTCTTTTCAATTTATAGTTTTGAGATCTGGAAATTCTTTGGGCAATTCGCAGTTCTTTAAATTCTTTTGAGAAAGAAACATGAGAGATTAAGGAGATCACAAATGTTCCTCAATTAGAAAGTATAATGTATATATAAATGAAGAGAATCTATAGAAGTGTTCAAAGATCACATTGCTATAGTAATGCTTCACTTGTGTTTTCTTGGCAAAGATCAAGGGACAATGTTCAGCAGAACAATTCTAAAACTACTTGAATGAATGGGATGAGCACGAAAGAATCAGTGGAAGTGAGGAAACAAATGGATTGGGAAAAATCAAATTTTAGAAGATAGCAAGAATTTCATTTCAGCTCTTATTTTATTTTGTTGAAGGCAGGAAATGAGACTTGCAAGTACAAATGGGTTCAAAAGCCTGACTTGAACAGTAAGCAGATGGAAGGAAAGGATAATGAGAACAATAGTAATTGAGTTCTGTTGAGAATTTCTGCACTGAACAAACAAAATAAAAAACAAAAATGCACTTTAGGAGAAACTATAAAGAAAAGAGAGTAAAAATAAAAATGACAGACACAAGGGAAGTAACCCACTAGGAAATAACTGAAAGCATGGGAGCTTTGGGAAGGTTGGCTAAAAAAGTTGAATGTGTACATCGGCAAAAATTTATGCTTATCATTACTATTATTGCTAATGTTATTACTGCTATCATAATTATTATTACTACAATTATTATTTTTACTATTTCTACCAGTAGTAAGTTAATGAATAGCAGTTAATGTTAAGTACTGCAAGTCAGGGATAAATGAGCAGCTATGTGTATCATGTTTACCTGGTTCACGTAGAATGTTATGCTGCCACTTTGTTGAGTGGCCACATTATCATGAGTACCCCGATACTAAAAGAGGAAAAATGAAACAACAATTACACAACTAGTGTTAGAAAATCAACACATGAAGTAGAAGGCTTTGGCAATAAAAGATAGCTAATGTCAAACCAGTGGAAAGTTCAATTAACTGGCCTTTGGTGACCACATAAGGATCACATGATAGAGACAACTTTTAAAAATTCTTTTATTCTCCGATAAAACAATATTCGGTTTATACTATACAGATTTGATATTTTTAAAACTCAAGTCAGCATTAATGCCCTTTTGTCAAAATTACAGAGAACAAATCTGAGGAAATATACACCAGTTTCTCCTCAAATATTCTTTGAACCTAAATGAAAATTTTATGGAGGCCTCAACTCAAATTGCACAATTCTTACAAAATCCATATCACCAAAAGTGACTGCTCAGAAGCTGGCTTTTATTACTCCACAAACAATACATAAGGTTTTTTCTAACCTTTTGCATGTTTTTATATTGATTTTATGATCTGAAAATGCATTAATGCAGTCGATTTTAAAAATCCACACTCATGATATGGTATAAACCAAAGACAGACCATGATTTTTTTTTCTTATAGTTTACCTATGCACATATACTAAGAGTGAGCTGAAGTTCCCAATGCTCTTTTTTGAAAACTAAATACTGAATACAGTTGTTATCCCCCCCACCACTGGAAACTTTTGCACGCATGTAATATATGCTTTGTTTGTACATTCTCACCAGACAATCACAATTATCTGTTAGTTTTATCAATTTTTGAATATAGAAAATTTTTTTGCATTAAACATTGCAAGGTTTTGCCCAAATATATTTTGGTTTTATCATGTAAGAATTAGAATTTTTATCAAAAACTTGAAAAAACAAATTTTGTTTTTAACAAAGCCAGAGCTTCTGATGAAAGGGTCATGTCTAAACGACACAAGGTTTGAGGCAAGTAATAGATGCTCCTAAAAGAGGATATGAAAGAGAAATTGGTTTGAGTCTGGGATAACTAATAAGGGTAATGGGATAATTTTACCCATAATCTATAAGTACATCTTGATATGAATCATTTGGAATTTTTTCCCCACTTTTAGAATAACAAAAATGATTATGAAGTTTTTAGCTATCATAATTGATGAATGCAAAAGATCTATAATTCAGGTTCAACTTATGCTTTGATTGTAAACTTTGGGAGAAAATACAAAATATCTGAAAAGCAAGAGGGCATTAAAACTAAATTAATTTGATTCAATAAAGATTCTAAAAAAAGCCATTAAAAACTGATCAATAAGGCACCTTCATTAATTCATATTATCTTGTGTAATTAGGATTCTAGTTAGAGTCAGTACAATACGGAGCAAAACAATTAGAAAAAATGGTAACACTTCCAAGAGTAAAAGCATTTTGATTACTTAAACTTTCAATCACTAAATCTTCCCTTTAGCGAAAGAATGCATACTGCCGTTTATATTGTCTTTAAAGTGATACTATCAAATCAAAGTTTAATATGAACTGATTTTCTGATTTTTGAATTTTTTTTATCAATCTATATGAAGAAAGTTACGTAAAAAAATTTAGTTGTTCTCAGAAGATTTCTTTCCTTATTGTAAATCCACATGTGTTTGTTGTGTGGAAAGAAGGTAATCCAACCAAACGGTGGTATGAATTAGACAATATGGAAGTGAAAAATTTGAGAACAAGTATGCTACAGCTCAAAATTTTCTATCATCATTAAAGATTAGCTTAATGTATTTTACTGAGCTCACCCTAGTATTTTCAAAAGCACTAAGAGATAAAGAAAACAGTAGTAAAAAAAATGGTAACAGTTTATGTTCGTGGTGTCTAAGTTGACTGGAGAAATTTTTTGGTATGGTAAAATTTTTGGTAATGGTAAACAACAAAAAATAAATGATATGTCTGGTTTATACCATATCATGAGAATGGATTTTCAAAATCGACTGCATTAATGCATTTTCAGGTCATAAAATCGCTATAAAAAAAACAATACCAAAAAATTTTCTCCAGTTCACAACAACACCTTAAATATATAAACGGCTACAGTTATCTATATCCCTAAACACTTTTGAAAGTGCCAGTGCCAGTGTAGGCCAGCAAGTGTATGAAGCTAATCTTTAATGATAATGAAAAATTTTGAGATATGACACACTGGTTCTCAAATTTTTCACTTCCTCATTGTCAAATTGATACCAATGTCCATGTGTATAAAATTCA
>OY735209.1:53434218-53981718 GCA_963457665.1 Thysanoteuthis rhombus
CACATATATATATACATATACACGCACTCACATATATATATATATATATACACGCACTCACACATATATATATACATATACACGCACACATACGCACATATATATGTATATATGTATACATATATATATATTTATATATCTCTATCTATCTATCTATATATATATATATATATATATATATATATATATATACACATACACATGCACAAGCAAAGAAAGGCAATAAATATTCTGGTACAAAATTCCATGAAAATTTACTCTACATTAAATCTCATTTACAAACTGATTCAATAATATATATATATATATATATATATATATATACACACACACACATATACATACATTTATACATATCACACTATCATTGTAAAGTTACTCCAAAATCTTAAAGCCTTCATAAGGATGTAGTAAAATATCAAATGGATATGTGCCTTTGTTAAAGATCAGTTGCAAGTGCGAAATAATTTGTATTTGCAATATTATATATGACGAAATAAATTGAAATTTATTCCTCTCAAAAGGCTAAATTTTCACATATTCTAGAATGTCTGAGAAAGATTTTCATACATTCTACATTCTGGTATTGAAATATTGATTCATGTTTGGTGGTTCAAAAATTAATTTGAATTTCTGAAGCATAATTAATCTACAAGTTTTTGATTACATTTTTAAAATTTGAAAAAAAAAAAAAAAATTTTCAATTCACTTAGTCTGCTGTTAGTTTTCAAATTGACTGATATTTGTTAAATATGAATCAATTTCACTAAAGTCTGTCAATTGACAAAAAGTGTTCCCTCTAATAACTTTTGCCCTGAGTTACTATAACATCTCTTTGGAAAGACAGATCTTTGTTCTTTTTTGTAAGGATAAAAATCCCAATAAGTACAACCCCCGCCCCACCTCGCCCCCCAAAAACTTCAAAAGTAAATTAATACCCAAGTGCTCTATAACGTACCTGTGCTAGAATATTATACATTATATTCACATTGTGATCAACTGTTGCGATACAGTCTAAAATTCTAAGCAGTCTGTAAAATCATCCAAAACACTGTTGCTACCGCAAACCTCCTCTACTTACTGTTTCATTCAAGACAAACAATAAGAAAGATTTTTAGTTTGTATAAAATGCTCCTGAAAATAAGTGAACATCTTCCAGCCAAGCTTTTGGAAGATTTTGACATTAATTTTATTCTAGCTAATTAAAACATCATTTGAATTGCAGATCATGGTGTTGATGAGTGTGGTAAGGAGTGAATGGAGTTGAGTAGCAAAAGATCTTTAATTAAGCAATATTTTTGCTGCCTCTTTGCTAAAACTAGAGGACACCATTCAAACTTGGCCCCACCCAAGAGGGAGAATTTCCTAATTATCTCTTGAAAATTACTTTAGTAGGCCGATAATTCAGGAATTGCACAACAAAATCTTGAAATATTTTGTCATTGTTTTGCACATATATTCCGATATTTTACATTTTAAGAATTTAGTTTGCATTATATCCATAACTCTAAAATGCCACAACACATTTGTGTAAATGGTTGATGTTTCTGAAATATATGCTTTTGTATCCATAGCCATAAGAATTCCAGATGTTTGCAAAAATTATCATTGCAACCTCATTCAGTATATTTGTATTACATTTTTTTGGAGGCTAGTCAGTGTTTTAAAGAATAATCCTATATTAATCAATAATTCACTTATACCATTCAGTATATGACATATTCTATTGGATATTATGCCATTTTCCAAGAACAAACAAGACTTCAGGATGGAAATTACAAATTCACTTTAAGAGCAATTCAAATAAAATCTATGAAGATTATTCTTCTGTCTTCATACACAGCATTGAAGAGAGTGTTCTGCAATGAGCTCAAATAGTAGAATCCAAAATAGGTTTCAGGTAGCATTATTATTCCCTTTGGAACCAATAGCAAAACTGAGCAGTGCACACCAAACTGTAGTGAAGTCATATTTGGAATTGTAACCAAGAATACGAGGTCAAATGGCATAAGATAGAAAAGTTGAAAAACGAAAAACTGAAGTTCAGGCTCCAGGTATGAAGTTAAAGTGCAATTAGAGAATATAAATAAATGTGGATGATGCTATTCCCCTCTAGAAAATCCTTAAAGCCTTTTGTCACTTATTTACTTGTGATTTCAAATACATGTATTGAAAGAAAACCGAGAGAAACAATCTCTATTCATACAACAAAAATATTTGGAGTTTCATCTAAGATAGAAAAAACAGAATCCTAAAAATTAATCCATAAATTACAGTTTGCACTTTTGTTTTTGTATAGATGAAAGTGACAAGAGAAGTTTTGAAAAATATTTGAAATTTGATTATTTCCAAGAAAAACTTGTAAAATACAGATCTTGTTACTTCACCAACTTCATTTCGGTCAGATACAAACAGTTTTCAAACATGGACCATTCCTTATGAGATGATGGAGCATCAAAGACTGGTTCGAATGGAATTATTAGTTTTTATACATACACAAGAAACAAGACTTTCAAACTGGCTTTTCGAACATGAAAAACATTAATAACATAAAATGCCAAATTCTTTTTTAATGTTTCTGGAACTGAAAAAGCAAAACATTTATGCACATTTTTTTTTCCCAAAAAAGAAGAAAAAACAACACATAAGGGAGAGAGAAAGAGATAGAGCAATTTAGATGTTAAATAATTAAAAAAAATAGAAACAGAAGCCAATTACTTACATGTGAAGGAATGTACAGATCGAACACTGTGTGTGTGTCAAGGTCAATGGCATGGAAGCCTATACTGGAAGCGTAGATAACTTTCAATCGCTGATTCTCTTCAATTGTCAAGTCAACTAACAAAGGTTTATTTGTTAGTTCAGGTATGGACTGGAAAAAAAAGAAGAAATATTTATAATCAGTCAGAAGAAGGTACATTAGATATCAGTTGTTAAGCAATCACATAGATCATACGGTTTATGGTGAACTTTGAATTCATTTTTGCAATTATGAACCAATTCACAAAGATACCTAGTAAATACATTATTATCCTGCAATACAACTTAAGAGTAATATAATAGGAGTACATGTTAAATGCTGGAAGTGCATTTACTATGGTGAATCAATAAGACCTCAAACTGACAGTTATCAGCTGAATTTTCATCTTTTTTATCTGCATATGTTTTTTCATAGTATAATGTTCAATTTTAGACCCCCCCCCCCAAAAAAAAAACAAGGACAATAACAACCCACTCATGGTAATATGTCATTTCTATAAAATCCTTTAGGTTTCATCATCATCAGTCTTTTAACATCAACTGTTGGACATAGACCTTCCCTGGTATTTGTCACACCTCTCTATTATGGACATCGCGGAGCCATTACTTTCTGAATTTGTCTAGTTTGTCTCTCCAACTTGTATACTGCCTGCCTCGATTATGCATGTGATCTCTGGGGATCCATGTTGTGAGTCGTGATGTCCATCGGTTGTCTGCCATTTTTGCAACACAACCAGCCTGTTGCCATTTGAGTTTTCTAGTGGATTCTATGATGTCTCTGACTCCTGTTTTCTGCTGGATATATTGTGCTGTCTTGTGATCTCTCCATGTAAGGTTGAGCAAGATTTTTACAAGTGCACATTACATGCTTCTCAGTCTGCAGGCCTGACTCTTGGTTAGGTACCATGTTTCAGCTCCATAAATGACTATCGGAAGGATTCATTGGTTGTATACTCTTTTTAGGACTGATGGAATCTTCTTGTTTTTGATGATTGAGCTTGCACTGCTAAAGAGTTTGCCATCCAAGAGTGATTCTTTGCTTGATTTCAAATTCAATAAAAGTATAAATTATGGTTTCCTTATCATTGAACCTTTTATTGCAGATATGAAGTTCAAAATGCTTGATAAGATGACAATCTGTGGAGAAATTTCAAGTGAATATGGAGGACGCTGCAAGACAGTCAGCAGAGACATGTGGGGTTTGACACTGTCATGAAGCATTCTATTCAATCATGCACATTATCAGCAGTTAGAACAGCATTATGTTCCAATTTGAAATCACACTCAATAATTAGACTAATTTCTCGGAGAAACCATTGTTGCTCATGGTTCAAAAACTTCTAATAAACTAAACTTACATTGAAAAAAAGAAATACAGTTACATTAGTAAATCTCACTTTTAGCATTATTCTTAATGATGCAAAAAAGATGAAACGTCATTTCATGTGTAATAACCTAGTATTTCTTGAAAAGAGATTTAATGATGTATTTGATAATTAAAAAAGCCTTTGCTGTTTTAATATTTGTTGAACAGGCAAATATGATGGCAGCTACACGTTATTTCATGAAGTTGTTTCTCATTATTCTTTATAAATTGAACACTTCGTTCTTCATTTTTCTACATTAATTCAGTTACATTTTTTAACATTTAGCTTGCAAGTCAAAAAATGCAAGATTAATGAAGATAAATCAGATTCTGAAAATTATAAAAGTCCTTGAGCAAGAAAATGAAGGCACAAAAATATAATACAAAGTTAAAACCCATTAATAACATGAACAGTGGATTTTTTTCTGTCTATTAAGGATGTTACTTAGCTCAATAAATAAATCTGAGTAAAGTTAGCTTTATTTTTTGGTTGCAATTTTGCTTGATACAAGAACTTCAGCTCGAGTGAAAAACAGATTTATCTCATCTGACCAGAGAGTTGAGGCATCGATAGACAGATTACAAAATACAAATAGATAGGCAGACTTGGTATTAAAAGATAGATGGAATTTAGATAGATCAGTGAGGGCCAATAGCCACATGTGATATTTTCAGATATTCATGACACAAAATGTATAGAACTTTTCAAACAAAATTAGAATATATAAATAGATCTTATCCATTTCTGTACTTTGAAAGTGGAGGAAAATTAATATCAAGTGAGCTTAAAAGTGAATTTGTATCAGCATCACTATGTGAGTTAAATAGTTTAATCAGAATAGGTTTAAATGCACTAAAAAATATTTTATCAGAAACATCTATTGAATAAAAGTTATAATTAGATACATATTGAGAAGGAATTTCTTCTAATTCTATCAGGTTTGGAAATCAGAATGATTCACTGATTTTATAAGTCTATTTTCTGATCTACCCAGACGAAAAATTCTTACTGAACTTCAAACTTTTATAAATTTTTATCAATATTCCTTTCATTTTGATTTCAGTTGCTTATATTGCAACTATTTAGAGAGGCATTCTACAGCCATTAGTGAACAGCACTGGAAAAAAAAAAAAAGAAAAAAAAAGGGGGCTTTACATGGTTAGAGATTTGATCATTTGCAACCATTACCTCTAAAAGCTCAAACGGTAGAGCAGCTGTTTTACACAGACAGGCTTCCTCAAGTAAGAAGGATGTAAGTTCAAGTCTTGCTTTGAGAATATTCTGCATTTTTGATCTGCACTAATGGCCACAGAATGACTGAGTAGTTGCGATGATAAGCAACTATAATTGGGTTAATAAAAATTCAAGATAATATTCAATCAATTTTGTTTAAAGTATCAAGGTAAATATTAATTAAAATGAGATTATATCTCCTGACTTGATCTGAAGTTGGGGAAAAGTTATTTTCTAACTAAAAAAATAATCAATTGCTGCTTGTGATCTATGTTTTTGTCAGACTGAAAAAAAAAAAAAAAAAAAAAAAAAAAAGAAAACAATATTTACACTTGTACTCAAGGTTTTAGTCATAATCAACTATGTTATATTTAGAAATTATCAGCAGAATTGGCCATCCAGAAGGCGGTGATCCAGCGAGTATTATTAATAACAAAATCTAATTTGAGCTAAACATATCATGATGGAGTGACATAGTTTTGGTTAAGTATCCTTATGTTAGGATCATTATCAGTGGGTAAGATGTAGTACACGTCAATATTTCTACAAGTTGTAGAATGCCAACTGAAAGTAGACGATGCCATTTAGTGATCAGTTCTTAATAAGCTTGATAACTACATGTAGATTACAATGCTATACTTGGCAACCAAAGAAAGAACAATAAGCTACTTTCAGAGAATCAAACTGTGTTAAATAGCATCAGAATCTAAAGGAAATTATCTAAGTAGGTAGAATTAACGAGTGACAGCTCTAGTAGAGGTCATAGTATGACTATGATAAACCTATTAAAATGGAATCTCATATAATTTAATCATGGAGTGCAAATGAACTGAAATTAATTTATTCATTAAAGTAGTTCAAATCAATCAAAGTGAAACAAGAAAAAGTTACTGTTCAGTCTTGTTCACACAACTGCAGTAAACCAAATTTTACAAAAAGATGGAATTTTCCATTATGTATATAATTTTTTTTGTAGGGAAAATGTAGATCAAAGCTGAAATAGAATTTGAAAATTCTCCACGTCATTTGAGGGCATTGTTATTCTCCCAACGCACAGATATAAATATATTCTCGCAACATTATTGAACAGTAATATTAGAATAAAACATTGCTGCAATCATCAGTTTAACCTGGGTCAAGCACAGATTTAAATAAAATTGTTCAGAGAAAGTCCAGAACTGTTGAGTAATTTCAGTTACCCAAGAGTATAGAAGAAATGAAGTCGACTGAACATTCAAAAAACAGCCAACCAAAGCAATCGACTCATATGCTCTTGCTTCAATCTTATAGAGTAATGCAGTAGGAACCATCATAAAGTATTCAACTGACTCAAGTGCAGCATGGCAGTCAAGAGAGATCTCATCCAATCTCAAAATATATTATATGAATGAAAGGTATTCAAATATTCTTAGAGATTTATACTTGGACACTGCATTCATCCAAAAAGGTTTGATGCATCAATCTGATATGGCTTCCACAAAAAGAATAGACTGGACAACATACTTTCAATTCATTTTGGACTGCAATTTAAAGATCACACGTTTGTCAGTTCAAATAAACCACATTTTTAAGGATGTGTGCATAGTCCAACTATAAATTTTGCACTGTATCAAGCTACTATTTAACTGAATCAATCTAAAAAATTACAATTTACCAAGATAAAACAAATAAATATGTGAAAAAAAACAAGAGAGGTGGGGACAATGGGAAGCATGGGTTAGTTTCAAAAGCAGATAAATCCTTTTGTTTATAGTATCTTGAGAATCTAGAACAGTGAAATGGTAGGGAACATTTGCCTAAATGTTCTTTTTTCAGCAAGTCATAGCAATAACTTTTTAAAAAATTTTTTTATCTTTCTTGTTTTGGGTAAACATGACAAATTTGCACAAAAAAAATAGATAAAACTGATATTCAGGCATTTACAAACATACAGAGTTGTATGCAGAGATATGCTTGCAGTTGTGTTTCTATTTGGCAAACTGTATTTTGATCATTAATTTGAAACATATGGAAGGTGGGAAGAAAGGAAAGGTCTTTGCCAACAATAATCAATGCTTTGGATATAAACAAAGGTTGCAGGAAATTAATTGCCCAATCAACTTGTGATTGAATAAATGCACATGCATACTTACATACACATACATGTGTACCAAGTGTATGCTTGAGCATATAGGTATTTGTTCATGCCCATACAAATGTTTAGATTTGTGAAGGTAAGCATACCTATACATATCTAAGTGTGTGTATATTTTCAAGTACTTGAGTATCTATCTATGTATCTAAGAACAGATATAGATTTATGTATAAAGGAGTGTATGCATGTATATGTGTGTGGATACATGCAAAGCTATCCATAAATGGAAAACACAACAGCTGAATTAGTAACAATTGCCAATGGCAAAGTTCATTTTGCACATTTTCTCTCATTGTACAACAAGTGTGAGGGGAAAAATGAATAGGTTTCTTAATTGTATATTTTTGCTAGCTTTTTAATAGAAATAAAATAAAAGCTTTATTTCAAATGGTCTCAGGTTTTCCAGTCTTTGTAAAAGAAAAATGCATTTCTTTTATATGTAAGATTTATTTCTTGTTCAGGGTCAATCATAATTAATTTTGAAGTAGAAAAAGACTATCATTGAGAAAAGAGGACTATTATTTTTCTTTATGACTGATCAGAATAGAGCTACTATAAAAAGTTACAAATGGATTTAACTATGTTATCTTGAATCAATTACTATAAAAGGTTAATCAAACATTACATAACATTACATTCACTGTAGTACATATAATAAAATGCTGCATAACAATGGTAGAAAAATAAAGCTATGTATAAAATTCTCAAGATAACATCTTTGGAATTGATCACATGATTACAAGTGAAAAATCGGTTTTGGTTAAGAGTAAAAATAACTAGTATTCTAAGGGAAATGATGAATCATTGTTGCCAATATATGCTGAAGTTTATCATGTAAATTTAGCATAAAGTTATATTGTAAATTGAACACTGCTGAAAACCTAGGGAGGGAGGATTAAGAAAAAAATAATAAAAAAAGACTATCACACTACTGAGTGTGTGTATGTGTGTGTGTACGAGCTTGCATAATTCAAAATTCCTACTCTAGTCACCCTGAACAGATACATTGACAAATACATATATGATTGTCAGAACACATGAATAACTCAAACCCAGCAAAAATGCTTAAACCAGTTTATTGTGGGCAGTGATGATTAATGGGTCCCACTGAAGTGCTCATTCAGGAAATTTGCCCATCAACAGATTGGACCCTGGAAAAGTGCCCATCAGAATATCAGCCCACTACAAATTTATCAAGGGAGGAAAACTGCTAATCTAAGCATCATTCTCTTATTTTCTGTTCATTTTCAATCAATAAATATTTGGTTTTTCTTTCAAACACTGGTCATTATGAATTTTGTTTTTTTTCTCCGCTGTTTTGATTGTTTTCCCTTATTTTTATTTCACACTCAGAATTCCAATCAAGACCACCATAGCTAAATTGTGTCAAAAGTTTTTAATGAAACAGGCACATTTTCTCCTTCGTTACATTCCAGAGGTCCAGTGTGTGAAAAAAGCAACAGAACATACTTAATAATTAAAAATGAAAAGAAATAAAGAGAATGAAGAAAGAATCATCTTTTGATTGGCAGTTTTCTGCCCTTGATGAATTAGTGATGGACAGATTTCTTGATGGGAATTTTTCCTGGGTCCGATTTCCTGATGGGTACTTATCTGGTTACTACAATTAATAAAAAGAATAATAACACGAGATACATGTGAAAAGGTGTTTTTTCCTTAACCACCTGGTGACCAATGTTATTGGCGCATGTCGTGTTGGGGTGATCAATTAGAAAATTGGAAAAAGGGGTAATCAATGAATAAGCTACTTCTCGTCTTTTATTGGGCACCAGAATATCCAATTTTTAAAAAAAAAATAAGGGTGGACACAGATAAAGGACCAATTTAGCATAAACTTGCAGTGAAAATTGATCCCCAGCCCCAAAAGAGATTTCCCCTCTGCAGGGAGGAGTGGGTGCAAATTTCAAGCTTCTACATTGAACAGTTAAAAGTCAGAACATATGAATATCTAAACCTGACAACAGTATTTAAACCAATGTTGTGGGTAGCAGTGATAAATAATAACGCCTAATCGCAAGAATAAATGTCAGGTCATATCAAATGTTAAGTACTTTATGAACAATATGAAACCCCTGAGGTTTTTTAATTTAACAAAAATATTCTAGTGGATTGAAATGCTATCTTAAGAGGCATTACTCAGTAAGAACTTCACAGAAAGTAGAAATGACAAAAGAATTTTTTTTTCAATAGGGTGAATCTGAAAAATATGAAAAATAATGACCAAGAATATTAATTTTAAAATATAAAGAGGAAAGAAATGTCAAAGGAACCAGAAGATAAAAACAGTCTAGACTCAAGTAGATAAGAATCAATAAATAAATAAAAAAGAAAAAAAAAGATACTACAGTTCTGTAAGTAAATAAAGCAAAAAAGACTATTGTTGAACTGGCTGATGTAATGATAAAAATGATAGATGAGAATATGTTAAAGAAAACATCAACTTCTATACTTTTCGTTTTATATTGAAGCAAACAAAGTTATCCTTTTCTCACTTTAATAGTTTCCAAACAGAAGAGAGGAATGTATTCTTTATGACAACGTAGAGAGTAGAAAAAGAAATGAAAGAAGTTGAAATATCATTTCGTCGAGCGAATGTTAGTTCAAGTGAGAAGAAAGAACTTTGCATAGGTACAAGCCAATTCAAACAGATGATCATATGCTCTGCTACAAGATGGACATATGCAAAAGAAGGTTTGCAGGCAGAATTGAAAGCCGGTTGAAAGTAGTTGAAATGGGTAACATGCAAGTCAAGTTCAGGTCAAAAGGGTAGACAAAGAGAAGGGTGATAAGACAGCAGAGTTTGCTTGCTTGCATCCAAGCGGAGTCAGCTGCATATGCATCTTTCCACATGCATAATCATGACTGTGAGATGCTTTTTGACAAGATGCAGAAGGTCAATATGGATGGGCTACAAGAAAAGTACAAAGGTTATCTTGGGCAGAACACAGAGATGTTATGTTAACTCCAACTGACCCGATAGATCAACTGGTGGCCTGCCTGTCGCTTCTTTCAAGGTCACTGGTAGGGGTTCCCAAATATCAATTGGGAAGGAGCAAAATAAAGATAGCAACATACTGGTTTCACTCATTTTACATTGGAATTTCTTGGTCCCAATGTTTGTTTATCAAGTCAAAGATTGAACAGTTATTAATAAAAGGAAGAACAAGATATTATATAGCCTGTTGACAAAACAGATACATTGATCTAGAATGAAAAATACAGATAAGAGTTTCTTACACATACTTTTAAGTCACCTTTTCCACTGACGGTTTAAGAGAATGGTATTCTTACCAAGCAATTTCCAGACCTACACTCTGGGCACAATATCAAAGAAGCCCCAATGGTAACCAAAGATAAAGGGAACAGTATAAGGAAGAACATAGATATGAATATTTTGCTTGATTGGTTGCACACAAAACTGCCGCATGAATGGCTGCCAATACAAAGAGACTTCATTGCTTTACAGTTTCACTTTTTCTTTGATTTCTTCTTTTGAATAGAAGAAAAAAATTTAAAAGAAACACTGATTCTTAAAATATGAATTGTATCTATGTATATATTTTTGAGTCCATGTAAATGAACACTCTTGATTTTTCCTTGCTTTTTCTTTAGAATTTATACATTCCTATTTGTGCAGATAATAGCTTTTTCTGTCTAAACATTCATATGGAGGTCAGATGGGAGTCTGCACAAGATTAGCAAAATTTCTGTGAAGTAAATAAGAAACTAAGAGAGGGTAAGAGAAAATTGTCATATGTTCAAATTCTTTAGTTTATTCCCATACCTGTCAATGTAACCAATTTCTCAACCTCCCTTTTTTTCAGGGGGGGAAGGGGGTCTCTTCATTTATTCATTCAATTTCCCCCTGTAACAATAATGACTAACATCTAATTCAGGATTTTTTCTGTCAGGAAATGAGACAAAGAAATTTAATGATTCCTTGATGAAAAGGCTTTATGTTCAATGCAACTAAAAATCTAATCATAGTATTACCCCCCCCCAAACAGAACACTACAACATCATTGCCTGCATTAAGTAATGTCAATATTTTAAAAGGGGGAAGGTAGTGAATATAATTAAATGGTTCATAATAAAATGGTTCACAAGAAAATTCTCATTCATTTTTCCCTTTCTGGAAAATTCCTACAAATCTCAATACATTTTCTGGAAACAAACAAGAATACAGAAATTTCTTATCTACTTGTAAGGCGTATTCAAAAAAATAGTTCCTTTTGTTAAGAGTGTTTTGAAGAAGTTACAACAAATACCATGTTAAAATACTCGAGCATACCAGTACTTGTAAAGTGCTCCTTAAACAAAGGGGGGGGGTTAGAGCAACTGATAAAAAATACAGTTATTCATTTCCATCTTTCACATATCACAATAAAACCAAGGTTTAAATGTATAAAAGCGCAGGAGTTGTTAGGGTAGCCAAATCCTAACACAATGAGTTGAAAAAAATCTCTCCAAATGATGTTTTTTGGTAAACAGTTAAATTTTTCAATGGTTGCCAATTTTCAGAATGAATAAAGTATTTCCAAAGGCCAATAAGAGTTGGGTTTGAAATAGAATCTTATAATCTGAATTATAGCTGTAACATTTTCAATGATACTTCTCAATAATTTATATGCAAGTATGCTTAATGTAAAATTTAGGATAAAAGTGATGATTCCTTGAGCAAAAAACATGAAGCTGTTTCACTGATGAAGAGGACATGGGAATTGATTTAGGAGACAAACTCTCAAAAATCATACGTCTAGCAATGGTTATAGAGTGATGAAGTCTGACATCACATTTCCATGGTAACTGTTTTTAGATTTTTAAATGAGCCTTCAAAATAGCACTGATACCATAACACAATTATATTTATTGGTATAAAATCGTTCCAGTGTGCAATCATTATTTGAAAAGCCACTCTTCTGAATTCTACTGAGTTTCTAAAGGTCCAGTTCTAAAAAGAGAAGATGGATTTCTTTAATTGGGTAGATATTTAAACGGTTTCGTGACACTTGACACGTGCAGTTTATAGTTAGCTGCAGACATAATGCAACATTTATTTTAGAGTGACAAAATAGTGTGAAATCCATACATACAAGTGCACATCATAATCATATTAACACAGTATCTAGGGCCTTAAACGTTTGTGGTGGTGCAATAAACATCATAATTATTTTTAAAATTATTCACATCTGTTGAGAGCACTATATACTATTCAGGTGTTTGTTATTTTATTCCATAGTCTGACTGAGCATCCTACTAAATTTTTTGGTATTTGATCTACTTATATTTACTTTTACTGTAAGTGTAACCTCGCTGTTTCTTGTACTCCATTCAAGTGAAAAATACATTAGGGTCTATTAATTCTTTTGTTTTGTTTCAAAATCATTACAGAAAATATGGAAGAAATTCCATCAAACAAAGCTTTACTAGCTTGGAATAATTGTATGGAAGTTTTTTCAAAAGAATACGTTATAAATAAATACGGTAATAAGTAAATTATCAAGCTGTGCCGAATAAAAATCTCATGTGTCAGTTCTTAAAAAATATTGTAATTAAATTATGATACAAACGATGAACAGATTTGGTGGATAGGTGGAATTTTTTGAATTGAAAAATGATAAAAATACCTAATATATGAAAATATAAGGGTGGATATTGTTTTTAAGGCATTGCACTTGATTTGTGTGCTTCCAACCAATTGTTTTACAAATGAAATTTTTCTTATCATAAATGTTTGGTGAAAGAAAAATGCAGTCTCTTCTCCAAGAAACAACAATTAGTTTTGGATTTAATGTTTTCTAGTTAGTACAGATTTACATTATTATAATCATACATAATTTTTTATTGATCTCATTTTGCAAATGTTTTTTTATTTGCCATTGTTGACAACAATATCACATTTAACATCCCAAATTGATATGGTCGTTTGAGGGTACTGTCAATTTTAGCATAAGATATTGTTCTGCCTATAGTATAATGGTGGTCAGTTACACTATTCGCAATCGGATTTCATTTCCATTCAAATAATTGTTCATGTAATATTCATTCTTTCAAATGAAAGATCTAGCAAAACGAGAGACACCATCTCTCATGTTTATCTCGATATTTGGTGTGACATCACGCAACTTATTTTTCATGCTAACCTGAACGTATCCTCCAATAATTCTATCACACTAAAATGGTTCTACATGGCTGGATTTATAATGGTTTTCATCACCAAAGATACTCTAGGGCTCATCTGAAAGAAATATCATTAATGACAAAATGAATATTGCTATTTTTTGCTCAACTGCATGTCTGTTTGGATCCCCTGAACTGTAACCTTGGAAACGTGATGTTATACCTTCCATATTCTATTCTATTTGCCAAATAGACAGCTGAGTGATAACCAAAATAGTATATACTAGTGAAAGCCCTACAATTTCAGAAAGTAGAACCTATCTTGTTACTGGACTAAGTAGCCAATGACTAAAATATTTGTATAATCTGCAATGCTAAACTAAAAAAAAAACACATACCATTGCTACCAATATAAACAAACTGAATACTTTTTTTCCTATTCAGAAATGATTTTTGGTGTCGTTTACATTTCCTATTATTATCATGATGATGAAAAAGTAAAAATAAAGCAGAGTATTGTACTTCAATTTCAATCAAGCAAGCACATTCTTCCCAACCATGATACTGACCTTGAATATTTCAGATGAGAAAAAAAACCTTACCTCTCCTAATAACAGCTAAAAGAGAATTTTTTTTTTTTTTTATTCTCCAAAGAGTTGCAGCTTTACATTTTACTCAAGTTGATCAAGTGATTTATGAAAGTCACTCTGATATAACCAAGTAAATATTTTCCTGGTAAAACGGTGTGGTTTTAAAAGGAAGCAGCAAAGGAGAAGCTGGCAAGGAAGCTTTTCTCTCCTATAGAATCTAAAGTGAAAGTTTTTTTAATCTTGAAGTAAATTGGTAGCTGCTATGTTCTTTTAAGCTTCAATCAACACAAAGAGGTCAGTCAAAAGATTTTCCAAAATGTAATCACCAGATTGAGAATGACATACAAATCAATGATTTAATTTTGGCACTTAAAGCATGACCAGCAAATGGTTTGTACATACATGTTACTGTACATATACTCATCGGGTGAAATGCACTTCTACATGGAAGGAGAACAGCAACAGGTTGTTCCCGACTTTTTAATTAGTAGATATTTTTATAGTAAATCAAAGCCGGAAGGAATGCCGTGAGATAGGAAAGGAAGAAAAACGGAGCAAATTCCCTATCAATATATTGATTGTATTACAACAACCTTGGAAGTAGAAAGTAAAAAAAGAGAAATGAACTAAAGATAGCATGGGAGAGTCCCCAATCCATGGAGTTGGGGGCAGTTTAATAATATCTAGAAAAGCAGAATATTTGCAAATTTCAGCTTGATTCCTTCCCCCTTTTTTTTCTCCCTCTGGCTTCAATTTTTTTGGTGTGTTATTTACAACACTGCTAGCCACTTGAGATTAGAATATTGGCAAGGTTGTGTGGCTTTTGGGGAGGTTTTTTGGGGTTTTTTAAATCCTAGCTTCCCAACTTCCTTTTCATTATTTTCCAGTCTATCTGCAATGGTTTTACTGATTTCATTATCCAATGTCAAACTTGTGGAGAAGGAAGAATGGTGATAGAAGTGCTGCAAAAGGTCTTCAAGAAAGCCATCTGCTATTACAAGGAATAGGAGTGTACCATAAGGAATCTAAGGAGCTAGTATATTATAAAACTCTCAGATGGAAACAAATACCTCTTGAAATGGAAGGAAAGCAGTTTGATAAAAAAAAAAAAAAAAAAATGAATACGAGAATTTTTCTTTAATTCTGCCTTTCTATTGACAAATATAACTTTCCTTAAAATGGTACACAAAACTTGAAGCTTTTATCAGTTCTTACAAGCTGATGCATTCGAAGTTGTGCATCAAAAAAATACTTTAATAGAGAGAGGGGCAAGGTGACATTCATTGCAAGTATTGAATGCATTTCCCCTCTAACCAGAGGTTTACTGCTGTGCAATCTCATCCTTTTCTTTGCATTACTGCTAGCAATGTACCATAAGCTCACCATTTACTAGCACTGACCATTACGGGAATGTTTCCTTTAAGATCTTTGGAAGGGATCCTATGAGTTAAAATACGGATATGGCCATTACCCGATGATACCTATTGCATGAAGATATTATTTACATATCTTTTATATTTTTTTGTTTCCTAATTGCTTCCAATTCTTTCGTGCATTGCATCCATCTTTAAGAAGAAAAGTTTTAGGTAAGAAAAAGCGAACAGAAACAACAGAACCCCCAGAAATTGATAATACACAACCACAATATCAGTATACATATTCCTACCTAATCAACCCTTTGAAATACATAACTTAAACCATTTTTTTCCCAAGTGGAGGATGTATGGAATTTCTCTCTATATATTCATATACATGCATTTGTATAAAATGAGTTATTTTTTATTTTAATCCATGGTTCTTTCATCCAATTCATTTTGCTTTTTTTTATTGCAACTTTAAGCTTGTTATTCTGTGACCGTTATGCATTTCTGACCTACACTATAAAATAACAAATTGAGTAATAAGAAGCAACAGAAATAGGAGGTATACTTTACTAGTCGAAATGAAGAACAATAACATTTTTTATCCAAGAAATTTAAAGACTATTACATCGAATACTACAAGTGAGAAGACAGAACAATGTAGTGGCATAATAGAGATTTGAAGAAGAAAAGAATCTGATACCAATCATCAGCCTTTTGATGTCCATCGCTGGACAAGGACCTTCCCCAAGATTTGCCAGACCCGTCTACACAAAATCAATAATTTGTGTATCTGTTTGTTTGTCTACCAAGCATCGCAAACAAACAGAAAGTCCAAAAGCTATGATTTTTTTCCATAGATATTGATTCAACCTCCGGATCAAAGAGTGTTGGAATTTGGAGGAATAAAGAAAATAGAAAAAAAAGTAAAGAAGCCTATCAAGGTTTCATCTGGGGGATTCAATTTGCAATGCAATTATTATGCTAAACTGAGCACATATTTTATATATGGTGACTATGGAGTTTTGACCTAAAGAGCATCAGTCCATGTTCCAACATTTGTTTTTGAAAAAAAAAAAGAAAAAAGTAGCACGACAGAAAGTGAGAATGTTTATATCTGAGAGAAAGAGGATGTTTTCATACATGAGATAGAGTGAGAGGATGTTTATGAATTTTTCCCCTCATTCTCTAATACAAGACCAAAAATCTTTTCATGTTTGGAAACTTGTTTGTATCTTTTTTTAAAAATAAAGTGTAGTCTTTAAATGAATATTCTCTTTGCTATCATTTTGATTGGATTCCAAGTTGAATTCTTCTTCATAAATGAAAATTGCTTCTCCCCTTTATTCTCTATTTGTATAAAAGATATTTGCAACAAAAAATTAAAACATTTTTACATTGCTATCTATTTGTTTATTGATTTTAAGGAAATGCCTCTATGGGTATCTCCATAAACAATTTTACATAAGAAATATGTATTCAACATATCTGCTTTCTTGAATGTTCCAAGATAATGTGTTTAAAAAAAGAAGAAAGAGAAAAAAAAACTTTTAGCGAGAGAGCAAGAATATCGACATGTATGAGAGAGAAAGAGCGAGAATGTCGACATGTATGAGAGAGAAAGAGCGAGAATGTCGACATGTATGAGAGAGAAAGAGTGAGAATGTCGACATGTATGAGAGAGAAAGAGCGAGAATGTCGACATGTATGAGAGAGAAAGAGTGAGAATGTCGACATGTATGAGAGAGAAAGAGCGAGAATGTCGACATGTATGAGAGAGAAAGAGCGAGAATGTCGACATGTATGAGAGAGAAAGAGTGAGAATGTCGACATGTATGAGAGAGAAAGAGTGAGAATGTCGACATGTATGAGAGAGAAAGAAAGAATGTCAATATGTGTAGCAGAGAAAAATGATTTTCTCGTAACAAGTCTAAGTTGAGTGAGGGGAAACATCTTTTTCCTTTGAGGGGTCAAAATCGGGGGAGTGGGGGATCCCCCTCTATCAAGGATGGGGGAGGGTTTTAACTTCAAAAAAATGATCAGCAGGGGAGGAACTAAATTTTCCCTTTTCACAAAATCTTCATAAAATGTGTTTTCCCATGATTTTATTTTTGAATTTAATTTCCCCCAAGCAGCGCTAGGTACCCCTGTTGGTATAAGTTACATGACTAAATTAGAATGATAGCTGCTGGTTAGCTTTCATAGTTTAATTGGTAAGGTACTGTCACAGCAAAGGACAGGCTCAAACAGATAAGAATTTGAATCTTGCTGGAAGCTCACTCTTTACTTTCAATCCATACCACTTACTCAACAGTTATAGAATAACAACCAAAGTATTGCAATGAAAAGTAACTGAAACAGGGTGAAAAAAATACTAGTCAAAATGAATAATAATGACAATGCTTCATCTGAGAAATTCAAAGACTATTACAACACAATCATTGTAATAGACATAATGAAATCCTAATAACATTCTAACTGGACAGCGATGTTATCTATCATCATCCACGTTACATCTATACTTGGCTTCTTGGGCAAATAATATAAAAATTAGCCATCATATTGGTACCATCAGAGATACGAACTGCAGAAGGGATCAAAAGGAGTTCTTCAATGCATAAAAATAATAACGATATTATTATTGTGATGTACTATTGATTTAAAGCCACTGCAGATCTGTGGCAAGTGAAAATATTTAAATTGAGATGGTAAACATTAAACAAGCTCAACTAATGATACCAACTTTATTGGACATAAGAAAAGTTCTAGTGCATGCAACAACTTGAAATTTTACACTTTCTTAGCATATTTTGAATGCATGTGCACAACACATTCATATCATTATATTCACTTCATTTCTCCAGTCTGATATAATACCTGGAAATGAACGTAAAGGTTCTTAAAATCATCCATTAAAACAAAACAAATAAAATAATCAAGTCGTGATATGAAATCCAGGGGCAGATATGTCTAGGTAATTAGAAAACAATTAAGCTAATTTTACAAAATGTTTGATCTTGTAAGATACCACATTACGTAAACTAAACGTCCATCACAGTTTACAATGCACAGTAGCAAAACATGTTGGAATCACTCTTAATAATAGCTGGTATGATGATTTCCATTTCACAATATAACAGTTGGTGATCCGTTGTAATCCACTGAACAAAGGTGAGATGATTTGGGGCAAGAACTTAGCAGCATCTTCAATTGCAGTTTATAATTAATTTGATATTCTGAAAACATTCTTTGAAAAGATTAGAATAAAATCCTGTGTATCCAATTATGATTTTCTCTAGATAATTCTTACATCTCATTTACGTTTGAATTTTGTCAGATTTCAGAGTTCAAAATTTTCTTAGAACCCTTTTCATTTCTCATGTTTTAAAAAGATCTATTCATACAGATGAACTATACCTGAAGTGATGGTATTGAAAAAACATTGCCAAGAAAAATTTTGAACAAATCTATGCCCACTTCTAAATAAATAGAATTCATGGTGAACTAATGAACCAAAAGTAATCATTTTGTTAATCATTTTTCATGTCTTTTGACAAGTACTCAAAAATAAAACAGTCACTGCAAATGAATAATAATGTTCATGGATAGTAATTGAAACTGACAAAGATTGTATCTCCTTTTTCTATCATTCCTTTTCTCTCTTCCAATAAGTTTTTATTTTATTTACAAGTATAGATTTTCAACTGTTCATAATTTTCTGGATAAATTCCATTTGATAATGTGACATGGAGAATACATAATACAAATGAAAGATCGATCCTTTTTTTGGTGGGTGGGTGGGTGAGGTTAGATGGGATTTTCTTTTTCCAGCTCCTCTTTCCTTTCTTGTATATTTCAGCCAATTGTCAGCAGCTTTATAGTTGTCATTAGAGACCAGGATAGAGATAAAAATAAGGGAAAGCTAATAAAACAAAAAAAAAAAACAACAACAAAAATAACAGACCTCCCGCCTCATTGTTGGCATATCTGGTTTTAATGCACAAGTTAAAGCACACATATAATTAAACAGAGATCCCTGATGGATTGATGAGAGAACAACAAAGAATCATGTAATTTGAACAGGAAGGCAGTGGGTAAGAGATATAATTAGAATGTAAGTCGTTTCAAATCTACACTTGTACAATCATTCCTGCTGGCCTGTAATTTGCTTCCCTGGGTTTATCAGTTAGAATGCAATAGGCAACTGCAATAAGTGCTTAGAAAAAGGGAAAGGGAAAAAAAACAAAAAAACAACAGACTGAAGTATAACATGGTCGTGAGTTGTGGTGTGAGTGAGGACAATGAAAATATATCTAGTTTAAGCATTCCACACTTGTATTCCATGCATGTCTTTTTCACTAGCATGAAAGAGAAATATTCAATGAGCTAAGTCACATCTTATATTTTCTCTCATTTTGTGAGTGGATGATATATATTGTACTTCCATCCCTGTAGTAAACTTCTGATTTGTTATTTCATTCCGCTAAAGTATCAGTCTCCTATCTAATATACAAAACTTAATGTATCCAGGATTAGGAATGATATTCTCAATACTAGTAACAATAAGTGTGCATCTGCTCCTCTTTTTAGTAATGTAGCTGAATACATTAGACCATCTTTTCAGATGAAATTGAATTGTTAGAGAAAGGGATAAACATTCAGTAAACATGAACCCTTGCAAGACACTTGGAAAACATATTGCTAAAAAACAAAATACCAGTAAGATTTGGATCCATAAAAGGCAAAATTGAAATATTCCTGAAATTTGTCTTTAATAAGTTTATAGCTTAAATCATATTTGTAATACATTGTTTTCTTGCCTACCTAAAATCTACATCCAGGAGACTTGGACTGTTTAGATGATATTCAAAGTTAGGTTTAAGTAATAATTCATAAATGGTGAAAGAAGCAAAATGGAAAAATTTTCATTAAAACATGATGGGATGTTATCAGGTTCAGGGTGTAATTAGTTTTTTCTAAAATCAAGTTGGTTGCTCCTTAAACCTAAAGCAACCATATTGCTATTGATATGGCTACTTGAGGAATGAACTTTCGAACTAAAAGAGCTATATCATCAATGTATTACAGTAGCACATGAATCAGTAAGTAATAAGAAAAAACATGAACCTGCATATTAGCATGTCTTTGGTTATCTGTCTACACTTATAAGGCCTGAAACGACAATCTTGACTAGTAAGTGCAAGTTGATGAAGAACTTCAATAGTTGGCAGGTTTTGTAAAAGAAGCAAAGTTGAAAGGAGCAAATTGTCTTGTCACCTTTCCGTCAGTACCATTTGTAGATTCTTGCAGTACTTCAAATGGATGAATGAACAAATTTGGCTTGCATTGGCACATGTTAGGTATTATAAGAATGAATTATTTTGCAGAGAACAAATCCGAAAATGTCCACACAAATAAATGAAAGTAAAGAGAAATGAAATAGAAAAGTGAAGATAGTGAAAAGATGATGAATAGGAAAAGCAGAAAATTATGAAGGAAACAAAAAGAATAGATTCCATTAGATTCATAAGAAACTGAACTCATTTTTCATTCACACTCAATGCCTTCATAAGAGTCCTAGCAGACTAACATGCTTTAATAGATTGTAAATGTTTTTTTCTCTATCACTTATTTCCTTTGGCAAATTCAGAGGAAATGATGAGGAAGCCATCACAAGACAAAAATGGAGGGTTGTAAAATAAGTTTGGTAAAGAAAGTTGAAGGTAGGATGAGAAATATGGACTTTATCTTACCAAGCAAAAGTTCAGACTATTCTTATAAGGATTAATCTTTCAAAATTTTGATTATACTTAGTAAATTTTATTTTCAAGATAATTTTTCAAAGACTTATGTATACACATACATCTCAAAAGATTACTTACAAGTCTTATTCATATCCTAAGAATAGCTTTTACTAAAGAACATATTTCTGCAGGCTCTATTTTGAATAGGTAGCAGAGATCAGGTGTTGTTGTTGTGTGTGTGTGTGTGTAGGACTTGATAGAAAATGAATTGTTAATGTCTTACTTCTGCTGAAAGATTAACTAGTGTTAAATCAAGTCTCCAATGTAAAATAGTCATATTACACTAAATTAAATCAGTAAGAATTCTACAAATGCTGCATTTTAATTCATATTATAATGAAGATAGTAATTATAACATCATGGGAGAAAAAAAGACTAAAAAAAGTAAAATACATTTTGATGTAAAGCTTACATTTACTTTTTGTGTAGCTGATTTTTTAAAGAAAAAACTTTTTTCAATGCTCATCACAGACGATATTTTGAAATTATCAATTTTTTTAAAAATAAAAAAATGATTTTTTTTTTCTTCTTCAATACTGATTTATGCAAAACCCATACCATTTTAGCATTTATTTCAATTTACATAAAAAAGAAATGAACATAAAACTCTAATGCACAGGGTGGAAAGAATGATGGCAAGGGAAACCAGCAGAAAGTAAGAGGGGAAAATGAAGAATGAATTCCTTCAACATGGCAAGCAAAGTAACAGATGTGAATTGAATTAACAATAAAATTCAGATAATATAATCCTATTAGTGCTGATCAGTGTTTGGTGGAGATGGACCCAAAGAATGAAGGATGGCTGTAGTAGTAATGATGAGTCATCCAATAATGAATGAATGAGTGTGAGTAAGGAAGGAGCAAATGATGGATGGATCACAGCAATGGTAGGATGCAGTTGGAGAGGTGGTAGTGAGTAGTGGCATTACTTGTATGTGCATCTAAGTGGAAATGAGAAACATGTGGGGGATGGGGGATAGGGCTGACTAGGAGTCCATTGCCTCCTTTCCTCGGCCACCAAGCTATGTTCTGCATCAGTCCTGGATGCACAGTGGAGATCGGCCGGGGAAAAATGTTCAACAGCTACAAAAACAATAACAACAAAGGCAAAGAAAGGGATAGAGAAATAGAAATAATGTTTATTGAAGAAGTGCTCAACATTACAAAAAGCTGGAATGTCGAGTAAAGTTCCTCCAGAAAAGAGAAAAAGAAATGAAAGAAAAACAGAGGAAGCATCTTAGCATAAGTTAGGCTTCAGAGTCTAAAGTTGTTTTGACTCCCTTTGGGGAAATAGAACAAAGCATCATTAATCATGCTGACACTATTACTACTATTAAACCACCTACTACTACTGCTGCTGCTTCCAAAATACTGTTACTTTCAATAATGATGATAATGGAAGTTGAGTTGAGCCATGGATATTTTAGGGAGATAGAGGTTACATCAACCAGCAGGAGTAGCTCTAGAATCCTCTACCCAAGATACTCTACTCTTGCCCAATTGGTTGAAACTACTGATATGGCTACTCAAGTGAAAATCAATAAGGGGGTGGAGAGGGGATTAAAAGAAAAAATAATAAAGAAAATTGTATGGGTTGCCTGGAAGACCAAAGGCTTGAGAAAAAAAAAAAAAAGTTCAAACATCAGGGAGGAACTGTGAAGTGGTGTCTATTTCGGAAGTTTCTGAAAAATCTTTGGATACATAAATCCCCTAGTGCAAGGAATGAGCAGGAATTTATCAAACGAGGCATGAACGATAGAATAGTTCAATTACACTTCCAATTTTAACATAAAATCATGCTACATTTAGCAATTTGATACTGACTAAAATTATTATGCTAAAATGTACAAAATAGTGAAATTTAAGATTTTTGAGATAAAAGACACTCAAGATTTGTCAAGTTTATTACATATTTGAAAAGTGTAGCTTTAAAATCAATGTTGACAGAAGTCAGAAATATTGCAATGGTTTCCTCTTGTATAACTGAACAATTGAAACAAGCATGGAACTCAAGTAAATTGAGAGAGCAGAAGGGGAGATTGTGTACAAATAATTTTAGAAAACTGACGACTTTAAAACCATTTTCAGACTGAAGTTTAATGAATACTTTTTTATCATTTTAACTGTAAATATCACTGTTATAGGTCATGAATATTTTTCTTAGTACTATAAATGCAAAACAATAGATCCTGCATATGAAAACTTTTAAAATAGACTAAAATTCTTCAAAATGGGTTTTTAGTTAATACAAAATTTACATTATACTTACCAATATTTCAAATTTTCTAAAATTCAGTCAATTCCCTAAGCAGCTGTTTATTTAAGACATTCTGCTTAGCAGTAATGATGTTATAAACAAAAATGTTACTTTTTGAAAAAAAATCTCTTTAAAGAGGTTTACTGCAATTGGGGGGCAAATTTTTAGTTGAGATTATTTCCTAAGTTCAACATTTTGATTGAAAATGACATTGAATAAAATAACCTATATAATAGATAGGACAGTTTATATCCAACAATGTGATAATTGTAGAGACATTTTTATTAAGAAACAATTTGTCCAGCACCGGTGTTAACTAGTAGCAAATCTAGTAGCCGAACACATAAATAAAGAAAATGAACGTCATGCTGGACTTGAACTTGCGTCCACAAGGAAGCAGTCTTGAAGTGACTCTGTTTTAACCACTGAGTTAATGATACTGTTGGCAGACAGGAGCCCGATTCATGTGTGCGAGCCAGACTCCAGTCTATGTTTGTCTTCAAAACGTGACAACCGCAAACTCAGTCTTCAAATGTTATATATTACTGCTAGTTGGATTTGGGTGAAACACCTGCTTCTCATCTACTAGTCAGTCAAAACACACTCACTCTGGTTTCCATAGATCTTTTAGCTTAGAACACATCTTACAGTACTCAGTCTATAACAGCTGCCTCCTAGATCTCAACGAGTGGGGTAATTTGTGTAATATGCATGCACCCGACTCCAGAAGGCACAAAATGGCTCTTTCCCTTGTGCTCGCACTCACTTCCATCCACATGGTGACAGGCAAAAAATGCAAGCAACATAGAGCTGTTTTCTCCTCTGATGATAAGGTATGTTAGCAGTCTCTTCATTACAGGTAAGGCATCCATTTTCACTACTGAGTAACAATTATAAAATCCATATTTTCCCTAAAATAATAGTTGGTTATTTAGCTGTTAATATATTATATGCAAATATGAGAAATATTTTATGGAGTGATAACCAATCCTTCCTATTTAGTTGGGCTCTGATTTGGAAAAAAGTACAGATGTCAAGGTATTTCAAACTAAAATTTGTTTAATGCTTGATACAACATAATTCAAGGGTGCTGATTCCAAATCTGCTTCATGACATTTTTTATTTATTTTTGGTTATTAAAGGACAGCTCATTTAAAAATCAGTGCTTAAATTGCATTTTTATGTCAAATCATATGCAGTCGCAGCAGATTAGAGCTCTAACCTGATTGGATGAAGGATCCTCAACCATAAAGATTGCATCGAATCAATCAAATGAACACTGATGGGATGTTTATTGAATAGGAAAAAGATGATAGTTTCTTTTAAACTTATATCATACCTCTGCCAACAAGGTTAAGAAAGGTATATTTATTCACAACTTTCAGTCTATCTGTTCACAAAATATCTCCAGAAGTTCTCAATGAATTTCAATTAAATTTTATGGAAGGGTGGGCAATGGGCTACGAAGAGACTAAATTTTAGGAAAAATTCAGGAATTTCTTCTGACTACATTGCAGCTATACATCCACACCAAGCAATATCTTCAAAAATTCTGAATGGACTTCAATAACATAATACAGAAAGGTGGGCTATGAGCTTTGACAGAGTGATAAAATTTGGGGGCAGATCCTGGAATTTTCCAGTTGCCTTCCTTGAATTGTAGTGTTATATCCACACAATATCTCCATAAGTTCTCAATGGATTTCAATGAAATTTTCTGCAAGGATGAGGGGGAATTGGCTAAATTTTGCAGTGGATCTCAGAATTTTTTTTGATTAAGAGATTATTTCCATACGTTCATGTATTCACCCACATTTATCCATAAGATATCTTCGAAAGTACTCAATGAATTCCAATAACATTTCGTCAGTTGGTAGGTAATGAGCTAAGGAAGAATTGATTGAAGTTTGAGTTGGATCCAGATATTATTTACATCTACTTCCTCTTCATCACAACTGTTTGTGAACTGGTTGACACTGACAATTGGCGGAGATATGCGCTCTCTGAGTGCTTTTTAAAAAAATTTCAAGGATATTTCCGTTCTTTGTTGTCCTCATCTAAAAACTGCAGGATCTCCAACATGGCCAGCAAGGTAATTTTGTGAGCCCTCCCCTACTCTTTGTTCCAGTGAGGCTCTTTCTGTGGTTTTCACTCATATGAAGTTCATTAAGTCAAGAGATAAAAAACCAATGATCTGATGACTATTTCAACTCCATCAATTTTGAATAAAGCTGTTCATCTGCTGTTAATACATGTTTTGAACCCAATTTACTGATACCTCTTGACAACTGAATCCATAGTTTTATATTCATGAGCATGACCGAGAACAATTGACATTGGACCAACAGCTCACTTGCTATTTGATTAAAATGACTCCAACCACTTTGGATTATCTTCTCTTCTTTTCATGAAAAATGTCATCCTTTGGATTCAGCCTGTACATCATGCACATCAGGTTCTTCAAATTTTGGTTCAGCAAATCTCACATGTTTCACTGGTGGAATACTTTTAGGCAGAATATTGGGAAGAGATAAGGTCCTAGGTGATGGTTTAGGGGTTTAAAGATTGCTAATTTTGGATGCTGAGTCATGCTGCCAAGCAGCAACCAGTGTTGCATGAAATGTATTATTTCCATCAAAACTGGCATATAGTATATCTATATCTATATCTCTAGAAAAAGGCACAAATAATCCTGGCACCAAATTCTCAGGGAGCACAGCTCCAGTTTCACTGTCCAAAGAATTCTTATAACTAATTGTGTGTATAGCTCTATTCAAGATAATCACAAGTGTTCAAGATTTTACTTAACTGGTATCAAGGAAGATCTTGTCCCGCAGAAAGTATCCTGTTTTCTTAGTCATCAGTACTACTGGGATTTAATACATCCTCTCTACCAAATAATACCTTTGAGAGAATATATACATTGTTAGGTGTTTATGAACATGCTGATTCACTTGTTGAAGACCTAAAGATGCCTGACCTCACTTTTAAAGCCACATGCGACAGAGATAGAAAAATGTTGTCATCTGCTTTGTAAACAGGAATTCAAAGATGTTTCTTTTCAGTTTCCCAAGCATGAAGAACTGCTATGGGATCATGTGAAAATTCTTTTGGTACCAGGACTGTGCCCTTGCCTTGGTCACTACTTTCTATATATGAGAGATGGAGATAGAGATAGAGAAAGAGATATAGAGATGGAGAAAGAGATATAGAGATAGAGAAAGAGATATAGAGATAGAGAAAGAGATATAGAGATAGAGAAAGAGATATAGAGATAGAGAAAGAGATATAGAGATAGAGAAAGAGATATAGAGATAGAGAAAGAGAGAGATAGAGATAGAGAAAGAGAGAGATAGAGATAGAGAAAGAGAGAGATAGAGATAGATAGATAGAGATAGAAAGAGATAGGGAGGGATAGATAGAGAAAGAGGGATAGAAAGAGAAAGAGGGATAGAAAGACAAAGAGGGATAGAAAGACAAAGAGGGATAGATAGACAAAGAAGGATAGAAAGACAAAGAGGGATAGAAAGACAAAGAGGGATAGAAAGACAAAGAGGGATAGAAAGACAAAGAGGGATAGAAAGACAAAGAGGGATAGAAAGACAAAGAGGGATAGAAAGACAAAGAGGGATAGAAGGACAAAGAGGGATAGAAAGACAAAGAGGGATAGAAAGACAAAGAGGGATAGAAAGACAAAGAGGGATAGAAAGACAAAGAGGGATAGAAAGACAAAGAGGGATAGATAGAGAGATAGACAAAGAGGGATAGATAGAGAGATAGACAAAGAGGGATAGATAGAGAGATAGACAAAGAGGGATAGATAGAGAGATAGACAAAGAGGGATAGATAGAGAGATAGACAAAGAGGGATAGATAGAGATAGACAAAGAGGGATAGATAGAGAGATAGACAAAGAGGGATAGATAGAGAGATAGACAAAGAGGGATAGATAGAGAGATAGACAAAGAGGGATAGATAGAGAGATAGACAAAGAGGGATAGATAGAGAGATAGACAAAGAGGGATAGATAGAGAGATAGACAAAGAGGGATAGATAGAGAGATAGACAAAGAGGGATAGATAGAGAGATAGACAAAGAGGGATAGATAGAGAGATAGACAAAGAGGGATAGATAGAGAGATAGACAAAGAGGGATAGATAGAGATAGACAAAGAGGGATAGATAGAGAGATAGACAAAGAGGGATAGATAGAGAGATAGACAAAGAGGGATAGATAGAGAGATAGACAAAGAGGGATAGATAGAGAGATAGACAAAGAGGGATAGATAGAGAGATAGACAAAGAGGGATAGATAGATAGACAAAGAGGGATAGATAGATAGACAAAGAGGGATAGATAGATAGAGAAAGAGGGATAGATAGATAGAGAAAGAGGGATAGATAGATAGAGAAAGAGGGATAGATATAGAGAATTTATCATTTCTTTCATTATATTGGTACAGGCATCCTGATATAATATGGTTATGAAATTTTTTTCTGGTTATGCTATTCTTTAAGCTAGTTTGCATGATCTAATTTCTGCCACATCTTACTTCCGTTCTATTATAAAAGATCAGTGGGAAGCAGTGTGACTAAATGTCTCATCTGGCTCACCAGATTGATTATTTTGTTTTGGTTTTCCATATCAAGTGGGAATAACAAAAACTGGAAATAACATAATTTATGAAAGAAATGAATTTGGAAAATAGGGTTTTGAAAATCTGTTCTGCTCAAATATGATCGTAATACTAGAATTATTGTTAAAAATCTGGCACAGATCTTTCAATGCCAAATGATTATCTGTATGAAGGATAAAAATCTATTCATGCATAGAGTGAACATAGTACTCTCCAAATATCTGTTTACTCCTAATTCAAAAATTGATGTGAAAATCTCAATTACATACTTGCTTTTGTGTTAAAACATACAAAAATGTAATTATAAATTTTAAAAACATTCATTATCCCCAGTTTTAAACACCCATGGATTGAATAAAGGGTTTGATTGAAAAAATAACCAAAAAAAACAGAAGGTTACCAACTACGGCAGACACCTGAAGAAGGCCGGAGGGTACAATGACTGGAGCACGGTGACTATAACAACCAAGATGAGGACATTAGATTGAGCAAATCAGAGTAATAATAAATGTTATTTTTATCAATCAATACTGAGGGGAAAAAAAACACACAAGCATCGTAAAGCACTGAAAATACTCGAGTGAACCAAAATTTCATCAGATAATGATGCCTGAAAAGATTGAAATCCAGTCTTTGCAAATTGTCATGTAAAAATGGATTTCATTGGTAATATAATCGAACATATGGTACACTCAATTGATAATTAGATAATAACAGAGAAATCTAATAATCAGGATCGTAAATTTTATGCCACATTCCAACTCAACAGGCTGACAACTGTTCATAATGAACAAAGGAATGAAAGTGGAAAGAAATGATCAATTTCAAACCATAATTAGGGGGCTGAATGATACCGTTAATGATATATTAGGAGAGAATTTTCTGAAGAAATTGAACAAAAAGTGTACACTGCGAGATGTTGTAACAATGATGAGACAAATATATAAGAGGAGGAGAAGGGAAAGAACTGAGATTGGGGACAGAGCTGGAAAATGGGGGTCAGTACCTTGAGGCCAGCCTTTATATAGAAATGGAAGAAAGCATCTTGTGTGAATATAAATGTCAGCTGCAAGGGAGAAGAACTTTGCTTTGCATCAGACTCTTTTCAGATGGTGCCTATAATTCAGTTGTACAGAAAGCAACAAAATGTGTGTATGCATATACATACGTACAAGAACCTACATATACACAATAGCATATATGCATACATGAATGTACACACTTATTCAATTTGTATCTTTATATGAATTTTCTTCCCAAGATTTGTATGTATACACTTCTATTTCAAATAGTTCCGATTATAAATCCATCATTCTCTCAAGGTGTGCACATGAACATACTATTTTTTTTCCTCGAAAGGATACAGTCAATACATCTGATATTCCTTAGATGTGCATGGTTGTAACAAATAAAAAGGCATGTATCCAGTCTACATATTAGGATGCTACAGATTTTAGAGCATAAATTGTGGTCATCACGTATGGAGCGCACATGTCTTCCAACGGATAATACAATAAAAGGCTACATGGAGAAGCAAGCTGTGCCTAATCTGTGTAGAGGCACATGGTTTGATTACTAATGTCACTTACAAATGTTGACTAAAGCGCAATACTGTTCATATATTGGTGGAGCTTAGCTTCTAGTCAACCATCTGCCCCTTTAAAAAAGAGTATAAGAACAACAACTTGGTGCTATCTATATTATTGTAGGTAAAATTATCTTGCAAAAGATTAACCACTTTAGTACAAAAACACCCAAAACAATCAACTCCACAATAATAAATCCTAATCAAATGTCTGTTTTTCAATGTCTATCAGCTTCTTAATTATTCCCTTTTTTTTTTTTTTTTTTTTTTTTAAAATCTACATACAAAGCTAAGGCAAACTCATTTTGTATCAAAATATAGAAGTTAAGTCATACTATTTTAATTTTGGTAGAATTATTTATAAATATCACTTGAAGATCTAATTTGCTATCGGAAGTATCATCTTTCTACACCTTTATTTTCAATTTATACATCTTAATTCTTCACTTAGAAACCAAGAACAACCTGTGACATGAAAACATGAAATGTTCACATAAATCATCGATTGTCTTTTGTTGGACATAGACCATCGTCAGGATTTGCAAGAGCTCTTTATCATAGGCATTGTGGAGCCAATACTTTCTGAACTTATCTAGTTTGTCTATCCATCTTGTATTCTGCCGACCTCAATTTCACAAGTGATCTCTAGGGATACATGTTGTGAGTCTTGATTTCCATCAATTGTCTACCATTTTTACAACATGAACAACCTATTGCCATTTAAGTTTTCTGATGTATTTTATGACTCAGACTTCTGTTTTTTCCCTGATGTATTGTGCTGTCTGGTGATCTCTCCTTGTAAGGTTGAGCATGATTCTTTCATGTTGCATGCTTCTCAGTTTGAAGGTTAGTCCCTTGATCAAGTTTTATGTTCCAGCTCCATTGATTGTATACCCTTCTTTCTAGGACTAATGGGACTATCTTGTTCTTGGAGGTTGAGCTTGCTCTACCAAAGGTTTGCCACCCTAGAGTGATTCTTCACTTGGTTTCTTATTTTGAAAATTTCATGGAGATTTGTTGTCCAAGGTAGATGTGCTATTTATCTTAATCTGCATCCTTTAGTTTGCCGTTATTTTACAAACTCCAAGTTATTCTATGAATACATCAACTAGTAAAATTATCAATTGAGAAATAATTAAAAATCAATTATTCATATGTCTAACCTAATTTAAGTTTTTATTTTCAATCCTATCCAAAACCAATTAATATCTTCAGAAAAAACAAAAAAAAAACAAAAACAAACCAGGAAATTTTAAAATATTTTAGAGGTGTGTATGGTGCCTAATTCTGTTTTATGAGTTTCATAATTTGGTGCATAGAATAGTAAAGTACAGAAACAAAAATCTCACTTGTAATAAATTGGAAAAGGGAGTTTTCTTTTTTAAATACTTTTTCTTTAAACTCTTAAACTCCAATAAGGTTACTTATAGAACAAGACCTTCTGTGTTTGCTGGAAGATTTACTGTAGAGGGTACTTGGCAATAATATGATTTTGACTCAGTCTCATTTCTGGTTTCTTTAAAACAGGGTATATCAACAAAAAAATAAAGTGCCATACTTGATAAATCATAAAATAAAAGCCTCTGAGAGGGGATTGTATTCAGTGCCTCACACTCAGAGCCTGGAAGGCGGCCTGAGAGTTTCTTCGATCTGTGTATTTTGTAACCTATAGGCTGATATTCATTATAAAATAAGTTGGGTAAATATAGAATAGTGTGCTAAAATTGTTATAACAGACAAAAACAGGATGGTTAAAAGACGAGGGAGTTTGTGCACTGTATATGGGGAGGAAAGAGAAAAAACTGCCATGCACTGCCTAATAAAATTCCTCTTGGAGGCCCTCCATTGAATAAAGCATTGAAGTAATTAATGGTTTGAATAAAGCATAGACCAAACATTACAGCATCTTATTTAGCCAGCTACTCTTGTCAATACAATATCACACACTTGGTTGCCTGTTCAAATTAATTCCTATCTGTATCAGCAACAAGAAACTTGTCAGATAAGTAATTAGAGTAAATGTCTACCCTAATGAACAAGAACATGTGTTCGTATGTGCATGCACTGAACGTCAGTGAGTGGAAATGGAAGTAATCATACTGCAATTAAGGAGAATTAGGAGGAAAAGGGTCCTTAATATGCACAGGAAATCACAACAAATAACGACAATGATGGTAGTTGAAATGATGATGAATGGGAGATTTTCACTGTTGGCACCGATGCTAATACACGAATAAAATATAACCAAGTTCAGACTGCTTTCATTACCAAATTCCAGCTTGCATAGAATATAAGCAATACTACTTTTCTTTCACAATGGAGACATATTTAAGGAGTTTTACTGATATTTGAAATTGTCAAAAAAGAGACAAATGGCAAAACATGATTTGTGTAGATATTTTTCTATTAGAGAAATTGACCAAAAGCAGAAATGTAATAGATGAGCCGAGAGAAATCTTTGTAAATAAAAATTCAAAGAGATATGTATTTTTTTCTATGCACAGATCAGAGAGATAAATTTTGCCACAACAAAGCTTCAAATTATACAAAAATGATAATGTAAGTGCAATAGATGGAGTTTCCTTAGATGCAATGGAAATATCAAAGAGCCATAGCATATTCATCAAATAATAGCTGGACCCATGAAGATTCTCCAGGTGTTGTATTTATTTATTCAATAATGTCATGCTCTTCGGTACAAATCAAGTAGCTTCAGTACCAATTTAATCAATTAACTTAAAATACGTCATTAGACTAAACTTGCAGGGAAAAAATAGATTAAAACGCATTTCTATTAATCAATTGAATTTTTTATGAGATGGAGTATTATAAATCGTTATTTATAATTTTTTGCTACTATTTACCATCATCCCAATTTTTATTGCTTCTTATTGCAACTGAACTCAGGCCAGTTTCTTTTTGGCAGTGAGTGGTTAAATTAACAGCACAGATCTCAATAAATAAATTCTGAGTGAGAATCAAAATCACAACACTCAATGCTGGATATGGTTCAGTTAATGCCTAACTGCTCTTATTACTGAGCAACAGGAATAAGTGGCAAATGAGAGTCTAAATCAGACACTGAAATTCATCCCAAATCCTGATCTCATAGTTTTCATTGATAGTAATATATAAAATTCATGTTGACTTTTATTGTTGTTGATTGAATTAAAATTCCTGAAGGAAACTATTTAAATGCAATTTTAATAATGTTTAAAATTGTGAGTGAGAAGTTAATGCTGTGTTTTGTTTACGTGAAGTGAACACTTTGATCTTGTACTAAAGGTTGCAAAAGGCACAATCCGATCAGGACCCTTCTGCTCTGAAAGTATCATTGCAAGTTTTAGCGTTCAACTTAAATCAAAACTGGAAAAAAAATTCATCAGTGGAATTTAAAATCAAAATATCAATCTCTGTGAAAAATCAATTTTACAAAAAACAGTGATTTAGAGTTTCTAGTTTTAGTTTGAGAAAAAAAAAAAAAAAGAAAAAGTCATACATTTTTGTGTCAAGATTAAAACAAACCAAAAGAAAAGTTAGACTAATTTATTTCTAATCGTGTATATAAATTCTGACTATAAAATTTTGGTTGATTTTTTATCTAAAAATAGGGAATCATATTCCCCAATAAACATGAAAAAAAAAAAAATTATATATATAAATAAATGTACAAATCAAAAAATTTCAATGAACTTTAACAAATTTTGATCATAATTTAATTCCTTATAGAAGAAGAAACAAACAAACTGGGGGTGTCAATTTTTTTTTTCTTCCCTATCTTCACTCCCTACTATCTTCTTATTTCCCAAAGCCGATCATGCCTGCATATCTTCATTTCCATTCTTTTTTTTTCTCCCTTACTATCTTCACTTCAACTCCATCCCTGCATTTGTGACGTCACTATTCCTCCAATTCCCTCTTTCCACACTTCTTGAATAATAATTTCACTTTCTATCTTCGTCTATTCATTCAAATAAAAATTCATTTTCTGTCTCTCTTCAACGTGACACATTTTAGAAGTGGTGGTAGTTAGTTTTATTATAAGATTAGGATTGGTATCAAAAAAGTAACAAGTGAGGATTGGTGGTGTTGGATCATGAAAGGTTTTTTTTAAAAAGAACAAGATCAAGATTAAGGCGATCAATTGACAAGACAAGCAAGAAATGAACTGGCAAAGAAATGCTATACTAAATGGCTGAGGGACTGACAGGATGATTGATTAGTCAGACAGCTGATCGCAGGTGTATAACAAATTTGTGAAGAAGCCATCAACCCAGAACAGCTGGACTTTAATTTGGACAAGGAATCAGCTCTACATACCCTTACATTATTGCCATTGTCAATAGCAGATGGAGGTAATTAGACGAAGGTGTCTATGATAGAATCCAGGCTTCAACTTTCGTTACTCAGTACCAGAGAGGGCAACAAGTCTTCACAATAACATTCACACTTTTGTGCATTGTGTGAAAAGACTTGCTGTAAGCTATGTCATCATATCAAGTCCATACAATCTACACCCACTGAAACTGAGTAAGTAATGAAATGAATAACTTCACTGCATAGAGAGTATTACATTCGGTTATAGCATATTTTACAAATACATGAAATACTGCAGGTTTGTAGTTTCCATTTGAAGTGAATTATCTTTTTCCTACATGTTGAAGGGCCTTTTCAATATAAATAGGATCTAACCTAAACATTGTGGTGATCCATACAATGCAACCGTATATCCACATTTATATAGTTTTACCAAAGTATAGGCCTAGCATTCCTAATATAAAATCTGTTTCTTTAGACTAAGATCTTTGATAACATTTCAAAAAACAAATAAGAATAATCAAGAAGGCTAATTTAACAAAGGAAAAAAATAAGAGATGATATACAATGATGTTTTTTTTTTTTCAAAGTACAGACAAAATAAATTAAATAGTAAAGTTTCCTGGAAAAAAATGAATGAATAAATAAATTAAACTGCAGAGCAAAAAAAAATTTGAAAAATTTTTTTAAAAAATGGGAAAAACCAGTGATAAGATCTTGACATTTCCAATAGAAAAAAGTAGTGACATTTTTAAGATCAAATAAAATCTAGTGCGGCTTGGGGTAGTAAATGCCTTACATGAAAAATAAACTGAAGAAATGTAAGATTTATTATAGCAGCAAAAATAAACTGAAATTTTAGGAGGAAATAAAAGTGTTATTCATCAACATAAAGTTTTGATTAAATTTTGTTTAGAAATTCTACAACAAGTAATAAAAGTGGGAGAAAAACAATAGAATATTGGATTCTCATGATTAAGTTTTTAAGAGTAACTGTGTCTAAAAGTGAAACCTGATGATAATGATGATACAGGTGTGTGCATGCATACATGTAACATTGCTGTCTTCCTGTGTACCTTTTAAATGCTTCAGATATTGAGGCATAAAGAAGCCTATAAATGTCAAGGAAGTAAAACCAGAATTATCAGAATTACATTTTTACAATTACAGACATAGTTAAAAGCTGAGAAATCAGACTTTTTAGATTAAAACCATTAAACTGGACACAAAACTATTTTTATCATGGTGAACACTGGTGTATGATTTCAAACGGTTTTTTTTATAACCATTTTAGATTTGAAAAAACTTTTGAAAATGATAATTTTCAGCTACTGAAAAAAGAAAAAAAAAATTTGCACTGAGTAGAATGAAATTGTATCAGAGGGGATATCTCTTCAGTTCACAAAATATCCTTATAATTCAAAAGGTATATCTATACGTTACAAATGGACATGAAACAAACTTGAATTTAACAAAAATAATTGTGTCTCATAAAACACATGACAATTGAAAAATATATTGATCTGAAAAAAACCTTTTGTAGCCATCAGTGCTTGGCATTCTTTTTCAAATAAGCTTTTTGCTTGGGAACTAACACAACTACAAGGTGTTAAGAATTAAAGAGGAATTAAAAAGCCAATCAAAAAAATGAATAAGCCATATCAATTAGGAGTTATGCAAATTTGAAATAGATTGTGTTTCTATCGATTTTTTCCAACAGTTAATTTTCTTTTTCACATATCAAGATGAATATTCCAAGCAAAGAAACACTTTTATAGGTTTCCACTAATTTTATGAATAAAATTTTAAAGAAAGTATTGTTATAGGGGTTCCTTAAAATAGTGCTACAAAATACCTTACTACAAAATATGATGGTAGTCACTGTGACCAGGAGAAAGCAATGTTTTTATTGAAAACTTCAAACTTAACTTTTTAATTAGTAGCTTTGCTACACATGGTTAGATTTCAAGATTGCTCACATGCTGCTAATATACTTTGAAGTATGGCTGTTATTAACCAATAGCAATAAACGTCAGACTGGCTCAAATTATTGTCCGACTAGTAATTTTATAATTATAGCTGACCACACAACTAAAAGGGAGATTGTTCTGTCGAATAGGAAACCCAATTATAAAAATGATACGGTTGGAACTATCAGCACAAGCATTTATGTTAAGGATCTAAAATAGTTTCATTATTATAAAGTTTTGGCTAATCTTTCATTCATCTTGTTTTTTTTTTTTAAATCCTCACTTTCTAGGTTAAATACCCTCATGATTTTGAAGCAGCATCAAGAATAAAGTAACTTCTAATGAAAACTGAACTTGAATTCTATATCCTGGAAACTTGTCCTCAATGGATGACACCATAACCAATTCAGCCATGGAAGCCTATGTCTAGATTTATATTTCTACCTCTATACTTCGAATCTCCAATTTGAAAGATATGGCAGAATGACTGTGCTGTCTTTAGGGAATCATCCATGAAAGATGTTCTGATCTTGTCGTAAACTATTTCTCGTTTTTATTCAAAGTTACTTGAACCATAGGAGAGTAGAAAGTTGTAATAAAAAGCAAAATTAAAGATGAAGAAAAGACTAGCTGAATACTGATAATACTTCACCTCAAAATGTAAGAAATTTGATTCATTCAGTAGGGTCTTGAAATATTTACAAAACATCTTGCAAGCTTATTTTTTTTCCTAATTATTTCTGGAATGGTAATTTATTGTAATGATTAAATCTATTTTCTCGATATGTTCAGTGCCAAAGGATGTTAGTGTTTCCACTACATTACTTGTTTAGGAAAGGGAAAAGGAAAGAGAAAAGAGAGGAGGAGAAAAGAGAGAGAGAGGGAGGGAGAGAACAGATAGAGAGGAAAGAAGGGAAAGAAGAAGAAATGTGGGAAGAAAAAGAGGGGGGAAGGAAGAAGAAATGTGGGAAGAAAAAGAGGGGGGAAGGAAGAAGAAATGTGGGAAGAAAAAGAGGGGGGAAAGAAGAAAAGAAGAGAGAAGAAAAGAGAAAAGAAAAAAAGAAAAAAAGGAGAGAGGAAAATTGGTACTGATGATAAAGAGATTCATATATCAGAAAGAGAATTATTTTTATAAAGATTGCGATTGCATAACATTTAAAGCAATATTATACTGATTCAAAGTGATTTTATTGTTTTTTAGCCCATTGTTTTGACAATAAATTCTTTGGAACAACTCATCATTAGATAAGATAAAGCTAAATTGGGGATACAATGGCTAAGATTTAAATGTTTTGAAATTCATTAGCATAGTCATATATAAATAAAATCAATCAAGAACAAGACAATTAGTGCATATACTCATAGATAAGTCAGTTATTGACACACACACATCCCGCGAAAAAAAACAAACAAAAAAAAACACGCAACTTATCAAATTACTAGACATGGATCAAAGGTGTAGACAAAAATATTGACAAAAAGTAGGTGCAACTTATTTTATTATGGTGTGAGTTATCTACAAGTATATATGGTATATGCAATCAATTTCTTTACAGCTTTTTGAATTTATCCAAATAATTATCCCAAGTGAAATAATCATATTTCAAATATTTTATCATTATTAGAAACAAATGTTTCAATACCTAAATAATAAAGTGATACATCATAATTGATGGCCTATGTAAAAAATATGCCATGATCTTATATTCATTTTTATTAAATTTAAAATAAAGAGACATTTTGCAAATACAACGCAATGACAAAAGAAAAGATGCTTTTTCTACGTAACGGGAAAAATCAATTAGCAATTGAATCAAATTTATCTTCATACCTGTATTTATTGAACAGATGTTAACAGCAACACCAGTGCAATAGTGATAAGATTTCATGATGAGAAAAGAGTGAGTAGAAGCTTTTATACCGATTAGTGTCTACTACGTAATACTGTGGGTAGTAAATGTGAATGAATCAGATTTTCTTTTTTCTTAAAACAATTATGATATAAATTTCAAGCCTTGTGACCACCAGTTCAATGTTCTACTACTACAGCATTATCAAGAAATAGGTGCAAAGACATAAAAAAGAAGAAATAAAAACTTTTGCCAAAACAGAAAAAAAAAAAAAAATTGGGGAGAAAATATTTGTAGAATTATTTGTGGCAATCGTAATAAAAAAAAGCAGTGTGTCAGAAATTTCCAACTATTTCCCAAAAGGAAGTGAAGTGACAAAGTAAATAAACAGTTAGCCAAGAAATAAATTCTAGAATGAACCTACAATAGATGAAATACAAAAGAAAGAAATTTTGATTATGAATCTTTAATTTCTTCTATTTATTCTGCTTTTTAATTGTCTTGTTTCTCTGTTCTAATATATTCACAAATAACCTATAAGCTTACTTACATTATACTTCACTCAAACAATTGTAGTCTTTCAATGGTCTCATTATTTGTGCTTTAAATCCTAAGGTCCATTTTACACACAACCCAAACAGAGATATTGGAAATGTTTACAGGGTGGGAACAAGCAGCAGATACAAGCTTAATTTGCATCATTTAAATGGTGAAACATAAATGGAAAAAAAAATTAAATAATTTACTTCATTCTTACTGATATAGATAAAGATGAAAATCAAAGACTATCATGGGTGTTGCGGAGCCAGTACTTTCTGAATTTGTCAAGTTCATCTCTCCATTTTGCCGGCTTCAGTTATGCATATGATCTCTGGGGATCCACATTGTGAGTTATGATGTCCATCAGTTGTCTGCCATTCTTGCAACACAACCAGCCCATTGCCATTCAAGTTTTCTAGTGAATTCTATGATGTCTTGGACTCCTGTTTTCTCCCTGATATATTGTTTGAAAACAAACGTCTGATTCAAGCTCAAAATGAATCTTGATAAAGAAGCATCTGTTTGTAACTGATGCTCATGGTTTGAGTAAAATTTGCTTCTAATTTAGACAACAAGTCAACTTGGTTGTGGCTGGTAGTGTACGAATTCTAATTTCCCTCTTCTGATTTGTATACTGCACTCCAGACAGGAAATTTTAAAGGAAGTTTTAACAAAGATAAATACAATAAATAAACCATTGACTTTTTTAGACTTGCCTCACATTACAAATTGGTTGTTTTCTTCATTATTGAAAGTCTTTTCAAAGTTCTATCAAAGAGATAAAAAAATATCTCACACTAATGTTGATAAAAGTAGAACAGCTTATAGTCTGCCTTCATTCAATGGTTTTGTACTATAGAGTTTAGAAAGATGGTTTGTAATGTAATTGTCTCAAACTTGTGAGCAATTCCTGAATTCATACCGCTTAGGTAAATAATGTATATCTATTTGCAATTAAACCTATTGACTTTTTTGTTGTTGGATAGATTCAGCAGTTAATCTGAATTGAAAGTTCTTTGTTCTGTTTTAAAGGAAACACGTCCAAGGCATCTTGTTTCTACTCCTAACTGCCTGGTTGGTAAATGAAAAAAATTATTTTTTTCACTTCTCCACAATTTAGTAGCAGGAACTCTGATTTAGCTATAGAATACTGCTATCCTGAAAAGATTCATCAGTAGGGGCAATAGAGGAACAAAAAAAAAAAAAGGGAGGGGGGGGGGAGAAAAAAACAAAACAAAAAAAACACGTAATTTTCTCAATATTGTCCCAGCAACATTGTTTTCTATTGTGTTCTGCAGACAAAAGTCTTGGAACCAAACCAATTTGGTTAAATTTAATTGACTCTTAATATTTTTTTAAAACTTGCAATACCGAACTGCAGCGTTCTTGCAATTTCCTAAATAGTCATTTTTGTCTGCTTTGGTGAATAACATTGCTTTTTGAAAACTTTTTTGAGCAAAGACATTGTTTATGCTAGAATGACTCCCCCAAAAATGAATTCCTCCAATCAGGAACCACTTTTTTCTAGTCTCATTTAGTTTTGGAGATAACTGTCACTATATAATTTTTTGAATGTCAGAAAAAAACTTGATGTGAATTTATGCCTCCATTCAGAAATTATTTGACTGGGGGGGGAGGGGTCACCAAAAAACATTAATAGTTATACATTTCTCAAATCTATAAATGGAAAGAGCAAGTCAATCTCTACTATGAAACCTAAATAAAATTACTTCAGGCAGTTAAATAGTGTGTGTGAGAAGTCATTTGAAAAAATGAAATATCAAAACTAACCTTAGAGTGAATAAAATTTGAGTTCAAGGTCTGAGGTTTAGAGGTTAGAAAGAATGTAACAAAATGTAGGAAGATGACAAAAAGTATAAGGAAAAATTAAATGAATCAAAGAGAGGTGGGGAGAAAGGAAGATTACTTAAAGGTATGAGGTCAAATGACAAGGGGGAAAGAAGAAGAAAATTTTGAAAGGAGGAGAAATCCAAGAATGAAGACAAGCAGTTAGTACAAATTTTCCCTACAGGTAAGTGATGCCTATAGCCAAGCATCTTTCAGTCAACAACATTCACAACAGCAAAATTATATCTTTCTACAATAGAAATAAAAATATTTGAGAAAATGATAGAAAAACCCTTCAGAGGAAAATTTGAAAATATTTTTAAGCCAGGTTAAAAAGAATGTTTGGAGACTGATACTTACAAAAGTTGGTTTAAAAATTAGCACCAAAAGAAGAATGGAAAGAATGAAAAGAATGACAAAGCTAGAAGTATCTATGCAGAAAAGTAAATCAGGAAAGGTTGTCAGTGGATCAATAATAATTTAATTATTTGTTGTTAAGAAATAAATTTAATTAAAAGTTGGTTGCCGTGTGTTTAGAAGATACTGACAAGTTTTAGTATCACTAATACTATCAGAAAGACATTACATCAAATGTGGCTCTTATCAAGTATGTAGTTTACTTTTTGTACATTTTAATGGCCATCATTGATAACAGATACAAGCAAGCACAAATCATAACTTAAACACAAACAATTTCAACACTTGACGATGATCAGAATTAAAACACTGTAAATATTAGGTGTGCACAAAAGTTTCCAAAGCTCTTTTTTTGAAAAGTAGACTAAATACAGTTGACAACTGATTTTTTATTGGAAACTCTTACACAACATCTATGATCTTTCTGCAGACTTTTTCTGGGGCTTCCTTTTATTTTCTTTGTAATTCTTGCACTCTAATATTTTCACTAATTCATATTTCATGTCTATCAGATACAGTGATTTTGTAGGGTTTAATTCTAAAATTAAAATTTCCAACTAGAGCACCAAATGTTTCTGGCTCAATATATGCAAATGATGAGACTAAAAAAAAGAAATATAGATTAACAATTAAAATCAAAATAATTTTATTATTGAGAAGTGACATAATAACTGCCTTCATTTATCTATCATTTGGCATTTTCATTATAATCATCAATTTTAAGGCAGTTTTCCCAATTCATGTTGAGGTCTACTTTTGCCAAAATCAATCATGGAGGGCTTGAAGCATATCATTTAACATTTAGATATCCTTTCTGGTGCCAAACCTCTAAATATCCATGTGATAAGAGCATGGTCCAATTATTTATATCCTAATATAATTTATAAAGATGACCAAATACATAAAATTGTCCTTCTCCCAACTCTTCTGAACTGATAGACAAAGCTGAATCATATAGTCTTACCAACATTCCTATAGAGTTTGATATCTTAAAAACTCATTTGACTAAATTTTTTTGCTATTTCATAAATAAGAAAAATTTTAATTTTCTGTTTTGTGCTGACTTTATTTTTCTCTATTTTTTTGTTCTCTACTGACCTGGAGGTCAAGCAAGATTTGGGTATGGAGGAAGTTTCACATTAAAATTTCTTTCACAATACTTAAGAAATACTTTTCTAATACACAATTTTCACAAAAAAGGTTCCTCTTTTTGAAAAATATCACAATAGATTTCAATCTCTGCACTTTTTTTTTCTTTTTTTTTTACACAAATATAATTTTTTTTCTTCTTAAATCATGCTTTATAAGTTTTAGGTCATTTCTTCCCTGATTAGCTAATTAAAATGTTCGAACCGTTCAAATTTTACAGCTGCAGAAACTGAAAGTGATAACAACAATGGATGCTATTGTTAAAGAGAAAGATTCCTTTTTTGAATATAGAGTCCTAACATTGGTAGGGTTCAACGAGTCAAAACATCCTTTTCATTCTTAGTTGTGAAGTTGAAACTTGATAGCAAATGATCTTTTCTCCACTTACATACATGGAAATAGCTTTGAAGAATCTATGGTGATAAAAAAAATAAATAAAAAAGTGGTAAAATGCTCCAGCTATTATTTAAAAGGGAAGGGTGAGGGAAAAGAGACTGCAGCCATGTTTCAAATCAATAATACCATAAATCGACACACTGCATCAAGGAAAGCAACATTAGTGGCCAATGGCAAGCATCCAAAGAACATTAAAGGGGAACCTCTAATGTAGGGGATTTTGACATCAATTTTTCTCTTGGCCTCAATCATGCCAATATTTAATGCTTATATGTGGTTATCTGATTGTAGGAAACCAGAAAATCTTTACAACAATTTTCACAATGATCCTGTCATTTTAGGGAGGCAGAATATTGATAAAATTCTCATTTTAAAATCTACATTGGTGCTTCTGGGTATTCAACTTCCAAATGAAAGAAACATGGAATAGTTATATCATTGAAATGAAGTCCAATACTTCTAATTTCAGTTTTAATACTTTGACATTTGATCTTATTGCTCTCAGCAATGTTTTCCCCATTTACTACACTGGTATGTGCTATGATAATACATATCTGAAGAAGAAAAAAACAACTGTATGTGTATTAGTCATAAAATGCCAAGCATTATTCTGTGATATCAAAATTATCCCTATAAAAGAAAAAAAAAAAAAGAATATAACAAGGTTGATGACTCTTGATCATGTTATAATATTAGAATAATTATATAATACAGCTTGCAGATATTGAATATGTAATTCTAACCAAGCTAGTTGGAAAGTAAGTATGAAATCATTTGTAGCATTAAAAAAGAAGCTAAATTGTACGGCTGTGTTCTCTTTATTAATACAAACATATATTCAAGTGGTGCTTTGAAGCAAACCTCCTCATGAGTCAGAGTATGGAATTCTTTTCTCAAAATAAAAATAAAATTATAAAGTTGAATTAAATAAGGATAAAAGGGAACAAAGAAACATTCTCATGGGTGGGGGGGAGGAAAAAGTGATCGATTCATTTCCATCCTTACACTTTTCATGTTGACAGGCACAAGTTTTATAGAAATTAATGCCATACTTTTGAAATAACTAATGAACAAATTACTCATGCTGCATCAAAACTGTTGCTGAGAAAAAAAAATTATTTAAAAATTTACTCAGCATTTTGATTATTTTCACATTGTCAAAGTACTATCAGTTCAGTTCTTGAATGCTTTTTAAAGAGTGTAATTTGCAAAGTGAAGCAGTGCAATTTTTCTTCAGCGAGTTGATAAAAGATTAGAATGAAAAAAAGAAAAAAGAAAGCACTTTCCTGGGAGACAAACTAACTTGAAGTGAAACAGCTAGAAGAGTAAAGACACACTATTTAAGGTCAGATAAATAAAATAAAATGTTGACAATAGTATTCCTGAGCACAGGATATTGAAAGATGGCTCCACAACATGGAATATAAGCTGGCAGCATTTCTGAAATAAGAGAATTTATTCCTAATGTATGATTCTAATCCTGTGGCTCCCTGGAGCAAATGATCATTTTATCAGCAACAGGTGAGGAAAGAAGAATATTCAAAAGTGAGAATACAAGCAAAAAAAGCCAGTGGCAATCTCACACAAAAAGAAGCAAACTTTTTTTGTTGTGCTTAGGAGAAGCGAATTAAATTTGTTTTCTTTTATAACAAAGCACAAAGGCTGAAAGAAACTTCAGTAAGAATAATAATGAAAATCTTTGTTTTGTAATGAGATTGCCTTCACACTGTGGCTTGACCTCAAAGTCTTGTGGCAATTCACACTATCATTTATGAGATCAATGGCTTCTGACAAGCAAATATAATTTATTTGCTGTGCTGATGTCAAGGATTACAGTGCTAATGCTGTCTAATGATTATTTTATCAAGAAAACTGGTTAGACATAGAGAGCAAAGGTAGGATGGGAGGATGAGGAAGAACTCAGGTGAAAGAAAATGTTAGCATGCCAACCATTAACATGTGTAACTGAATATAGACATATTCATAGATATTTTAGTCAAAGCTTTGGTCCATACTGTTTCAACTCAAATACTGAAAGATGCCGCTTACAAATTCATAAAATTGTTATGTAAGAGAAGTTTAACTCTTAAATTCATGAATCGCTTATTCATACGCTGTTTCATACCACTTGAAACCATGAACAATTATCGAATAGACAGTAAAGGGACCAGGAACTCTTCTGAATTGGAAACAAAGATTGTTATACATTTTCAGTTGAGTTGTTCCTTTAAAAAAGTATTCACATATGATTGCCTAGAGTTTTTTTTTTTAAATAAATTTTTGCTGCTTTTTTTTTTTTTCCTTGTATTCCTTTCGGAAAAGACCACTAATGATTCCTACAGTGATACATTACATTTATCATTATTTTCTTTGTTTGCAACTACCACAAAAAGTTGTTTTCCCAAATTTTTCAATCGATTTTGGCCAATTTTTTTGTGTTTTCCTTATGGAAAAAGCTGTTAGCAATTCTGACAGTGATATATTATTCATTATTTATTTTTATAACATATTAATCATTAATTATTTTCTCACGCTTACAGCTTACTAAAAGCATTCAGACATGGTTTTATGCAATTATTTTCATTTAATTTTGCCAGTCTTAGTTCTGTATTTCTAGCTGCCAAAAACATTTTTTTTTTATTCACATTATATTGTCTATTTTTTAATCACATCATTATTACACTAATTTTATCATATTTCATTTTTGCAAATCACATAATCCTAGTATAACTGACAAAAAAATATTGGTACATTATACTTATAAAAAGAATACCAACATGTAGAACATTCATATATCAATATCATCTGAAAGTTTCATAAGAATGATAATTAACAGAGAAGTTATCATCTAAAGTGACAGCCATTTTCAGCCAATTTTAGTCATTTTGTTACATGAGTGGAATGTAGAAAAATACATTTAGGAATTTAAGAATTAAGGGAAAAAATCTGATATTTTTCAAGACCTTTAAGGGAAGTCAAAATTACAGATGTATTTCTCATTTTGATTTACACAGCTTTTCTATTTGTTCATTCATGCCAACTCATCAATCATGCTTGCCCAGTAAATCAAGAACCATTTTGTGGAGCAAAATCAGTTACTGACATCTTTCTTGTTACGAAATGTCAATCATTCTTGGTGTGCCTATGAAATGACAAATTCAGTGATTTGTATGTCTGGAAACTTAATTCCTAAATGAAAACAAACCTATCATTGTCACAACATGTAAGCAGATATATATCAACATTTTGTCATGTCTTAGTCACTAATGAAATTATATACATTTCTAAATTATGATAATTTATAATCATAACTCAAACTTTACTCTTCTCTTTGAAAATATGGTTAACAGTGTTTCTGTCTCTACATATAGAAGAGACAAAAGTCCTACTTATATCAACAATTCAACAAAATACATGATTTACCCTTATTATTGCACACTTGAACTGCCAATGAAGTTGGAGAGATATATTTTATTTGGTTGTGCAATCTTTGCATCTATCTATTGATCTGTTCACAAGATATCTCTAGAAGTACTCACTGAAGTTCTATAGATAGGTGGACAATAAAGTAAGGAGAAATTGGTTAAATCAGGGGATGGATCAAACAATTCTTTTTTTATCTCCAAAAGTTCAGGATGAATTTCAATGACATTTAGTGGAAGGGTGCACAATAAGCTTTGGAATGAGCAATTAAATTTTTAGGTAGATCCATGCAGAATCACCTCCCCTACGTCGTACTTTCACACACACACACACCACATAATATCACTCAAAGTTCATGTCTGTCCACGGAGTATCTCCAAAAGTTCCCAATGAATTTCAATCAAATTTTCTGGAAGGAGGGACAATAGGCTGCAGAAGAAGTGATCCAATTTATAGGTGGATCCATGCACAATTACTCCCCCTAACAATGGTAGAGTCCGAGGTGTGTGCTTGCCAAGTGTTTTCTACTTGTATCATGAATTGATTACCATATTAAACCAATGAGCCACCGAGTTTTGCTTGAACATCAAGTGCTAAATAGACGACACATTCAAATTATCATTTTTTTTCTTCTTTCTTTTTTTTTTTTTTTAATTACAAGCTATTGGATGGCTGGTCAATTTAGCCTCCATCTTGTAACTCCAATCAACATTTGTATCTTATTGATTATGGGAATAAAAACAAATACTGTTTAATAGTGGGTTGCAAATTTTGGTGGCTAAGCAATCACCAAACTCATACTGCTGCTTGAAAACTGACATTTCCCGAGTCCCTGAAGTGAAAATCATTATAAAATGGTTGGGTGATTATTTCTCTTTCATTTTCATAGTTAATCAAATAATTTTAAAATCTGAGTAAAATAATGGTGATTATCCATTCATACGTCTGTATAATTTGCAAGCAGGAAAAATGGGAGCAGTAAAGAACTTTATGTAATAATGTGAAATGGTAACCAAATTTGGACTCTGGTAACTTTTTGAAAGTAAACAATTGTTTCTGAATTGCTACTGGTATATTGCAAAAGTCAAAATTGTCATTTTAGCTTATATCATTTCCAGGGAAAAAATGAAAAAGATAAATATAAGAAATGGTTAATTGATTCAAGTTTGATACAAGATATGATTGAAGTCTGTATACATTAGTTATTACTCTTAGCTTAAGGCTTATTCAAGGCATCATGCGCACACAACAAAATTGGTCAAGGCATGTAATTTGATAAACATTAAATCTTAAAATAGTTGAAGTTCTTTCAATAAATAAGGAAAGGTTTTGAGCAATACCTTACATAGATCCAAAATGTTTACATCTTATCTTTCTTTTCATTTGAAAGTTTTAGCCTAATAATAACTTCAACATAGAAATCTACATAATAGTTCGATTAATTTGTGCTAAAAATGACCCTATCCCTCCATAGAAAACGTACCCAACTATGCAAAAAATTTTTAATCATTTCTGACTCAGCACAAATTGTTCCATGAGAACAGAAAAAGAATGCAAAAACAGTCTTTTGCATATTTTTAATAGCATTATTCCATTTGCTGCCAAATTCATAAATAAGGAAAAGAGATAATATTTGATTAACGTCATTAATTCAAGAAGAGGACAAAAACATTCTAATGATTGAAATGCACCTGTGAATCTTGAGAGGTAAAGAAAAAAGTTCTATGCAATGATGAGCGTAGACTGAGTACTTGACAAACAAATACTTCATCTTGAAGTGCATCTCAATCTTAATGAATTAAAGAAAATCTTGTTTGGTACTTGGAATATTCACAAGAGCTGGAAATATAAAATTTATCTTAGGCCCTTGATAAGCTATTTACAAGACATGATAACCAAAGACTCTACCAGTCAAATTAGTGACAATACATTTGCTTTTTATCATAATTTGTAAAGAAAACTAAAAAAAAGCCTTTTTCACAATATAATTAGGGTTATAAAATCCTTATCTATATTGTTTACAAATTAATGTATTCGCTGTATTTACCACAAATATTATCTCATTAGCTGAACAAAGGTGACTAATCATTCATAACAAGGTGTACCTAATAACAAATACCAATTTCTCTTAAGCTAATATAAAAAAATGAGTAGGTATTACACAGTTCATCATTTGCTCACAACTAAATCCAAGTTATCTTACCGGAGTTGTTTTTGTACCAGGGGGAAATGAAACCTATCAATATACTTCACAAGAAAGTAAAAATTGGTAAGAATTTCCCTGAAAAAGTCTTTGTGAACAACCTAACTTACCTTAAATGCCATAAACTTATGGTATGGTTTAGGGGCCCATGCATAGATCTCAATGCTGTCTTGAAGTGCTATCACAAGAAACTTGATCCTTTCGTATTTTACTACAAGGAAAACAAAAAGAAAAGAATTATGATCTAAAACATCAACACAATTGAAAATGCTTTAAGAAATAGTCATTCATATCATACTGATAACCTATTATTCCATTTAGCATGCTGCAATCATTCCATAAGTATGATGGTTGTTAGAAATGATAATTTTCTCAAGTTAAAATTTGATTATTACAATAGAAGATATCTGTAAGAACACACATAAATACATTTTCTTGATTTTCTTAGCAATGGTGATGGTCCACTCAAGCTATGATTCAGAGGCAATTTTTTATGATTAAATTGCTTTTCCAGCACCAGTCTTTTCAACTTCAGTCAAAAGTTTGTTCATTAAACTTTGACGCTAAACTTGAATCACATTGTTTGGATGACTCACTGGTAGCACATGTCAATAGGTCTAAGATTCCACGATAGAATGGTTGGGGTGATTGCCATGTACCAAGTAAAAAGGGGGAAAGTGGGTATCAAAGTAGGATATAATAATAAAAATGATCAACTATATTGCGGTTAGGCTAATAAATACAAAATCCACAATAGATATTCAGACTATTTGGCTAATCTTGATAAAACAGATTACCACAGGTCTGCACACATTCCAGCACTTCGTAAAAATTATGTGCAATTCGGGTTTTTTGTTGTTTTTTGTTTTTTTGCAATAAGTTCACTGCTATTTAGTCATGCACAAAGAATGGGGGCAATATTATAACAAAAGAAAACAAAATTGTTTTAGTAAATGGAAAATGCAAATTCCATCAGCACATTTCACCCATGAGTGAATAAAGCCCCACGAAATGACAACTTATTTCTTTTCAGCCTTTTTTAGTCTTTTGTTCTATGTCGGATATTGAGTGTAAAAGGAATTGGAATGCTTTAGTCAGAGAAAAGTTTTCAGTTTTGTTAACAAATTAGAGAAAGCAGAAAAAGCTACACCAACAAAAGAGAGAGAGAAAGAGAATAATGTGTTTAAAGTCATAAATTTGATTATAAAAGAGAAAAGAAGCCGAGTAGACAAAGAGAATCAATTGTGCATATTGCCTGTGTTCAGCCAAACAGTTGGTAATTGCTGTGTTCTGTGAGGAATAGATAAACAATGGCACCAAAGCAATAAGAAGACAACAGGAGAGGTAAGAGAAAAGGGTTGTATAATAGTATCATCATCCCTTTCCATAAGCCCGCTTCCAAGCAATTTCTCCTAGCCTTCTTTCTACTCATTCACGATTAACATCAACACTGCACTCTCAAAGAAATTAATCACACATCAAGTTTACTTTTTCTTTTTCATCTTTGAACTAAAGTTTAAAGATGAGAGAGATTAATGGAGGAGTCTATTTTTTACCCAAAGTAATTTCACTTTCATAAATGATCATTTCATTATTAATTTAGATGTCTTGTTATCCATCTAACAGGTCCGTCTTTTATATCAATTTTATGATTTCATTCATTAATGGCCACATTAAAGCCCATGATGCATAAAACTTTTGCGATAGTAAATATAAAATTTATTTTGTTCGTAAGAATCAACCATTTGTATCTTTTGCCATCATAGCACATAGTACAAAAAAGTGTGATTTGAACTAAAAAGACAATTATGTGTAAAGCAACAGTTTAAAATATCCATCACTTCGTATTGTGAACTAGAACACGAAGCGAGTTTTCAAATTAATTCATCAAAACATTTCAATAAAGCAGTAGATGACAAGGCCTAAACTTTCATCCATTTCTATTGTGCTGCTAACATTCAAGATACAAAACAATTTTACACCATTGGACTGACACACACACACACACACTTATGAAACTGATAGAATAACATCTGTTATTGGGATCTAAACTTGAAACCACAGTTTGATTATGATCAAGTCATGGAAATAAAACAAAAGTCAATCAAACCATGTTAATCATATCCTTTATTTGAAAGATACCAATTGTAAACTTCAAGATTCTCACGTACCAACTAGAGAATAGGTTACAAGGTGAGAATAGGTGCAGCAAAGGTGTGACAGAGTTGCAGTATTACTCTTTCTAGAAAATACAGTAATTTGATTTGATCCAAGCATTGCAAAATATCATAAGCATAGGTTAAATATGGTAATCAGCCAATTAACCTATGAAATGAATACAAAAAAAAAAAAAAAAAATGACTGAGTGGAAATGACAGAACTACCATTAGCCAAGAATGGAACTTTAATAAGCTTTTAATTTTACACACAATAATGCATCGAGCATTTTTGTTTCATTTTTTCTTTAAAGTTATTGACTATATCAATTATTTCATTCACACTCTAATAGAGCAGTAAAGAGAACATCACACACATACACAATAATCACTTCAACTCACCAATCTTGAAATGGACACAGCCTTCTAAATTTCCTACATTTACCCAACCATTTTTCTTATCACTCTGAAGAAAAAAAGAAAATTTTAAATTGAAAAATGATGAAAATCAATTTTGCAGGTCATAAAGCTCTAAAGGGGAAAAATGAAAAAAAATTCATTTAGTTCAATTTGAGTAAACAGGTCATTTGAGAAAAAAAAAGGAAATCTCAAGTAATCAATAAAATCAATGACATGTAAATTGCAAAAAAACTCATGGCGCTACTTTAGAAATTGCCTTCCAAAGAAAGAAACTCATTCTCTTTTCAAATGTTTCAAACAAGGACAAATAGAAGATGTGCTGTTGACATTAATTTTCTCTTAGGTTTTGTAGGATCAACTTTTTGAATATTACACGGAAAATTCATTAAACTACAAAAAGTAAATAATATCCGAGTTGCAAGTGTTATAAATTGAATATCTATTTATTGTCCACTCATAAAATAATCCTGAAGTATTTTCAACATGATTGAGCCTTAATTAGCTTGCAAACCATTCCAAGAAGGTAAAACCTTAGTGTTTATAGCACTGAAAAGAATTTACAAGGACATACACTAAATGTTTCAAGAGACCATTTATCAAAATTATCTCTAGATTTTGAAGTAGTAATTGTAATGTACTATTTTAGATGGTGAAGGAAAATATCTAATGCAACAATCATTCATAACAGTGGAGTGTCACATTTTCTTCATTTGTACCAAGTAATTAATTTGAAATAAACTTATTTGAAATAATCACCCAAAATTTTGAGCTTTGTTTTTTTTAATACTTATTTCGATTTCCCCCAGATTTTTTTTCTTTGGGAGGTAGAGAAATGAGAATGATTTTCAAAACTGGAAGGGAGAAAAAGTGGAGGAAGGGAAGTTTCAAGAAAAAGTTTGTCAAATTACTTTGAAATTCTCCATTAAATGATTAAGATGACTAATTAATTGATATTTTATATACTTTAAATAGTTTGGAAAAATGTAATTTATATGAGCAATGATTGTATTTGCATGAACACAAAAGGAAGAAGTGCGTATAGAGAATATTTACTTTCAGCAAACAAAACACATACTTACAGCCACAGTTTCTGTTTTGAAAATTTTACTTTTCAGCCATGAGAGATAATATACACGGATTTTATTTTTTTTGCCGGAGATAGTGACCAGGATATTTTGGCCTTCCAAAACCTCCATTTGTTGAAATCTACGCCGAGATATCAATGCATAAACTGAATGAAAAATGAGAATTTAATTAGATTAGTTAGAACAATCAAGCAGTTAAAAGCATTCAAAAAACTTAAAAAGGCAACAAAAATCAAAACTTCAAATAAAATGAGTAAATAATTTCAGACATCTTCCAACATATAAGTCATGTAGTTCCATAAAATATAACTTTTAGCAATGACAACCAGAAAATTATCTCAGTTGATGAACAGTCATTTTTTGATTATCAAACCTTATCTCTTTATTGCCTGTTACAAACTGACTGGACAAAAGATTCAATTTTTTTCACATCCAAACATCAACTAAATAATTTCTTTAACAATTGTAAAGAACAGTTTTTACAAGATGAAGAGCATATTATCATCTTATGAGTGCATAAATAGCATACATACACATGTATATGATTTGAACAGTTTTGTAAGGTTCTGATCAGAAAAGCAAAATCCACTAGAATTGTAAGCCATCAGTAATATCTAGTCTTTATGGTCACTTTGAGAGAAGTGAAGTAGATAGGGGATAAATCCGGGCAGAAAATATCAAGTAGACTCTCCAAGTGAATAAATTTTTTTTTTTGCCTTCTCCAGAATTTATTCACTTTGAACAAAACTTATAACAGAAATGTTGGTAAATCATGTGTTATTGATAGTGACAGGTTCTGATGTTTGAATTTACTTGTGATGGTTAGTCTTCTGATAAGATGTCATAGAGATATCCTAAACGGGAGGCGTTTTGTTTTTTCTAATAAATGTCTTTATGCATGTCGCTGTTCACAAAGAAGAGCTGTATCTAAGAGAAATGCCGCATTATTCATCTCCAACGCATTTTCTCCTTATCCTTGTTGAGAGCTATTCTATGAAATATCATAAATATTTCCTCGCTAATTGGGAAATTCCAAAAAGCCGTAGCAATAATAGGATAACATTATCTAATAGATAAAAAACATTGTATATTAAATCCTCATCACTACTTTTGTTTAGACTATCCTAGAAACCAAATTCAGATTAAAACACAAAACTTTTAGATGGGGGAATATTCTATAGCAAATGCTATTTAGAAAAGCGTTGTGTATATGAATATCCCATCTTCAAAGCCTGCAGCCTTTGCTTTTGATATAAAACAGAGTGGAATAAAAGAACAAGTGGAAATTTATGGCAGAGATAATCAACATTATGGATGAACATATATTTTAAAAATAGAAAATAAAATCATAATGGCTGTAGTCAATTGTCAAAAGCTTAGATTGGGCGCAAAAGATTATTTTGAACAATGCAATAAAAACTATAAGACTTGAAAGATCTCCCATGGGCACCAGATTGTATCTTAACCAAGATGTTAATATAAAAGCAGAAAGAATAATATAATAGCAAAATAGATTCAATGCTATTCAACCTGGAACTAATCTTGGAGAAATATTTGCATCTTTACGGAGTATCATAAACTTCTTCACAAATACATATACTTTAAGCAATCATTTATTTTGAGAATGTTTAATTCTGTAGAGCCAGATAGTTTGGGAAAAAAAAATTATTCCTCTAAGCTATGATTGATTTATAGAAAACTTAACGATAGAATGAATTAACTGAGGAAAAGAATATTTAATAAAAGGAACTTAATTTCTATTTCTACCTTATATAACCATTAACTTACTAATTAGTGATTGCAAAGACATTTCTCATTCTAATTAATCCTCCGGCTGAAACCTTACACAGCACCTACACCAAGAGATGCCCCAACCACAAAATCTTTTAAGACACAATTAAAAAAATATACACTATCTCATAAGCAATAGTATGGTTTTCATATGTATTACCATATTTGTACTTACTATAATTTTAATCAGGAATCATAGCAACAAATAACTTATAGAAAAAGTGACAAATATATTCAAATTAGAAAGTATGATATTAGAGGGTTTCACAAAGAATGTTTACATGAAATGAAGAGTATGAAATAGAATAGGAATAAAACAGCTGATTATTAAAACAATGAAGCAGGATTAGCTCCATGTTAATCTGATGATCAATATCACCAATACTGATAAAATTTACCATACAGAACATAATTATTGATATGATTAATAAAGGGTGGAAATGTAATTAAAAAAAAGAAATTGTTACTTACCTTTACCTTGACCACTTCTATCTAACAAAGTCAACCCATTTTCTGTTCCTATCAATAAATTAACACCTGCAATGAGGAAAAGATTTCATATTTTAGCTGTTGGAAAATATTTTTTTAAATACTGAAAACATACTAGAAAAAAGAAAAAAAAGAAATAATGATGAATCTAACATCCTGCTTAATTTTTCAATTCAGTATTCAGTCATCCAAAGATGAAAATTTTATGGCTGATTTTGATCAAAAACTATAACAATGATTGCAGACTCAAGGCCTAAATAATCATCTAAAATAAAATTTTAGGTCCACAGACATTTGATAAACCATCTCCATTCTTTGGTAAATAAAGGCATGAGTTGTCTTAATAAAAAGGATTTAATTTTGGAACATTACCATCAAGCTAATTTGATGCAAATGAAACTTCAAATGTGGCTCTAAGAGCATTCAAACATTCAAGTAAAAATCACTTTTTGATCCTGTTAGTTTGCAATTGAACAGTGCTTTACAAAGTTCAATAAAATGAACGGGAAACAAGAACAGAAAGTTCAATGAGGCATCCACTATAAAGTATTAACGCCATTTTCGCCAGATCATGTGAGCCTGAGTAAAAGAAAATTTTAAGTAAGAAGCATCTCATCAAGGGACACCTTTCTACCAAGTTTCAAGTAAATCTGACTTAACAGCTGAGAAACAAGATAGGGACAGACCTACTAATCGATCAACAGAGCCTCTTTTAGAGGTAATCATCATTCATCATCAGTCTTTTAGCGTCCGTCGTTGGACATAGACCTTCCCCAGGATTTGCCACACTTCTCTATCATGGGTGTCACAGAGCCAGTACTTCCTGAACTTATCTAGCTCGTCTCTCCATCTAACATTTTGCCGGCCTTGGTTGCGTATGTGGTCTCAGGGAATCCATGTTGTGAGTTGTAATGTCCATCAATTGTCTGCCATTATTGCAACATGGCCAGCCCACCGCCATTTGAGATTTTTAATGGATTCTATGATGTCTCTAACTCTTGTCTTTTCTCGGGTGTACTGTGCTGTTTTGTGGTCTCTCCATGTGAGGCCCAGCATTATTCTTTCATGTGCACGTTGCATGGTTCTCAATTTGCGGGTCTGTCTCTTGGTTAGGTTCCATGTTTCAGCTCCATAAGTGACTATTGGGAGGATGCATTGGTTATACACCCTTCTCTTTAGGATTAATGGGATCTTATTATTTTTTAAGGTTGAGCTAGCTCTGCCAAAGGCTTGCCATCCGAGTGTGATTCTTCGCTTGATTTCTTCTTCTTTTGAGGGTCTCATGGAGATTCGTTTTCCTAAGTAGATGTAGTGGTCTACTTCCTCCAGTTGCGTGTCCTCGATTTTGATCTTAGTGTTTTTATTTCCGATGTGGTTGTTGCACATGATCTTCGTCTTGCTGAAGTTCATGGGTAGGCCGACTTTCTTGCTCTCTTCATTTAGTTCATCTATCATCAGTTGGAAGTCATGTAGGTTCTCTGCGAAAAGGGCTATGTCGTCTGCAAATCTGAGGTTGCTCAGATACTCGCCGTCTATTTTAATTTCTTTACTCTCCCAGTCTAGCCTTCTGAAGATCATCTCGAGGCAGGCTGTGAAAAGTTTAGGTGAGCTGGTATGTCTTACTCCTTTCTGGAGCTGGAAGGGGTCTGAGTTCTTTATGTAGCCTGATAAATGAGCTGCCGTGATTGTATATATGTTTCAACACTTCAACATATACTGGATCTACACCTTGCCGACTGATGGCCTTCATAACCTTAGGGATCTCTACTGAGTCAAACACCTTTTTGAAGTCGATAAATGCTACGGCAAGTGGTAGTTTATACTCAGCTGCTTTTTCTTTCAGCTGATTTATCGAGTGCAGGTGGTCCATGGTTGAGTAGCTTCTTCTAAAGCCAGCTTGTTCACGTGGCTGGTTTTCATTGAGTGTTTTTGTGATTCGGTTGGTGATGATCTTTGTGAAAAGTTTGTATACACAGTTGAGCAAGCTTATAGGCCTATAGTTGTTGAGGTCTTTCGGGTTTCCTTTTTTATATAAAAGCATTATGATAGCAGTGTTCCAATCGTCTGGGACTTTACTGTGTTTTAGACACAAGTTGAAGAGGACGGCCAGTTTCCTAGTGATGATTTTACCTGCTTTTCGGAGTAGGTTGATGGTGATGTTGTCTGGTTCAGGGGCAGTTCCTTTCTTTGTCTGTTTAATGGCTTCTTTCACCTCCCACGGGATTACTTTTGGGAAGTCCTCGAGTTGATTGCTCATGTCTTGCATATCTTGCTCATTGTTTTTGTTTTGTAGTCCTTCTTTGGACGAATAAAGTTTTTGGTAGAATTCTTTGGCACGTTCGATAATCTTGTCTGTCTGTTATTAGGTTTCCATTTTCCTCGAGTATGCTAGTTATTTGCCTTCATCCAGAGTTGAGGAGTTTGTTTATAGCTTTGAAGCCTCGACCTTTTTTGAGAGTCGATTCGATGACTGCCGTCGTGTATCTCCTTCTGTCTTCACTTCGTTTTTTCTTAATCAATTTGTTTAGTTAAGCCTCTTCAATTTTCTCTCTCGTTGTTGTCGGTGGCTTGAGGTTTCTGCGTTTTTCCATGAGATTTTTAGTTTCATCTAAGATTTTGCTAATGGGTTGTTTGCTCATTGGCTTGAATGTAGAGGCTATTTCAATTATTGACGCTGTCATTTTGTTGCTTATTTCGTTGATGTTGGTGTTGTCTTGTTCAGTAAGAATTCTGAATCTTTAAAAAGCAAACTTGAATGCAACTGATAAAAAATTTTCTCATGAAGCTTCAGGCCACAATCATAAATCAGTAACAGAATATTTTCTTTATAACTAAAAGTTATCATCCTGATTACATTGAAACATCATTCTAATGGCATTCTTAGAGTTAGAAGTTTCTTAAAAATGAATACAAAAGCTAACATACAAATTGAGAACTTGCAAGAAATCCAGACATTGAAGTGAATGAGAAAATTGTATATATCAACCAGAAAGAATGATGTTCAAAAGTCAACAGACTAAATAGGAATAGAAATAAGTGTCTAACATTTATTGAGTCAAACAGAATTTCTTTTGAATAAAGAAAACTAATAAAATTATCCCAAGTGTTTATATTGGGTCCCAATAAAAGGGATTCTTTCTGAATAGAACTTACTGACGATAATAGAAAAGACCAACATCAATCAAGGTGAGGATAGCTTATGTAAAAAAGAAAGACAAGAAAACTATTAAAGAGATGTAATTGATGAAAATCAATTTGATCTGGAGATGGATGTTATAACAACTAATTATAAGGATCTATTGGAAATTCACAATAACTGCCAATCTCACATTCCCGTGCAATGCTAATATTCGTCAAATCTTGTTATTGCATATAATCAATGGCCCTGTTTATGAAGAGAAAGAAAATGGACACAATCAGAAGGCAACACAATTAACCAACATAACCACTAAATTCTTATAAGAACTCAAAAATTATACAAGTTATCAAGAGTGAAAATATGGCCACTGCTTAGTTACTTCAATTTTAAAATCATCAATCCATCAGAGACATTCAAGCAAAAAAGACTCCAGTTAGAATAGAAATAGTTTTGGACTTTTAATCTATTTAATTTTTATCACTGTGAATTCCTGGTTCAAAGATTAAAAAACCTTTACAAGTTCAGTATTTGAAGTGGATTCAAAGTTCTGTGCATTTGGTAAACCATATATTAGGCTAATGCAAAACTTCCCAGTACCATATTTTGCACAACATTAGGGAAAACTTAGAAGTATGTTTGAAGTCTATTAAGCTCTTTGTTGTTTGTGCAATATGCTGTCTACAAGCCTTAGGAAAAATTCAGAAGCTAGAATACTGGGTTCTATAATAACTTATTATGTAAAGGAACATTAATCAGTGTTTAAATACTTGTCTTCCTCTTCATGCTCATCACAGAAAAAGTCATTCTTGGACAAGGAAAAATAAATTCATAACAAGACCCCCCCCCAATCATGGCCAGATCCAGAACATCTTAGCCTAAATGAAATCTATTAGGTGGAGTACAGTGGTGTCGACTTCTGTATTTGATAAAAATCAAAGGAAATTATTCCATAAAATGCCAGAACCTGGACAAACCGTTACAACCTATGAGCATTTGAATGATGCATCGGAATAGAAAAGACTTTTTTTTTTAGACAAGGAAGTTGACAGATGATTTTGCTGCATGATAATACCTGTTCATGTTCTTTTTTTTCATATCATGCAGCAAATAGTCATTGAGTTGAGAAGGGAGGTTCTTCCATATGAAGCATATTCAGTAGATCTGTTACCACTAGACTATCACTTGCTCCATACAAAATTCCTTGTCTGATCAGAGGTTTCAGTGAGTTCAAGACATTGAAAAATTCATCAAATAATTAATTGGATCAAAACTGGAATCATTCTTTAGAGATAGAGTACACAATTTATCTAAAAGATGCATAAAATCATGGATAGCTGGATAAATACTTGATGACTGCATAATGATGAATTTATGTGAATAAAATATTTTGCTTGAACATATGCTGGAAATTTTTGCATCAACCTAATAACAGATATAAGATTGTAAACATCAGCTGATGTAACTTCTTAGAGACCATTCCACATTATGACAGGAAAAAGGCCAAGGATCAAAATACTGTTAAGCAAAAGAGGCATTTTATCTCTGAAATAGTGACAGAATATGGAGAAGAAAATTTACTGTGAAAGAAAAGTGCAAGTTGAAAATCAGTGAATCACAAGTCATGGTGGTAGTAGTAATAGTAGTAGCAATAACAATAATAAGACAGGGATGAGACTGCATAGTAGTATGTAAATAGATAGAATGTGTTGGAGACAGGATATTGATTCATCTGACTCAGTTTTGGGTGCAGTCCATTGATTGAAATGTGGCAACCAACTTTTATACAGGGACAATACTTCACAGTTGATCTGATTTGAGTATTAAAATACAATATAATGTATCACTAGACAAGTGGGGATAAAAACAGCAAAAGTAATGGAAACTGTCGCCAAAAAATGTGCTACTGACATCTTATTTCATTACTGAATAATTAATCATAATTATCATAAGTTAGTCAGAAAAGACATAGACCAACTAAAACTGCAACTAAATATTAAAAGTGTTTTATCAGTGGCCCATTAAAATACTTTAATGATATTTACATATTAATCATGTGCACATCTCTCAAAAAGCATGTCAAGATTTACTATATCATTACAGTGGTTAGCATTTGCCAAGTATTAAACGGCTGGTATCCTTGATTTTGAGGGTCAGCCTTTTATATGTGACAACAAGCTGGAAAGCTACACTTACAACACAGACCAATACAATCAATAAGTAAAAACTAATGCTGCTTCAAAAATCAAAGTGAAATTTTCTGGTAACTTCAAAAATGTATATTTCATAAATATCTTGATTCCTTTTTAAACAGCTCAAATGGAGAGTAATGAATTCCACTTGGATGCTCAAATTGGTATATTTGCAATTAGATTGGAGAATGCTTACATTTGCTGGCCACCTTACACAGGTCAAAGATTGAATAAACATTGACAAGTTCAATTTATCTGGCTTTAGCAAGTCACTTGTATTTGTAGCTCAAGGATAAATGGGCTGTAAAATTACTAGCAAGACTTTAAAATAGATAATCTAAAATTGAATAACCAAAAACAAGTCAAAACCATATTCTTACCGCACTAGAATTAATCAATTTTCTAATTTATTTCAGTAATACATGGAAATGCACTATAATTTGAATTTGATATACTCTTTGTACTAACACTACCCAAGTATTACACCAAGCAACATGATTTTTGTTCCTAGATAGTGTGTTATTTTCTAATTACTTATGAATAAAGGGTGCAGAAAATGCTTATTATTCCCTGTAAACTTTGCTTTTCTGACTAGAAAAGTGATATTTTGAAATCCATCTATTTCCAGTTAAACAAGGGATAAATTTGACACAAGGAAATTTCAGTGAAATATTTTTTGCCAAGTGGTGAGGGAGGAGGCATTTTTAACTGAGTAGTAGTAGTAGTATTAGCATTGCTAATTGTGGTAAAAGTAACTGGAGGGAGACAAGGATGGAATAAGTTTCATATGAACCCGACATGATACAGCTGATAAATTGATATTCAACATTGCTGGGACCAACCAATCAAAAATTAAGACAGAGCTATTGAAGAAGGGGGAAGGAAAGAAAAAAAAAAAAAAAAAAAGCCTCTAAAAAAGAAATGCTCAAAACGGCATCTATTTTTTTTGTATTTCCAGATTGATCAAATAAATGTTCTCTTAATGACACTACTCATTCTCTTCTGACATAGCAGCTGGGAAATAAATTATCACCTTCCTTCCTCATATGTTATTTAACATATTGGGGACTAACCAACCGAAAATGGCTTATAGACACGGCTAAAAAGGGGAAAAAGAAAAAAAAAAAGTTTGTTAATTGAAATATATAAAATAGAGAACTGTAGGGAAGTTTTATGGCATTCTACAACCAAATAAAAACGTATAAAGTCTTGTTAATACCTAAATGTCAACATGAGAATGGAATTCAGAGAACACCTCTAAATCCAAGACAGACATATAAATTGATGATTATGTAGAAAACTTTAAAAAAAAAAAAAAAAAAAAATAAGTAAGTAAAAATAGTAAAAGAGCTAATATCTAAAGGTCACTAATCTTGGAAATTTATTGATGCAAATGAATCTCAAAGCTTCAAGTAGATATTGACTCTAACAATAATATGAACCAAGCAGAAAGATCATGAGGTTAGTGAGGATAACACATGAGTGAAAATCTGGGAGGCATTCAATGTCTCTAAAGCCACAGGTAGAAGTCAAAAATAGTAACAATACAAGCCTTGCAGAACAATTGAATGAAAATACAAACTGTAACCATAAAGGTGATAAAAATGAAAATACTCACCCCACAAGGCAGCACAAAGAATATCTGAGCTAAAGCGTTTCTTGTATTTGCGGATCTCAGGTGTTTCACTAACACCTTCCATAGTCTGTGAAGGAGTCACATTGACATTGATCTGAGAACCTCTGCGTGATGGTGTCATGGAACCAATGGTGGAGCCTGCCCCAAACCCAAATGCAGTGAATGATTTCTGATGAATTGGTGCTTGTTTGCCCACTGCCTGACGATACTAAAATAAAAGGGGCACAGGGCAAGAAGAGGGGAAAGAAAAGAAACAAAGAACGAATGAAAACAACACATAAAAACATAATAGATTTAACTTTGAAAATGAATACAATGACAAGAGGAAGACACACAAATCTGGTGGCTAAAGCAAAACTGTTTAGAACTTTTCTCATTCTTCAAATATATTACAGCAAACTAAATCATGTCTGGAAAGTTAAATAATTGAATGAACCAGTTTGTAAACATCAAACTGGGCAACTGACTTCACAGTTTCAGTAAATAGACAATAACCATATCAGAATCAAATTTACCAGCTATTTTTGCCATAGCCATTATTCTGACAAGATATGCATGTCCAAAAGAAAATTAGTATTTTATGGTGTTTGGGTGAGATGAGATTTTAATGTGTTGACTGACTGAGTGCCACTTTGAGTAGATGGCCAGAGCCCCCCCCCCCCCCCAGGATTCCCTCACAATACAAAAGTAGAGCATTCCTATAAAAATCTTTCCAAAACCAATACGGCATGAGGCAAAAAGGCGATTACCATTCATTTATATTGGAACATTTTTTTGAGCATATCCAGACTCAAAAATGATGATGGTTATTGTATGTTAGGCTGATTGCTCAGAGATACAGTAGACTGGGGTATGGGAGAAAGAGGAAGAAGAAGTGAGTTGCCTCTATAAGAGCTCATTCCAAAACAAATGATGAATATTACTTAAACTTTTCTTTTCTTTTCTTTCATATAAGTGAAAAAGTGACATAAAGCTAACTTTTGAAAACAGGGAATACCTGTATTCATGAAAACCAATATTTCATCTCAAAAATCTCATTTTGAGCACTGAGTTATATCTTTACAATTAAAAATGCTACCTTTAATCAAAATCAAAACATTTCTATGTTTAGCTAGCAATTTTACAGTGTGAAATCATTTTTCCATTACATTATTTTTTCAATGATTTGAATATCATATAAAGGTTATTTCCAACAATGTTGACAGAATACTATCATAGCTCATCATCCCACAAACTTATTAAATAAAATATTGGAAGGAACCGTTGAATGAATTTGATCAATATTAATTGTGCCATTCTGCATGAAACTAGTCCGTTGTGCATGGTAGAAATTGCAAATGAGCCTTGATTAACTTTAATCTTGAGCAAAATGCCAATAGGAAATTCAAAAAATGGAAATCAAGACATATAGTGCATGTTACATTATTAATCTGCCAAATGAAAATGACAGAAAGCAGCCTGCCTTTAAATACAAAATGCTCAGTTTTACAGAAGTCAAATTTATATGGATCACTGCAAGGATTTGGGGTAAGAGAAAAGCAATAGTAATTTAGTCTGACTGACAGATTCAGTAATCTTTAAAATCAAATTTGTACATACTGCTGCATTCATAATCAGTGCAATCAAAAATGATTAAAATCTCTTTCAAGAGATTAACAATTCAAATTGATTTTCCCCAGCAGAAAATTGAATTATAGCTGCAACACACTGTATACTACTGCTAGTGCATTCAGTCATGCCCCAAACAGTAATCACATTGGGTCTGTCTTTTGCTTTTGGTCTTTGGTCTTCAACGGTGAAAGAAAAAGGCAAAGCAAATTTGATCTTTTCAATCAAATCAAGAAATTTGATTTTTCTTTTAATCCAATGATATTTCTTCATTGACAAGCAGAATGCAGCATTATTTACAGGCAGATGCAAATGAACCCTCAAACAATATACTGATTTGATTCAGCCATTTTGTGACAGTATTATTAGATTTAGTAAACCAAGTTAAAAGTGACTGCTTCACTTTCAGGAAACATTAGACAGACCCCAAAGAAGAATAAACATCAATGAGAGGTTGAACCTTAGAGAATGGCCATGGTTGTTGGCAGTTAGGTAAGTAGGTGTGTGGAATATTGGCCAGCTGCCTGTTTGCCTGGCTGCCTGCTTGGAGTGTGGAGAGAGGAAGGGCATGGCACTGGAAACACATACAAGGCATGGCACTGTGGTCTGTGAACTAGAGGGCATAACTACAGGAAGCTGTCATCTGTCAGTGTCCATTAATGCACAAGCTGCGATACAAAGACAAGCACTCAACATTCACATGTGGTTTTGTGTATCTGAAAGGAAAGTTATCAATACTTGCTTGTATTGGAACAAAACCAATTTGGTAACAATTGACGTTAGGTTAAGGCTCTGAAATAGTTGTGTTCTCTTCAGAAGATGGAGGTAGGGTAGAAGTTGGCAAATAAATTTGAAAGCTGCTATCAATGGTTTAAGTGTAGGAAAATTACTCAAAGTGCACAGAAAGCGTTGTAATACTCAGGCAACTTTGACTAGTCTTTGAGTGCATTATCACAATCACATTAGAGTGTGACAAGCGGGTAGCTCTTTAACTAAAACCTCAAGTCATTGCATGCTAATATAGGAAACCTTTATGTGGATGGATAGACTAAGACAAGTCACTCAAGAGAGGGAATAAAGAATAATATGAAAGAAAATAGCAAAATAGCAAATAATCATTTGTTTCAACCACTTTCAAAGACAGGCAGCTGGATTGTTTGCAATGACTTTCCAATTATAGATGAAGCAATGGTTTTGCTAAATAAAATTATAACAGGGACAAAAATTAATCAATAAAATTCTAACCAAGAAAAACTCTTAATATACTTTCAAGTCAAACTTTTCTGTTTTATTCAAATTTCAATCACATCTGCTGTATATCATAAACCATAGTGTAAAGGTGTGTTTACCCCACCTTTTTTAGATGGTTATTTTACTTTGCTGAATGGGCAGTGTCAGTTAAATAAATAAATAAAAAATGGCTACAATCAAGAGAGAGAGGCCTTTTGAGGCCAAAATTTTGCATAATCATAAATCCATGGCTCAAAGAGTTATGTGACATGGAGAGAAAAGCAAAAAAGGATAATATTAAGTTGGAGTAAAAATAAAAACCACAATTTTTGGAAAGAACATTATATAACTATGTTTATGGAATATACCATTTTAAAGTATGAATTCTGCTCTATTTATTTGAGCTGAAATTTTCTCTCCACTATTTATTCTGGTTTATCCAAAGCCTCAAATCAAAGATGGAAAAAAGCAAATTCGAGCTATTTTGTTGTATTGGTCAAAATAGGACGAAGCAGCAGAAATCTCTCGCAAAATCAACTAAGTGTTAGACTAGAAAACCATTCAACTTAACATTGGTTCCAAAAATTTTCAAAACAGAAACAAGAGCCTTGAAGATGTGGAGGGCTGTGGAAATCTTTCTGTGAGTGATGATATCTAACTGAAGGCCATTATTAAAACAACTAAAAAGGTTGCTGAGGAACAAAATGTAGACCATTCAACAGTTGTTTGACAAATGCATCAAATCAAAAAAGCAAAAGAGTTTGATAGATGGGTGCTGTACAAGCTGAACGAAAATAAAAGAAATCTGCCGTAACTAAGTCTGCTTTGCACTTCTGCCCCCCCCCCAATCCATTTCTTGATCACATTGTAACACATGACAAGAAATGGATTCTGTACAACAACTGACGGCTTTTCATGCAGTGGCTAGCCAGAGGTGAAGCACCGAAATATTTCCCAAAACCAAACCTGCATCAAAAGATTATGTTCACTGTTAGTTGGCAAGTAGAATTATCCATTACTACAGCGTGAATCCTGGCAAAACCACATCAAATATGTATAGCCAGGAAATCGACGAAATGCACCAAGAATTGCAATGTTTACGTCCAATATTGGGCAATCGAAAAGAACTAATTCTACTTGATGACAATGCCTGACTACATGTCACGCCAATGCAGAAATTGAATGCACTAAGCTATGAAACTCTACCTCACCCAGCTTACCCACCAGACCACTCTCTGACTGACTATCCTTTTTTCAAGCATTTCAACTATTTCCTGCTAGAGAAGCTCTTCCATAACCATACAACAGCTCAAGATGGACTTGCTTCTAGTTAGCAAAAATGTACAAATTCTCAAGATTCTTATCTTGATTCATAACTCTTATTCTAAGCTGAGATATGCTGCTTTTAAGTTGGTGAAAAATCAGTTATTTTGCACAAACCCAACAGAAGGTATCAATCTGATTATAAAGTTCAAACATTCAATCTTCCTCTTTTGGTTCGAAATAGTACTAGGTGAAAATGATAAAATTACAATTTTGTTGAGATTTTCTAGCACTCAGAATTCTGAGATAATAGTATGATATTTCAAATAACATAATACATGAAGTAGGTAGATAAAGTACATGAAATTTTACATAGCACTGAAATCTACTTTTATGTTAGAAAATGTATTTTGTGGTGACAATTTTAAAATTTTCCTTAATGAACAGTATTTAATAACAGATATTTTCTATAATAATTTCATCGTAAGATATCAACATTTTTTACATATTTACACAAAAATCCAACCAAGTTCCTCCTTCAATCAATGAACAAATATTCTTCAATAGCAGACAAAAGTTTTGAAAACGTATAAGATTTTACCTCTTCGGATGTACTTTTGTCTTGAGGTCTTTGTGGCATCGGTGGTGATCTTGACTGTGGGGGTGTGTGTGGTGGCAACAGGTCAGGCAGTACACCACTATTGCTATGACGGGGTGATTGCATAGCTAAAGTGAAATAAGATACAAAAGGTTAACAGAGATAATAGAGGAAAGTGTGCGTATTGCAGCTCACCAAAGATAATACACAGTGCAAACAAAAAATCTACTGTATCAAACAATGTGAGTGGCCCTTCACATATTGTAACAATATTTTGATATTTTTTGCATAAGACACATAAATGCTTTGGAGATTTTAAGGATTGAACAAAGAAAGATTGAATCTCAAAGAAAAGCTGATGAGCTGAAAGGTGGAGAGAAATAAAATCAAGAGAAAAGGTTTCAAATAAGAGAATACTAAAAAAAGGAGATGCAAGGCCATTGAGATCAAATTTAGCATAAATAGAGAGCTGAAAGGCTTGATAGTTTTCAATGAGTGTTCAAAAAGACAGCATAAAATATTCATTTAGATTTCAGCTTTATATATTTTGTTGCTGAGAAAAAGTACAAACAAGTTCCATTTTGAAAATAGGTAACCAACGAAAATTTGATCTTCTAATACCAAGCAATTGTATATTCAAGGATATAGAATGAATGCAGCTCTGCAATATATAGCTCTTCACAGAACCCATTTTTTTCCCTTCTCAATTCATCTCAAACTATTCAATGTATTTAGGCATTTACTTCAGAAATTAGAGGAGTCCGTGTTATGGATTAGTGAAATCTATAACACACTTGAAAAGATGATAAACAATATAATTTTGATTTTTATTGTTTATTTTATGGACACTCCAATATCTAATGATTTGTCTAATGAAACTGGAGCAAGAGAAGAATAAGGACCCCAGATTTAAATCAAGTGAAAAGGTCAAATGTTTTTTTATAAATAAAAAAGCAATTACAAGAATTATCACTACTTTCAGAGTTTATCAAATTTTTCGTTTCTGTTCATCAAAATGTATATCATCCATCCTTTTTGTCTTTAGTCTTTTGAAACCTCTAATTTTCTCTTCTCACTCATCTCTATTTTTATGATTTGAGACATCTTGCTTTCCCATAGCTTTTTTCATTTTATTTAAGAAACATTTCCTCAAATTTAAGAATTTTTTTTTACCCCACTTGGTATAGATATCTAACAAAATATAAATTTCAAGAAAAATAAAAGTAAGAAATTCTAGAAGATTGTTCTCAGTTGCACACTCAGGTTTGATTTTCATAAATAGGCAAATAGAAGTAAATAATGAGTTGGAATTTTAATGATTCTTCATTCTAAAAAGCCTAAAAATCAACAACAGTACCAACCTAAGTGGATATTTAAACTAATATAAACCCAAACTCATATCACTCTTTCTGATAAAAGTTACAAACTTCAAGTTGTTGAAATGAAAAAAAAAATGAAAGATTGAACTTTAACATCCTAATCAGGAATTCCAATAAGATTTTTGGTTTCATTTTCCACACTCTCATCCATTTTCTGCAAAAAGCAAGTAACTGTCACCACAACAATTCAGCTTCTCTAATCAAAGGTATATTCAAAATCTAAAAGATGAAGCTCTTTTTTCTTGTTTTCTTTTTAATCATTTTTTCTATAATTCATTCCATTAGTGAAGTCTGCCTGCTGAGATCAAATGCAAATTTCTTCAGGTTAATAGCTATGTTAAAAGAAATTGCCAAGAAATATATTGTTATACACACACACATATATATATATATATATATATATATATATATAGTGAGAGATATGTACGAAATAAAAATGGTAACAGAGCAGTAGATTAGTTAAAGAGACATTCCTCAGTGTCTAATTCAATTGAATGATGACGTCAACAATCATTATTTTCAAACCCCAACATGGCTTATTAGAAACGAGGAGGAAAAAAAAAAAAAAAAAGAGAGAGAGAGAATGAGATTTGCTTGTTTACTTTTATAAAACAGCAAATGTATCCAGGCAACAACGGAAACTGGCAGGGCATTAACACTGGAAATTGACTTTGCAGATAAGATTAGAGAGAAGAAATGATGCAACTCTAAAATAAGTTGCCAGAATTTTGCTGCTTCAAGTTTCCTAGGATGTGTTTATAATGTCACAGTCAATTTTTTTAGCAAGAAGAACTGAAGAATTAAATGTTGAAAAACTTTGACTCTTGGAATTCATGGGATATAGATTTCAAGTGGAAACATATAAGCAGACTTGGATTCAGGCTAAAGACACAACTCCAGGAGATTTACTGAGCTGTAAAGAGCTGATTAAAAAAAATATACTTAAAGGGAACTAAAGAGAAAGTTATCACAGATTTTACAAGAAATTGATGCACTTATGTTTGTTGGATGAAGCAGGCTTTCAGAGTGATGAGTATGCGGATATCTGACAATATTATCAAGTAGACAATAAGGAAAATAGTATTTAAATGTCAACTGTAACAACTTTTTTCCAATGGTTTGCATTTGATGACCCAAAGGTGTTAAAAATAGTATTCAAATTTTTTCTTCCTGATATATCTTCATATATGACATCAAATGTACAAAAAAAAAGGGGATAAATATACATGAGTTATGCCTCTTAACAAGGGTCCCCCTTGTGACATCATGACCGTCAACAGCGGTGATCTTATTTACAATATAACCATAATGTGAAAGCTAGCCTTTGAAAATTATACGAGACAAAGCCCAATTTAAAATGTTTTTTCCCAGAAATTTCAAATGAAAATTTCTTCAAGAAAATTCCATCCACAAAAATTGAATTTTTATCAAAACCCAATAAATATTCGATATCTTATGAAATTGTGAAATCTAAGAGTAAATCATCAGAGTATTTTGTTTACAATGTTTGCAACGGCTTTAGGCATTATTTGTTTCCAAAATATCTCCATTTACAAGTGTACAAATAATTAAGATTTTCTTCCAATCTTTCTTCTTGTGAATGACACAAAGTTTGACAAAATAAAATTTTAAAATTTTTTTTCTGTAAGATGTCTATTTCCGGTAAATTTTTTGATGAAATCCATGGGGAACTTATCTATTCATGTCTTAAGGAAACTTCTCACTATTGCTACTGTCACTGGGCAAGTCTGAAATGGGATTTCATCAAACTTGGTGCCTCTACTAGCAATCAGATCGTAGAACAATCATTTTGTGAATGTTGTCATCTGAATCACTTAAAAAAAGGCCACCATATTTTGGTTACTTATGACATCATGCGTAGGAACAATAAGTCATGTAATACTGAGTTAGACATCGATTTTTACAGATCAATATCACAGAAATGAGTAGCTAGAAAATAATTAAGGATTCAAGATAAGGTTTTTGGATAAAGTAGTAGAATCTAAAGTAAAAATACATGTACTGAAATTTGTTTCAGTTGACCTTTAAATCAAATTTACTACACCAACAGGTTTTTCCTTTTGGCTTTGTTGAGATAGTTACTACTTTGACAAAGCCATAAGGCAAGACATGTTAGTATAATAAATTTGAGTTAATTACTATTTTCCTTATTGTCCAGGTAGAAAATTATATATATATATATATATATATATAAGTGGATGATAATCAACACCCTATGAGAAATTATAACTTTGGTATATCTGAGAAGTTTTTTCAGTGATTAACCAGAGGATGAAAAAAATTTCCAATAAGGAGCTTTCTTTTCACCTAACCTCTGTGTATATATACACACAGACAAAAAATGCAAAATAGCATCTTGTAAAAACATTATTATTATCATTATAATGATTATGGAAAAAAAAAATAGGTGAGACTGTGTAGCAATATACTAAGAGCTAGAATAGATAGCTATAAAACTAAAATTCTATAATAAAATAGTCATTCCAGTATTTGTTTGTTTCTTTTAAAAGATGAGATGTCAGAAAAATAGGATGCAACATTTAATATTGAAATGCAGTCATGTGGCACACAGTTGAATTTTACAATCTCCTGAAAATAAGAGGCATAAGATATTGCCAAGATTTAACTGTGCATAAACATCAAAACCGCCACAAGGAAGGAGACAAAAACAATAAACTAGACCCATTGCCAGAGGCGGCAGCTGAGGTGGGTGGGTGGGTGTATTGGATGTAAAACTAACAGAACTGCTAAAAACACAATGTACAGGCAAACTAATGAAACCTTGCTCAAGGAAGATGATATGCTTGGTAGGAGAGTGATTCAGTGAGAAAGATTATCATCATTCGATGTGCAACAAAGCATACTGAATTCAGCCATCCACTAAATGGAATGGCTTGGAGGCCAGTCAAAAATGAGGAATCCTATTCCAACCTTTTTTTTGTAACCAAAATATCTGTACTAATATCCAAGTAAAAATCTTGAACTTGGACCAAAGCAAAGAGAGAAAAAAGTTTTCACACATTTATAATTCATTTTCTTTGTAAGTTTTCTCCAGTATCTAAAACCATTATCTGTCTGGAGCTTCCAGAAAAATCTAAACTTCAAGTATGGGACAGAAAATTCTTTTTTTATTTTTCTCCTAAGCAAATGACATTGAGAAAAGAGGTGGAAGATAAAAATGCACTTTTTCTCATATCTACATTGTTCAAAAGAGTTGGCAGTTCTGCAATCAGAAACTATATTGACAAATAGTCTCCCTTCTAGAGCCTCCCACTGATAATAACTATGCTCAAAACATGACCATGCCACTTTGAACTTGTATCAAAGAAAAAGCAGCCTGCTGTCATTAGATTTCTTTTTTCATTTTTTTTTTTCTTCTTCTTGGGTTGGTATTGGGGGTCTTGAATAAAAAGTGTTGGTATGTTCAGTGGTGCTTGGGTTTTTGGTTTAGAAAGTATAGCTGGTTTCATGTCTGATCAACTTTTGGACAAAGAAAAACATCTGCTGAAATGAACTGGAAAGGTAGAGGAAAATGGCAGAGAGAGAGAGAGAGAAAGGGGTAAATAAATGTTTTCTACTCAGGAAAAGTATGAGTATTCATCAACACCAACAGCAGGTAGTAATGTTAGAGTTTGATGCACAATAATTGCTAACAATAGAAGAATGATGCATAAAATGGTTACAAAAAATGAAATGGAAAGGAAGGAAGAAATAAAGGTTGAGTAAAGCAATAAGGACAGGATTCTTCCTCTGTCTGACTCACCCTATGGTTATGTGAGTGGAAAGGATGGTGAACAGTGGGCATTTTGTGATATAAAAGATTGCCATAGGTAGAAGAGCCATCTGAGGCTCACTCGTTGGTAGAAAGAAAGGTGATACCAGTATATTTTGAAAACAAAGAATGAAACTTGATAAGGAAAATTATTCCATCATATTCTCAAAGTGCACATAAGAATATATATTAAATGTATTGATGAGCTTTGATAATAAAATCAGATTGAACTGCAACTATTTTTATTCCCTTGAACCTAACTTAAAATTTTGTAAGCGAGAGAAGATAAGGTTCAAGATATCTAATCCTTTTGTTTTTATAAAACTGGAAATCAACAAATTGAAAAAAAAGTACCTCTTGTTTACAAAAAGAAAGAATAGCAGGAATGAAGAGTTTAGAAGAAGAGATGCTGGCATATTGGCTTCAAAGTTACATGAAATTTTGTGTTGTCAAAATCTGCACCATTATCAGCAGCAGCATTTTCAATGTCCTATTGATTACCAAATAAACGAAGCCACAAATGATGCTTTTGAAACTATGCACTGATTCATTAACACAAACATTCTAATATTTGTTGTCCTTTTTCATTGCGAACGGTTCAATAAGCAAAAGTCTGCAGGCAATAACAGCTAGACTATGAACAAATGAATGGTTGATCAATGTTGTTCTTATGTGGTTCCTAACTGAAAATGGGCTGGACAATATTATTTGCCAACAAATCAAAAGAAATTAACTCTTTTCAACTATGCTTTTGCATCTCATGAGCAGGACATATATTTTACGATTGGAAAATATCTATGTCTTAGAACACTAGCAAACTTTACTCAATACCTAATCGTAAAAATATATTCCCTCAAACTCCAGAGAAGAATAAAGGGAAAAAAATGTGATAAAGCACTTCATCACCAGAAAATATGGAGAATTAAGATTGGATGAAGTATTTCTAAAGCAACCACACTGAGACACACAATGAAGATGTGATCTCCATGACATTTGTAGGGAAATTTAGATTGCAGTAGATTTGCCAATGACAACAAGTAAAGGAAGCAATGACCAGGAAGGAGGAAATAGGTTTTCTGCCGCGCTGGCATTTGCACACAATAGAGGCAAGAGCACAGACGGATATATGGGCCAGGAAACCTCACAAGTGAGACATCAGGTATTACTGCTCCTAATACCACCAAGATTCCTACAGCCAGTTTGGTTCAGTGGGGAAAGTTTCAAGGTTTCAGTGGCTTATCTCTCTCAGGCTTAACTCTGATCTATGGCAGTGAACCATGATAATATCAAGAAAAAATCAATATATGAGAACTGATGACAATATCTACCTTGGGGAATGTGCAGCTTTTGTTTTTGCTCAACACATCAGCCGATGAACTCAGAAGATGACAGAAAATTTAATATTTGTATTTGACACTTGAATCACAAAGTTGACATGCTCATTTGAATCTGATATAAAATATCTCGAAAATTTACAATCTTTTTCTTTTAGGAATATATCAAAACAATTTACAACCAGGATGAGGTGACAATAAAACATTGATGCGTAAAGTCAAATAGACGTAAAACTAATTTACTATGATTCTTATAAACACGAATCCAACGTGAAACCAGCTGAGGTTGTTTGTTCAGATCAAACAATGTTGAAGGATTCTGAGGGGTAAACTTTCGAAAAAGCTAAAATCAATTTCATCAAATTGATATGAATCTATTAACATTCATAAAGAATTGAAGTTTTGATATATTTTAAATAGATTGATAATCTACAAGTATTTGTAGGTCCAAGAGAAATCATCAGATATCCTCAATCAAGGAAATGGGTATGAATCCTGCATAAGTGGACATATTCCAGTCAGTTTCCTATAACTCAAAGACATAATATTCACTTAGCATAGCATTTTTAAACTAGTCAATCAACTATACCATTTAACATAAGAAAAAAACACAAAAGAATATGAACATTTTCAAAGTAAGCAGCTGTGAACTTTCTTTTGGTATAATAGCCCACAAGCAAACTGAAAAACTTTAAAGGTCATATTTAAGACAAATACAAAATATTTCTTTTGTCTCAATTCTCTTTAAATATTTGTTTTATTTTAATTAATTTTTCTCCTCCTAAAGGGCAAAAGGCAAACAATGTTTTTCTTTCATTCTATTTCTCTTTTATTGAAGAGGCAAAGGGGGAATACAAACATAAATGGAAGGGTCCAAACCAGAAATATACATTTTTTTTTATCAATGATTTCTCACATTTTAGTGTAGAGAATATTAACATTTTTTCATCAGTTCAATATTGAATAAAATATCATATTATAGAATGAATTACTTCCAACATATTACTTATTACAAATTTTAATATCAGCAATAAGCATATCATTAGTACTACAAGTACTACAACTCCGATTATTAATCCATGAGAGCAAAAGAATACTAGGCCTATATACTGCCTTGATTATAGAAAAAAGTCATGTATGCTAAAATGCAGTAAGAAAAAAGTTATCAACATTTTTTTGTTATGAAAATTGCAGGAATCTTTGGAAAATAATTACAATATTACTCGTATCATTACTATAAATAAAATTGAATTGATTAAAATGATACTTATTTCATTAACAATTTTATTAGAAAAAAGCTATGACTTCACTATGGTGTTTTTTTCCCCCAACTTAGTTGGTAACCAGGAAAATTGTTCTGTGTATCTCATAGATGAGCTAACCTTTTGTTCAGGTGAATAACTTCCATTGATTTAGCCCTTTGCATTTAACTCTAAAAATAGCCCATTTTATCAAATTTGGAAAGAATCTTTCTTTTTTTTTTATAAAAAAAATAGAAATTAATTTAAAACGTTCCATTTTCATTTATATTTTTTTGTGCTTCAAAATTCAAATTAGGTAAGCTTCTTCAGCTTATTAATATATTGATATATGTAGATATTTTTTCTATTAAAGACCTAATGTTAAGTTAGCAAGGCCAATTACAATACACTCGAAAAGAAAAAAAAATGATTTCTAAAGAGGGAAAAAGATTTTCTCTCTTAATCAAGCTCAGGAATTCTTTCACAAGCCTCATTAATGTACATATTCAAGTTTTGAAACAGGTTATGTGCAAATCTCATGTATTCTATAAAAACATACTGAACTTAAAAGTATTTGAACAATCCATATCATTTATTAGACACAAATATCTACAATACATGGCCCGCAAACATTAAAATGTTATAAGTCTTCAAGCTGATATCATTTACATATCATATAACTATTATGTCATATTCTATACAGCCATCAGCTTAGTTAATCCTGCTATCCAAACCATCTAAAATTCCATCTAGATAAAAATCCATACTAACATCACTTGATACAGTTTTTGGTTCATTACATACATACATACATACCCACATACAAAAATACATTTGTTTGAGCTGACCACACTTGCATGTTGTGTCTATTCAAAAACTGTTACTACTTTTATGGAATTTTGATCCAGTTATTCAAAGATTTCTTTGAATGGTTCAATAATAATTCAATGGAAAAAATGCTGTCCAATCATTTTATGTGAAGTTAACATACTTCAAAGAAAAGCAACTGACAATATAGGAGGTGGGAAAAACAAGAAATAATTTACTTACTCCTCCTCTTCTTTTATGTAAAAATGTAGTTAATAATCACCAGCTGCCAAGTAAGTACATTTAAGAGAGAAAGAGAGATAGATAAAATTACCCAATGCTAATTTAATACTCTTTTGTTGGAGCTATACACCTGTTATGAAAAATCCTAGATACCAGAAGTATGTTCAGATACTAAAACATGATTTGGTCGATTAAATCATAATATTTCAGGAATTCAAATGAGAAATCTTTAGTTATAACTGCCTTCCTTTTTTTATTCTCATAAAATGATTTTTTCCCTTTACCAATTGTTCTTCTAACATGCATAATGTAAACATAATAAGAATAATCATTACATTGGACAAAAAATCTATTAGCTACAAATTTAAGCACTTCAAGATACAAGTGCATTTCTTCATTCAGTATCATTGCCTTTACATCAATAAAATAAAACATTTATAAACCATGGCATATTTCTTTCCTTCTTAATGAGTGCCGTATGTTGTTTCTGACAGCTAAATTTGCATTCCATTTTTTGCAAATTTTTCTTACTAACTGCAGTACTTTTTTTTTTCTTAAATATTCATTTTAAAATTCAAGTCCTGGCTATTTTTCTATAATTATGTGATGAGGAGGATGATGATAAAATTTTATCAACTTGATTTGAAGATGAAAGTACAAGTGTTTACTATTTTGACAAAAAGTCTTTTTTTATTATAGGAGAGAAGGGACTTCAAAATGTATAGGATACCAAAGTGTACTATTATTATCTATCATAAACTCAAGAGAACAGAGCAGACAAATTCACAAAAATGAATCTTTCCCACTGTTTGGATAAGTTATGAAGAGAATCTGAAACAAATGTATCTGTAATCATATAAACATATACTGGAAATAGTTGAAGAGATACTTCAACCATTTCATAATAGCAGCTAATACAAAATCAATAATTTTATTTTGATGGGCAGTTAGTAAATTTGAAGATTGAAATACCAATAGCAAAACATTTAAAAATAGACAGAGATTCAATTTTTTCAATATATTTTCTCAATTTTTAATATTCAAGTTAGTTACCATATTCAGCTATAGTCAAGTAAAACAATCATATTTGTAAAGAGAACTGCAACAAGTGATCCTTATTTTCAATTATGCATTTCTTCCATTTACTTACAGTTTTCATCTTCACAGCTTACAATAATCAGGTTTACACTAATTTTACAAAAATTTATTTTTCTTTCTTTTCAAGACAGACTGTTCAATTTGGATGCATAAATTTGCTATATTTTTATATGAAATTAAACTGAATAGATAGAAAATTATGTTTATAGTATATTTCAGTATTATTATTAAAAAAATTAATGAATAAATATGTCTGATATGGGTTATTTTTAAATATACCATTTTATGTGATAATACCTTGATTCCTGGGCTATGGACAATTTAGCAGTGAAATGGTTAATATTGAATTATATAATCTCTTTTACATCAACAGTGAAGTATAAACAGCTTAAAAATATTAGATTTCAAAGAGCAAATAAGATTCAGTGTATGAAGACTAAAAGTGATATGAAAGCAAAGATAGGTGGGGAGGATCAATAGGAAATAGAAATCTAACTGAAAATTTGTAAAGGGAGTCAAAATTAAACAAACTCCAAAGACATTTGAAAGTATTTATTCTATGTAGGCAAAGGAGACGTTAAATAAGAAAAGAAGGGAGCAAGTGGGTGGAAGAATATGCCTGCAAGATAGAAAAGCACTTTACTGTTTCTCACATTAACCAAAGATAAGAATGAACATACCTTTTGTGTAACATATAAGCATGCATATCCACATAAGTTTAAGGGAAGAAGAGAGGGGGGGTTAGCAAAACCTTTTTTAATAGATCAAGCAAACAATGATTGAAGTATAAATGCAAACAAACCAAAATAAGTCTCAGCAGATGTAGCACATCTTGCTTGCTATGTAGGTCAAGCTTGGAGCTTGTGACCGACATGCAATGCATGTGAAAGGAAGGAAAGGAAAAGTTGTAAGAAGCAGGAAGAGGAAAGAAAAAAAATACTGCATCTGCAGAAGAGGATTCATTGAAAATGTAGCTGCGCAGAGCTTTGCTTTCTGTACTTGTACGTTGTCTTTCCATCTCCGTGCACATACACTTTCAACAGATTTAGAAACAAATAATGTGGCAAGTGAGATATGCAAAGCAGAGGTCTCATTGCAAGGAACATTTCACTCACACTTGTGTCATTGCAACTATTTGATGTGCTAGTAAAAGGACCATGTTAATAAAGTAGATGAGAACTTATCCAAGGACACACCTTGAACCAATATGCTCACTTTGTTTACAAGATCAACAAAAGAAAGGGTCACTAATGTAATGATCCAGCAAGGTACCTAGTTATTTCAGTTAACTGTAACTCTTGCTTTATATATATATCAGCATTTATTGATTAAAATAAGAAAAAAGCATTTCGTGCATCAGGAACCACATATACATTAACTTCCCCTTAAGTCATTCATTTCCATTAAAAATTCTGACATTTTCCAAGAAGTTCTTGTTTTTACTACATCAAATAAAACCAAGTTAAGAAAAATGAAAGAGGGAAATAAGAGAGGGAGATTGACACAAAAAAGAAGCAGAAAGAAATAGGATGAACTTTTGTTTTAATATTGCAAAACACAAAATGGAAAGATAGGGGAACGAAAGAAGTTTAAAGGATAAAAAAGAGAAAGTTGATAGAAATGTCAAGAAGTTTGCTAGTGATAAATTGGCAAGCTTTGAAAAAAGGGAATGAGGGGAAATGAGTTGGTGAGAAAAGGAGTACAAGATGGTTCTATGATCTTTATTCAACGAGACGCTTTGTCCCTTCTTGTGCAAATAAGAATACAGTTGACCTAAGAATTAATTTTGGCAGGAATTTGGATATAATGTTGCGTATATGGGTAGGCAAGTACTAGAACCAATGGGATACAACATCTTTGGGAAATGCATAATCTATGATCCATAATGGAATAGCAAGTAAGAATAACATAAAAGCAAAAAATCTTGAGAGAAGAAGGAAGAGTAAGCAGAGAGAGGAGTAGTAGAAGGGGGAGCAAGGATAAAAAAGTGGATGGAGGGAAGAACAAGCAGAATGAGACAGGGTCAAGAAGGGATACTAAGACAAATGATAGAGGATTTTAAAAGATAGTAATATTGTAGACTAATCACAAGGTTTTAGGTAATGAAAGAAACCAATGTATGCTGCAGAATCAAATTCATTAAGATACCACGACATAACATTTTGGTGAGTTAAACATCACATTTTACAAGATCACATTTTCCTTCCATAAGCATGGGAGTAACAGAGACATTCTTGAAGAAATTTGAAAAATAGATCAGAATAAATGCACTTCAGAGCAAAAATTATGAGTAAAGTTGTTACAAATGAAATGTTATTTTTGGAATAGTATGATATAAACAACCAAAAAACAGTGAATAGTCAATCAAAATATAACCAATTTGAAGCAATAACCTTTTTGTGATCACTAAACCCAAAGAATTTTAAGGAGATGGCATATTATCATTAGAGCACTATCCTCTAATGATAATATGCCATCTCCTTAAAATTCTTTAGGTTTAGTGATCACAAATTTAGTATAAGTACAGATTATGGCTTTCTATAATATGGATATGAAGATTAAGATGCTTGAAAAGATGATAATCTGTGGGAGAAATATCAGGTGAATATGGAGGACCCTACAAGATTTCATATCCTTATTCTCTAAACTTACACGGTCAACCGACAGGTGTGGGTTCTGGAACTCACATGAAACATTTAGTTCAAGTTATATGGCACCCATCATCCTAACTTAATAACATTTCCTATTGTCTTCAAATAATGTGATGTTATATCTTTATTTACATTGAATCTGCAAAAAATGTAATCACATCAGTATGTCTCTCACTTATAGTATTATTTTCCATGATATTAGAGGAAAAAAAATGACAATTCATGTGTAACAACCTAATAGTATACGTGGAACAAATTGATAGGTAGATATGTTCAACAAGGGAATTTCTGCTTGGAATATTTTTGAAATTTCACTTCAACAGCCAAAAGACATCTTTCATAAGTGGTTAACTGATGAGCTCTTTCTCCTGTTGTTGCTAATAATTATTATATTTCCCTGAAAGAAAATATCACTCAGTTTTAACTCATGCTGATATATGATAAATAATACTTGTATAATTTCATAAGAATGGAAAAAATTCAGCAGTATTTACATTTTCAAGGACTGATGCATGTCCATTGCAATCAGTACGGTAGCAATAAATAACATCAAACTAGGAGCAAAAGTCTTGTGTTCATCTATTTAACAATTATCCCTGTTATTCAGAAATCTTTATGATAGTGGTGTTTTTGAACAAAATACAAAATCATTTGATCTCTTTTTAGCTAATGAATATCATGAACCATACTACAAGGATAAAAGAAAATTTGATGCAATCAAAGAACTGATATTGAGCATTACAATGCTCATTTCATTTTGATAACATATTTGACATAAATTATTGAACTGCAAAGAATGTTCACCATTTTTCTCACTTTTACATAGTCCATTAGGGATCAGTGTTATAGTAAACAAATTGGTGGTCATTTTCCCTTTTTCTCTAATTAAAAATTGGCCTTATGATTAAATAGATAAAAAGCAATCAGGAATTTCCAATACAATGATCAACATTGATAGCATTAAACATGTAACTAGTCTATTCTAATAAGATCAAACCAGCTTTCAATGATTTAGTATAACTAATTATAGAATGTAATAGATCCAGCAAATCAATTAGAAGAGAAGAAAAACAAAAAAAGATGGAAAAATATTTCAAGAGAATCAGGTAAACAACCAAAATCCTCCCCACAACCTAGAAGAAAAAAGAAGGTAGCTGCAAGACTGTATCAATGAGAAAGTAAAGAATGTTTTTTCCAGCAACAGTACAATCCACTTGTGCCAGAAATAATTCATTTTTAATTGAGACAAAATCCAGAGATATAAAAATAAAGGCACTGACATATACAAGTTTATAGAAGTTGCAATCAAAATATTATTGTAATACTGACAGACTTGTTTCTGCTCGCAAGATCTGGTGACATCTATATAATCGTGCAGTGTATGACAACATTTAACACTGAATCAATATCTACACAATACAACATCCAATGCAAATACTCAGATCAAAAGACATCAAGGCTTGGTCTGTCAAAAAAGGCAAATCTATTTGTCAAAGAAGAGGAAATCTCAGCATACTTAGTTCAATCATGACTATAAATCCATTATTGTATTTATTTTATATGTACTTATCAATATAGACAATGATTCATTTATAATGCACAAATAATTATCTATTACAAACACTAAGTTTCTTTCGGATTGAACAATGAAAATTTATAATTTGAGAAACTGTCCAACTTTTTCAATAAGTATTGGAACAAAAAGAGACCCCCCCCCCAAAAAAAAACGCGGACGTTTCCTTGAGGGAAATCAAAATAGTTTTAGAATTTATTCTTGGTGATTACTGTATCTTTCTCTGAAAATAACTTAGTTCAAGGCAAACAGTTTAGCTTAATTTTCATAGGGGGATTTGGCTCATAAACTGATTACCATCAACTGTGACATTTCTTGGACAGATTTCCTTCTCACTGAGATTTTTTTTCTTATTCTTGGTTCACAATCCCTGAAGGTCACATTTCAAGCAAATATTTTGTCACTGTCACCATTGGTTATAACTATTGTTACATTAATGACACAAAAAAATATACCTTCAACAACAGATAACCACAACCATATTGTAAGCACAACAACTAATTTTATGAGATCATAAAGAAAGATTTAACTGACAAAATGAGAAATTAAATAACTGAAAAGGACAAAACAGAAGGTAGACATTAATACAAATCTAGTGCAGCAGCAGCAGCAAGTGAAGAATGCAGAAAAAGCAAAAGGGACAAAAGTTTAACCTTGACAGCATAATCAATTTGTAAGAAAAATAAAATTGTTTTTTTTTCAAACAATATTCCACCAAGGTTGAAAATATAAGGAGGAAAGAATTAAATACAAAATTAAAGTTAGATGTGCGTCATTGTAGTTCAATTTGTTTAAAAATAATACTTCACTAATAATATATTTAGTTTTAATGTGTGCATGCATACAAAGTAGATATGAATTTAATCATAACCTTTCATTTAGAGGCTTCAATTTTGCAAAAGAGGATATCTTGCTTGTCAGAGACTTACTTCATATGTTAGCGAGTAGATAACATTATCTTTCAAAACAAGGAGTTTCATAATTAGGTTTGGGCAATGGGTAATCATTTTATTTGAAATCATATGATGCAACCGGATTCTGTTCACTTTAAAATGTTGCTGAAAATTAGCATAAAATGCATATCCTATTTAATGATGCTAATATATAGAAAAATACCTGACCATCAGAAGTCAAAGCTTCAATTTTAGATATTAGAAATAATCATTCAGTTTTAAGAATGAAATGAATACAAATCAAAAACAAATCCATCTATATTGACAGTGAATGTTTGCATTTTTATATTCTTCTGTGGTACGAATAAAGATTACTACCTAATCACATAAGGATGAATAGTAAAGACTGATTACAAATTGACATGTATGGAGAGGAGGAGAATAAATAGATATGTACAAATCTTGGTAGATTTCCATCATGACAAACAAAAATGAATTAGCCACCTTAGGCTGTGCTCAAAATGTGAAAGCAAGGTGTGGACAAATAGTGAGGAGTTGATTTAATAAATTAAAAGAAGAGAACATTACACAATGTTAATTTGACCAAAATTATGCAACCAAATCGAAGAAACACCATCAGTTATTATGCAGCATGCCTTATAGATGCACTGCATGTATTGGAAGTGCCAATTAAAAATGAATCAATACATAAACATGTGACCATATATAAAATCATATAAGCACATAATTCAATTTCATTAGCTTGAAAAATATCAGTATCCAATTTACCATTATTCACTTATTAGGGAAATGTTATTTTACAAAAAAAGATAGAAGTCAATTTAAATAATGCCAGTTTGCTAAAATTAATAGGAAAAGTGGCAGAGCCAAGAGAAACAATGATAAAAATAATATGCCAACACAATTTAGTCACAATTGTTGAAAGATGCCTGAAAGGAATTTACAGTAATTTTTGAAGGATTGTTCAGAACTTTGAAATGTTGGTTTTATCACTAGGGAATGGGCTAATTTCTCTATTCTTGTTTATATATTGAGGGTCTTGAATTTGCAGTAGTAAAAATTTCATTATGTACTTTCGACCAACTAATTCCCAAAAGCTTAAAAAGAAGTTGTTTATCACACTGTTATATGGTACAAACGAATACCTTTTTCTACACTTCTTATTTTCTTTATAGCAGCTTTTTTCCTTCTTTATCAATATTCAATAACTATGACGCCTCAAATTTTCAACAGTAACCAACTGAACATATTATACAAAATTGATAAAGTCCATCTATTTTGAGGAAAATTTTAGATTACAAAGTTAATGTCAGATATAGAGATATAAAGATGTATACACATATTAACTTGATGATACAAGGTACTAATACATCATTTAATAAGTATATTGGGTTGTAATTTATCTGGAAGAAAAAAGGCAGAAAGAGAGTATTCCTAATTTTTATACACCTCTTAGATTTGGGAATAGTCTTTAAGAGTCAAGCAAAGGAAATCTGGGAAAAAATGGAGATCAAGACAACAACATTTCTAAAATAAGCAAGTATGCAGAGAGTCCTGAAGTATTGAGGAGACTTGCTGTTACTGGATCGCCAATGAAATCAACAGTCACTGTTAGAGTGAAAACTCAACGAATGATAATACAGCTTTAAAATTTGTTTAAAAAAATATTACTTCTCTCAACCAGTTTTTAAAGCAAAATAATTCTAATAAAACAGCCAAGAACAAGATATCTTTTCTTGTATTGTGTGTGCTGCTAGAAAGTAACACAAGAGAATTTGACAAAATAGATGCCGATACCACAAAAGCAATATAGAATTTACATATACACGAGTTAGCTGTCACTAAATACAATATCCATTCTCTGATGTGAACTTGGAGGCACTTTGCATACAAGTCGAGACATCTCACCCACAAATTCAGTTAAACCTATCATTTCGGAGAATATCATACTTCATGTTTGAATTACTTAGCTCTGAATAACACCAACTTCCTTAAAGCCAAGGAAGCTGCTCATTTCAATTCCCAACAAAAAGGACGGTCACTTTCAAATGATTGCTTTGTGATTATACATATGTTCACTTCCCATTGGACTAACTCAATGAAGATGAAACTGCCTTGGGGCACCACAACGTTCATCCAGAAGGTATTCGTAAAGGGAAACATAATTCAGAATCCAAGACTAAGTAGAAAGCCACCAGCAGAGTTTCAGTTTAACAGATGCAATATGCTTACAGCATTTTGATCTTGTTATCTGTGTCTGTCTCCTCCATATCTGCACTGTATGCGTCCTTAGTGCAGCAATGAGAAGACGGCTGGGATAAATGTGAGGCATGCTCTACCAAAGAATTTTTCCCTATGTGGAAATGTAGACACTCCATCTCCACCCCCCTACCTCTAGATCATGTTGAAGCAACTCACTGGCATACTGATATAACTAAGTGCTACCAGATTTTAAGTGTTCTGAGCAGGAGGTAAGGAGAAGAGAGAAAAATAAAATAAAAAAATTAAAAAGTGGCAGTGATAATTTCATCATTGTCATTGTTATCTCAATTTTGTCTGCACTCAACCATGAGTGTTCGGGGGGGGGATCAAAAGATAGTTGTCATTTAAAGAAAGATGTAGAAGCTTTTAAGAATTCAAACCACAGTTGATTCCTTCCCTACTATCCAGAATATTGACAAGGAAAACTATGGAATTCTTTTTGTACTTATGGGAATGCTGTGCTTTATACTTCCACAACATCAGTATCTGCATCCAAGCATTCATCGGCAATATTTCTGCTCCCCTCTTCTACTCTTTCCTTCTTGAACAAACTATTCGATAAATAATCTTCAAAGTTCTCATAAAACAAATACCGCATTTCCTGATTTGTGATGAACATGCACCAAAGAGGTATTGTCCACTTCGTACAGAATTAACATCTGTGCATTTTCTCACTTCACACTTGCAGCGAGTGGCAACTGTTTCTCCAACACAATCATTTGATTCTTTTTTTAACAATAGTTGCCAGGTTGATGTGCAAGCAAGTGGATCTTGAGAAGAATCCTGATCCATGATGATAATATATGGACAGATCTAAGGAGATTGAAGAACTGTAACAGGCTTCCACAAAGGACACAGATCAAAGACTATACATAAAAAAGAATAAGAGAAATATCTCAGGTTGAGGTTCAATGTATCAATATTATATCTAAACAAGATGAAATATGATATTGTGCAGTTTCCAGTTGTTTGTTTGGAATAAATATTTGATACATAATTTAACATTGTTTTGGTCATTATTGTTATTTATGGCACCAAAATTATAAAAACAATATAAAATAAAAGTTTGATGTAGGATAATATAGATTATATTTTGATTTATATACTCTTAGAAAATTGCTTAATCCAGAGAAAACTTTGTGATTATGAAAAAAAGTCATTTTTCTCTTTTTAAATAGAAACTCGCATTTGCTTGCACTGTAAAGAAGAAAAAAAAAGGTCAGCCAATAGATAAGCTTGAAATATAAATTCTCAGCATCATTTTTTTGTGTCTGTCTTTTAATGTTACTTATTCGAAACAGGCTGTAGAAATCTTATGGTTACTTTTTTCACGCATTTCATTTTCCCATTAACTCATCTCAAATGTCATAAAAGCAAACATTAGATTCAGATGTGTTTTGCAACTGATAAATAACAATAACTAGAAAGCACTTAAAAGAGAAAAAATTACAGTGAGATTGAAGCACTGTTGATCTTTCTTTCTCTCTTTGAAAAATCTGATCATTTTCAAGATATAATTAACAAGTGAAGTATTGATTCACCAAGGACAGATAACATCTATTATCATGGAAGTAACGAGTTATTTCACAGATATTCACAAGCTTGATCCATATCAAGAAGTACCAGTTATGGCAAAAAGATCTTAAATATTTAATCCAAGAGTAAAAAAAAAAAAAAAAAAATCAAATGGGCCTATGGGGAAAAAAAACAAAACAGACAATTATGGATAAGATCTGAATCAACAAACAATTTTTCAGGCCAAAAATCATAAGGGTTACTCAGCTACAATATCTAAATAACAATTAGTGATATTCTTTTACTATGTTCAAGCATATTTAAGCCCTGTACAGTAGTGGAAATCTGGATTAAAGGGTGGGAGAATTATTGAAATTCTATTTTTGAATTCAGTTACAGTCACCACTTTCTAGGAAAGGAAAAAGAAACTTACTTCAAACTGAATAGAAATAATCTCCTTTAAATTATTAGTTCTGTAAAGCAAATCAAATAACTACAACCAATTCTATATAACAATATTATATACATGGCAAATAATAGTTGCTAAGATTTTAACCATAAACACTCAATTTTATCCTCACCACCAATTCTCCAAAAATATTACAAATAAGAATAAATTAAGTTGAAAATATCACAGCCAGGACAGAAAATCTGGAATTTTACATTCAGTCCAAGCAAATCTAAACTGAAATTTGAACTTAAATTAAAACCTCAGTACATTTGCAATTTTCCAATCAATTCAAAGGCCTTTGGCAGGAAAACATGATTAACAATATTTTATTACAGAATCTGATACAAAATTAATTTAACATGATTGAAATTATGTTTTGAATCTAAACTATACTAAATTAATGAAAGGAGAACTAATTCAGATTTCATATCTTTAGAATGATAAATAACGAATTTTGATATAATTTATTCTATCCATGAGAAAATTGAGCAAAGCAAGTTTCTGCAAATTAGTCAACTATTTTAATGTATGCAAATGAATTGAAAAATACAAACATTGATATTTTCATTTGAAAAAATATCAAGTATTGTGAATAGTTTTGAATAATGTATTGCCAGAAACCTAAGAATAACTTGGGGAAATATGGATATTTCCCCTGATTCTTCCTTTGTCAATAAATAGAATGCGATTTTAATATAAAGATTTTAAAAGAAGCAATGGAGTACCAGATAAAATATGATTTTGATATTACAACTTTATAACTGAAATGATAATATAAAAATGCAGGGGGGGGGTCTCGTTCTGCTCTAGATACACTTGGGAATCAAGCAATATAAATTCAAATTTCCTGTTCCTAAATAAAGTTGGCAACAAGCATTTATGATTCATCCTCAGCTTAACTCTCAAAATATCCACACACAAAGATAGCAAACACCCAACTCCTAATAAAAAGGAATGAAAACATGAAAAAGATCGCAAATTTACCAAATCAAAACCCTGGCATTGGTTTTTACCCAGCAAGCGATATAATTCAATTATTTCAGAATCAATGAAAATGTTTAGAATGTTGATGATAAACAGGAACCTAGTAGAATCAAAGAATGCAAATTTGCATATATTTTCTAAAATGAATACACTTTAATAAAATATTCAGGTTTCTCTACAAATTCTTGACTTGCTGGCATTTTTCTTGCCTTTCAGCAATCATCTTTTTTTCTCCTCTTATCCTTCATCACATATTTGATTAACAATTGTTATTCCACAATTCCTTGTACAATGTAAATTGAAATATTAAAAAATAGATTAAACCTTCTGAATATGAAAGATAACATTTCCACAACCAAAACTCTGTTTATCACATTAAGCATGGTCAAATATTTGTAGTATCATCAGTGACATTCTAATTCTGATGCCCATCTTTATTAAATTCAATCTAACTTGTTTTCTAATCGTTCACTTTTATTGGCAGGACATGTGCTCATGTATATTCTTGTTTTAAGAGCACCTCACTCCTGTATTTAGAACCAGACTAATTCAATTTAAATAACTTATAAGTTGCAAATGGAAGCTTGGTTCCAGAATTCACAAAAAACTGACCCCAAAATTGATCAGAAACTCTTCATGCTGGTTGAGTTGCAAGAATAAATAATGAAACTCGAAAAAACAAGGGAAGACAATCAGGAGAAATGCTGACAGCTACTGTAGAGCTAGTTCAATTTGAAAGACAGCTTGGGCAGAACGATAATATTTGTAGAGTACATTTTACAATCATCACCTTTACCCCTATTTACCTACTCACTACCTATGAACCAAACTCATAAACAACCAATCAATGACATGATGCAGGTAGAGATTTGGAACCAATTGAATTTCAGATGCTAACTAGAAAGAACCAATCACTCAAACAAACCTGCTGATTCAATCTCAGCAGTAATATCAGAGCAAAAGGAAGAATATCATTATGAACTCAGATTCAATGCAAAAAGAAGGGAAAAAATTGCTTCATCTTTTTGAAAAATCCTTCAAGATGAGAAATAAAATAGAAAAAATTAGCTGCAGGCAGGAAAGCAAAGATCAGCTACCAATGAAATTTTATCCAAGTTTAATGAATCGAAAAAGACTTTGTTAATGAAATTCAGTGCAGTGGGCATGTATAGCAAACGAGAGTGAAATACCTGCAGGCATTCCCAATCAAAAGTACATTTACTTTATTTTGGGGTATAATGCTAGAGAAATGACGAAAGCTTAGCTATGTCAATTTTGATTCATACCACTGATATCTGTAGAGAATTCAAAGAGCAGAATATGTTTGCAGTATCATATATGCGTTCATAAAGCAGGGATATAATGAAGAGCAAAGTGAAAAAAAAAAAAAAATCAAGACATTACTGAGAGAATATATTTTGGCATTGGATTAGAATGAGAGACGAGTGAAGGAGAGAGATAAGCTGAGTGGAGTCAATGCACCTTGTAGGCAACTATATTCCTCAATGCATAGAGAAAGGAAGATTCACATATTGGGTAGACAAATATTTAACCAACCATTTGGAATTCAGAGGCCATCAGTACATATAAAATAGTTGAGAATCAGGACAATGCAAAGTTAATCTTTGTTTCATTGATGGAAGTTTAATAATCTAACATTTGTAATTATAATAAAAATTGATGTAAATCTTATTTGCTATTTGCATTACATTTAAAACAGCCAAAAGGGACATTTACGTAAATATAACTAACAACATTATCAATATATAAGTTCAATTCTGGTTTCATATTGGTAGCTAAATTATTCAAAATTGTTTTCATATTTAAAACTGAATTGCATGTTAGGTGATAACAAGATGCAAACATGTCTTCAAGATCAAGTTTTCTCAAATTTGTACTTCATAAGAACATACCACAGATCAATTGTCTTATACAATTAATTATCTGCACAAAGGACTTATTTTTCTTTGCCTCTTGGAGGTAAAATTTAGTTTAGTAGAAGTATTTAAATAGCAAAGTATCTAAAAAAACATCCTAAATATTCTGGATAAACATACAGCACTAATTATTCCCAAATAGTCATCACTTAGATATTAATCACACAATGTTGCTTAAATTAGAGAATTTTAGTCTAAATTTCTGATACAAGTAATTCTCATTATCATACATTGATTTAAAAGGTCATAAACCCCTGTTGAATTGAGTCAAAATGATACAGTTTTTAAAACATCTACAAATGATCATTTGAAAAATTAGAATTGAGGAAATCCTTATGGATGAAAAAAAGTTGACAAATCACTGTACTTTGCTTGAATATGGACGTTTTCAGTTCAGTGTGCCAGTTCATTCCCTCTACATTGCAATTTGAACATTTGCGAGAACTGAGTATTTGAACGTAGTAATTTACAAAAGTATACAAAACTTGCAATGATAAAATGAACCTAAGAGATGTAGATGTGATAAGCAGGAATAGACATAGAAATTACAATGTTCAAATACTATGGCATATAAATCTCAATTTGTTGAATTAGGAAAATGATTTGAGAAAAAATAACAAGTATATAAGGTGGCATTTGGATTTGTTATAAGAAGTATATTCATCCATTCAGACTACTCACGTATTTGTGAGAATTTATATATTGTTACAGATCACATGATATAACAAGTTTGATTTTCAAGTAAAAATTCAATCGTTTTTAAAGCTGCTAATAAGCAAACGATATGCAAAATGAGCTAAAAGGTAATCTGTAGCCAAAATGGAATGTGCCTGTGCTTTCTTCTTCCATCTTGCTTTCCTTTTATGCACATAACAAACTAGTCAGTAAAGGTTTCTGGTAATTCTAGTGAGTCTCAAATACAAGCAGTATATTTACTTTTACTTTGATTAGAAAACTAAAAATGTGACACCAAAAATTAACAGATTGATTTCAAATTGTTCATTCCCAGGATTTTTACCAAAACATTCTTCATGCTCATGTCAAAATGCATAATTTTCTTTAGATAATTCATATCAATAACTTGATTAGCATGAAGAACAAAAACATGATCGTTTAATTTTTTTTCGCAGGGGACTTATCATAAGTGATTAATTCCAATATTAATGGATTAAGAGATAAAATAAAAAATATTTTTAAAATTATATACATGCATACAAGATAAAAGAACTATAACACAGGGTAAAATAAACAAACCTATTTGATGATTACAATGAACTTTAGGAAACACTGGGCCTATATATTCTTTCATAATGATACTCTTGTGACTCAAATACTGAATTAATATAAGCATGAATCAATAAAGGATAGATATAAATCACATGGTTTACCCAACATGAGAAATGTCTACCTTTTTTAATCATACAATTTCACATATAGCAATAAGGTAAATGAAGTATTTTTAAGCTGTGAAATCTTCCTAAACCTCCGTTGTATTGAAGCTGTAGTTTAGCAAACCCCGAAAAAGAACTCAACATTCTATTTAGTACTATACAAAGATCTAATGACCAAAACACCTTGATCAATCTGAAAACCAATTTCTATTTCTGTTGAACACATCAGATAATGTTAAGTGGAGATAATATGAATGTCATACTTGAAAGTTAGGAGTTCAATATGAATGAACAAAATACTCATAAGATTTGCAATTGAAACTATCAATTCTCTGGTCATTTTCAAAGCCAAAATAAATCCATTTATCATTAATACTGAATTGTCAAACAGGAGAAAAAAAACAACTAATACATATTTTATTTCTTGCTCAAGCAAGTCTCAGCACTGCTTTTTAATTGATTAGTGGACTTGTAAGGTTTCAATAGCTAGCAGAATAAAAGCAAAAAACATGGGGCTGCCAGAGAGAGAGAGAGAGAGGGACTCAAAAGAAAAAAGGTAGTAAGTAAAAAGAATGAGCCTGTCTGCCTGACAAAATGTTTAAATTTTAACATGGTGATAAGAAAGAAAGACTAAACCTGATCAATTTAATCATTTAACACTCATTAGACAGAGGCTGAATAATAAAGCCTCTCTTTAACTGATATGCTCACAATGAAAGTTTTATGTCATTCTCCCATACAAACTATTCACTTTTAATAATGTAATAAATATATTGGAAAATAAATTCCATGTTCAAAATTTGCTTAGTTATTACTATTTTCTTTAAGCACTAAAAGTGTGACATAATGAATTTATTTCTTTCGATTATCTCAATGTAAACTGCAACTTTCACAATGTTTTAAGTACAGTACATCAATTTTCTGGCACCAATGTTTTCAAAGCTTTGCCAGATGAATAGTTTTACTAGATCAACTAAGGTCAAGCAAATATTTATAGATTAATACATCTCTGACCTACCATTTCAACACCACTAGATTCAGCAAATACTAAATTGACAAATTTTAATAATCAAACAGAAAATTGATACTGCAAATATACTATATACACTTATCTATACACACAATATACTTTAACTAACAAGTACATAAGAATTTGTGAAAAAAAAAAAAAAAAGATATGAGATCTCAACTCCATAACTTTCATTGGTTATGATTTTGTGTTTATGCATATTTTCAAGAATATGGCTAATCACGACTTTTCCAAACTTGGAAAGATTGGTAATTACTTTAAAAATCATTGTGTAGCAATTTTTTTTCAACATTAAGTTATTTGGTCAGAGTGATCAGATGCAATTCTGTCTCATTTCAGAAATGCAGTATTTACTGGTTGCTTGAAGCGATCATAGAATACTAGTAATGAGCACTAGAGAAAAGATGCTGATGTTAAACATGAAACAAGTCATGGCTAATGTTGATGTTTATGCTGTCAAGGTTTTTATAAAGGAATAATGGTTTCTTACCAGTAGTATAGGTCATATCAGATGGGATCATTTGCTACAGATGTACAGTATCGATAGAGTTGGGTACAAAGTTAATCTGACAGAGATCAAGTTAGGCTGAAACTGATTTCCATATTAAAATAGGACTTGAGTTATCTTGACTTTAAATGAAAGCGATCAGTTAAGGTAATATGATGAAAATGATATGGGAGATAAGGGAAGACAAAATGGGAAAGATTTTTATAAGATTAGAAGCATGATGAAAATAAATGCAACAATTTATAAATAGTTCCCTTATCTATGCTATTATTAATCCATTAAAAGCACATTTTTAAGAGAAAAACATGCTCAAGAAAAAGCCAATCTATAACCCTATCTTCTCAAGTCCAATATATATGCAGCAAGGAAGTAAATGCAATAAAGTAGAGAGAAATGGGAACAGGGCATGAGTGGGTTGGTGATAGTGAAAGGAGGGACCTTATTAGGGGTGGGGGATGAAATGAAGCAGTGAAAGCTGCTGTGCCTAACGCCTACCCAAAGCTCCAGGAGCAGAAGCAACTCTGTGTGCCAGTGCCAGTGGTGGCTTACCACTACTCCTCTGAAGTTCACGGTCGCTGCGGCGATCTCTGTTACGATCACGTTCTCCATCTTTGTTGGCTGCTTCAGATTTATTCTGAAGGAAAAGAAAAAAGTAAAGCAAAAATTAATCATTGGCATAATATATAAATGATAATTTGAGACATTAAGAGGAAGATTAAAATAAAATGTTAGTTACAATGTGACAATTTCCAATAGGCAACAGATTTACTGAAGATTTTGAAGGAGCATCAAAAAATTAAGAATTCATGGATCTGAGTAACAGATTTGATTTCAGGTTATTCCAACAGGTGTCATAGTTCATCAGTGAAAAACAAATTTGGTAACATTCCCTTGGGTAGAGATAATAGTCTTATATATTTATACTCAGGAGATATTGATGATTTTATAAATACACCCAATATTACACGGAATTGCCAATAATGTGGTTTGAGCATGGACACAGATTTCCAAAATGTTAATTTGGCTCACAAAATAATACTTGAATACAAAAATAGAAAGACCCTTAAGAAATGTTACGCACTGGGCCCATCAATGTTAAATCCGGTAAGTAGCGCAAAGGTATTGAAACTAGAGTACCAATCAAGTAAGTGCTGCAAACTCAAAAAATATTTTGAGCACTGGCAACACTGAATCAGGTTACACCAACCGTAAAAAGGAAATCAATTAGACAAAAACATTTCAGTAGTCAATAAACAAAACCCATCACCTCTTTTCCCTTTTATTTGCTACATATGTATCTACAACTTATCAAAATGTAACCTACTGGTGAGGTTATCACATGAAAATTTTTTTTATGGGCAACTCCCTAAGCAATTCACATATAGAAATATTTATTCAACATTAATATATACATTCATTCAAGCTACAAAAATGTATCAAACTCAAGATTTACATTATCAGTAGAGAAGAACATTTACCAGGCACATTTTATTTATTTTTTCTGAATTCTTCTATAAATTCAAGCTGATAACTCCAAAAACTCCCCTACCTATTTTTTTTCTTTATCCTATAGGATTTATATTTACCCAAGGTGTAACAATTACAAAATTTTTTGATATTCATTTCAGCCTTCCTGCGAACTAGCTTCAACCTACCCCCATCATTTCTGTACAAATTACCAGGGTTGGTCTTGAGAACGTGAGTGGAGTCTGAACCCCTACTGCCTCTGCCAGTGTACATTACATATTTACAGTAAATGATACTAACTTTACACCCCTTTTCACTAACCATCTGGAAAAGATTACAGGTGGGCCCTAAAACAAAATGGATTAGTAAGCAAATGGAAACATCCTGTTCATCAAGTAGAAACAAGTTGGAATTTGAAGCTTACTATACTAGTCTATTCTAGATCAATATAGTGACATCAAGGATATATGGAAGAAAGAATTTTGAGCCACTTAGAACATTTCAAAGAGCAATCTTGAAGTATTAATATGTTTTCTAAAATCAGATGCCAGTGATGCATTTGAAAGCGGCTTTATCATTTGGAAATTCAACATTTGAAAGTTTCTGAAAATGACAAATATAAAAACCTTAAAAATGTGCAAAAGAATTTCTTCATGCTAAATATAAAATGTTGCCTATTCATAAGATTTCTCTAATTGTACAGCCTGAATTTCATCAATTAAGAATGGTAACGGACATTGTGCATGCAGAAGTGCTAATAAGTATTCCTGTTGACTTTATGGATGAAGTAACTGATGAGCCTGAAAGAGCCTGTTTATTTCGGCTTCAGAATTTGATGAATGGGAAGACCTGATGCCATAATAAGGAATCTTGTGCCAATGTCATTGTGAGGGGAAGTAATTGTGCATGGATCTGCTCCAAAATGTAATCATTCTTCAATAGCCTATTGGCCTCCCTTTCATAAAATTTAATTGAAATTCATTCAAAACTTTTGGAGATATTGTGTGGATGATCATGATCTTATGCATAAATCTAAGAAAAGAAATAGAAAAATACCTCTCAATCAAAAATATATATCTAGATCCAACCCATAATTTACCCAAATCTTACCCCTGTTGACAGCAAAAATATAACCGGCTATGCACATTTTAAACTCAAATACACAGGTAGGTTTAGGCTACGAAACAAAAATCAGTATGGGCAGGTTATTTGAACTAGCTGCATGTAGGTCTCTAATATCTTTCATTATATCAAACTGAGGTCAGTGGACCCCTGGGGGTCTATGATCTTGTTGAGTTGGCAGACCTTTCAAAACCCTGGGATCCATCAGTTTGTTGAGAAGGCAGACAATCTCAAAACCCCAGAATCTAGGAAAATTCATTTAAATGAAAAAAAAAAAAAAAGAAAAAAAAAAAAAACATTTTTGATAATGAGAAGTTTGGGAACCATTATCAAAGGCTTGGTTCTGTACTGGGATTAACAATGACATGGACAAATTTTATGATGCTTTTTATCTTAAAACCATTAGGAGTTTCCGAGTGGGGTATATTCTCATGTTCACACTTTTTGTGCTTGTTTTGTCAAGATTTGAAATTTATTGTTGTTTACCTAGTATATTTTTGCTTGAGAATTTTCAAATTTATACTTTTAGCTTACAGAAATAGGTTACTCATTCATCTCTTATAATGTTTACATAAATCTTTCATTGACCAGAGTTCATGTACAAAAATCAGTGATCAATTATTTACTTCACTAACTTTATAAATTATTGGTCAGTCAACCCTTCTTTGCAGCCCAAGGCTTTGACCATTTTTTTCTATGTCTTTTATGCAAGCTTTAATGCTCTTATTGATTTTGCACTTATCCTGGAGTTCACTTAGTGAGTGAAGTGATACCTGAAATAGATTTTGGCTTGAATCCATGTGGTAACTTACAGTATAATTAGTTGTACTGAACAGGCGGCTTCCTAAAAATATTCATTCTTCATGACTTGACAAAGTTTGTCACTGTATTATTCATTTGCTAACTTGATGCATATTGCTTAGCACTTGCCAGATTCTGATTGAAGGATGATTTATAAGGCTTCTTGCCAAGCCGCAGTTTGTGTGTGTGTGTACACCTTCAACCCAGGGAGACAGTTAAACCAAAGGGATAATGACTATTTTATATGCAGGCTGTTCTCTGCATGTCTCAAAGTTTCCGTTAGTAGTTAATGGATGCAGTCCTCAATTATTTCGTGTTAATAAAAATAACTGAACAAAGAAAGCCACGAACCAATCACTGATGTCTGAGAGAAAAAATTGTTTCTCCTGTTCCTTTGAAGCATCCAGTACTTGTTCAGTAAATTTAATTGTTTCGTTTTGTTGTGGACATTTTCCTTTATTCCTTGATATTGTTTGAATTCAGAGAATTATCTGGGATACTGTTTAGTATATTTCATCAGCTCTATGACAGTGAATATGAAGCCCCAATTATATGCAAGTAGTTCTGTTTGTGATCAATTTATGTGAAAATGAACTTCTGGTGTATGTTTAAAATTCTTTCTTTTTTGTTTTTTGTATTATATTGAGCTGAAATTTGCTCAAGTTGATTTTGGGGTCAAATGTTGGTACTAGTACGAGTAGAATTATCTGTTTGCATTGATAAATAGATGTTCTGGGGGAGGGAAAGAAACTACACAAAACTGAAGTTCATGGAGATTTATTAAGATTGATTTATGAAATTGATTTTTTTTATTCAATTTTTTTTCATGATTTATTCATCCTTTTTTTACCGTGTATTCATTTGGGTTTTCCTTAAATCCTTTATGAAGAACTTTTATATTTTCTCTTATCATCCTGCTATTTCAACTTGGAAAAATATCGTTGATTATCTCATATTTGTTACAGTGATATAAAAGCTTGAGATTCTTTGAAAAGTTATGACTATTGTGAATAATTCTGTTTTAAAGCTTTTTGCAAGATCATTGGCATTACATAAAATCTGTTTTCTTTTCTAACTGTGATGTTAAGTTGACAGTTCTAAGAATGGGATAAACTACCTATTAAGACCAGAATTATCTAGGTTAACACTATTTGTAAGGAATTAAGTAACCTGAAGAGTGTGATTAAAGTGAGAGAGACAATGTTCATAACAAAGAAAGTTATTTTAACAAGAGGGAAAGCATTGGTAAAGATATGGTATAGAGTGAACAAAAAAAAATGTTTTTTTTTTCACATCACACTGTCTCATTCCTTTTTTTTTTTTAGAAAATCAATTCTCGAAATAAAAAGAATAGAATGTGGAAGAAAGAAAGGCTATACAGTATTAAGACATCATACATACTTTTATACCTTTTTATTATACAATGAATTATGTTGCACTTTGGACAATATTTTGTGTTTTATTTTCGAGGCAATCATTCATTTTACTGGGGATTGACTTGAACACTTAATTGGAAAGAAATAGTTTTATTAAAGAAACAAATGTTGATAAGTTGTACATCCAACATCACATTTTGGGAGCAGTTTGTTCTTTCCATTGATATATGATGAAAAGTCAGTGACTGCTCTTACTGAATATGCAGTGATTCTTTCATGTTCAACTTTGGTTATTGAAAACAGTCAACATAAGTTTCTTCAGTTTTCAAGTTCGTTGGCTGGCTATGTATAATGTATACAGGATACATCAATGGAGCTAGAGGGCTTAAAACTTGAATATTTACTCATTATGTCTACAAAAAAAAAAAAAATTTCATAACCCTCCCCCGTCTTTGCCCCAGTTTTTTAGCGGAGGACTCAACTTACGCATGTTTATTGATCTCTTAGTTTGTGTCTGGTAGAATTCAGACTTTTTTTTCTGGTGATAACTGCCCAACAAAAGGTGAAAGTAGTAACTTATGCATTAATCACCCCATTTTCCATTCTTTTCATTGATCACCCCAAGCATGGTATGCTACCAAAAGACACCATGTGACAGATTCTACGGACTGACTAACAAGACCTATCCATTTATCTTTATTATTTTTCTTCATTTGTTACAAATGTTTGAAACACAAGTGAACAAGCCTGAAAGTTGGACCATAGATATGCTACTTCTATTCTTGAGTGAAGATCTAGCCAGGGCAGTGATGCCAAATTTATTTTGAAATTGTCATCAAAAACTGAGTCAAGAAATATCTTAGAACACAAACATCTAGTTTCTCCAGACACACATCTAAAATCCTGGAAATATATTACCTAATGATGACTTTAGTCTTCAAAATTCATTTTAGCAAAATATTGTTTCATTAAATGGATTTTATTACTATAAATTAAGTAAAAAATATTTATCATTCTATTTGTCAATGAATTGATACACATGTATGAAATAGTTTTTCTATGTTGAGCCTCCTATAATTAGGTCTTTGAAAAAAAGCATCATCAACTTGAAATCAGTTGCCTGTGATTTAGACATAAAGATATAACATAAAATGAGATCAAGTCTCCAATTTTTTTCTACATTGCCAAATATATTGAAGTGTTTTCATTTATCTACGAAGCTATAAGAATGCTCCTCTGCCCGTTGATATTGAGTTCGCCTCCTTTTCTGTTCACAGTCAATAATTCAAAATCTTTTGCAGTCTAAATGCCAAGAAATAATCCAGCACAATGAAAGCTGCTCTATTTTATTCAATCTTAAAATTAACACTTGAATTCATTTTCTCTATTGAGTTATATCAAGAGGAATTTATCACCTCACAGCAAGAATACAATTAGATATGGAATGTTCACTGTATTTTACAAAAAAACTTTGTTTACATTGAAAACTTTCAGTTTGGCTCATTCATTTTTTTTTACCGTATAACCTTTCAGCTAAGTTCAATTAAAAAGTGAAACAGAGTTCATGATTCAACTTATAAAATCCCGATTTCATACATTTGCAATAATTTGTTTATAAGCATGAACCAGTTTTGCTGGAACGAGTAAAAAAAATCATCTATGAAAGAACTTACAAACCTGAAACATTCCGTATTCTAATGTTTACTTAACCATGTCTGATAAAGACTATATCCTCTTTCAGTTAGTAGAAAATGTATTAATAGTACATCATGAATATCTTAGTCACAGTTGCTGTCACTGCTGTAATTAGTGGAGAATAAAAAAACACAAAATAATTGCTCTCTTTATAGTTTGTTTAGAATAATGATAATTCATTGTGCGGTTTCAAAATTCATTGATTCAATAATACAACATTTTCTGTGGAATCTCTGATGGCCCTGGAACTATGAATAACTTCCTGTATATTCCTACCCCAGTTTGTTGGATGCATTCATGCTGTTTGATTTGATAGCAGAAAAGATAAGCATAAGTAAACATTAAATCTCTAACACTACTAATATACTGGAATGTTTGATGTAACGTGATGATGTTTGGAGACATGTGTTGGTTGTTATACATAGTCATATCTTCAAAGCCAACTATTTATACTGGGAGAGATGGGTAACTGGCCTCAACAAGCACACATACAGTAGAGAGTATACTTGACACATACATAACATTGCTGGCTAATAGGAAAAATCCATTCCTCTCTGTCCCTAGCAAATCATTTCTCTCTATCCCTAACAGAAAAAACAATGAGATATAGATCATCATCAGCCTTTTTATGCCCATCATTAGACATTGACCTTCCCCAAGATTCACCAGATTTCTATATCACGATATTGTGGTGGTAATATTTTCTGAACCATTTCAGAAATCTTAATACCACCCTAATTTCTGCCGGCCACAATTCCACGTATAATCTTTTGGGCTCTATGCTAGGAGTCATGATGTCCAGCAGTTGTCCGACAATTTCAATATAATGTGCTGTCTTGTGGTCTCTCTGTGTGATGATAAGCATTTTCATCTTGTGGTCATTTCATGGTTCTTAGTTTGAAAGCTACACTTTTACTTATACAGACTAAAAATATACTGCAAAAAGAATACTCAAACCAACTTTATATATTTAACATTACTATGTGAAGTACTCTTTTTGTCTATAACACTTGTATACTGAAAGAGAGTAGCAAGAGCAACGCTTTGGGTCAGTATTGTACTTCAAAGCTGGGATACAGCTAAGTATCCTTCCAGTGCATTTATTCATTCAACTTGTGTTGTTTGCTTTATGTATAAACCATCATTAGTTGACAAACTATGAAGTGAATGTACAACTTTTTTCCGTGTACACAGTTTTCACGTCTTTTCTCCCTCTATATTTGTATTGAGAGCTAAGAAAAAGTTTGCTGCTAAATCAGGTTAATAGTTATTTGATTATATCATTTTCTATAAAATGAACATGTATTGGCTTTCATTGTTATCCACCTTTCTTCGTTTCTTCTTCCTGTATAGAAATTCAAGTAAAAATAATTTGAAATCAACATGTTTCAAGTGTCATTGCAAAATGGGAGAAAAGACAAGCTAGTGTTTATATTTTTCTCTACCTAAAAGGGTTATGAATTAATAATGAAATGTTTATTGTGTTGTCCTTATTTCATCTATGAGGAATCTTGTTCTAAGGCTAAAGTTGACTCAAATACTCCTAGGCATCATCAATCTAACATTTAAAACTTTGCCTTGCTCTTCAAAATCTCTTATATGAAGAATGTATGTTCTCTAAATAAAAAGTATCAGTCACACACGGTACACATAGTATTAGTGTTCCTCTCGACAATCCTTGTCCACTCACTGAAATGGGAATGGAAGAGTTTTATCTACCAATTCTTTTTATCTGCTGAGGAACAATATTAGTACCTGTTTTGCCATACCAAGTTGAGAACATCTCAGATTTCAAAGCAGGCAAGCTCCATTCGAGAGCTACACTGCAGACCCATCATAACAAATTTACCATCTTTACTAACTTTGATCCAGGTTTTCCTACATGGGCATCCTTTCCATGCTTTTAGGCCCACCTGTACCTGCCTGCCAATTCTTATGAACATGATTCAGCCTACCCATAGCCAACAGTGAGCCAGGCCAGCCTATATCAATATAGGACTAAAAGAGATTATGAAATGTATCTAATGCAATAATAGTAAATGGCAATAATTTGGTAAATTTGTTAACTTTCACTTTCTCATTGTTGGATGAAATGGACAAGCAAGATCTCTTGGAAGAAAATGCTGGCAACAATGAAGATTATGGTTAAAGAGTTCTAAGGGTTTAAGATGATTGATTGGCTTCTTGAATTTCTATGGGCCATAGACAAGAGAAAATTCTATTGAAAAACTGAGAGGGAGTAAGGCATTCAAAAAGAGGAGAATTGGGTTGTGTAGTGTGGGCACTTGGATGTGAAAGTTAAGAATTATAACAGACAGGCAAGAGGTGACAACAGAAGGTGAAGAGCAGTGAGATGAGAGTTTCAAATCAGATGTAATCAAGCAGTGGTAGAGAAGAACAGAGAAACATGATGATGATTGTATTGAAGAGGTGTCTAGAGAATGCTACCAGAGAGTAAGAAGTCAGAATCTAGTCAATGGAGAATATCAAGTGGAAGGGACAAATCCTTGTTGCTTTAGAGTGTGATCATCTCAGATTCCATACAGTGAGGGAATTCCGGGTGTTCTATTACATTATACAAGTGGGTAAGTGGAAATATTAGTGAGATCTGGAGGAGAAAGCTAAGTAGATTTGAAGAATTGGAGAATGTAAGGCCAGCAGCTGCTGCAGAAATGTATGTGATACGAACTCCTGGAGCTTTTAAAATAATAATACTCTTATATTTGCTAAACCAGCACTCTTAAGATACTGTTAGCATGCATAAATGAGACCATTAGTGCAATCAAAATAACTGTCATTTGTAATTCCAACTGAAGAAAACTCTTTGTAAAACATTGAGTAATCAGCTAAATCTACACCCTTTTAATGAGATTAATGGATTTCCTGAAGTACTTTGTTTTCAAGATTTTAAAAATTAAATAAGCATCCAATCATTCATTGTCTTTTAGGAAAAAAAAGGCAAAAAACTTTTACATCACCAGCAAAACAAAGACTTGAAATGTTTTTTTTTGTTTTTCTACAAAATTTTCCATGTAGGAATCGAGTTTGAAATCACAGCAGAAATATAAAATGTCACAAACCACACTTGCATACTTGTTGATTTTGATAATAAACCCACATGTCCATTCATGATTTTCTGCATAAAATTCAGATTGAAAATACAAGCTGAATTTTCTTATCTTGAAAATCTGACAAGGTTTGCTGACAAAAAAAATAATTCATAATTAAACTTGCTAGGTTTTCCCATCTCCACTGGGAACTTAATGAAATGCCTGATGTGAAAGTATTCTGAAATGGAACATATTCTGAACTCTAATTGTATGTTCTAATACATTTATTTCGCAAACTTCATTATTTTACAGGACATAATTCCTTCTCCATAAAAATTATGTGGGTAAAGCTCATCTCCAAATATTATCAGTATTCTTTCACTTCTTCGTCATTTCATGAGGACAAGGTGTTAGTGGGAATAAATTTGGTGAACAGAGCCTTATTTATGAGGCCATTAAGGTCTTAAGGTAAATGAACTGGTACATTGGATTAGATGATTAGATGAAAATACACAATGATTAGATCTCATGAATATGCTAAGCGCTCCATGTCAGACTGATGACAGCTTGTCAAGATAATTTGATACTCAACTTATTCAGATACTCATTTGATTATTTGTACACACACAAATACACACACAGAGTACAGAAGTAAATAGAAATTGGAATAAAAATAGGGATAGAATTTTCACTTAAAAATACCAGGTTAAACAGATGATACAAGTGTGAAATTGGTGATTTACTATGTATAGTCTTAACTAGAGAGTGATAAAAAAAAAAATAGCCATTTGTATTTGGAAGGGTAGTTCTGCCACTAAGCCATGTTGGATTAGCAGAAAGCAAAAACAGAATTCCTTCAATTTTAATTAAGATCAAGACTAAAACTGACATGATTATCTGCTTTCAAGTAAGCCAGCCAAGACATTAATCATATTCAAGTCTCGGTCATGAATCCTAACAAAAGAAAAGGGTTTATATTGGCAAGTACACAGTTAAACAATCACCATCCCAAAGGAGTACTGATTCTGAACAAATAGATAATTCTTGTAGAACATTTTTTACTTGTCATATCTGTCCAACTCCCTCAGATCAGTGAGAAGATTATATGATTAGAATAAAAAGAAAATATCAGATAGCTTAACCTACGAAAAGTAGAAATATTTGCTTTTAAAAGTGATACAAAAATTGTCAACCTATATAAAATCAGTTACTTATTCAAGTTTTGATTCCTCATCACCCAAAATAGCATAAAAGTTAACTTGCCGGATATGTTGAAGCAAAATGTGTACGTGGGGGAGGAGGGAAAGGTTTGACAATAAAGATTAAAAGGTTGGCAAGAGAAACAATGAAGCTACAGGAGACAAATACAATGAATAGTTGGATGATCTAAACGGATTTACATTGAAGATAGCAATCGAGGCTGAACAATAAAAAAAAAACGTCAAGTGAGAAGCCAATTTACAGATGTTCAAAGAAGAAAACAAAAAACTCTATAATACAACACGGCTTTTTATTACCCAAAATAGAAACCATAACTATTTAGATGCAATAAATTATACAAGTTATGATTTGCACCTTGTTTATTGGGTGTGAAAGATTTGTAAAACAGATTTAAAATCCTTGCCAATGAAAATGACACCAACATCAACGAACTCAACAGCAAAATAATAACCTCACTAATAGAAGTTGCCAATTTGTTTGAACCAAGAAATACACAAACCATCAACAAAATCTCAGACAAAACCAGGAAACTCATTGAAAGGCACAGAAACCTCAAACCACCAACCACAAGGGGAAAAATAGAGGAGGCCGAACTAAATGAAACAATCAAAAAGAAACTAAGAGAAGACAAAAGAAGGTACACGACAGCAATCATCGAAACCACTTTTGAAAAACGGCGAGGCTCCCGAGCAATAAACAAAGCTCTCAGTATAAGACAGAAACAAATAACTAGCATACTCAAAGAAAACAGACATAACAACAGAGACAGAATTGTTGAACGTGCCCAAGAATTCTACTCTTCAAGACATGGACAACTAAGCAACGACCAGGATACGCAAGACGCAGACAATAAGTTTGAGAACTTCCCAGAAGTTACACCATGGGAGGTAAAACAAACTATCAAACAAACAAACAAAAAAGGAAAAGGCCCCTGAACCAGATAACATCACCATCGTTCAACAAAAAACTAGCTAATCTGTTCAACTTGTGTCTACAACAGAGCAGAGTCCCTTAAGACTGGAACACGGCCATCATAATGCTTCTACATAAAAAAAGGAAACCCCGAAGACCTCAACCACTATAGACCTATAAGCCTACTCAACTGCATTTATAAACAGTTCACAATAATCATCACCAATTGGATCACTAACACTAGAAAACCAACCACAGGAACAGGCTGGATTTAGAAGAAGCTACTCGACCATGGACTATCTCCATTGAATAAACCAGCTGAAAGAAAAAGCAGCAGAATACAAAATGCCACTTGCTGTAGCATTTATAGACTTTAAGTAGGCATTCGACTCAAAAGAAATTCCCATGGTCATGAAGGTTATTACTCTACAAGGTGTAAACCCTGTATACGTCGAAGTACTGCAACATAAATACAATCACAGCAACTCTTTCATCAGGCAACATAAAGACTCTGAACCCTTCTAACTCCAAAAAAGAGAAAGACAAGGTGATACCAGCTCACCCAAACTCTTCACAGCCTGCCTCGAGATAATATTCTGTAACCTTGACTGGGAAAATAGAGGAATCAAAATAGATGGCGAATATCTGAGTAAGCTCAGATTTGCAGATGACATCATACTTTTTGCGAACCTATACAACCTCCAACTAATACTAAATGAACTAAACAAAGAAAGCAAAAGAGTTGGCCTACACATGAACTTCAGTAAAACAACAATCATGGGCAACAACCACATTAAAGATAAGAACACAACTGTCAAAATCAAAGATATAAAACTGGGGAAAGTAGACCACTACATGTACCTAGGACAACCAATCTCTATGAAACTCACAAAAAGAAGAAGAAATCAAGCGGAGAATCACCCGAGGATGGCAAAGCAAGCTCAACCTTTAAAAACAAGACGATCCCAATAATCCTAGGAAGAAGAGAATACAACCAATGCATCCCCCAGATAGTCACCTATGGAGCTGAAACATGGAACCTAACCAAGAGACAAACTCACAAACTGAGAAGCATGCAACGTGCACATGAGAGTATCATGCTCAACCTCACATGGAGAGATTACAAGATAGCACAATACATCAAGAAGAAAATGGGGGTCCAAGACATCATAGAATCTATCAGAAAACTAAAATGGTAGTGGGCTGGTCATGTTGTAAGAATGAAAGACAATCGATGGACATCATGACTCACAGCACGGATCCCCAGAGACCACATGCGAAACTGAGGCCGACAAAATACAAGATGGAGAGATGAACTAAACAAATTCAGAAAATACTGGCTCTGCGACGCCCATGATAGAGAAATATGGCAGATCCTGCGGAAGGTCTCTGTCCAACAACGGATGTTAAAAGACTGATAATGAAAGATTTGAACTAAAAAAATCTGGTTTTAAAAAAAAGTATTCAAAAAATTATCTTAGGAGTGACTTCAGGAGTTCATTAGAAGAAGATTGGTGAAATTACACATTCAGTTTTGAGTGACTCAAGTACGATTTTTTTTACAACAGGCAATCTTTCATATCTTTGAGTGAAGTGAAATTCATCTGCACAAACATGTCAATCATGTGCATAGGCACATTCTATATCCCAGCCTTTAGAAAGTCAGAGATTGACTGTCAAAAGAAATTTTAGGATGTGTATATACTATAAAAATGATAATAACTGACAACTTCTTACTGATCATAATCTTTGATAATCTATTCTTAAAAGCATCTTTCATTATGATAAATATAAAAGTGTGGAGCAATTATGATAATCATACATAAGTCAATACATAATGAGATGATAAAATACTGATACTTTCTTAGACACCATATTCTATCTATTTAATCATTATAATTTAGAAGCAGTCAGTGTTATAACTAATTCTTATAAGACAAATGAGTTCATTAGTTAATGAAGTTAATTTGCTTCAAAGAGTTACAATGGTACTTGAGCAAGTAGTTAATTACTTTGACACTTGTAAATAGTTTTGTATTTAAATACTGTAATTAATGAAGGTGGTAGCAATGTAATGAAAAGCCACTGAGGGTGAGTGCTGATTAAATAAGTAGTTAAACATACAATTCAAATAGAATTAGAAATACAGTGTAAAAACAATTGCCGTGTTGAGATAAATATTTTTATGTAATGCAAAGTTATTGTGGAGTAAAACAAGGAGAACCAAACTCAACAAGCATTGACAAAGCTACCTCAAACACCTGAAAGCAAATGATCAAAGACATGCACAAGAATTTCAAGCATACTTGGAGAAATCCTTATGTTCTTGACAATAACAGCCAATATCAATCAGGATTTTAGCAAATCAACAAATCAAAATAGAAAGAGGAATAAAATCTTAATAACTGAAGATTACAGGGAAAAAATGATTTCAAGAAGGAACAACTAAAAATGTATTGCAGGAGCCTGCATAATTCTTGAGTGAAAATTATTACAGTTATTTTGCTGAGTGATAGGAAGTGGGAAAACAGTAGAGAAGGCACAGAGGAGGAAGAATAAGTAGGACACACAAATGAAATAATTTGGGTTGTATAAGATAAGCAAGACGACTTGAACTTTCAATATCATTCATTTGTTTCTAACCTGTCAGTTGCCAAGTATATTTTTCAACATAATTCCTCTGCAAGGGTTTTCTCGTAAAAAAATTGATAAAGATAGAAAATCTCCATTGCAAGTTTAAAACGGTTTTATTTTCATGGAAATCCACTATTCTATACAATAGAACATCCAATAAATATGATATTTACATAAATGCGTTAAAATAAAACATTTCAATAATTTAAACAAGTTTGAATATCTTTGAATGTGGATCTACATATAAGGCCACTCTACACTAGTTATAGTTATACCTACTCCCATGCAGTTTTGCAGGCTGTAAACATACTTTACACTTCCTAGTGGGGTTTTGCCATCTTGCTAAAGAATAACACACTATTGTAAGAATTATCTCATCTATAGCACTGGACTGTCGGCTCGTTAAGATGAATTATCTCGTCAGAAGCAGCGGACAGGTTAATTACCTTGATTGTGGAGTGACATTACAAAAAATCTGATATGGTCAGCACGCAGACTAAATTGTCAGAGACAAGAAAAGAACAAAACCAAAACGTATATAAAAAAACAAGGAAGGCATAGTCTGAGTGGTCGACAAGAACACACCAAATAAATGCAATGATTTGTAAGAGTTTCAAATGTCAGAATTCCAATTGCATGTAATTCTTTTTGCTTATGCGCGAAAAAAAAATTCTTCATTCAAGTATATCTTTTATATCTCTTACCTACCAGTTTTGACACAAAAGCAGATTTGATTTTCCAGCTGACTTATACAGCCCCACCCCTCTGTTCGCAATATATTGTGGGTACATAATGGACCACAAAAATCAATCGAGCTCCAAATATGCTGGATCTAGCCACCAATCAAACAGATCTAGTCTTAAAATGGTTTTAAAATAGCTAGATTGGCAACCCTGGATATAACATAGTTGGCTTTCTTGGACCCCAATATGTTATAACGGGATGATTGTATAAATTGAGAGTGGGTATTCAAAAACATCATCATCTTGAAGTGCAATACAGAAATTATCTACAGATATTTAGGACAATTATCATTGCAGGTCTTAATTACTAAATAACCAGTCACAATGATGATTTTAATGTTCTGTCTCAATTTGGAACAGTAATCTGTTTTTACTAGATAATTCAAAACAAATGATATACAAAAAATAGAGGGAAAAAATGACTAATTACTTGCATACTTCAAAGGAGATAGTTGAGTCTAACATCATTTACAAAAAAAAAAAAAAAAAAAAATTACCAGTATATTTTGGCAGAAAGGTGATCTTTAGAGAAGACTAATCTGAATTTCATGGTCTTAGCTCACTGTTTCTGCATTTGGCCCATTGGAAAAAAAAATTATCATAAATAACATTCTCTTAATGGATGGGTTGTTCTTATTTTGTCACATAATGACTGGAAGACTCAATTAAAACCCAAAGATGATAGAAACAGTGCCCCCTCATTCTAACCCAGAGTATAAATGTTAAAATCATCTATCTACAACAGTCAAACTATTTTTTCTGAGCAGAATTGATTTCCCAATATAATTTAAGAAAACAGCTACAGAAACTCAAAGCTATCATGAAGTAATCATTGTTGAGAAAAGTAGGGAACCAACAGAGGTAGCTAAACACCAATGATATATATATATATATATATATATATATATATATTATCCACAGACAGCTATTTTGTCATATTATGATACTTCAGTATGGCTTTAGTCTCCATACCTACCCAGTACCGCCCGGCAGGATTTAAACCTTCACTCTGGACCCGGAGTTGAGTAATCTACCCCTGCCCTATACGGAACTGGGTGGGCAATAGGCCCAAATTTAGCAATATGTGTTTTACACATAATTCAACATCTACTAGAGCGTTCAATTCAATAGTCAGAAAAGTATTTATATATAATCTCACGCACATTAGAAACTTTGGGGAAAAATTACTGAACATGCATTTTCAGTTCAACCAATTGTCAAAAGTGGTGGATTATTTTTAGTTTTAATAGAATTACTTCTGAAAGTTACCTTTTTAAGAGCATTATTTAAAATCAACAGAAATATATTTTATTACTTGGATTTCACTCATGAAAAGAATGATGAAATGATATAGTCATGAGAATAACAAAATTTTTAAGTTATTTAACATTTTCCATTCAGTTCGTAATCGTAATTTTGTCATTCTAATGACGTAATTTCTAATTTCATCACTTAAAAGATAAAATTAATATTATGAGGAGTTAATTTTCAATTTAGGTATTGGATTAAATTTTTTAAATATTTTATAAATATAAAATAAACAAATAAATAAATGTTAATTATATTACTATCAAATAGAGTTCTATAATAAAGAATGAGCACATGATAAACTCGATGAAATAATTTGATGATTTCAATAACATATCATTACTAGTATTTCGAATTTGTTATACTTATATAAGTAATATTATAAGATGAAATAAATAATAATATATATATATATATATATATATATATATACACATTCACACACAGTGCCAACTTCATTTTTGTAGGCATAAGGCAGTGAAAAAAAAATGTTGATGGGTTATATACTAATATTTTTCTTAAGCTCACAAAGATAATGGATTTCGAAGCAGCCACAAAATCATTTACTACACCGAAAATAGATTCCTCTTTCCCTCTAAAAAAAATAGAAGACAACATGAGCTCACAGCACTTACAGATTGACAATTCTGAAACCAATATTTATCGAGTGTACCTATGCAGGATGAAAGATATTTTGGCACTTTTTATAGCAGTTGACAAGGGGCATGCACATATAAATACACATCTGAAGTCATTACTAGGACCTAAATTTTGATATATATAGCAAAAACACAGAATCCATGATTCGTTTGCTCTTTTTCATATACACATTTACATGAAAACATAGCTATAATGACTTAAAAGCAAATATTAATATCACATTTGTTGTTAAATATTCACAGATCAAAGTGTGAACAGTGAAGCAAGGAGAACTTTCATATAGATTTACATGATGATGATGATGATAATAATAAACTCCTATTGTTACTAAATAAGAATGAAAGTAGTTAGTAAATATATTTTGCACAAATCACACGAGAAAAACTATTCAGCAGTCTAAGAACATGGATAACAGTTTCATTATTAATCCACAAGTTACAACAGAAAATATTTTCCCTATTCTTTCTCTCTATGACTGAGAATTTTGTCTTCGCTGCACATCTATGATGATGGCTTGTGACAAAAGAAGCCAAAAAAGGCAGTACTTGGAAATATTTTTTGAGTGTCTACAGACTGAAACATCATGGCCATTCTTATAAGGAGACTTTATTTAGCAAACACTTCACCAATTCAATTTTCTTTCATTTTTTTTTTTCTTTGTAAGGTTGACTATTTACCAAATAATATTTCTTTGATGATTAAGTTTTTAAGCCACGAGCAATTGCCCAATATTTTGAACGCAGCTTTTCTATTCAATAATTTATGCTTGAATTTAAGATTATCAAAGACATTTGATGAGTTCTGGTTTGTGAACCAAACTGACTTCCTAATACAAATGAATCTACTTGATATAATTCAATCCTCAACAAAAACTCAAATGATTACAATGAAAATAAAAGGTAGTATTCAGACATACTTGAATAGAACTGGTTGATGTTTATATGTCATTAAAAAGTGGATTTTATGAGTAAAATAGCCATCAGAAAATTACAATTCAACAATGATTTTATGCATATTCAAAATTTAAACAATCAAGTATTCTCATTCCAATAAACATTTTAATAGGAAATGCAATAAGTAATACAATAAGAAATGTGTTTGAAGAATTATAGGATTGAAAAGCACTGAGAACAAGCAGAGAAATGACATTTAATCTGATTTAAAGATTATCCAATATTGCCAGGAGCAAAAATAATTTCTGAAGTTTTTCAGGTTTCTCTCCATTACTCTTTAGTTTCCCCTTTCTCTCTATTTAATGACAAATAGTCATTTTGAAATGAGATAGGACATTTGGATTTTTTCTCTTTCACAAAATGTTTAGCCTAAAGACACATCCAGTCAAGCTTCGATGACATAGAATTGGTTAAAACTATTCAATATTACACGATGTACAAGAAGAGGAAAAAGAGAGCAAGACCAGAGATTTTATCCTGAAAGATAACTTAGGAATGCATACTCGGATTTCTTACAAAGTTTGTCGGAATTGTTGGACTTCCTAAGATAAGGAGAACCAACTTCTGCTGCAACTACCTTGAAATTACCTGGCAGTTAACAAGAATTAGATAGGTGAGAAGTCTATCAAGTCCATCCATCTAATGATTATAGTAGTATGTGCGTTAGAGGATAATCGAAAGCAAATCATAGTAGTGTGTGCGTTGAAGGATAATCAAAAGCAAATCTAACAGCACACAAGATGGGAGGAAAAGATCAAGAATCAAAGCTGCAAACAACATTGGTTTACACAAGTGGAAATACTGAGCAGAATTTTTTTTCCATTGTACGTAAACAACTCAAAACATATCCAATATTTTTTAATCATTTTTTGAGAATTATTTCAACGGGAGATTTTACCTATCTTCATGGATTTTTGAAGATAAATCATTTTAACAATTATGTCAACAGCAATGCTGCGAAGTTATCAGAAGATGCAATGTTTTTTGATGTTCAGTAGATACAAGTATTCAGTTATGGAAAGTAAGATAGCAAATTTGTTAAAGACATTAGTTCTTCATTAAATGGTTGACTTTGGTTTTGAATGTTAGCATGATAATGCAGACTGGCCCACTCTTTGACACTTCAGCATCAACATAAGTTCATCTAGTAAACTATAAAAATGTTCCCTATCAAAAAACAACAAAGATTTATTTAATATGATTGACAGATTATGACAATGAAGCTGTTAGTGAACACCTATTATATCATGCAACCTATAAAGGATCCTTCAATTTGATGCATTTCTTAACATTAGTGTTACTTTTTCTTTATTTTTCTTTCCTTCACATTGAGTTTCTTTCTCTCACCTGTCATAGTAAAGTCAACCTACATTTACATGCAAATATATTTGCAAGTAATAGTCAATAAGAGGACAGCAGCTCTTAGTTTTGAACCCTGGTACCAATTTAGTAGAACGTTGCCCCACATTTAGTTTAGGAAAGAGGAAACTGCATTTAAAACTAATAAAAAGTCCATACATCTGAGTAGTCGATCTAGTATATGATAAATATTAATGTATGAAATAATGCACATAAAAACAAGCTTCCTACACATGAAAATGTATGAGTGCTCTTTGAAAATGACATGTTATGTATGTGTGTTTGTATGTGCATATAAATATCCTCGTCATTTTGGGGGAGCAGATATCTGATCACTTGTCATACTATTTCAAACTAATACAAAATTAAGAAACACTACTGTAACTTGATTGTCTAACTTGGACCTTTGTAGACCAATGGCATACATATAAGCTGCCATTACAGAGATAAAATAGATCAGGATTTAAAGCCTTGAGAATCATCAGTCTGTCAGATTGGGTAAGCAGATGAATATAACAAAACAGCAAAAGTTGTGAGACATACAGCTTTATTCTAAAAATAAAATGTCGACGAAAATTGTAGATAAGTTTGACAAGCAAATTATGGATGGATTTAGATTTTAAAAAAGCATACAACAGGCTACAATTACAAAATGATCAATTTCATTAATTTAATATTTGTTGCTGTATTTGATAGAGTACAATGGGACTTCAAATACAATATGACCCAACTTTTTGTAACATCAGTAATATCCTCTGATCACAGCAAATTTGAAAACATATAAAACAGAAACACAAAAACTGACATGGTTCCTGCTTTTGCTCAGTAACCTTTGGATTGAATTTACCTAAATATAAAAATTCTTGATGTTTTTTGGTTTGTAACTATAATACAGCAAAAATGTCTTTTTTTTTCTTTACAGATAGACACACACACACTTATACAAACATACATGAATATATACACAATCATAGTGCGTTTTAGAATACAAACTACATACAATGAATCACTTTACAAGTTGAGGGAGTTAATTCAGCTGAGATTCATAAAATAGAACAATAAAAAAAACTTGGTTCACTGTAAAAATATAAGTAAAGAGTTAAGTTTGTTGTGAATACCTCAAACATTATAAGTATTGAGACAATTTCAACTTCAGGCTTACTCAGGAACACCTGTAGTCACATAGGGGATATAAGTGACTTTGGCACATGCTATTTCAAATGCAACATTTGAACTTCATTAATTGGTGTCAACTGGTTGAGAATTTTGTTATTGAAATTCAAAAATTCAGCAACATTTGACAGAACTATGGCAATACTGTTTTCAGTTAGTTTGGAAAGAGGAGCAAAGAAAGAAATAACTAGGATGTACTATTTGCTCGAATTTCTCTACAGGACAAACTGTACGGATTAAGAATTATACAAAGCGAATTATCATATCGAAAATCTTTGTTTTCTCAGATGACTATAGAAGAAATACAGCTTTCTGCTCAATTCTTTCATTCGGATCAAGCAAAGTAAAAAATATAAAAAGAAAAGAAAAAAAAACTAATTTACAAGTCTGACCAAGGCAAAAAACCACAACAGCTGAAAAGTGATAAACACAACAAACATGAGAAAACTGATCTCAAATAATCAATCTAACAGCTCATCTCAGAAATTCAGACAGAATATGTCCCCAACTTTTTATCTCTATCAAATGAACCAACATTCAATGAGAAAAAGAAATCTAGGAATCTGTGAATGCCAGTACTAGATCAACTCCTTCCTGATTTTTGCAGCTTGTCATATCTCTTCTCACCTTGTTTTTAATCTCATCCATCAGAATAAAAATATTTTTCAACACAATTCTAAAGTATGATTAACAATTTCTGCTCCTCATAATATTTTATCAAGGCTTACATAATATAATCAAGATGAGGCTAACCAGCTCCAGTTCAACTTTCTCTCGTCATAAACACAAAAGACTCCTTTAAAAATATATCTAGAAAAAGTGTTTGATGTAGTTCAGTTTGAACAAAAATTGGTGACTGATTAGTTTAAATATCTCACTTTCTCTTGAGCCAATCTTTGGTTCTAAGCCTCAGAAAAAAATGATTTTCATTATTCTTAAGAACGGCACACATATTTCTTTCATAAAAATCAATTCTTAAACAAATTTGTTTTTTTGGTCATAGAATATGTTTGGCAATGAAATAACCCATAGCAGCAACAGTAACATGAGAATATTTTGGTTTCTCCCTCAATCCTCTCTCTTTCCTCAATGAAGTATAGGGACACATGACTGTGTTACTGCTAAATCGGATTATTTTTTTGTTAAAATTATTCAACTGTCATCTAATGAAAAGTTTTCAAGTATTATTTCTTTTTCATCACAATTTACCTCCACAAATTTTGGTTGATTTCTCAAATCCCAACTTAAGGTCATCATTTCTCAACATTGAGTAAACAATGTGGATAGGAAGTAAAAAAAATTCAGAGCATTTTTCTCAATATGTTATCTATTTTGAAGTATGTGTGTGTGTGTATATATATATATATATATATATATATATATATATATATATATATATATATATGGCTAGAAAGCTTTACAGATTGACACACTGAAGAGTAAAAACCTTTTTCAAAATGTTTTTTTTCTGTCACTTCAGTCACCTATTGTTCAATATCTATCAATGCAATCTATGTTTTTCTTCAGTGTTTTGTTTCCCTGTTCCACACAGTTTGTTATTATGGTACAATATATAAATTGTCTCTTGTTGGGATCATCAGTTTTTTACCATGTAACTGTTTTGGGGATTTTAAAAACAAAAGTTATATTAACATGACACCTCAGCAGTGTTGATCAAATACCACCTCCCTTTTTTACTATATATAGTTTATGATATACATCTAGTTTGTCATTTTATATAAGGTTTTATGTGTATTATATATTGTTATCATTTTATACTACATATCATTTATTTCTTAAAACAAGGCTTACTTACATAGGTAACAAAAAAAACACATCAGCAAGTATAACAATAGACGTGAATCACTGTTTGAATCATTTATGTATATATATATATATATATATATATATATATATACACACACACACAGATACCAACACAAAAAGTTGAACATTTTTCTGGTGGATTTGAGCAAGGTATAATCTTCAATTATTTCACTGTATAGAGTGTTTACAACACAAAAAGACAGCAATGATTATCAAGTTTTACAGAATGCAAATCACAAGCTTAATCCAGTAAATTCAGGAGCTGAACCCTTTCAAGTGAATCAAATTCAGGAAAGAAACCCCAAGTAAATCTGATTAACTTGAGCATTCCCTGGACAGAAATGTCACATTCAGAAGCTGTGAGATAATCCACATTGCAACAGCCCCCATTTCCACAAATCTGAAAACCAAGGAAACAATCATTTTATGGGCTCAACCTCTATCAAAAACAGCTTCAAAATTTTTATTCTATTTGAAATCTAAATTGAACCAAAGTTTATATCTATTTTACATCACTAATGTTTTTATTATCACTCCTATTAAACATATTCCTTATGAGATCATCAAAATATCTTCTGATTAAATAGAATGGGGAGGGTAAGCTAGATTATTGCATACAATATCTTTCCAAGTGTCCATATTGTTACCTTGCAAAATCCCTAGAAATCTACCAAACCATCACAAGGTTTATCAAGAGTAAGTTGATCTCTGATCTCAACTTTTTTCTCTTTAAAATCTCACTGAAATCTGTTATTTTTTTATAGGTTGCAAAGGATTTTTATTTTGAGCTCCATGTTATTCACACATGCAGAAACAAATTATGAGAATAATGATTAATACTGTTTAACTGGATGTTCTAGCTGCTGTATTATCAGAATATGTATTGATATATTAATGATATATGAATTTCTACAACACATCAATTTCAACAATATTAAACTTGTCTTTGAGTTGGGTAATGAAAAAAATATAAATAAAATTTAATTCATTTGCACGTTAATTGATATTACTTCTGCTGCTGTCATTGTTGAAGTCTAAGTTTGCATTGCTTGAGGTGTTTATGAATAATTTAAAGTGAAATGAAGTTGTATGTCCCAAAGGAAAACAAGACAGGCAGGGTTGGCTGATGCCACAGAGTCGCAGCCAACTGCTAATTATCACTCAACTACAAGAGGGAATCATTCTGAAATTTAGCAAAACCAAATACAAATACAAATGTTGAAAGAAAGAAAAATCAAACATCAATTCATTATCACCATTGCTGTTAATTTTCATTAAATTTCATGTAAAGGAAAAAAGAAAAAAAAGCAAACAATATACATAATTAGAAAGTGCCAACCGTCCAATTGAAAGTTCTATATAGCTTTTGTTTTTTCTCTTGATTAAATCCCATTTGTAATATGAAACATCATTGTTCACTTTGAATTTTCATGTTCAAGGAGATATCAAATTATTTTCTCCCTCATTCCCTAACTTGTTTATGAGTAAATGGAGTGGTACTGCAGCAAACAGTGGTGTGGAGGAGTTTCACAGATCTAATCATAGTCATAGAAAAACTTTAAAAAATAAATAAAATTTAAATAATTTTTAGAAGAAAAAAAAAAAAAAATGAAAAGGCTATTTTTTTTTTTATTTCAGCAAAAAAGAAATCTCCCATGAGCACTATGAAAAAAAGATTTTTCTCTCATATTTCAAGAGTTTAACTACACTCATACCTTTAAGGACTGAGAGGGAGAGGGCGTGGATATATTTTAATTGAAAATCAACATAAATCTTTGAAATCCAAGAAAATAACGGTAGCATTCCTGATACTAACTGAGGAATGCATCAATTACAATAGCTTAGGAATGTGAAGAATTCACCACATTTCTATACTTTTAATTATAAGATAAGGATTTCTCTTCTGTATTCTTATCCATAAGAAGAAGAATATAGAAAAAAAATTTATCTATTCAATTCATTCAACTCAATTATATTTTCACTAAAATCTAAATCTCTAAAAGAGAAATTGTAACCCTTTAAATAAATTCAATATAATAACCAATATAAATTAGTAGTAGTTCAATAAGCTAATGAAATGCAATAGAGGCAATTTTCCTCTATGTTCTGTACCCAACTTTATGAATGATGAACATCTTAAGAACTATCAAATCATTATAAAGGAAAATGGAAAAGAGTAGTGCTACACCCCTTTTTATAAAAATACTCTGAGAGGATGACTAAATTGTGACTGAGCAGTAATTAAATAACCATGAAGCATGGCAGCAATCAACAAGTGAAATAAAATTGAAACTGGATTCCAGGAATTCTTTACAAATCTTATTTCAACAAAATAACCATTCAGAGAATTCTACTGTTAGAAACACTCTTGCAGACAAAGACTAATCATTTTAATCTTTCATTTGATTATAGTTGATAATTCTTATAAATTTCATAATAGCTGGGAGATTTCTAGTTAACAAGTCTATGGTTTAGTTTTAAATCATTCATAGAGCAAAAAACATGTTCAGAGTTATATGAACTTTCCATGAATTTGCAACGTAAAATTATCATGTACTGATGGAATTTAACTAAATCAAGGGAGAAAAAACAACATCACACAAGCAAAGTTCTTTTGACTCAAGCAACAAGATATAAATGCCTTTAAATACTCTCACTCTTACAGTGTCTGTGGGAATAAGTATTTCATCCCGAAGTTACAATCTTTTTAATACATGGAATTATTAAATAATCACCCACTCAAGCACTGACCAGACTTAACATTGCTTAATGTTGCTCCAAACACTTATTTCAAATAGGAAAAGGAAGCAAATCTATACTATATTGATATAAGAGGACAGTGGACAGACAGTGATAGTGTCAATATAGCAGTAGCTGTCTGGCTTTCTTGTAATCAAAGTCACTTTAATGATATGAGCAAGCAATAAGTAAAAGTGATGGCAAGAGACAAGTGCCGTGAGAAAAAATGACAATGTGTGCGGAGAAGAGGGAAATATTCCGATGAAAATAAATTGAGACAAAATGCAATGATTTCAGAAATCAATAATGGTGGTGTGAAGGTAGGTGCAGTATTGGTCAGGCACTGAACGGTTACTATCATCCATCATAGATTGACACAGCAGATGTACCAGCAACAAAAAAAAAAAAAAAAAAAAAAAAAAAACCATAAAAAGGAGCTAATGCAAACGGCTAAAAAATAGGGCCATCATTACTGTCTCTTCTCTCCTTCCACCATAGGTGCAGTGCCATGTCATTCTGTTATTATCAATAATATTGCTGGTGTTGCTACACCAAGAATATTGAGAAAAATAAATTAAAGCAATGTCTAGATTTTATTTATCAATCAACATGGACGTAAGTTTGTTTAAATACAAGTTAAGATCATAAAGACTCGCATGGGGGCACATTCTATCAGCCTTCAGGATCTTCAGTTCAAAAGAATGAGACAATGTTGTCTAGAATTCACTATATGGATCTTTAGTTCTTTGCATCAACATTCAACTTGATTAGTTTAATTCCATTATTAATTCCAGATAACTTTAAAAATATTAAGATATTTTCTTCTGTCAATAATGGCATCCATGATAGAATGTTGGAAAATAGCAAAAAGCATGTGCCAGGTGAACAATGGACAGTCAGGGTTGAAGGTAGGATATTCTCCACAGCTCAAATGCTCAATCAAATATATTGAGTTCTATTATAACAACTAATACAGCTCTATTGAATAGACTTTTGAAATAATAATGAAAAAAGGTGTTGAAAGAACATGGCAAAATCTATGAAGAGGTGGGGGGAAAAATAAATAAGGTATAAACAAATTATCAACCTTCTAGTTATATGCAATATCCCATCATTGCTATGAACCAAGGGCAAAATATTTCATATGAACAGACAGTATAGTAAGTCACAAATTCCAGACTGATACACTTGACAGAGCAAATATTGCTTAAAAAAAAAAAAAAAAAAAGTTTTGGGATCTTGACCAAATGAAAAACATTATTCTGGTCTTTTCACGAAGAGCTGAAGAAATGCGAGACACCATGCTATCATTATGTAAACAAAACTACAATGATTCATTAACTCATCGAGATATTAAACAGCAAATATACTGGGTTGGCCAAAAGTTAATGCTGTTCTAGTTATTAGATGGCATTTTGTGAATTCATTTTCAACAAAATTAATTTCCAAAAATGCATTTTTTTTTTTTTTTCAATTTTACTTTCTCATTCATTGATTTTAATATTGAAGATGAAAGAAAACGTTTTTTGCCTATGTTTTTTTAAATATTGTAAGAGAGGCAAAAATTTGACTCAAGCACAAAGAAAGATTTGTGCAGTTTTGTGGAGAAGGTACTGCGAATGATCGAACATGTCAAAAGTGGTTTGCGAAGTTCCATGCAAATGATCTCCCACTGAATGATGCTCTACAGTTGATATTGATATTGATAACAATCTAATCAAGACAAGTTGAGATGAGCTTGTTATAAATCACTTATGCTAGCTTGGTAGAGTTTGTCACTTTGATGCACAACTTCAACTTACATAAAAAATGAATCTACTGGACTGTATTTAATTGTTCTATTTTACTTTTGAAACTGATTGTGATAGGCAATAAAAAGCGGATATTTTACAACAATATAGAACACAGGAGATCAGGCAAACAAATTGAATGAACAACTACTAACCATGCCAAAGAATATGAGGTTGTATATATGGCTGGATTGGAAAGGAGTTCTTACGAAATGATTGATTCAAACAAGTACTGTGCATGATCTAACAAATTTAAGGCAGCAATGGAAAAAAAGTATTTTGGATCTGTTGATAGAAATGGTATACAGGTTTCTTGGGTGATCAGGCAAAATTGTACAGCTTGTCTGGGAAGTTTACACTCATTCGCCACATTATTCACCAGATATTGCATTTTCAGATTGCTATTTAATTCAGTCTTTACAGAAAAAAAGTTCTTCACTTGAAAAGATGAAAAGTTCTGGAATTATGTAGTTGCCTAAAAGGAAGCATAATATAGCAGAAAAAAAACAAACAAAAAAACACGTAAATATCATCAATAAATATGATATAAATAAATAAAAATATTTTTATTTGTTTTGGTTTATAAGGTGAGCCTGACAAACCAAAACAAACTTTTTGGTCAACCCAATATTGGCAATTCTAGATCAAAAGGTGAAACCGGAACTTCCAAGTCCTAGGATATTTTTTTCCATAATGTGGCTACAACAAACAAAAAACTACAATATTGAATACTTGATCTTGATTTTATTTTCAAATCATTTTTCAAAATTTAACTCTAAATTCTGTGGGTAAAGATCTCTCCCTGTCTCTGTCTAACCCTACTGAAGAGATCAGCAAGGCTAGAACTTGAATTTCTTATTGTTCATAGCTGTGAATTTGAAACAAAACAAAAAAAAAAAAAAAAAAAAAAAAAAAAAATCAACCCCGAACATATATGACCACCCCGTTAATCTAGAAGAACCATTCTGCTGGTAATCATTAGGTCAACCAGAAACCCTAGTCTGACGCAGATAAGCACTACTTGGTTTTAATTTTAATTCCAAATTATATTTTAGAATTCAACTCTAAATTCTATAGGTAAAGATCTCTCTTTTGTTTATAGGTAAAGATCTCTCCCTGTCTTTCAACAAGAGAGAAAATTGAAGAGACTGAACTAAATAAAACAATAAAAAAGAAACGAAGGAAAGACAGAAGAAGATAAACAACACCGGTCATTGAAATGACTCTCGAAAAAGGTTGGGGCTTCAAAACGATAAACTAAGGAGTCAATACTCTAAGAAAATGGACACCTAATAACAGATAGAGACAGGATTGTTGAAAGTGCCCAAGAATTCAACTAAAAACTCTACTCCTCCAGACTAGGACTACAAAACAACTAACAGGATATGCAAGACACAAGCAATCAGTACAAAAATTTCCCAGAAGTAACCCCATGGGAGGTGAAACAAGCCATCAAACAAAGAAAGGAAAAGCCCCTGAACCAGACAATATCACCATCAACCTACTCAGAAAAGTGGATGAGATCATCACTAGGAAACTGGCCATCCTATTCAATTTGTGCCTAAAACAAAGTCCCAGATGATTGGAACAGTGCAATCATAATGCTTTTATATAGAAAATGAAACCCAAAAAATCTCAACAACTACAGACCTATAAGCCTACTTGACTGCATATACAAGCTTTTCACAAAAACTCATCACCAACCTAATCACAAAAACACTAGATGAAAACCAACCACTGGGGCAAGCTGGTTTTAGAAGGAGCTATTCGACCATGGACCATCTGCATTCCATGAATGAGCTGAAAGAAAAAGGAGCAGAATATAAGCTGCCATTCACTATTCATTAACAATTTCGGGAGGGTCTTCAACTTGGTGGAAATCCCTATGGTCGTGGAGGCCACCACTCTACAAAGTGTAGATCCAGTATATGTCAAAGTGCTGCAACATATATACAGTAACAGCAGCTCCTCTATCATACAACGTAAAGACATGGAGCCCTTTCAGCTCCAAAAAGGGGTAAGATAAGATGTTACCAGCTCACCAAAACTCTTCACAGCCTGCCTCGAGATGATCTTCAGAAGACTAGACTAGATGAACTAGAAGAGAGCAAGAAAGTTGGCTTAAACATGAACTTCAGCAAGACGAAAATCATGTAAGAATTATGCTCAACTTCACATGAAGAGACCACAAGACAGCACAATACATCCAGGAGACGATGGGAGTCTGAGGCATCATAAAATCCATGAAAAAACTCAAATGGTAATGGGCTGGCTATGTTGCAAGAATGGCGAACAACTGACGGACATCACGACTCACAATAGGGATCAACAGAGATCACACGTGCAACCAAGGATGGCAGAGTACTAGATGAAGAGAAAAGCTAGACAAAAATAAAAAAAATACTGGCTCCGCAATGCCCACGATAGAGAGGTGTGGAAAATCCTGGAGAAGGTATATGTCCAATGAGGGACGTTAGGAGACTAATGATGATGATAAATAAATGAATTATAGAATTGCAATCTATTGACCTGTTCATACCCAAATCAAAAACGAAGAGAGCACACTAACAATGGGTGACAAAATACGGTATTTATAAAGGCAAAGATCTCCAGCCAAGTCAGAATAAGAACCTATGTTCATATTAGTATGGTAATGATATCTATTATCAATCAATGATAGAGACATGGAGAGATGGATAAGGAGATAGATGGATAGGGAATTAAATCAGCAGCGAGGATGAGAGGGAAATTGATAAGGAGAGAGAGAGGGAATTGATAAGGAGAGAGAGAGGGAATTGATAAGGAGAGAGAGAGGGAATTGATAAGGAGAGAGAGAGGGAATTGATAAGGAGAGAGAGAGGGAATTGATAAGGAGAGAGAGAGGGAATTGATAAGGAGAGAGAGAGGGAATTGATAAGGAGAGAGAGAGGGAATTGATAAGGAGAGAGAGAGGGAAATTGATAAGGAGAGAGAGAGGGGGAAATTGATAAGGAGAGAGAGAGGGGGAAATTGATAAGGAGAGAGAGAGGGGGAAATTGATAAGGAGAGAGAGAGGGGGAAATTGATAAGGAGAGAGAGAGGGGAAATTGATAAGGAGAGAGAGAGGGGAAATTGATAAGGAGAGAGAGAGGGGGAAATTGATAAGGAGAGAGAGAGGGGGAAATTGATAAGGAGAGAGAGAGGGGGAAATTGATAAGGAGAGAGAGGGGGAAATTGATAAGGAGAGAGAGAGGGGGAAATTGATAAGGAGAGAGAGAGGGGGAAATTGATAAGGAGAGAGAGAGGGGGAAATTGATAAGGAGAGAGAGAGGGAAATTGATAAGGAGAGAGAGAGGGAAATTGATAAGGAGAGAGAGAGGGAAATTGATAAGGAGAGAGAGAGGGAAATTGATAAGGAGAGAGAGAGGGAAATTGATAAGGAGAGAGAGAGGGAAATTGATAAGGAGAGAGAGAGGAAAACTGATAGCGAGAGAGAGGAAAACTGATAGCGAGAGAGAGTAAAACTGATAGCGAGAGAGAGGAAAACTGATAGCGAGAGAGAGGAAAACTGATAGAGAGAGGGGAAAACTGATAGAGAGAGAGAGGGGAAAACTGATAGAGAGAGAGGAAAATTGATAGAGAGAGAGGAAAATTGATAGAGAGAGAGAGGAAAATTGATAGAGAGAGAGAGAGGAAAATTGATAGAGAGAGAGGAAAATTGATAGAGAGAGAGGAAAACTGATAGAGAGAGAGGAAAACTGATAGAGAGAGAGAGGAAAATTGATAGAGAGAGAGAGGAAAATTGATAGAGAGAGAGAGGAAAATTGATAGAGAGAGAGAGAAAAATTGATTGAAAGAAAAACTCTTATAATATGATATGCAATGTTAAATGTTTATAACTGTATATTTTCTCATTGAACAAATCAATTCAGAAACTAGCAAACTATACAAGGTTTGAACTTATTCTCAATGTAAAATTTGCTGCATATAGCAGGATGGAGTGCTTATGCAAATGTTGGAAGAAACTAGCACATCAAAATGAAAAGAAAATAGAAGCCTGATTCGACAAATTACAAGTAAACCTTAAAAATTGACATTCAAAGAAATCTACATATGTTTATGTTACTTTTGATCCCACAAAATAATTCTAAGATCATTCGACATAACTATGATTTTTTTCCCCCCAAGTTCAAAACATAATACAAAACAGTAGAACATTTTGTAGTATAATACTTTTCTAGGAGTTGTTCTTTTTTTAAAATGATTTTCTGATTCAAGATTTATATTTTTTTAAACTGCACACATCAAAAATTAGGCAAATGTTAATGGCTGCAAAATATATACCAATGTTGAACACTCAAAGTATTTAGGAGTACTTACAATATTAAATTTACTTCCAAGATTTGTATATTTTTCCCCATTTTTTTTACTTGGTTGAGTTTTATAAAAAAAAATGTTCATATACAAACACTTAAATCCTTATCACATTCTGCCAGACTGGGAAACAAAATTTCTTCACAGATTGAAAATCATTTATTCTCTCATACACCTCTATTTTCTTATCTTGCAATCCTGTCAGGGGAAATAAATATTGTCAACAGCTGGAATACAGAAAACAGTTAAAAAAATGATTCTTTATAAAAAGAAGGGTGGTGGGTATATTCCATTGTTTTCATACACCAAACCATTAATATTAGTAGCATTATTCTGACCAGAAGTAGCAATTAAAACCCTGACTTAGTGGCCAGTGTTTTTTGCCAAACTTGGAATAAGAAGCTTTATTGGATCATTCATTTATTCACTGCTTAAAAATTGAATCAAATATAGATATTTTGTTTCAATTTCCTTGGAATCTATTTTAGTCTATGAACATATTCATCATCATCATCATCATCATCAGTCTTTTAGCGTCCGTCGTTGGACATAGACCTTCCCCAGGATTTGCCACACTTCTCTATCATGGGCGTCACGGAGCCAGTACTTCCTGAACCTGTCTAGTTCATCTCTCCATCTAATATTTTGCCGGCCTCGGTTGCGCATATGGTCTCGGGGAATCCATGTTGTGAGTCGTGATGTCCATCGATTGTCAGCCATTCTTGCAACATGGCCAGCCCACCGCCATTTGAGATTTTTTATGGCTTCTATGATGTCTCTAACTCTTGTCTTTTCCCGGATGTGTTGTGCTGTTTTGTGGTCTCTCCATGTGAGGCCCAGCATTATTCTTTCATGTGCACGTTGCATGGTTCTCAGCCACTGGCCACAAAAAGGTACAAATAGATTTCATCTCCTTCAGGAAATTGCCCCGTAAATGTATAGAGTACTTCGGATAATGACAGTGCTTTTGACATATCCTTGTAACCAGATAATGCAATATTCTGCATAGAATTTCTAGTAGGTACTTTTCATGTCCTAATTTTCTATGTTAAGATTAGGTGCCTTACTTGGTAACTTCTCTTGTTTCTGGCCAAATGATGATTTGTACAACAAAATGTCTCTATGATAGCATATATGAACAACTAAATGATAAACTATGCAAAACTGGAATATGCAGATATGTAAAGTCATGGCAGATGGATGCATACACTAAGATATCTACGAACTCTTGCTTACTGACTGCTGTAAGCTCAATGCTAGAAGCTCTTAGCAGACCAAGGAGCATTATTTGGATTCCATTACCCAAATGCATTCCATTTTGATAAGCTCGACAATATGAATTTTATAAGCACTAACAACAATAAATATAAATAATACCTACAATATAACAAAATGCATGAGATGATCAATCTTACTTTTTGTTTCACTTACTTCCACAATTCATTCAATAAGTACTATTTTCATATTAAAGCTCTTTATCATCTAAGTGGTTTTTAGATACTGCTTTTTGTAATTTGAAGAGAAAGTCATTTGCAAATTATAAACCTACATTACAATGAAATGGGTGTACTATCCCAAATCACACATAAAATCAACAGTGCAACATGAAAGTTTGGTCAGTAAATAGTAAAATTTGTAGTACTGCAAGCAAAAGGTGAATACTGATGATCAAGTGGTCATGAAATTGACATTAGCTTAAGTAATATTCTATTGCCTCTAACATCTGTGTGCTCATTTCTGAGGATAAATATTGTAGCCCTTTAACTATGCTGAGTCAGCTCCTTCATTTAGCCATATCCAATCCCCACACTACATCGAATGGCACCAACTTGTGAATTGCTGACAAAATAGCCATAATGGTAATATTTCCTTGAGCATCAATCAGTTCAACAAACAAAAAATACATACAAGACCCTAATGGTCAATCTGTTCCAGACACATGTATAACACCAAGTGATTCCACAGTAAAAGTATGCTGTTTGGGGAAAAGTTACGTCTGCTTGCTGTCATTTTGTAATATCAATGCATTCCATAAGAAGATTTTTTTAATGAATTTACTTCATTTGTATAATTAATACATTCACACGGCTGGATCTTTTTTTTTTTTGAGACCATTATTTCTCTCTTCATATTTCTCTTCATTTGCCTCTTTAAAAAAAACTAATTGTTTAACAAACCAACATGTTCACTTCAACCAATGCCACCCACCTAAATAGTAAAGCACCTTTTTATCTGAATACCAAGTAACAAACAATAAGTTAACTTTGGACATTGAATATTTTCAATGCAATGGACACATCAATTCAATAGAAAGCAATGAAGAAACACAAAGTTATTTTCTCAAAATACACCCATAGAAATAAAAATCATTTGATTATTTCTCTATAGAGCTAAGATCAAATATTTGCATTTATGGATTCATTTCATTCAGCAAATATAGGTTGGAAAAATGTGTTTGACAGAAAGAATGAGAGACCATTAGAGGAAAAAAATGACTATACATCAATAAAAGTTTTCAGATGTATTTCTCAGTCTGTCCCTAATATTCCCTCAGCCATACTATGTTGGATTCATATAAAACTTGATCCAGACCGTCAGGTGAACTATCCTCATCTTGCTACAACTACCACCACTTTGTTTAGAATTCCTAATAATGTAAATCATTTTTCATTGGAGAAATTCTATCACACAGGGAGTTTCTTCTATTCCTCCTGTGAAAATTCTCTTCTCGTACCTCTCCTTTTCTCAAGATGAATGAAAGTACTTTTCACATCTGTTAAAAGATATCTAAAAAAAATATATCCATTCTTTTTTACTCTTTATTACTTTTATTGTTGTTAATATTTTCATAAATAGAAACAAAAGACACTGTAGTTTCTCATTAGTGGGTACCCTTAAGAAGTTACGAGCTAAAAAGTCCATCACTAATCATAGGTTGCAAGTAATTGAGGCAACTACATGAACAGACATGGAAATAATGACGAAATGTTGAACTTACGGTTCTCATTCGTTTTGTTTTTCAAGTGGCTGCTGTTTTACAAATTACATTTTATCGGTATATGTCAACCTTCACATTGCTTGAGTTCATTAGCACAAGATCATTGATAAAACATATACGATAAATTTGATCAACTCAGGTGTATGATATGAAATGCATAACACTGCAAATGGTCAATCAACAAAATCGAAGCATGCCCTCATCCCATGGTGTAGGCATACCCTTACCAACATCATTGCCAAAGTAGGTAATGGGGTATAGATCTGCCCCAAAATTCAATCACTTCCGCCATAGCTCATAATCCAACCACAAAATTCATTGATAACCTTTGGAGATATTGAGTAGATAAACATAAATGAAAACATAAATGGGGTAAATATCGAGAGAACATTTCAGGATCTGCCTCAAGAATATAAATGAAAAGAATTTTTTTTTTTATTGAAAAAAAAATCTTTACCAATAGAAAAAAGATTTTTAAAAAAATAATTTCTTCAACATCCACCAAACCTCAATCTTGTCAATCAAAAACTTCCTTTAAGGTAAACGATGTTTGTGAACTATCATAATTTAAGGATAGTTGAGGAATCAATTAATTTTATTAATAAAGAAGACAATGTTCACTTATATGAATGTATTATTACATGCTTTATTCAATTGATAAAGCTGAAGATATGTTTTACTCACATAGAGCATAGATTTTCAAATACTTTGCCAAATCTATCATGGCATATAGATTCTTGTAGGTATACCTTCAAGAAAAGAGTTAGGGTATACTTATACTTTAAAAGGCCAATTGTTACAACCAGCAGATAGCAAGTAACAGTCCCCCACAAGCAGAGGAAGAATAATAGCTTAGAACGTTTTCGAAAGAAACTACTTCAGCATTCAACCTCCTGAAAGGGATCACTTCAATATCATCCCACCCCAAAAAAGAAAACAGTTCCGTGAAATGGATGTTACAGTGATACCCCCTCCCCCCAAAATGACGAGCAAGTAATGTCTGTTATAATGTCTAACACAGAATTTAGAAGCATAATAAAGACATTAGAAAATCAACCAAAAGCAGATTATTTGGAAATTCAGTAGAAGAAAGAATCAAGTGGCCATTAGAAAAGTACTGATCATTGAGACTATTCTGCTCCTTTTGAACAGCCTTTGGTTCAAGATTTCAACAGTTTATCAAGTGAAAGTTGAGTAGCCATAATAATAATAGACATCATCATCCTTTCACTTTGCAGTTGTGAAAACAATAGGCATAGTGTTGAACAATGACAGTTTGGAAGTCAGTCAACAACTGTGCTTCTTACAGCTGAGTACTTTGAAAACATACTTCCCCACCTCAAAGTACATTCATTACACAAGGGAAAGTGGAAGGTTTGGCTATCATTCATAGCTCAAGATTGCCATCAATCAATGTCAAATAAATACACTCACAAGAAGGCAAGACTCTTTGTTATAAGTAATGAAGATCTTATAATGAACAGTCTTCACAGGACTTCAAAGGTTTCAAGGAATCAAATGGTTAGAGCAATAAATTAAGATAATACTCAAAGCCCATGGTTCAATTTTACAATATTTGAGACTAGTGTATTAATGAAATAAATCTATGGTGAATGAATGCAGTTATCAAAAGTGATAAGATTATTGGAAAAAAACATCAACCAGCCTTTGATGCAATTTATCAGCATCATAGCAATTGCAAAAATACTGATTCTAAACTAATAATGAAAATCAACTACAATCTCGACGACAATTTTTCTTTTCAAGTAGATTCATATAGATAATATATTTAGAATAATGAGATTACGCATGAAATTATCAGTGCTTCAAAATTTGAATTTCAAACTAAATCTTGTAATATTTGTCATTATATTGCATGATAAAAGGGACAAGATAGCATTTTGCAGAATTGATATGAAAATGGGAAAAACTAAATCATTGGCTGAGCAAATTATCAGGTTCACAGATTTTAGCACTGGTGAGGTGATATGTAATCTTGTTGAAAAATAAAGACGTATAGTACAAGAGTTGTGACACCACTAGTGAGAAAGATTTAGAAAAAATCTGTATATACAGTCGAGAAATAATCCATTCAGCATAAAAAAATAATAAAATATAATCAGAATTTCTTATAATTTTTTTCATGCCAAGAAAAGGGAAAATATTAGGCTCAACAGGCATTATAAAAATATTTTGAATATCATAGAAATCTAATAAAGCTAGTAATAAATAAAAGCCAGAAGATAAAACTACTATTTTCAATTTATTTATTTTTCTCTTTACTAATATTTTGTCTGAGGGTGAATCTCCAATATGAATTCCAAACGAATCATGTTGACATTAAAATCAATACCACATTTGGGAGAGGAAAGGAGGAGGAGGATAGAACTTCCTCTTTTTGAATTCTTTTTTTATTATGATAGAATAAAATCTAAAATGCATGTCAAATCACTCCCATCTCCCAGACCCATCATCAATACATCCCAGTCTTTGGAACCAAATTCTTTAGCAAAGATCACAAAAATCGATTATTTTTCCCCAAATGTTAAACTTGTTCAACTTATCTAAGAGGATTAGACAACAGGATGTTATCCATTTAAACAAGGCAAACAGCAACAGTAGATAGTCAAGAGCAATGAGAATGGGGTGATATTCAGAAACTGATCATGAAACACCTTTGCTTCTTTGAATAAACTCACAAGGACAAAGCTGCAGATTCCTAAAACCTCAGAGGAATTCTGGAAGTGAGGCTAGCTAAATCATCCCTGCCTCCATACACACACTTAATTATACCTCATTTATTCACACTATGCGCAACAAATAGTCATTTTCCTCTCCCTCAAAGCACAAGCCACATCAACTGTCAGTCAGTATATTCACAATACATTTGCTGGATGGGAGTGGGGACTACACACAGTAGTCACTAGTTTATATTCACTCCAGAGGAAAAAAGTTCATTAGAAAAGCTTCATTGAAGACGTGTCCACGACACCAGAGAAAGCTCTGATGGTTGATAGTGAAACATATTCCATTGGGTGTTTGGAGACTAGAAGACTACAAAGTAGATGCTCAGTTTGATAACACAAGAGATGCTGCAAATCTACTACAGCTGCAACAAAAACCAAGTGATAATGATGGAGAACTGAAATCTCACTGTTTATCATATACTGATTTTTCAATGACCAGGAAAAGCTCAACATAATACTCTACACAAACTATTCAGCTGAAAATGTCCTTCCTTTCCAACACCATTACTGCTTTAATATTGCCAGTTACTCACTCCCCAATAGTCACTGTCCATAAAGTTTGACAAAGTATGCTACACATTTATCTAACAATCTATTTCAGTTATATCAATTAGCTATTATTTATTTCCAGTTTTTCCAGTCATAAAATAAAGACATTTGGGACAGTCTATGTTTCAAATGCTAGGTTTTTACTAATACCTATATTTTATCTTTACAATCAATGTTGTGTGAATAAATATTGTAATTACTATCTTAGTCTGTTTGCAATCTGTAAATTAGTAACAACCCCAACCCCAAAGGTTAAGATTGAATTCAAAAGCTAGTGGTTCATTGAGATACAAGTTTGAACCACATTCCAAGCAACTACTTTTTATTTAAAATTCCCACAGTTAAATCATAAGAATGGCTCAGCAACAGAAAAATTAAAAAACTAGTCAAAGGTAATAAGACAAATTGTATGTAATTGAGATATTTTCATATATTTTCAGACAGAAAATTTCTATAGCATTTTTTATCAATGAGTAAAGTGGAAATGGCTTACTCAAGGTTGTGAAGTAAAATCCTAACTGTAAAGAAGAAAATTTTTAGAAAATGAGATTATTTAGTTATTTTAGTAGTTCATCTGGTCCAGAGGCATCAAAACTGAGTGTTTATTGGAAGAACAGATTTTAAATAAACAAAAAAATGATGATTAAAAAAACACTACAAAAAACAATATTTGGACACAATACTTATAAATAATGATACTTTAACAGATACTTTTAGGAAAAAGGAGGATATATTTTCTACCAAAGCTATGGGTAAAATAGCAGGGCAAACTAACTAGACTCTTGAGCCTTAGGAGGCAACCAGTCTAAGAAAAGGACAATTCTGAATCTGAAACCAGCTTACCAGAAAATAGTGGCAAAATGTGAGCTCAATTGGCCATTACCTCCCCTTGGAAAATCAAACATGACCATACTAGCATCATAGGAGGAGTTAAGAGAGACCTTTGACCAGCAGTAGATTTGGAATTGAAGTGAATGCTGATAATACTCCAATGCAGTTCATCTTAATCAAAGGCAAATCATCAAATCCTATGGACATGAAATTTATCCTTTATTAATCTAAACAAAACTTCATAAAAAGGATGCAATTCCATGAAACTATTTAAAGTCAATAGATCTACCTAGGACAACGTATCTCCATAAGACCCTCAAAAGAAGAAGAAATCAAGCAAAGAATCACACTAGAATGCCAAGCCTTTGGCAGAGCAAACTCAACCTTCAAAACTAAGAATATTCCATTAATCTTAAAAAGAAGGGTGTATAACCAATGCATCCTCCCAATAGTCACTTATGGAGCTGAAACATGGAACCAAACCAAGAGACGGATCCGCAAATTGAGAACCATGCAACGTGCACATGAAAGAATTATGCTGGGCCTCAATGGGAGAGACCACAAGACAGCACAGTACATCCGAGAAAAGACAAGAGTTAGGGACATCATAGAATCTATTAAAAATCTCAAATGGCAATGGGCTGGCCATGTTGCAAGAATGGTGGACAACTGATGGACATCGCAACTCACGACATGGATCCCCAGAGATCACATGCGCAACCAAAGCCGGCAGAATATTAGATGGAAAGACAAGCTAGAAAATTCAGAAGGAACTGGCTCCGTGACGCCCATGATAGTGAAATGTGGCAAATCCTGGGGAAGGACTATGTCCAACGACAGACATTGAAAAACTGATGATGATGATGATGATGACGATAGTTTTAGTAACACAAAAATTGTCAGATGCACACAAGCAAATATTGGATGAAACCAGACATTTTTAATTGAAGATCATAAAAAAAGTTGATTGAAGATCAAATTTAAATGCTGATAAGAATAGTACAATAGATCAGTGTGAATATAGAATTATAAAAATTCATACGAATACAAAAAAGAGAGAAATACTGTTTATACTCGTGCATAAGTCATTCTTGTGTGAACACCCCTGATTTATTTGCAGGTAATAAAGTTTAAATATCTTTCATTTTTAAAGCCAAGGATTGCTCCTAATGCTTCCCATTATATTTGAAATTCAATCTCAAAAAATTATTTTCAACTAAATTTGGTCTTCAAGACTTAACCAATACACAACTGCAGGTTTACTTTGATTAGTGTCGTTAATTTGTTCCAAAATTTACTCTTCAGTTCAATTTCTAATTCTGATGTGTCTTTTTTTTTTCAGCTTATATTTAGATACATTAATTTGTACAGAAATATCTTAACCAGACATCGAAACCCGCATTATTCAAGGTATTACTGCATATACAGTACATCCAACAATAATCATTCAGTTAAAATTTATATTAAAATCAGTACAATAGGATTTTCAGTCTCAAACAGCAAGAATAATTCTTGAAACAAATCCTAAAAGCCTCATTATTTATAGGTTGTAATTGAGCAATCCTTAACAATAGACAAGTAAAAGAATTTTACATAAAAATCAATAACTTTTGCTTATCTCTCATATATATATATATATATATATATATATATATATATATATATATAAATAAAATATATAAAAATACATTATATTGATATTTGAAACTATTTGAAATGACCTCCAGTTGTTACACAGAGAATGGGTCACTCAGCCTAGACAGCATAAATAGAATAAGCAATTAAAGAATATCCATGCAGCAGCCCCATTTTTCTTTAATTGTCTATTCTATTTACTCTGTCTAGGCCAAGTTACCCATTCTCTGTAAAACTATGAGAGGTCATTTCAAATAATATAACATGTCCAAAACATGTTCACATAAAATAGTATTGCTCATCTCAACTAAATAGGTACCAAAATTATTTCTTCTTCATGAAAGTTTAAAAAACGTTTTGCAATGATTCATGTATCTTCGAAGTTTTGACTTTGGTTGTTATTCCAAAGAAATAGTATCAAGTCAAAAAAAAGTGTTTTCTTTGAATATTTTTACGAAGGAGCAGGTTTTAGACTGTTTTTAATATAAATTTTTTTCTCCCAAAATTACTTTGATTATGCCATGACCAGTGTTTGCCAACAGAAAAATTCAATCTCTGTAATTAAAAATCTTCCAAAAATAAAGTAACCCTTATAGAAATGGGATTTGACAACAATTAGTTAATTTAATGATTACTCAACTGGATTTTGATAAAAGAAAAAACTTTTTACTTTAAATATAGAGAAAAATACATTCGTTTGCAGTAGGTGTCTGTCACTTACGAACAGTTCAAAGGTCAAGTGAATATTGATCGAGTCACTTTTCCACATGCAGAGATGATTAAAACTACATCTATCTCCTAAGATAGCTGAAGTACAAATGACAAAACCTAATACCTACAATGGCAAAAGTATATTACTAACATTAAAACACTATCATGACAGGCAACACTCAAGTATATTCAATATCAACAACTGTTGCAATTATTTATTGTTATTAATAATGATAAAATGCATCATTCCAAATCTTTTCCCAACATCAGGATACAAGAGTTGATAGAAGAGATATTTCAGTTTTACTATCCAACGGGTCATAATAGAAGCTGATCATAACAACCCTTCAAGCCTCAGATAAATAAAGGAGCTTTTATCGAATGAAATAACATTAATCTTAGTGATAGATCTAAAATTGAGATGATACTAGCAAAAGCAAGCAAAACACAATTTATGTTTACATTAATCTTGCCACAAACTGGAGACCAACACAAAACAATTTGATGAAAAAGCAAATAAAAGAAGGCAATATTTGGACTCTTGGACTTGAAGGTTTTTCACATGTGAAGAATTAAAAGGCTTCTCGGGGAAAAAAAAGGAAATGTTGAGTTTTGCCTGCAAACACAATGGAGATAAAGAATTTCTATGAAATGCAAGTACTGCTAAAGTGCATGAGTAAGAGATACAAGAATTTGTGCGCATACGTGTGTGTGTGTGTGTAGTGGGAGGCTTCATCGAAAGCAAATGTTTGCCAAGACCACTTGCAGTTCTCAATAGAGGTGATTGCCATGATTCAATAACACTATAGATTTTCTTTGCACTCTATTGATATAGTAAGTGTTCAAGAGGAAGGAAATGTAAACGCAAGAAGCCTATAATTTCCTTGGTTGGCTAAACTGAGCAAATGGCCGCTGATATAGAGAGTAACTGGACTTTCCACATTGATACAAGTAAAGACTAGGAAAGTTATGAGCCGTCTTCCAGTTGAGATCAGGTTAACAGATAGGAACAACATTGAGATCAATATCTAGTGACAAGAAGGAATCTAGTGTCATTTATACAATTGGCCAACTGTACATAGTAGGTGGAGCTCATCCATGTGAAATGAGTGATTAGGCAGAACAAAGATCTCAGAATCCAACTAGAAGATTGGCACCAGGAATTTGGCCAAACAATAAGTGGAAAAATGCAAGCTTGAAACTAACAGCTATGTTCCAGGCTTTATTTTTTATGTCGCACTCTCAAGGGCATAATTACACTTCCATTTGCCTAACATTAAACAGCAAAGCACTCAGAAATGATCTTCTATCAAGCAAAAATAGGGAACACAATGGATAACGCCAGGAAAAAATATTGGTCAGAACAGACACATCCTGTTGCATTACAACATAGCAAAACATTTCATTATGGATCGAATAATCTACGCGTTTATTTTAATACACTTTTTCAGACATAGAACAGTAGGGGGAAAAATGTAGAGTGGCAACATTTCAAATCCTTACAAGAATTTTTGGTCTAAGTTATGAAACACACAGAACTAGTCCAGACATTTTACGCAAAAGTGGCTCAAAAGCTCACAAAAATAAATGTACTCAATGAATTCTGTGCCCTCAATATGCTCTGGGTAAGAGAGGAGAAAGATCAGCTAAAATTGCATGAAGGGAAAATTTTGAATTATATATTACTTCAGTATGTGTGTTTTTCAGAATCTAAGGAAGTGCAGTGTTGAGTTTCTTGAGAAATCTGCAATTGATCAGCAATGGAAAATGTCCAGTGTGCTGATTTGGGATTAACTATGCAGATCAAACATTTTAGAGTAGAATTTGTCAAGCAGCTCAAATGAGATAATTCAAGGGTGCTGATTCCAAATCTGCTATTTGACATTCACTATTTTTTTTTTTTTTTATAGGACATTAAAAATTAGAGCCAAAATTGCATTTGCTAAATTGTATGCCAATGATTCTGAATGTGACAGCGTAACTTAAGAATGATACAACATATCCCCATAAAATTTTCTGTGAGTACCAAGGGGGGACCTTTGGACATGTGTTCTGTAAGTTAATTTTCAAAAATTCTTAACAGAAATGTCAACAATAATAGTTTGCAGTCTGTGTTTGTGCTCACATCGATATAGTCCTGATTAATTTTCAGCAAAATAGGATAAAGGAAGAAGAGAAAAAAAATTTTTTTCTAAATGGAGATAAATCAACATGACATATCACTGGAAACAGAATTTCATCAGCACTCCGGCAGTGTATCTTTGAGTTTTCTATCTGTTGTGCATTAAAGTTACAGCCAAAGACATGAAAATAAGTATTCAGTATGAGGTGGGGTTGTGTGTAGAGAATTCTTAGTAAAATGATAAATATCCAGTTTTACGTTTTGGGCTGTTACTTTTCATGCACAACAAATACAAAACTAACATACACTGTCAGAGAGTGGATGACATTCTCTTTCCAACAAGTATGATTTTTGAATTATACTGTCACATTCAGAATCACTGGCATTCAATTCAATTCAGCAAATACAATTTTGGTTCTGATTTTGAATGAGCTCTCTCATAATAACAAAAAATGGTATGTGTCAAACAGCAGATTTGGAATTGGAACCCTTGAATCATCTTATTTCAGCTGCATGACAAATTCTGCTCTAAAATGATTGACCTGCATAGTTAATTCCAATTTGGGACTGAACTATGAATGACTTTTCATTCGGATAATGATTTGGAAAGGACAGCACATAGGACTTTTCCCACTGCCGATTAATTGCAGCTTTCTCAAAAACCACTCATCTGAATAACTTCAAACTAGACACTATACTTCCTTAGGTCATGGGCAATACACCCACCAAATTACAACCTAATACAGAAACCAAGCTCTCGAGATTATTTTCACTCGAGTGGATGGTGGCACAACTATTTTGAATTTCAGGATTTTTCGTTCACACAATTTTTGTAGGCTTTTTTCTCTTATTCAAAACATTGGGAAACAATTTTCTCTTCCGTTGCAATTTGTGAGGTTGAATTATATCTTTTTACTATAAGAGATAATCAGCTCAAAAGATAATCTTTTTACTTGAATAAAGTTTGTGTGTGTATATATATATATATATATATATATATATATATATATATATATATATCAACTGTAGCTTTATTTGAACTAAGATCTTAAAACCTTATCAGCTAAAATTGAAACAGAAATGATTTAGCACTTTTCCCACCTCAAGAAATAAATAACTTCCTAATTAATATTGTTGCAAGTTAATCTGAACAGTTGGAAAGATTGTAATCCGAGTCAAGAGTCAGAAGAATTAATCCTGCCAATGTAAGAGGATTAAAAAAATTAAGCCAGCTTCTGGCAGCCGTGGATATTTAGTTGGAAATGGTTAACACTGAAACAATGAATGTGAAAACAGCAAACCAGTTTTACTTGTCACCAAAAAGTGGAGGGTGCAAATTGTAAAAAGAAAAAAAAAATATGGAATAGAGGTGACGGTAGAAGAATGAAAATTTTAACAAAAAGAGAGGAATGAAACAGGAAAAACTGTATTTGGCTGAAAGAATAATAAAAGGAAGGAAAAGAAAATGGGGAAAGAAAAGAGGTTCAGGGGACGGAGAACAATGAGTCTACAAGCATGAAAGAGGAAAAAGTAAAAGGGAAAGATGTAAAAAAATCAGATTGTCTGAAGCTGAACAGCAACAGAGGACAGAGGCCAACGAAATTCTTTCTTGGTTTATATCTCTTCGCCATACTAATGGCATTACCTACCCTAATATGATTAACTTGTCTGAACTGCAGGGGTTGTTGAGAAGCCATGGTCAAGTATTTTCTGCTCTGAATGTTTACATACGTAGAAAAGAAGTCCATTGATAGTTCAGACAGGTGTAAATATACAGCCTATTCTTTTCATCATTCTCTGATATGGTTATTCTTAATGAAATTTGTAAAACAATTTGCTAAGTTTTAAATTCTATCACAGAGGTTTACTAAGAATAAAAAGAAATCTATGCCTCAAGTGTTATGATCAGAAGGAGAAAGCAATTTTTTAAAATTAATTCTTAGCAAATATGTCTTCAAAAATCAGACCTTCAACTTTTGTTCAGACACAAAATTTTAAAATAAATATAATGAAATTTCTGAAGTTATATGAAAATGGTTATTTGATCAATATAAACACTCCTGGGTAAAGTCAATAGTAACAAACCATTTCCAAGCTTTTTCATGCAATTATTCGCTTCCATATCATTATTGAAATAAAACAATTCTCAAGAGTTCAGTCATTTTTAATTTATTGTTTTGATTATACTTTTGATTCAAAATAAATCTAATTTGCAACTTTTTATATCAAAATTGTTAGACATTTCTGATTCAATTCACATCACCATGGTTCCAAGTAAAATTCACAGATTTAGAAAAATCATTAGGTATTGGAACATAACTTTATTTTTGTTAACAGTAATTGGCAACAACTGTAGAGAACTCTGTGACATTTCAAGTAAGCAGCTCTTTGATCAATTATATTTGCTTCTATTTCACCTAGATAGATATAACATCATTATTCTTCTATTTCTTTGAGGAATAGAAGTAAACAAAAATAGCAAGTAGGCAAGTTAAAAAAATTCTTCAGAGCACACTGGAAATTTACATACAGACAAAAATAATCTAAAATTGATCAATAATTTATACAAACACAATAAAACTACTTACAATAAAGAAAAATGAATATCCAAATATCTAACATACAAATAATTGAATTCAAGAGAGCTCCAGACAAAGGAAACAAATATTTTCTTCACCAGAAATTGTTTATGATATATATTATGTTATATGCTCAGCAAAGTTTATTGTGAATCCCTAAAGAATTACTCTACAATAAAATTGGTTTTATGTTGCTTAGTTTTTTCTAGGTTAAAGTTGTTTTCAAGTTATCATGGTCAAAATGATTATCATAAAGCATATGAGGCAAAATATTGTGTACATGTGTGTATATATATGTATATATATATATATATACACATACAAAGGAAGGAAAGGGAATGCATAATATCACTTGGATTAAAAGATACGATGAAAAAAAAAAAAAAGAAATTAAAAAAAAGCATGAATAATCTTTAAATGGTAATTCAAGACAGGTTAACAGAAATTTTAAAAGAAATTCATCTTCAGCCTCAAATAACTAATTTGAACATTAAAATGTCTGCATGATAATTACATCAATATTTCCAACTGAGAAAGGTCACTCCCAATAATTGACAACCAGAAGACTATAAAATTGTACTTGTAAAATCTGAGGAAATTGAAAACTTAGTTTATCGAGAGGGCAATTATTAACATGTTCATTTTTGTTCAAGAGAAGATTAAAAATGCCAAATAAATCATGTAAATTAATTTTACCTCTTCATTAGATAATTAGCTAAAAATGTAATGAAGAGACACAAAGTTAATGAATGCATCTGATTTGAAGGGAAAATAAGCTTCATTAGCCAAAGTGTTATTTAGCAATTAAAAATTTGTTTGTGAAGTTGATCAACAACAGATTTTGCTAGAAATTAACAGTTTGGAATCAGAGTTTCTAATGAGGTTTCCCAACAATATCTGCAAGTCTCAAGTGGTGAAAAGCTCCTAAAGTGAATAATAAATTCAAGTGAATATTTACCAGAAAGAACAATTCAGCTATTTAAATGCTGTAGACAATAATTCATTTTCTATAGATTCAAAGAACACAAAATTACTTTAAAAAAAAGGAACTTCCTACAGATAATTGTCAATGAAGAACCAAGTTAAATAATGAATACTCATTCTAAATAGTGAATAATAGTGAATTATTCAAAAGAAGAGTTCTTTATCTGTTCCTTAAAAAGATGGAACAAAACAGCAAGCATATTCACACTGTACACACAAGGAACAGCATTAAAGTGAACAATAAAGAAAGGTGCATACAGCTGAACATACTTGTTTCAGGAGTGAGAAGAAGAAAAATTTCAGCAAATTAATAAAAACAAAGCTAAAACAAATGAATTGAGCCTACTAGAAGATTATTTGTGTCTTATCATTAGTGATCAACTGATCATTTCCTTGGAATTTAGTTGGAAAAAAAAAAAGACTATACCATTGGGCTAAATGAAGATTTAATAGCTATTTATATAGTGACATATATTAGCATTTAAAGGGAAAAAGCCCAAATCATTGGCCGGGTAAGGTAGAATTTGAACTGAAGAAAGGGTTCTTTCAAACTGCCAGTAGCTCTTAATGTCAATGAGAAAAACTTGCTAAGAACTCTTCTCTAGAGAGAAAAAAGAAATAATAGATTTAGCCTTTCCCCTCCTGTTTAACGGTTTCATCTTCAGGGTCACCCTCCCACCAAAAAAAAAACACAGATGAAGAAATCTACTTATAAAAAAGTAACAGTCAGTTTCTCTGATCATTTTTCTTCTTTGAATAGATGAATGAAAGGAAAATGCATTTTTAGAGATTAGTGAGCTTCTGACTAAAATGTTTTTGCTTCATTGTATAAAAATCATTGCAAAAGAAAGAGGCTTAAGGCATGTCAGAAAATAGCTCAGAGTCAAGATGTATTGAATCTACCTTAATATTTCAAGTGTAAAAAGAAGCTGATTAGAAAGATGATGAAAAATGAAAACAAACTGGCCAGTTAAATTTTGATAAATCAGTTACAATCAATAGTTTGTTGTTTGGAAGAAGACATATGTGTGTGTGTAGATTTCTCCAGTGATAGGGTTATCAGCTAGCCAATACAATAAGATTTGCATCTATGGAGAAAATCTTATTCCAGTTTAGAAAAGCCCCAAGTAAAATAACCAAGAAAAAGAATCCCAGACAAGAAGTCACATGGCAGGAAGTCATAGACAAGTTACTGTGTAGATAGCTTGGCTACATACAGAATGTAACTGGATATGAGTCAGACAAAAAAGTTTGTTTCTCTTAGATAGGATATTTTAATTCAATTGGAGCTAAGTAATTTGATTTTTTTTGGTAAATTTGAATAAATAAAGGCTGTTTTCTTATCTAATTCTATTTATCTTTTTTGCTTTGAAAGCGAGATATTTGTTCCCCTCATTTGAAGCCCGTCATAATTGTCAACTCACTGAGTTTATCAAAATGTTACTTATTCCATTTGAAAATATATTTCATTAGTACAACTAAATACTTATTTTATTACAAAATCACTTATTTTAAATGTAGAAAAATTATCTCAAAATATCACTTATTTCATTATAAGTATTATATTATTACTATAAATTTTTTAAAATTAAAATATTACTTCAAAATATTAGTGACCTTTAGAGTAATATGCTATACATTTGGCTTTCAAAGCAAAACAACAGATGGTAAATAAAAATGAACCACAAAACTACCTTTCATTCGAATTTACAAAAAGAGAAATTAAATCAATTAGGAGAAAAATGAAATCAAAATATTATTTATTTCATCTAAACGAGAAAAGTAATTTTTTGTTCAGTAACTTATTCGGTTACATTTTGTAGGTAGCTGAACATAGTGACTTCAAGCCTGTGACTTTCTGATCAGTGACTATGTCCAGTCTCTTAATGATATGGAGTCAGGAACAAATTCTTCTACATGTAATACAAAAGCCATCACAAATTTGTTTACATTTCACAAGAGAGAGAAAAAAAAAATTTGAAGTATTTAACTTCATAACTGAACAACAGAGGGTTTTGGAAGCTTGATGAAGATTCAAGTAATGCATCACTTGGCATTTAAAAGGATGCTCTCTAAATGACAATATCACGTTAGCTAGTCAATTTATGATACAAACATGACTAATCTTGTTACCTTTCAAGAATTACCTGACAAGATTTATCCTATTTCAAGAAGAAAAATAAATTGAACATCTAATACACTATTTTCACCATTTACTAGACCAGATTGTAAGTTCATCTTCACATAACATTATAGATATGCCAAAGAAAGCTTGTTAACCAATATACACTATAAGAGGAAAGGAGAGGTTGTCGAGGAATTGTTAAAGCTTTCATACACTTTAATAATACTTTTTTCAAATACCACAAGCATAATTTCAAATTACAATTCAAATTTACAGAAAATAACACCTGTTTGATTTATTTTTCTTATTTTTTTTCTCATCTTTACTTTCCTAGTTTTGTGCTAATCTTTAGCCATGCTCTCCACAAAAATATATGCATAGCTGAACTGTTTCTTTCATATTTATATTTACGTATACATCTATCAATAGAACTATATCTATTAATTACATTTACAGAGATACATAGGGTCATGAGAGATAAGAGTATAATGCAAAGACAGTGAAAAACATTTTGTTGAGCTGCTTTAAAGAGTAAACACTAAAGGCAAACAGTCTTTTTTTCTGTTTAAACTAAGTTCAATATACATATATATTATTTGAGCCTTTTTTAAAAAATGACCTCCCAATATTACATGGAGAATGCATCACTTGGCCTATGCAGCATGAATTGAATAAACAATTAAAGAAAATGAAGCTGCAGCAGGAATCAGGCCTGCAACCAATATATATCCATTTTCTAATAATATGATAGTCCCCATGGAGAAACAGATACAGGCAATGAATGAATAAGATAAGAATGTTGGTATAAAGCAGTTATTTTAGTCTTCATCTGTTTAACTCAGTGAGAAGAGTGGCACTACATTCAAGTGACTGCATTATCAGTCACAGGTTCTATTCCTGCAGCAGCTCTATTTCATATATATATATATATATATATATATATATATATAAACTATTACAAAAAAAGATATTGAAAAGAAATTAAGGTATTTTTAACAATTGGGTAGAACAGTAACAGATTTAGGGGGTGGGGTACAGGAAATACTTTGAAATTTTCCATAAATCTCTGTTTTCAGAGAGCCTCTTTTGTCTAGACAACATGCTCTTTTACTTTCGGCAATCATCAAAGGCCAATAAAAATGTATCATGTCATTTCTTTGGAATTCTTGTGAGGGTCTTCTAAATCTCAACACAAGTCAACCCATTCTTCAACTTTCAGCAATCAAACCTCATTAAAAACTGAATCTTATCTCTTGTTGAGTTTGGGGTCTTCAATATTTTTGGTTATTTCAACACATGAAAATCTTCTCTTTCTAGAATCCAATAAAAAAGGAATCTTTTTTAATGTCTCATCAGTGAATATAACTACACATGGTCAAGTTTAAGTGACTTCCAAAAATCGCTTCGGAAGAATGACTATAATAAATTTTTTTTTAAACTAAAAAAAAATGTTGAGAAACATGAGAAAATAATCAGAAAGAACTGAAGAAGGGGCAGGAGAGCTTGGATGAATTATCCCCCCCCCCCATTAGGAATTTATCTATTTTATGAATTCTCTCATTTTAATGAACTTTTTTTAGCATTGCTTTTTTAGATTATTGGGGGTAGGGTCATAATTTTCAAAACATTCAAATTTTAAAACAATCTTGCTGTTTCAAATGATGATTGAAAAATGAAAATAATGTGCTTTCAATTAGATTTTAGGATTATCAAAAGATATTCAAGTTTCATCACATTATTCTATTTTTCTCCGTCCAGATATAAAAAATTGTTTTTAGATATCAGATATCAATTAGGACACTTTTCAAATGAAGCTCAGATATTTTTAGATTACTCGGGACAAATCTTGATATTCTTAGATATTTGATAGTCTAGGTACTGATATCTAGATATTTTGGGATATTTCATGCCTTAATTTCACCAATTCCTGACCTTTTTCACCTCCAAGATGTTTTTTGTATTTTAACAAAGGGTACATCGACAATCATATACGTGATATCAACGATCTTGGAAAGCAACTATGGAAGGTCGGAATTGACTAAAACTATGAAATATCAAAGACGGGATAACACAATATTTATTCATACATACATATATAATATATTTTACAAAAAGTATTAGATTGGATGAAATAAAATGTTAGAAATGGGAACATTGGATGTATTTATTGATATCTATTCATTTATTTGTGATTAAATGAATTAAAATTCTTATATTTCACGCATTTTTGTTTTTTTCCTTCAAGATGAAGGAGAAATCAGAGACATAACAAGGTGGGTACAATGCAGTTACCTCCATGCGCAAAAATGATTAGGCACAAAATTCCTGTGGCCTAAAACACGTCACTCGGGGTGCAAAGTGCTAGGAGTGCCTGTCATGTGTCTGAGAAATTGGGAACATCAACATGTGGAAATGGGAAATGAATTAATAATAAATAAAATCAGTCAAAATCAGAAAATTTCCAGGGCGCTCACGATAATTATGGCTTGATCGGGAAGGTAAGTGAAGTTGCAAGGCAATTTCTGAGCTACACTCCATGATCCGACCAGATCTTTTTGTGATGATGTATTATTCGCATTTTCTTGACATGAGTGTCAGTGAAGAACTGACCACTGAAACACTCAGATATGCACTCGGTTTTGCTTTAAGTTAACGTTCAAGATGTAAATGATTAGATGATACACATTTGTGTTTCGAATACATTATAGATTTATGAGCTCACTGTAAAATATTGGTGCCGCTAAATAATTTCTACAAAAATTGTAAAACATTTTGTAATATTCCAAGTATCAGATCTTGAGCTGTTTTTGTTAAATGTGGCTTGCCTCCTAGGAAGTTTAGTATCCTAATTACAAACTATATCATCACGACAGAAATAAAGATTTTAATAATCCAATATTTACTCACCATAGTTGCAGTCATTTCTGAATTTGAATGTTCTTAATTTAATTTCAAGGCACAAATACAGATTAAATGGAACAAATAATATTAATTTTGATTTTGAAAGATCTAACTTGATTTTAGATTGATAAAAGAACACATATACAGATATAAAAACACTTATAGAGATAAAATGAATCAGACAACCTTTTTCCACAATGAAATTGTGATATTTTCGCGTCAGATTTTCTGCACTATACTATACTATACCGCAGAATGGCTTTTTTTCTTCTCTGATTTTGAAATTGAAATTAAAAAGGGTTTGTATTTAGAGTAAGTGTTAATTTTAATTTTGAAAAGTTCAATTTGATTTCAAATGAGAATTAGCAGATATTTTTCTGTGATAATCCTTAAGACTATAGAAAACACCAACACATGTAGATTTTGGTTTCTACATTGAATTCATTTAGAGAGAGAACCATTCAAAAGAATTAAAAACAAAGGTTTTCATGAACAGCAAAATGGTATGAATTCAAAATAATTTTGTTATTTTTTACTTTATTTTCACATAATCATTTTGGTATTATCCAATATTTTTATCAAAATAATTTCTGTTTGATAGGACCCTCAAACGAAGAGGAAAAAACAAATAACCAGCTGTTGTAATTCATTGAAAAATCGAAATAACTATTACAAATCTCCCAAACACAAGATTTCATAAAACTTACCATAATGCCTCTTAGGGCATCTCCAACTTATAGAAAATGTGTACTAGTTAACTTTAAAACAATTCTCAGAAATATATTCCATGTACATAGATATGAACAACATCTACAATTTAACACAATTCATGGATCGGACTCTTGGAAATCTCATCAGACCTATCCTCAAAATGTTCTTGTAAGTTCATGTTCTTTCTATAATTCCTAACTTATTTAACTCATTTTGAAAATTCTGTACACTATTGCTTCATATATACATATATAAACGTGAGTAGGCAACTTATTCCAAAAATATATTGCTCTATAAGAAAAAAATCTATCGTATAGTAAATTCAGTTTTTGAAATCTATATTAGGGCGAAACTGCCCTTCAGGTATTCCCTTCTGCATATCCAAGGGAGATAACCAAGTTTGTCAAACGGAGATGTGGAGTGGATGGGAAGTTGTGGACAGTGAGTAGTTCTATCGTGAATTTTACTCAGGACAATTAAAATATACCTTTGTTTTCTTCCCTTCATCCAGTTAAAGCTACTAAAGTCTTCTAACAGTAATTTTTTTTTTTCATACCAAAAAGACATGGATGGAAATTTGATAAAGTAAAAAAAATTGTGCTAAAAGGTAAAAATCATTCATAAAAATGAATAATGATTTATAATACATTGAATAAGATTAAATGAAGAATATCATCATTCAACCAACTTATCTCCCTGTAGCAGCGAAAGGGAACTCCTGAAATAAAATCTAGATTTCTAACAGTGTTGTTAATTTATGAAGACTGAAAATATTGGCTTACTGTAAACCTACACACAAGTTTGTTGCAACTCCTTATGATTTGTATGAATATGCAGAACATGATATTTTCCATTTTTTTTCTTTAAAGATAAAAATTGACATCTTCCTCTAAGTTGAAAGTAAAAATAAAACCAAGATTTCTTCGACACAAAATTTTGTTAACATTTATTTGTTAATTTCTGGAATAATTCCCTGAAATACAATCTGAATTTATGCTTCAGAGATACAAAATATTATCAAATTATTTTACATTATTCTACTTAGATATGAAATATCCAAGTAAGGATATTTAATAAACAATAATTATATGCAAACTATGTATAGTATACAGTGCATGCATGCATGCATGCAGGCACAAGTAATAAAATTAGGTACCAATGAATTTTAATTCACAAGACAAAAGTTATCTGCAACAAGTCTGATTCTTTCAACTATGTTGATAAGATTTCAAGATTATTACTAATTTCTTTACTATACCAAAATAAATCAAAATTTAATTGTAATGAAAAATTCACAATTTATTAGACTAAAACTTCTTTTTCGTACTGAAGTTCTCAAACATTTAACAATTATTTGAACACTAAATTCAGTTCAAAATTTGTAAAATGATTAAGCTCATAGTCAATTACAAGCATGATTCTTTATTGGTATCTGTAGGAAAAATTAGAGGATAAAAAGAATGGTATATTCAAGTGTACATAAAAGATAAGAATTTTATAAAATTAACCAGCTGTTTTCAAATATCCAACAAGTGACAAATAACTCAACAACTGGCAATTGAACAAAGTAGACAATCACCAGGTATATGAGTTAGCACACAAGGCAGTGCAGTGTCAAGATTGAAGTAATTTAGGTCAGCAGTTTTCAAGAAATCTTGTAAAAATAAATGAAAAAAATCAAATAATATAGCTCTTCAGAATTTTCAATTTAGATATAAAATGGCAACACTGGTTAATACAGATACTTTGAAGCCACAATTTTATACAACAAATTGAAAATTATTTCACATGACAATTATGGCAGGTTGATCCATACACCATAAAGTCCAATTACTTCCACAAATGCACTTTTAGAATGGGCACTGCATTATTTAACATAACCTTCCCCCTTTGAAATTCAGATTTTCAAATATTCCATCACTGATTAAAATCCAAAATATTAAAGAGACTGGTTTACTAGGACAAATAGGGACAAGAAACAGACATTATGCCATCTACTCTATTGAATTATTAGATAGGAGGTTAAACAACACCTTCAAATTTAAAATACATTTCTAAAATATAATCCCTATACAGCTGGAGGTAATTCTTTAACTAACAGAATTTGTCAAAGGCATATAGAGATTTGGTACTCAGCCAAAGATGCAATAAATAATAGGGAAAAAAAGTGCAACAGTTTGCTGCCGGGCTGCACACAATATCACTGATGCAGAAAGAGATTAACAAGGTAAGAGTTGATAACAAAACAAACCAAAGACCTTTCAGTGCTCAAACAAATATCAAAATGATATTTATCTCATCATTGTACATTTTAAAGACTTTAAAACAGATATTAGTTTGATTATCAGCATTTGCATAGGTATCCAAAATACTCCTAAACATACTGAATATATATATATATATATATATATATATATATATATAAAAATACATATGGTACAGATCAGGTTAACAATATAGCATAATATAAAGCAACGTCTGATGTGTGATGGATTTATTTCAAAGAGTGCTCGATACATTCAACTTTATACTTCAAAAGTCAAGTTGTTTTAGAGTAGAGCTGGAAATATATAATAGGATGTGGATTCACTACACAAACAAGTTCATGTTTCTTCCCTCTCTGGGCATCATCAGGTGAATGATTGTATGTGATTTTAGATTCTAGTTAGGGGAATTTGGTGAAAATATTGTGGGTGTCGCTGTGAGTGGGAGAAGTTATTCATTTTGTTTTATTGCTTTTAGTAGTGCGAATGTTTTTGTTGGTGATTGTAAGTTACATGTCAAAGGGTGTCAGCTAAATAAATAAGATATGTACGTGTGTGTGTATATGTATATATATATATATATACACATATATGTGTGTGTGTGTATATATATATGTATATATATATATACACATATACATAAATATATATATATATATATATATATAAATGAATAAATAAATATATATGAATAAATACATATAAACATGTATGTATATAAACATATATATAAATAAATACACATAAACATGTATATAAACATATATAAATAAATATGTATAAACATGTATTGATATAAACATAAATGTATATATATATATATATATATATATATATATATGTATGTGTATATATATATATATATATATATATATATATATATATATATATATATATATATATATAGACATAATATTTTATACAAACATACTGAAAGTTATTATCCAATAAATTGTGGGTTAACAAATATTGCTATGCTATTACAAATAAATCGAGATAGATGAAAAGATATTCTCAATGGTTCATAGCTTTAATACAAGTCATATTAGACATACAAGTCCTTTGATAGTTTATAGGAACACGCACTTACGCCTTCCAAACTGACAGTTATTATTTGTAATAAAAACAATAGCCTATCAAATGGATTCAAGTTTGAAGTCACTTCTCGGTGAAAGGAAAATAAACACCTAGCTTCACTCCAAATATTGTTCAATGTTAGCTGAGTAATATGAATTAAATATTTTATGCTTCATCTTTCATGGCCAATTCAAAAATTCTGATTTTATTCGATAGAAGCAATACATTAAAAGAGGAGTGACATGCTTTCTGTTGAATTATCTTAAACACCTAATTGTAGCTAAAATAGAATATACATCTCTAGATATATCAAATTGAAGAAAATAATTGTTTCCTCTCACACATATGGGCAAAAATAATTTGCTCATATATGTAAGATTCAAATTGTTCTTTATCAATAAAATGAATCAGATTTGCAGAAGCAACAAACCAACATTCAAGGATTCTTGAGAAACAAGTACTGACTTTTTGGAGGGGGAAAGGGAAAGAAAGATTCTCTTCCTTCTTTGAAAAACTAAGAACAAAAGCATTATATACTGGCAAAATCTCTCTTGCTAAACAATGGGCCTTTCTCTTACAGAAATTCAAAAATTGATTAAAATAATTTTTCACCTTTAGACAAAGAATTAATTTAAATATATTTCACTTGAGATCAAACTTTCAAGAACAATGTATCAATTCTTCAAGATAAAGATTGAGTAATTGTTTAGAGAGAAAAAATATCAGCTAAACATTAAAAATGATCAGAAGACTCATTTATTTGCATAGCTTCAGTTGTATAAGAAAAACTTCATAAAATTTTTATTTTAGTAAAATCATAAACGAACAAAAAATGAGAAAAATTATTTTTTTTACTATCATCATCATCAGTCTTTTAACGTCCGTCGTAGGACATAGACCTTCCCCAGGATTTGCCACAATTCTCTATCATGGGCATCGCGGAGCCAGTATTTCCTGAATCTGTCCAGTTCATTGAAACAATAGCAGTCAGTATTTCACAGGTTCAAAAATGTCCATGATAGGGCATCAGTTACTCATGCCACAAAGGATCAAATAGTAACAGCTTGAAACAATAAACAGAATAATAGGCTCAACGCAACAATAATGAAGACCTACATAAGTGCTTAAAGGTAACAAGTGAAGGCCTGGAGCTCCTGCTTTCAATAAAAAAATTAGTAATATCTATCAGTAGAAAATGAACCATGAGGTAGCTCACTCGAAACAGGTATACCTTCAACAACAATGTAACTATGGTAAAAAAAAAATTTTTTTGTTTTGTTTTTTTAAATAAAAGAAATCTATGATCCTTAAAATGCCACCTTTCGCATACCTGTTTTAGGAATCAATAAATACTAGATGTGTTTGCATAACTCAATCTTACTTCAGAGAGGATGTGTGAATAATTTCCACTAATTTACATGCAAACTTAAATATCAAAATTAAACATTTTAGATATTTAAAAATTTGCTTAGTCCCCACAACAAAAATGAACATCTTATTTGCTAGTCCACACTACACCAAAATCTTCATAACCAGAGGGAATTTATACGTCAAGATAATTTCATTAGCATACCACTCCCTTCAACCTAATTTTTTTTTAATCTAACTAGCAGAGATAATTGATATTTTGTATTTGTTTTGCCTTTTCAGGGTTAGGGGTAGGCTTAGTGTTAGTGTTCAAGAGGTGGGAACTAAAAGAGAATAGCCAAAATTTCCTGCAACCATAAATAATGAAATCTTGATTGGTTTCAAAGATAAGGAAACATAGAACTTCTTCACATGAATTCCTTCTCCGTGAACTTTCAAACTTTACAGCATAAGTTGAATGTTTGAGAAAAAGTTTTTGTGTGTTAAATATTGCAGGTAGAATAATGTAAAGCATGTGGGTGGATAAGTGATGGTTCCCATGTGTTGAATTTAATGAAGCAAACCATTGCAGCTGCTATATGTGGTAGTAAATATAATAAGTGTAAGAAAGCAATAAAGAACACCTGCCCTACACTCTAGAGAAAGATATTGGTAACACGACATACAAAAAATCCATTAAGAGAAAACACTTAACATCTCAGTTGCTTTATTCACATTCTTGCTCATTTACTATCTACACTGCTCTTGTATTGAATCTAAGTGATAAACAGAAGATTACTAAAAGAAAGCTTTAATCAATTACTGAAATTGTTATCAACTCACATTAAAGCCTGATTTATTGGATTAAAAACAAAAGAACATATTCTTTAAAGAATTAAGAAAACCCACTTTGGATAACATTAGCAAGAGAATCATAAATTGGTTCACAGGTGAAATAGGGAAATGTGCACATGGCCTACTGTTTTGCTTACACTTTCCATCTATTACCTTCTTTCATTTTTGTTTTCAATGATTCAACACACATACACAGTTGAAGATTTTTTTTTTCTCCTTTTGAATTTTGATGGAAAAATGTAATTCATACATATCTACCTACAAATTCATGTTGATTTAGACAGAAGTGACAATTTCTAGATTGTACTTATGAATATTGACAAAATAAGACAAGCAAATTAAAAAGCTTATAACAACTATAATGTCAGGTTATTTCATGCTTTGCAAAGTATTCCAACTGTATATATCAATCAATACAAGAGAATAACTTGATATCCAACAAGTAAAGTACCAGATCAAAATAAACATTCGTCTTTATAACACTATCTTTTAGAGAAATGCAAATTTTTTTTTGTGTCAGTATTATTTAGATGTAAATAGAATTGTTTTTGCAGCAGTTGCAGCTTTAGGGTGAAATGAAACCCGAGAAAAAAACTGCAAGATTGAATAAATAAATAAAAAGTGAGTGAACAATAATTTCAGTTCCCCCACCCTACCCAAACTTAGCTTTATACAATCCTGGTGCAAGGAATATAGTGGGAAGAAAGTACCAATAGCCAAAGGCAGGGGGGGGGTCAAATCCTAAATTTTCAACTGTTTTCAAATGAAAATCATATTATAACTTCAAACTTATTTCAATTTTATATAATATTCTCACTTATCTCAACAGGTGCAATCATTTTACAAGTAACACTTATATATATTAAAAATATAACACATGCTTTTAAATATCTGCATGTAAAAGAATAGTGTATTATTGGAATCTTCTGAATTTATTTAAATAAGAAACAATAGAAGATATTTTTACATTTTGATAATCATACAGCTGACAGTTATATGCATCTGGGTTTTTCCTATCCACTAATTTCAATTTCATAAGAAGAATTGCTGTCATTCATAGGAAGTAAACTGAAAAGTTTGTAAATATTAACCGAAGGGAGAAAAATACTAGGTGACTACAGAAATGAAAAAATGTAATGTTTTTTAAAACAAGTGCAAACACAAAAATAACTTCTGCTGCAGCCGATAGCAAATGTATGAAAAATCATGTGTATGGTCAAAAGAACAATACGTTTAATGAACAAGAAAGTTAAGTTTTTCAAAGATGATCATTTCCTGACAATAAAGCTCCCCACATTTTTAACATCAGTGTTAATGTCATTTTATCCAATAATTATTAACCATGTAGCAGGGTTATCTTCCATATATTGAATCTGTATCAAACAGTAAACCTAGCAGATGTAAATAGTTCTATTAAAAATAATAGCAGCACGCAACAAGATAAAATTGTGTCATTTCATCAAAGTCCTCTAAAAATCAAATGTGATTCCTTTAAGCAGCAGCTGATAAGTGTCAGATCAGATGAAAAGTTGTTTCACTTTCTCTCTATCAAAAATAAAGAACATGTGTTGCTGAGAAGGAGGAAGTAGGAAGGACGGAGATGTAGCAAGAAGGAGAAAAAGAAAGTTCAGTTTAAACTTACTTACCTCAAGCATACAATAGTAATAATTTCCAACTATTTTGTAATAGTAAAAGATATCATCCTCCTCCTCATCAATGACCATGGTTGTGTATTTCCTTTAACCGTATTAAGTGAGTGGGCGATGATACAGAGAGAGAAAGAAAAAAAACACCCCCAAAACAAAAGCAGGTGGAAGAAGTTCCTGTGCACTGCTATGCAGCGATCAGTGAAAAGTAGTACAACAAGCAAAAATCAGTGTAGTATAGAGCAGAGTAGTGCAACTGTAGAGATGATGATAGCAGCAGCTGTAGTAAAGCAATGAAAACACTTCCTTGTTTATGATAATCCAGTCAGAGATGGTGTGCCATCACATCTGACGCAGTGAGCAACTAGTGGGAAGGAAGGAAGGATGGATGGATGGATGGATGGAGAAATGGTAAGTAGGTAGGCACCACCACCACCACCACCACTATTACTACTACTACCACTACTACTAAAAAGCAACAGTACTCAAAACTGATCAGCTGTAAAAATCCACCTAGGTAGTTGAATGATGAGATAGAAAAGATAGAATGAGGAGAGCCTCGTTTGTAACTCAAATATCATAAGATCCCAAGTTCATGTGCCAATACCAAAGCAAAAAAAAAAGAGATAGGTTAAATGGTTCAGCATTAATTTAAAGTTTACAACAGACACGTACAACTGAGAGATGGGGTAGAGAAAGCTGTTCAACATGCACTACACAGAGATTATGAAATTAGCTTTTCTCCACATTTTTCCTTCTTCCTTCCACCAAAAAAGAACGAGCCGTTTTGGAAAGTTGTAAAATTATTAGAATTTGCTCATTTTGACAAGTGAAAAATTGAGTTTCAACTTTTTCCCAAACTGACGAAAATTTCTGATATCCTCATCTATCAAAAATTTATTTCACTTGCACTGAGAAAAAACAGGAACAAAGATTTGATGGTGACATCAGTTGTCGTATTATATCAATACTACTTTGGATAATAATCATGATAGTAAAAAGTCATGGGAAAGTGGTTGTCAAGTCAGGGAAAAAACACTGCACTTGCTTCACTGTGTAGAAAAGAATTTATTTTTGTGTCAAGTGCACACTGCTTGAACTGGTGGGGAGCATATTTGCAGGTGGTGCAACAATGCAAAGCAGATGCAACGATGCTTAAACAGCAAATCAACAAAGAATACCTGCCACCAGCTGAGGCTGCCAAACAAGTGTGCATCCGTTTCTAACCAACGGCCAGCAAGAGTTTCCCTTGACGACAACAACAACATTCTACTAATGCAGCTACTGTGACTGCTGATGTCTATGCAGCTGATGCACAATGCATTAACAGTCATTTCTTAACAGACATGCATCACCCTGCATCGTATCTACTGAGAAAACATCTACACATAGGCACACAGGTATTATATACTGGATATGTTTTTATTCTTTCCTTTGTTGCTTTTTTTTTTTTTTTTTAAGCGGTAATTTCAAAAGTTGAAGTTTTGTTCCAAGGTGAGATTATTTTTTTTTTAAATCAGAGTATGATTAAGTTGGTTTATCTCCAATCTTACTTGAAAGAAATATTCTCAATGTTGGAATTTATGTTCATCCAATTTCAAGGTAATAATGGTAGCAAAATGCAGCAAACCAGCAACATGTCCTGAATTGAAGGTTTGCTTTGTTTCCGTTGATATAAATAGAAAACTTGTCCAAGCGTTTTTTGAGGGTGAGATGTTACTTGAGCTGCATCATTCTTAGCCAGCAATGATAGAAATCACACCACATCTCATTCATTCATCTTCTCTTAGCAAAAGTAGTAACAATAATAACAAGACCTGAATAATTCCATTCAATTTAGAGTATTGTGTACATGTGTGTATTCTGAATGAAACAATTAAGAGTTATTGTTAACAGCTACAAGAGATAGAGGTGAGAGTTGATGTTTACTTTTTATGGAGTGTATGTTACATTCTAGGTAGAGAAGAATGAATGAGGAGCTGGAGGGGTTGGAAAAAAATACATCAAAATAAATGGGTAGATAAATTGAGAGAGTAAATATTTTTAAGTATAATACATATTATTCATGAATTTAAGCAAAAAACTCAATTTCAAGTCTGACAAAACAAAAGAATAATCTACTTTATAGGCATTTTGATTTAAAGTAATTATAACTATTTTTGTAAACATAAGACTGCAAACTGTAATGTCTGGATCAGCACGTGGTCAGATATAAACATTCTCAAATATTCCTTCAGAATAGAATAATTCCAAGCAGTTTTTTTTTTTTCTCGTTCAGTTAATCATATTTATGTATTCATCAATAGAGTGCACATTGATTAATAAAATGAAAATTTGTTGAAAGGAGAGTATAGTGCATTTGTGATAGTCAAAAAGTGGTTACAATTTTATGAGAGGAAATTGAAAATCTTACAGTTGCGATGAAGGAAGATTTTAACAAAAAATTTAAAAAATTTTGTCTGAAAGTTTTTTTTGTTGTTTTGGGTTATCAATGCTGATGCTTATGCGAAAAACTGAGGAATGTAGACCAACTGGGTGATGATATTGAAAACCATAACGAATGAGTATCTCCACAATGAATATCTGTTTAGCACGGAGAGGTAAACAGAAGGAATGTTGTGCTTGAAGCATGTGTTGAAAATTTAAATGTACAAGTAGTCCTCGATGAACGGTGAAGGAATCATAACAAAGGTGAGATCACAATAGAGCAAAATGATAGTGAAGTGATCAACTTTTTCATCTGTGGGTAGTAGATGAAAACTCCTTTGAGTTGAACACAGGGGTGTACAAGTAGAGCCTTTATCAAGTAAATGGCAGTGCCAAGTACAGAAATGGCACTTGCAGGAATCCCCAGCACCACTGCCTCTAGAGTAGACCCAGTATTATTGGCACGGGCAGCAGGTCTTGTACAAGTGTAGATATGTAGAGGAATGAGAAAAGCACTTGAGGAGGTAGAGAACGAGTCATTGTTGCACAGGCAAGAATTCTAAAAGGGAGCCAGAGATGAAGAAGAGGGGAGAAGGGGAAATATGGACAGACACTGCTATTGTAGTTTCGGTAGCTCTAGCATCGTTATTGTCAGCGTGTAGCCCTGTAGAAAGCGAAAGTAGGGAGCAGAGAGGAGAAGAGAGACGAGAAAAAAGGGCTGATAGGAAATATTTGAAGGGAAGGGATCACTGCTGCTGTTGTTATAGTTGGGAGAGGGAAGCAAAAGAAAAAGTGAACACTGTTGACAAGAGGGGGAAGCTTGTGTTGTAATTTTCATGATGAATCAATCAGCAACGACCGAGCATCACCACCAGCACCACCACCTCCTCCTCCTGACAGCCCTAAGCAGCAGCAACAGTGCAAAAGTATGTGGAAGAATCCCAAATTGTTGCTGGAATAGCCATTCAGTCAGTCTGAAGGTTGGAGAGGGAAACAGAGTGAGCAATCAAGGAAGTAGGGGCCTTAGCATGAATAGGGATGATACTACACCACTAGCAGCAGCATCAAGCATGTTAAAGGTTTTACAAGAGGGAAACCCTGAGTTGGGAGAAGGAGGTGCATATGATGTGGGGTTGAGAGTTTAAAGAAACTGGAACCTCCTTTGTTATATCAATGAGTATTTACTTGGGAGATATACCATGATCTGCATCACATCAACATAATCCCATTTGGATAAGCAGTAAATAGGAATAAGGCTGACTGTAACAATTAGATACTGAAAACAAACAAACCTTATTCCAGGCATGAATTGCTAAACAGATCAATAAAACCAATAGTCTGGTTCCCCAGCTCTCCTCTAGTGTCCTTTTCAAGAATTAGAGAGAGGGAAAAATATCTAAAATCCCCAGAGTGAATAAATGAATACAACTTGGTCTCATCAGAGAGCTATACAAAGACGGGGGGGGGGAGATAAATACGAATGAATTACTCAAACTTTTCAGAAAGTCCCTATTTCCCCACATATCACAAAAAAAAAAACCTTGTTTATTCAAGACTATCTAACAAATTCTTCCAGTCAGAGGTTTGAAGTTTCCCTAAGCAAATCAAATTATGATGGCACAATACAATTTTTTTATGCAGTTTCAGAACTCCTCATCCAAAAAATTATTGCACATCAAGTTAACTTAGTAACAAAACCAAAATATAGTTAGCCTTTTTGCATAAAAAGAAAAAGAGTAGAAAATAGAAAAGATAAGAAACAAAACTAGTGATAAAATGAAGATGTGGTAAATCAAAGGAAGGAGCAAGAATAGAATGAAGAGAATAGCACTTGGTGAATAATGCAAACCTATTCATCTTCAACCAATTACTAACTCTTCATCAAGTTTATATATATTGTTCAGTTCTTTCTCCCCTTCGGGATCATCCATTTACTTGTCATGTGTTCACTAAGATAAAACTATTTTATTCATCAATAATTAAATTTGAAAGATTTCTTTTCCCCAGAGTTCAATAAATTGACAAGAAAATGTAGTGCACAAGTACTGAGAATAAATTTGGTTGGGTTTAACACTATTACCGGTGTGACCTAGTTACCCTTCAAGAAGTTCAAATCCTGATCACCAGAACTCAACAACTGTCACATGTTAAAAATAAAAAGCTTCATTAAGACCACCAATCAAAGTCCATTGTTCCCAATTCTCCGATCTAAATCAAGAATGAAAGAGGGGCAAGTTATTGGCAGTTTGGTATGGTCAATAGTAACATTAGCCTACACTTCATTAGTCCCAGTCAATCAATTCAGTGCATAGGTTAAGAGTCTGAGAAGTCACTATACATACATTAAAACTTGGGATAGTAATCAGGTCTACTCACTTTGTTTTCCAAAATAGCTAAATTCTTTAAAAAATTCAAATGATGAAAAATGAAATGATAGACTTCATTTGGAGTTTTATCTATCTCTATTCATCTGTAACTTTCAAAAGGAAAGAAAAGAAAGAAAAAAAAACAAACTTTCATTTTTAGAATTTTATTATTCATTCGCAGCTTTTTTTTTGTTGTTGTTGTTGTTGTATAAGAGAAAAATGACCGTTAAGATAAAATAGCGAAACAGTAAGCATTCCTGATTTCTATTGTACATGAAGATGAATATATAGTCATTATAGTAATAAAGAAAGTTAAAAGAAATGGTCAAGAGACTTGAAAAGTCTTCCTCTTCTGAGAGAAATACACAAAGCATTATGGTAATAAAAAGTCATACTGTAAAGAAGAGCATTCCTTCTAAGGTCAAACACACTGTGCTCCTCCATATTTCCTCATTCTAGTGCTAGCAGAGACTGATCCTTCCAGTCAGACACCATGTTACACACCTACCCTTTCCCATTTTCCCAATACTCTGTATTCCAAGAATATATGATATTGCCACATAAAAACAATTTACAACTAAGCAGCTATGTGCCCTACGAATTATCAAGTATATATATATATATATATATATATATATATATATATATATATATATATATATATATATATATATATCAAGATTATTATTCCTTTTTTTTTTTATAAGACTCAGTCTAGATAATAATGGATATATTTTTTATTGCTAATTTTCAAATCAATTATATAAATATCTATTAATTTCTCACAATGAAGTTTGAATCTAATCATAGCCTAAATCCAGCATTATTCAATAATATATTGCATATATTGATGGCTAATTTATCTAGTATATTAATATATGACTGTATATTAAATTAAAGAGAATTATCAATTAAAATTGCACTCATCTCTGTCACTTCTTGATTTCTCTTTCTCTGTACAGATAGTAGTTCTCAATTTGTATGTTTGCAATTCAATTCTAACATGCATTGAAAAAATATTTTAGGAATACTAAATTGTTGTGAGGTCTTCAAAAGTCTAAATAACCAAAACTTCCTAAAATGTTTCATCAAGACCAGTTAAAAATGAAGGCATTAGTTGTCAACATTTCAGACCCTCAATTTTCAAGGTAAAAAAAAACTGCAACTGACCTATTATGAATATTTACAGTGTTATCATGCAAACATTTCAGATTTTAGGAACATTAAACCACTCCAGCTTAGAACTGTGAAAATTACCAACTTTCAGGATTATGACTCTTGTGACATGCGAGGGGAAGACTAACTCCCAAACCCATCATGCATGACGATCATAACACTAACAGAATAATTCATTGATTTTCAAAGTAGGAGGTAAAGTAGCAAACTTATTAAACTCATACTAAGATGATTTCAATCTTATTAATAGTGTCTAATAGAATTTCATGACATCTTCCTTTCATTATATATGAATATTGATAAAGTGGCTGGTTACAAGAAGGGTATTAAATTAAATGCAGATATACTAATCATGGAAAGTAAAAGAATGCTTTAAAAATCATATTAGCATCTAAAATTTCTTCTCATACTAGTAGAACAGTCCTAAATACATGAAGCCTGTTCTTATAAGAATAAAATATTTTTAAAACTTTTTTTTGGTGGGGGGGGGGGGTCCCAACATAGGCTGTAATAATAATCAGTTGTAGATTTTACTGGAACTAAGCATTTCCCTTGTATTTCCCTCTGATCCACAGGTTGTTGCTAGTAAGCAGATGTGCAGATGAATCACACCTAAAATTGGATCGGTCAGCATTTTGCTGCAATTTTGACAAGTATTATTTGCAGAGAGTGTAAAGTGTTTAATTCCTGGTATCAGTAGTGTACGGATTAGCTATCACTCACCAAGTCTGACTGCAGCAAAATGGGGATGGGCTAGAATAAAGAGCCAGGGTGAGGGTTTCCAAAGGGAGACAGCCACTAGATAGTGGGGAGGTGATCATGCAACTCATGTGAGACTCTTCATAGCCAACACTGATTAATCATCTTACGAAACAGCCACAGATATCAATAAAAGAAAACGACAGGCATCCTCCCAGCAAGTGATGGATCAGCAGTAAAATTGACTTCTCTACAGCAAACAATGGACATAGAAGCAAACCCTTGAGAAATACAAGCAACCTTCTTTAACTTTGGCCACGGAAAGAACACAGATCTACCAGGACTCAACAAACAAGCAAATAACTTTAGAACAGGAATCAATGTTTCATGATGCTATAAACAGCTTTTGAGAAATCTTCAGCTTCTGTTCAAAATTATCCAACATGATGGACTATCTCTATGTACATAGCCTAAAGAAGCAATAATAATTAAAAAAAATGTGGTTGTATGGCTTTAACAATCCCCCCCAACTATTTAATAAAAGTGATGCAGGCATAAGATATTCATGATTCTTGTCTTGTATATAACAATCTAATATCAATTTTCTGTTCTCCCTTAAGCTAGCCTGATGGATGATTGATTAGTGGTAGAGCAATAGGCTAGAGAGCATTTACTATCCACAGCTTAATGCCATTACAACTAACTTGAAAAAGACATTAATCAGACATAAAATCAAAGTTCATCATTATCAAAAATGTTTAAAAATCCATCATGAGATTTTGTAAATTCTACAAATACAATTGATAAAGATATAAGTACATAAAAAGTTAAGTAGAAAAAAAATGAAAAGCTCAAAAGTATGCATATTCATACAAAAGCTTAAGTTTCAATTATCAAAGATGAATAATCTTTGGTATTTGAGATAATATACTTTTTAGTCCAAGAAAATAAGATATTCTATTTTAAATGAAGCAACATTCAAATATATTGAAGGCGTGCTTACCAAATTGGATAAGCTAGAAGCCTGATATTAATGGGTTCGAATTTATACAGATTAGATCAATATGTGGAGTTTATCATTAAATCAAAAGGGAACCTGAATATGTTCACCTGCCTTGCTTCTACCACCCGGCACAAACATTTACCCAAGATATGATGACAACGGGAAATAGGAGTAATTTAACTGCAAATGGATGAGAAGATAAAGGGCACAAAATAGAAAGAGTAGAAGTGTGTGTGTGTGTGTGTGTGTGTGTGTGCAAAAATGAGCAGGTACATGTGAATACATGTTCATATATGCAAAAGTCTGAATGATAAGTAAAATTTTGTTAATACATACCTGTGTGTATCGAAATAAAATTAAAAGCAAAATTATCAACATGCTGCTCTTAAGCCATTGAATAGCTAAAATGCAGCTTCTTAGAGTGTTAATTAAATTCAACATTTTCTTACTTGAGTGCATAATTGAGATGAAAATTCAATGCTTAGCAATTTGCTCCTATGTATGAACTTAATTCTTGGTATCTATAAATTCCAGATAGAAGCAAGTTTTCTCTCTAGAGTATGATTGTAAAACATAAGATTTATTGAAAAAGCTTGAAAGATATATAGAGAATTTCATTGAACTTGTGCTTCAAAAATGTGATAAGTAAAAAGGAATCAGCAACTTAATCTTCAATACCTACTAAAGCAACCTCAGGTTACAAATATTTAATATTTTGAATGCATTTATTTCAGTCTCAGATTTTGCTACTTTAATAAATTAAATACTGCAAAATCCTACTTCAAACCTACTTCACCTTTTTAGGCAAACTGTCTGTGTAAGTGATTGCTCATATTTAACAAAGATTAACTGACTTCAGACAGGAAATTGTACCAACGAACTAAGAACAAAACTGATGTCATAGTTCTGAATAATCAAATTCTATTCCAAGTTCTGAATTCAAGAATACTTCAACAATGCTTAAATAACAAATGACTCAAGTTTAATTAAAATTTGTTTCAATGAGCACACACTCACTGTGTTTTATTAACACAAGAGAAATATTTTTTTTGTAATAACTGGCATAAGAATAAATTGATAAGTTAAAAAAGCTCATTCAATTCAAACATCGGAATGTTATTTGTATATGACCTTTCGTCTGTACGTGTAAATGTTAGATTTGTATATATAATAAAATAAATCCAACCTAACCTAAAAAGATTGCAATGTTCTAAACTCAATCTTATATGAATAATGATGCATCTAACAAGTATTACAAGAAACAGTCAATACTTAATCAGCCACAAATACCAAAAAGAAAAATCAGTTTAGGTAACAGTCACTGGATGTGGGGGTTCATACAAACAATGCACATACAAGCATTACTGTATGCATGTGAGTATTAAAGTTCTCATATCATAAATCAATACTATTTTTTTCAATACTTTAAAAAATTTATTTTACCAATTATGTAGGTGTTTCATACAGCAATAAATCAATTTCAAGTAATAGTTCTTCATTTAAGATTGTTGTATTTCAAAGTTGAAGCAAAAATGTTTTGAAAATCAATTAACAGAGTGGAAGAAGTTTAATAAGCATCAATTACTGAACAGGCTTTAATTATATCATAATCAAGAGAATTGACAGCATTGTAAACTGTATATATATATATATATATATATATATATGTGTATGATTGAGTGGTAGAGTAAGCTGTAGGTAAGTATAAGCATTTTAAAAAGTGATACTGGTTATGTTCAGCTCACACCTATTTGAAATGATTATTAAAACAATTTGGGCTTGATATTTTTCTTTGAATAATTCATTAAAAATACCTGACTACTACGTGTTTGATTTCCATTTATCCAATAATTTGAAAAATATATGATGCAGGAAAATAAACTAGAAGAGCAACTATAATTTTGTTCATTATATAAAGTTAGTTTTGTTTTGTTTTTTTCCTAATGACACTAAAATCAAAATTAGATGTTTGGGATTTATTATGTACAGAAAAATGAAGATGCAAAGACAGTTAATAATTCTCTATAACTTTAAAAAGTTGAATTTCCATATTCACTTTTTTAAATAAACAAAGCATTATGCTCAAACATTTTTAATAATGATTCAAAGAACAAAAATATTCTATGACTAACAGGTTTACTAACATTCCAGAGTCATTAAATTATAAAATCTATTGTCTAGCCAAAATAAGAGACAAGAATGAATTATTTTTGAGTGCAAATACAGCAGCAATGTCAAAACACAAAAATGTTTCCTTTATATTTTTAAACTTCACTGCCACTGCCTGTTGCCTCCATTCACTTTGATCCCTCCTTTATTTCATGTATTGGGAGTATGGGTAGGGGATGTGGTCATCATTTTTAATCCTGATGCAAATAATCTGAATCAGCAGCCATAAATTAGTCATCAATAAAATGCCAGGTTCAAAAGAATTAAACCTGCGATGTAACACAAGAGAGAAAAAGGAATAAAGAAACACTGGGAGTAATTGTAACATTTCACAAGACATTTGAAATTTTCTACAGATTTGTCATTGATCCAAACTAATAGAACTTTATTTTATTGGCCATTCACTAGGATTACATAACAAAATAAATCCCAGTAAAGACGGAAAGTGACATTAGAGCAGAATCAAATGGGTGAGTGAAAAAAAAATGAATGATAGTTGGTAGAGTTAGGACGGCAGTTTGGAAAGAGGCCAATATGGAGAGCATGGAAGCTTTATCAATGGCAGAACATCCATGAGAATAAGTGGGGGAAAAAAATACACTGACCAAAGGAGGGAGAGTGGTTGCCCCCGCAGAAGGGAGCTATCACCTGGTAAACCAAAGTGTACAGAAGGAAACAGTAAAAAAAAAAAAAAAGGCCGGTAATTATAGAAACAAAAAAGTCAGAAAAAATTATTAATATGAGTAATCCCTGGATTGCAACCATATGTACATACGACCAAAATATGTGGATATAAAAAATTCAAGTTGATATATAAGTTACCCCACAATTACAAAAAAAAAAAAAAAAAAAAAAAAAAACAGGGAAAATCAATTAGTTTTTTCAAACTTTTTTTTTTTCCTGAAAAATCATTTTATTTCATCATTCATTTTATTTTTGTCCACTTCTTTCATTTCTAAAATACGATAACATATTTGCTTTCTATTTCATTTTTAAGATAAAAGCAGTTTTGCCAATTAAGATGGGGTTTTTTTGTTTTGTTTTGTTTTTTTTTTTAAATTTGTGAGCATAATGTTGACAATATTCAGATGTTTTTTTCTATGATTTAATGTCCTGTGTTGCTAATTTAGGTGTTTTGATGCTTTTTCAAAATTTGTGAGAGACTTCCACAATTAAAATATTGAAAGATCACATCTAAATTAGTAGCACTGACAAAAAGAGTAAAAGTAACTATGGACTAGGTATAGATGACCTAGCACATTGTAACTTTTGAAGCATAGCATACCCACACTTCAGAAAAAAAATTGGGCCAATTATGACTGCTTTGAGATACAACCTGCCAGTTGGAACAGATCCCTGTTATAAGTTGGAGTTTATCTACATATAAATCCTAGTACCTAACAATGAAAATAAAAGACATAATAACAGCAAAAATTAATCAATGCCATAAATAATGAGAATGCATAGATCCTCAGAATTATACAAACACAAGGCTAAAATAAATCTCAACAGCTGGTTATGTAATATCTCAACTAATAATAATAATAACTAATCTCAAATACAATCAATTATAAAAATTAAATATTTTTTAAGTAAGTGGTTGAGTAGTGTTTCTAACTATTTTCAATTTTTACAATGGTATTACTTAGTCGAGTAATGGTATTTGCTCTAGGAAAAGAGTTATAACATTAGTTCCTGGCATGGAAACAAATTTAATAAAATATTCTAAAATTATATTTTAATTTATAAGTAATAAAACAATATTATTAATGAAATAAAAAAATGAAAAACTGCTAATCTTATTGTAAAAAAATAAATAATATTTCAATAAGATAAATGTTGATTCGAATCAATCACTAAGCACATATACATACTTTTTTGTGAAGTGGATTTTCTGTTTGTTCCTTCATATTTGTTAAGTCATGGAATTTAGTAAAAAGTCTGGGCTGAAATTATGAATGTGTCTTGTCAGTTCATAGTTTTTGAAGTTTTTTTTTTTTTCAAAAGTTTTGATTGAATTTTCCATTTCCTGGGAAATCTTTTCATTTTTGTCAAGAGCCAAGCACTAAGGTTTGAGCATGCTAAACTACAGTGTCATCAGCTTCATTTAAATTTTTGCATTCTAAAAATGGCCAGTCAGTAGACGAAAATAGGACAATTGTACATGATCAGCAGAAAATAATATACATAAGATAGACAAACTTTTTCAATGTATTTTCTCCATTGAGGACTAATTTGGCATCAGAATGAGAGTATTTTGTCATAATAACTTAAAAACATGGCAGAGACTAGCATTTGGAGTCTGTACGTTCTACCTAGGGAAGAGCAAAATAAAAATGGGCCAATCAATATGTACCAAATCAATTTGTCTGTGATGCCATGACAGTTAAATATCAAGCAACTCACCAGGATTGCGCACAAGTGACACGATATACAGCTTAAATGGACCAAAAGAGGCTACCTTTTAAGTGATGCAGTCCCTCGTAAAAGCCTACAATTTGGCACCATTTTATATCCTCTTTTGAAACCATAGCAAATGTGCACATGTGAATGGGACATGTTAGCCATACCATCCATCACTTTTATACTAGGCATTCTCTTGTCTTTATAACAATTTCAGGAGTCAAATATTTATTGGTAAGCAATGTTCTAACGAGCTGAGTAAATGCAGGAAAGCAAGCAATACAACCAACCCAACCAAAAAAAGAATTAGATTCTGCATTCATTATGGTATGCAGTACACTCAAACACAAATATCATTAGTTATTGAGTTCTCCAAAGTAGGAATTTCTATTATCCAAAAGGGAATAAAAAACAGTAAAAGGACAGAATAAAAAAAATCCCAGCAAGACTTCCAACAATTTTTAAGCATGATCTCAATAGTTATGATATTCTCCAAAGCCTGATAATTGGATTTATTTAGAATCAGGTCATATCTGCATTCAATCTCTTCACTTACTATTTCTGATACTACTAGATAGAAATTATCAGAGTTGATGGCTTGGTCTTATCGACAAAACTTATCATAAACGTTCCTCTTTACAATTGAAACTAACACTGTTTATGTTCAGTTTCCTCAATGCATGGGCATTTCCCAGTTTCTTAAAAACCTGCAGTCCGTTACGTTGATCTCTAAAAGAGTATACTATTTTTCAAGAATTAAATAACCTGATCAATGGACTCATCTAATCAAGATGAAAATAGATCAAAGACCTTTGAAAGGTGAAAACTGCTCAACTAGATATAACACACATTTTATTTATTTATATATATATATATATATATATATATATATATATATATATATATATATATATAAAATGCAATATGCAGGTAGATTTACCATTAGGTTGATAATGAAACTATTTAATGGAAATTAATTATCAAGATGGAAAAGTTACTCAAGTCAATGTCAAATGGCAAGAGGCCAAAACAAGATAAGAAATGTTGAAAGGTTAAAAGATGAAAATACCATATTTTCAAACATGAGAAAGAGTAGGAAAGGAGTCCAATCCTTCACAAGAACAAAAAATAATATATTTTGTTTTCATTTGGAGCAGAAGCTGGTTTTGCAGATGATATGAACAGGCATCAAGAAGGATGCAGTAAATATCCTGTTTCATTCCTTCTAGATTCCAATAGAATATATAATAAATCGAGACTACCAACACTTTATAGCAGCTGACGTTTGAGTGAAATATCTTTGTTTGCAGTTTCCATAAAAGGAAATGCTTACACTTTGTACAGTTCAAACCAATGAATCAATGAGAACTGCGTGTTCGTATTCCATGACTGAACTTTAATGTTTCAGATGCTCTGCCAGTTATTCAAGTAAAAAGAATGGATTTATTTTGCTAGTATTCCTATAAAAACTAGGGAGAGAGAAAGAGATAAAAATTTTATCATATCCTCCATCTAAATACATATATGCATACACATTACTGGCATTGTCCATATAATTTCAATAAAATACACACTAGAACTGGTTTGTTGGCAATTATTCCTTTGAGCATCGAGAGAGGCCATGTTTTGGTTTGAGTTCTTTGTTAGTGGCCAATTCTTGGACAAAGGAGAGACAGAAATCTAATCGACAGAGCTTTGGGAGATACAGAACCAAGCTAAACTAGTGTTCAAAGTGTTGCAGAGATAATCAAATTTACAATTATAAGTTTACAGAATTTCACATTGTGTTACACACACACACGATTATACACAAGGCTCTAGAAATATGTAATAAGATAAAATACATCCTTTGATATTTTGACCAAATATAAAAATAGACAGATATGATGGTAATCAGTATAAGGGGTGGGGAGAGGAACAAGTCAATACGTAGAGAGATACTGTTCTTCTCTCACCAAGATCTTTCCCTCCCTCTCTTTCTGACTGACTATGGACCAAAGAACACAAGTCACAGTAGTTGGGCATCAACTGAAGCAACAAGAATCAATGTCAGAATTTCTATACACAACTTTCTACTTCTGAATAACTCCCTTATTCATATATTGACTAAAACTCAAAGCACATAAAGGGCCAATAGCAGGTAGTATGTTCTCAAGACTGATCATAAAATTAATTTTAAAAACTAATTTACAAGATCTTTTCTATCTTGAATTGAAAAGACTTGAATTTTTTAAGAATAAGCCTAAAACATTGTTTTTATCCTTACCTCACCCCATACACTTTAAATTTTAGCAAAGTCTTGTAATGGAATGCTCTTAGTTCTTGTTCTGTCCAACTTTGTGAAGATTTACCTGAACGCTTAAGCAGACAAGAGTGTGTCTTTTTATCTTTCATTGAATGGCAGCAGCAACAAAAATATAGCAAGTTCCTAAAAGCTAGTTTTATCCCAGTTGTAAGTGTACCAAGAATGTTACAGACAAGATATAAATATCTTAAAGCAATATGTCGCATTGGATTTAGACATCACATTCTAATCCTCCATCCCTTCTCGTGGGGTTTAGTCCTTTGACAGGAAATGAGAGGAAATAGACAAAAAATAACACAAAAATAAATGACAGTACAGAGGGAAAAAATTCATTGTCAGAAATCTGCAGAAACCATTTTGGAATACAGCTAAATAAACCAACTCGTCAAAAAAAAAAAAAAAAAAAACAATGAAAAATATAACTTTTTATGCCCTAATTTGGGTAACTAAGTTGTCTGAATACATATTTGTTTGAAGGAGATGGTGAAGAAAAATAAATATTGTCTAGCACAACTTAGAAGAAAACAAACAGAAAATATGTCTGCATTTCTGTGATGAGAAATTATTACATAAATAAAAGATCAGAAATTATCTTTTGAAACAGCATGATTTACAAAAATTGATACAAATATAAATGAACTGAATATGACTTAAATTAAGAGAGTGAAAATTCATTTTTTAAAATCACCCACATAAATCCTATCTTAATAAATGTTTACAGGCAGAGTGTTGTCTGCCAATGACTGAAGATAGCCACAAAGATGTAGAGTTGCAAAACATAAAATCTAACTAATGAAAGGTGCTGAGAAAATTAGTAAAAGTCAGATTTATAGACAAGAAAGTACAATTCATAGAAAGATTCAAATCATATGTAATTCAATGAAAGTTACTTCTCCCTCTGGAAAAAAAATCAAATTTCAAAAGTATTTCATTTCATATTAAATTGAATATCACTGTGATTGTGAATTACAAATAAGAAAAAAAAGATGATCATAAATAAAAGAAAAATCTGATCAAACTATTTAGATGAGACTGATATGGTTCGATGTTGCATTAATTCTTTTCCAAGGGATGTAATAAACAAATACATGAGTCATAGACTGATTTCCCAAAATGATATTACAATACTTTAATATGTAATAGCCATAAAACAGACATACAATGGCAATTACCTAAATTTTATAGCTTTTAGAGAAACTATTTCTCTTCATCCTAATGAGAAAAAATAATGTTCAAATTTTAATTATAGTTTCAGTATAACACAATTCATATCCTTAACACAAATCAAAGAAAATATCTAAATGGGAAAGAAAAGGAGGAGTAAAAACTATATTAACAGATGAATTTTGGCACTTCATTTTAAAGATATTAAATATCAGTTATCAGCTGTTCATTATACTTTCTGTAATGCAGAATAATCAGTTTGAGCACTAAAAGAACAGAATGTCACCCTGCAACATTGCGTATTTCTAAGCGAGAAGTATCACACCATCTGTTTTTCTGTCACACTACAGAAACTAAAGTAAAAAGTTTTCAGAGGGAGGTTTGATTCATAATGTAACCACAATGGAAAACTGGACCCTTACTTTCCATTCAATACATGCAGTAGTCCCTCCAATGTTGCAGACTTATAATTCCTGGATTCGATTAATCATGTTTTGTTTTTTTTAAATCAATAAAGGGAAGCTATTCTCAGACTTTCAATAAAGAATAAGATATTTAGTTGAAGTTTTCCCTAGGAAGAAAAGTCCAAATATTTGTTTAAAAGAAGAAAAACAAATTTTCAATAGTAATAATAATAATAATAATAATTATTATAATAATAATGTAAAATCAGTCCTTTTTTTTTCTTTCTTCTTTTTTCATTTCAACAGCAAAACATCAATAATGGATGTTGACAGAAGATTAATTACACTTGAATCGTCAAAGTTTGTCAAACATTAATTTAGAATTAAATCTAAACTTCAGTTGAAAAAAGTAATAAACACTTGAAAATACTTGGTAAGGGCTGTATTCGAATCGTGTCTAAAATGACTGAATAAGTAAAAAATCATACGAAATAAAAACATTGGAATCTCAAAGTTGACCTTCCCAGCTTTTCATACTTACAAAAGCCTCTATTGGAAGAAAAAGGAAGAAAAAAAATATTCTTCAAGTAAACACTTTTTACAGATTATATTTGATGAATCATGTTGCACTGTAATTAACAAAACCTCAGAGTTGAGCAAAGTGAAAAAATAAGAAAAGAATTTTCAAAAATAATCAAATTATTCCAAAGATATTAAAATGATGAAAAAGAAAAAAAAATCTCTAAAAATGATTTTTTTTTTTTTTCATAGGTTTATTAATATATAATTCTTTAAGGGGCCGGAGGAGGAGGGAAACTTTTTTCCCTTTCAGCAAGGGAAATTGAGAAGAAACTTCTACTTCAAGGGGAAAATTTTTGAATGAGCACAGTATCTTTCAGTAGGGTAAGCATAATCTTCAAGAACAAGAAAATATCATTAATCCTAAGAAGAAGGATACGCAATAAAAACATCCTTCCGATAGTCACCTATGGAGCTGAAACATGGAAACCAACCAAAAGATTGACCCTCAAACTGAGAAACATCCAACATGCATAGGAAAGGATCATTCTTAATATTACATGGAGAGACCACAAGACAGCATAGTATATGAGAGAAAAAACAGGAATCAACGATATAAGAACCATAAGGACACTCAAATTGCAATGGGTTGGTTATGTTGCAAGAACAGCAGATAACCGCTGGACATGAGAACTTACAACATTGATCCCTAGAGATCATATGTGAAACTAGCCAGCAGGATACAAGATGTCACAGTAAACTACACAAATTCAGAAACACCCAAGATTAGGGGAAATCTATGTCAATTGATGAATGCAGCATCATTCATACAAATTCATTACTTTTTAATGTTTATAGATTCATGCACATAACTCCATGAAACAAGGTATAAGTATCGTGTAAATATAGATAGGCAAAATTTTCATTAGTCTTATAAGCTATAAGCGTACAATTCTGACAAATAGACAGAAATAGCTTCCCACTCGTTGACCAAAAATTATAAATACTGCATTAAATTACAAGAAAATATCAAAAATGAATATTTAAATCCATTTTTGTTTTTCATTGCTTCATTTTCTAAAATAAGCATAAAACTTTAAAGACAATTTTTTCAGTTTCCGATAAAGGCATCACAGTTGGAGAAAAGCAAAAGAGGATGAAATAAAAGCAAAAATTATGAACCCAATCATTTCCATAACTGGATGATTTTTAGGTAGTTTCTTGAACAAGGAGAAAAGAGAAACAAAAGTTGCATTCCTTACACTGCATCAGTAGTAGTAAATGATAGTCAAAAGGCATGCATCAAACAAATCCTTGTGGCTTATATAAAAGAGCAGATGTAGACAGAAGTGACAGAGGGGAGCAGATGCCACTCATTCAAAAGAGTTGTCATAACAAAAACTGACATGAAAAAGAATTTGAACAAAAATTCTGACTCAAAAAGAAGAAAGAAAAAAAGATTTTTTTCAATTGAATTCCCTTGAAATTGTTTTTGATAAACAGCAGCCATTAATTTTCATGCTTATTGATGCTTTAAAACATAGAAGAACTTGGCTTTCGATTTGATCGTGGCCAAGCCTAATAAACGAAGTCCTGTGGTTTCTTGGGTTGATTCTTTGTTGGATGGCTGGCTTATTAACAGTTAACATGTTCATTCTCGATGGTCAGCAAAATAATGGTGGAGGTAGTTAACAGGCTGATAGATGTTAGATACTTGTCAAGACAGATACTTAAAGGTGGCAATACACAGAACAAACCCACTTGATAACTTGTTCAGAGAAAAGAATTCAGAAGATACAAAAAGTTGACAGCAAACCAGTGATGTCTCCCAGACACAGAAAATTAATCACAAAGGATCATACTGGCTGCAGATCTCCTTGTCACAAAACATGGTAATTGAGAGAAAAGAAATAGACAAAATAGTAGCAGACAACAGGAATTATTCGGATCATTACTTTCATGAAATAAGATGCAATCATTTATTTCAATGACTACATGAATGTATAAAAAATCTACACACACACACACAGTGCACACCTAGACGAACACCCAAAATGTCAAACTCGGTAAAATCTTATGTTCAAAATCCAGTATTCATTTGTCAACAATCTCATATCACTGAATATTTTGAAAAGAAGGGGGGGGGGGGTACCAATGATATCTAATGAAAATATGGAGGATAACAGCTTTTGCTCAGGCAGAGGGGTAAAAACTTGAACATTACGATTGTAGTAATCATAGATATCACCATTAACTAATTGCAAAAGAGGAGAATCGATGCGCTATTTGCTCTCCCTTTAACCCATAATGAATATCAATTTGGAATACTTTTTCCAAAAAAATATTTGATACTTTTGAAAAAGTTATCTTCAACTTTGCATAGACACCTGGCTGAGCTGTCTAATTGTGTACAATACAAAACAGAACAATGTAACATTCCACTGGTTAACATCTACCAAGATTGATTAGGAGGGATAATTGATAAGTCTACATGTATAAGCACTGAAATGGTTCTTTAAATAGAAATAGACTGCCGATAGTTTCAGGTTATAAGAATCCATGGACAAGAGATGTGCTGAATTATCACAATTTGCACCAACATTTTGGAGCATGTCTTATATTACCTCTGGTACATGTGTCCATTTCATAATTAAGGAAAAAAAAAAAACACTACCGCAGCAAAAATGCATTATATGGCACAATGGGGGGGGAAGAAAAATCAAAGCCCATGCCAAAGTATACATTAGTGTCATTCTCCATAGTTTAATAGATTTTATTTCATTTACCAAAATAAAGCAAAAGTAGTCTTATATGGTAATTTCTAATGATAAATCAAAGAACAGAGATAGCATTATGAAAAGATTTAAATAACCGAAATAGCTGTGAACAAGTTATGAGAAAAATTTCACATACATAACACCTTTTTTTTTTTTTTGAAGATATACTTTCATAGCAAAGTTAAACTTTTTTCATGTTGCTCGACACAAAAATACCAAGCTTTCCATGATGGTGACCTCTTTTTTAGAAATCCTAAAATTCAAATTTATATCAACTTATCAAGATTTGTATTCATATATTCTATCTTTAGATAAAAGAAGTATCAGAAGGGATATTTCCAACCTGGCACATGTAATTGGTTTACAGATTTCAAAATGCAGGTGAAGATTTTTGGTGTTGGGTTTGAGGAATGAAAAGAAGAACAGAGGGGAGAGAGATCAGCAAGTATGAATATTTCAGCCAAACATGGATAATCATTGATTTCCGATGGTTACGCTTAGCCAGGGTTGGTTAGAGGTGCATGACATATATCTATATGTACAGTGAGGAATGACCTGAGCAACTTTCTCAACATGTGCAAGATCTGACAAGAGATTGCATTCATGTGTGGTGATGAAAAGAGGGTAGAAAGTATAGGCTCATCTGATCAGTAAAGGCCAACATAGACACAATGAACTTTTGGTGTAGCTTGAAAAGAGATGAGGAACACTGACACCAACAGAAGCTTTCCTGCAACTACATAGGTAACAAGAAGGTGAACATTTACCCAGGGCAAATCAAGTCATTTTACAAGTGAAAGACTAACAGAAATTTTCTTACAAACTCAAATGAGAAGCTGAAATCCTACAGCTAGATAAGATTATTATATAAGCAAGGTCCAACATGAAGGGAGATTTCTATTCAGAACTGTAAAAAGCAATAAAGGTGAAAACTTGTGCGTATTTCATTTGCATCCTGTTGACTTTCTTTTCAAGTGTCAACAATTCAGCCAGCAGAAGTACACAGAGAAATCGCCACAGACTGAACTGTTTTATCAGAGCTTCCCAGTACTCACTATTAGAACCTCTATTATTGTTCACTATTCATATAGCCTTTGTGTTGCTCGACTTCAATGGAGGAATAGCTGTCTACTTATCATACATTTGCTGATACATTGTATTGATTCCCTTGTTATCAATATTGCCATAAGTTTGTGTTTGATCATATCGCATCCCCTTGTATCCAGCTCCCAACATATACACATTGAACATATCCTAATCATTCTATATTAATGGAAAATGTTTTGCCTGCACATATATTATCATCATTTGTGATGAAATGGACCATATTGTGTGACAGACTGTTTATGGCATTGCTGACATACAGACAGCATAAATTCTCTTAGAAAGCAACCAATCAACTTTTCGCAAGGGAGAGGGTCCAAATCTACTCAAGATTCAAAACTGAATGTATAGATACTGAAAAATATACATATAGAATATTTTGAAGAAAAAAAAAAGAAAAACAAAGAGACTTTATAATGAAATCCAAGAGCATAAAAATTTCCTTAGAGAAAAGTAGTCATCTATTACATCTATCACTGGTAGATGTAAGCCCAGCAAAAAAAATGTCATCATGCCAATCAACAAATAAGGTTCTTTTGCATGATAATTATTTGAGATTTTAACGGACCTTCTAGTTTCAATACCAATAATAATATAATGCTTTAATAACAGATGACCAGTATGATAAGTTGATTAGAAAATTCTAAAAAAAATTTGGAATTCTATTCCTGAATTTATTCATTTGAAATGAGCCAAGACAAGAACACTTCAGTTGTTTTTATCTATTAAGTTCCAATTTCGTTTTTTTATTTCAGGTATTTCTTCACACATCAAATCAGTATAATGCTCTCTCCCAACCCCAACACATTACAGAACAGGCTTGAAACAAAGTTGATCTTGATGCAGAACCTTTCAGCAGAATTGTGGAAGTTACAATAAAAAATACATTTTCACAACAATAAAATTGCAGAGAAATTAAGAAAAGAAAGCCAGGATGCTCTTGAAAGGATTTTTATTTTCATTTTTTCATGGTCAGCATTAATGACAAGATTGAGAGAGACAACAGTATTTCCTATGCTTTGCATAACATAAAAACTATTCGTCAGTTGTCAGAATCTGGAACAGCAATGAATCAAAATAAAACAAAAATAAGAGTGGGGGGTGGGGACTGAAATATATAATTAGCACTGTTTTTACTTTCATTGAATATACAATAAAAATTTCCACTGAAAATTAAACAGGTTTCAATTTGCTTGAAATAATCCATAAATATTTTTTTAAACCCCTACAGGAAAAAATTAATAACAATGAATTAATATAAACAAGAAGATAGAATAGACTTGGCAAATTCTTTACAGATCTGTGATAGCAAAATGATTTGAATGACAATTACAATAAATGGAAAGAGATGATGCATTAATGTTGAATTCTAGCCAAAGAAAACCAAGTTCTCAAATAACTATCTACAAAAAGAATATAACCATCAAATTAATTTGGTACTTTCAGAGTCACAAGCATTAGATTGCCACCATTTTTCTAAATCTATACAGTACTTTCCTCATGAATATATTAAGAACTTTATCAATTAGTTATTGATTTTCATTTTTATTTACAAATTATTCTGAGTCACCAAAAAAAAAAAAAAAAAAAAATGGAAAAAGTTTTCAACAGAGACACCATAAGAGATAAACAACTGAAGGAATTATACTGGTACCAATTTGAAAAAGGGGAAATGTACAGAGTTAAATTGAATGAAGAAACACTAATACACTGGAAAACATGAATAGTAGTATCTTAGAAAATGATTGATAAGTAAGATTGTAAATGCATAATAAACATCCCCTAAGAGTACATTCTCAAGCATAATATATTATTCAAAATTTATTCTCTAGAACAGAGCCAAAATTCAGTTTGAGCACACAAGAAACATTCTTCACACAAGCCATGGCTTGCTTTAAATTTTTTGTCCTTTACTAGAAGATAGATACAATGCTTGGGGAACTCTAGTGGTGCAAATTCCATCTGCATTTATTTATTCATTTATTCAATAAATGAACAGCTTTGTGTGATAAGAACAGAAAGACATCAAGAATAGAATAAGGCAAAGGAGAAGGAAAGAGAAGAGCAACAAGACAAAAATTTCCTTTCGATGAAACTGACCCAATACTGAATCTGTTCAATGTAAGGAACAATAAATCTAAATACCAAAACCTCTTTTCTAGGATAACACCCTATCCAAACTGACCAGAAAGTCAACAATTGACTGCATCTCAATTTCCATTTAATTAGTAACAGGAATTTTCATTTAGATAAAAATGCAAATGAGACAACGGGATGCTGCAGAAACAAGACAGCTGATGTTATTTTGTTTCTCAACAGAGTTGACATCTCAATCAAAGTTAATGCATTGAGTAGGAAAGCAGGTGAAAGGAAAAGAAATCTAATCCCAAGAGAATACACCACATCAAGCCTCTTCACACTGACATAGAAAGAAAACTTTTGGGCAACAAGTATTCAAGTGAGCATGATCAAGTGTTGTAGATGAAACCTATTGCATTAGAAAATAATCATCTGATGAAATATGTTTTCTAGTATTTTTCATTTCAATCCACAAATACAAAATGGTGGTTGCAAACAGAATTCATCCATTGCAAATAAGGGGAGGAGATCAACAGAAAAGAAAAAAAAAATACATGCAAACTTGAAAACGGACAACTATACAAATACCATATTTCAGTCTCCTCCCAAAACTTTATCTGCCGAGGCAAAAAATCTGATCCTAGTGCTTCATACAGTCTACTGAGAATTGTGCTGTCAATTGGTCTTATTGGGAGCCGTACTTGTTCAAATCAATCAATTAGTTTTCCAGAAAAAGCTAAGAACTCCCATATATATATATATATATATATATATCTACGTATATATATCCCTTCTTCCAATGGAAACTGGCTTTTGAAATGATTAGAGGGGGTTCATTTTGCTTGCCCCCAAATTTTTTGCATTCAATATTTTTGATAACCCATCATAATTTGTTAGAAGAAACAAAACATTTTAATTGCATTTGAGTAGCGAATCTTGTACAAAAAGTCTTGTACAGTCTAGTTTTTTTGTTTTTTCCTCACAACAGAGCCACAAATCATAGGAACTAACATAACCTTACTGGGGTAAAAGATTCTTAAGGATTTGAATATTTTGAGCAAATGGCTATCACCCATGTTATGTATTGTTTGATCATTCAGAGTACCTCCCAGCACTAATTTTTCTTTTTAGCATTCAAGTCAATTGTTAACTTTCTTGAAATAAAAAAGCCCAACATCTTCAATGTTAAGATTGAAGAGAAAAAAAAGAGAAAAAAAAAAAACCCTCTAATTTTGACAGAAAATGTGTCAAGTGCATTATATGACAACTGTCACAATAAAATGAAAAGCAAACCTTTTTCTAAGAAGTTAGTTAAAACTTAAGGCTCTTAATGCCATCTGACAATGAAAACAGAATGAACTTTTTAGCCAACCAAATATATTTTGAAGTTATTTTAAAAAATGTTTCTTTGTTTCTGTTAACACATTTCAGCCGTTTAAAACTCCTTTTGAAAACATCTGAACCTGTTGTGAGCTCTTCTAACTGTATTGGTCATATTTTTTGCAGATTCATTGCCACCTAACTGCAAGGTTAGGTATTTTTTTTTAAAAAACAATTTTTTTTATTCCTACAATCATCAAATACAATGAAACATTTGATAAGCCACAAAGTGAGGAATGAAAGTCTTGGATTAAGACAAACAATATACAATTTTATTAATTGTATTGATAATAAAATAGGTCAAAATAGCTGTAAAAGTAGCATTTGAAAATTTACGGTTCCTTAGTTTATTTCACTCACATAGATATCTGTGCATAACATACAGGCTTTAGTTCAAGGTCACCATTTTAATTCAAAGAAATAAATGGTGTATCAACATCTAGCCAAATATATGTTGGAAATTTAACTCTTTCAAACAAAAGAACCTTTCTATTTATCTGACTCATGTATGAAGATACATTATTATTCTTTCTTTGAAAAGTAAATAGCCATGTGACCAATAAGAATGTAGATCTTACAAAAAAAAAAAAATGCATGTTGATGGTATGCACATCACAAGAAGACTGACCAGATGAAAAAAAAAAATCAATAAAAAGATTTTTTTTACAAAACCTCCTGCTGATCTCCATTTTCATACTAATCTCCTTCCAATATTATTAAAAAATGATAATGCCTAAAATGTTTTTCAAGAGTTTTTTCCCCTCTACATATTGGAAATTACATGAATATCTGCTGATTAATAAAAAAAAAATTCATACCTAAATTCATAAATCTTGACAAAAGTTATGGGCACACACATCATTCACTAGATTGTAATTCAAAAGCATCCTGATGCCTACAGCATAATGAGAACTATTACAGTAAGTCTTTGTAAAATGAACAGATTAAAAAGTGAAGATGGGCAGAACATCAACAATCCTACAAAATACAGCAGATGCTTGAAGAAGCAAACACTTGCAAGAAATTGGCACAAGCCAGGAGACTTTTTACTTCATTTACTTCACAATAATTGCAAACCATATTTTTCTTTTACTTCTTTTACGTTCTTCAATAAAAAGAAAATGAAGGAGACAAGAAAATGCAAAAATCCAACACAAATATCATACGAATGGACACACACACACACACAGCACTTTCTCCACAAAGCTACTTCAAGGCAACAATTTCCTTCCAAAGTGAGAAATTTAGAATATGTTCAAGTATGCATTACCCATATTCAGTATTGCGTCTAGACAACAGCTGGGCATGGGAAGATTCTCCCATATAGATAACAGTATATCAGGTAAAGTGAAACACCAACAAGTCCTGAGTATTTTCGTGTTGAAGATAGAAAAATAAATTGGGGAAAAACTGCTCCAGTCATCTCAGCATAAAAGTTTCACTAACATTAAAATGGAACATGAATTAGTTCATAAATAGGCACTGGACGAACACTTGCAAATACTTTTACAATATATTAGGTTGGTGCAAAAGTAATTGTGGTTTTTGTTATTTTACATTTCAATGCTCATTTTGGAATTAACTAATGTTAGAGGGGTAGATAATTGCAAAATAGTTTGGACTGTTATACAAGCATGAAATTCGGTACATGGTTCACCTTTAGGTCGTTTACCAAGAAAATGACGTTAGCCAATTAAAAATCCAACATGACAATCATTCTTCAAGATGGACACCAAATTATGGCTACTGGATGCAAATATTTTCATATAACCAAAAACTGTCTAAAATTAGTATTTTAGAGCTCAATTCCTATTTTTTGATTCATGGCAATTTACAATATCTGAGTTTGAAGGATGTATTTATTCAGACCTTAGAACTGGCAAACTCAGCTACCAAGTGCAGTGCAGCACAGGCCAAACTGATAGCATTTGCATCTTCTTCCTTCTTACATCAGCATTTCGTCAGCTGTTTACAACACTTCAAAATAGGTTGGAGAGTCGTCCAGCAAGCCTTCTATCTCTCTCCTAGCTTTGTCCACTTCTAGTCACTAAAATTCAGGTACTGTAGCCTACATACAGTTGCCTCACTCTATACATACATCCAGTCTGGAAAGCATTATATTTTGCATGTTGAAGGCGTCTTGAGTAGAATAGAGTTAATTTTCATTGTTTCCTTGCAAACAAGTCATCATCCCTGACTCCAGTAACATTACCGGATGTTTCATACAAAGTGACAGCATACTTCTCTTAAGTCTGCATACCAGTGTCATCAATGACTGATGGATGTTGGCTTTTCCTATGCCACAACCACTAAAAGCATGAAAGAACAGGATTTCTCCTGTTTTTTTTCTAGTCCAAGTACATAACAAATCTCATGAATTGGTATCCATTTCAGGCTTTGTCCTTGACCGATGGCAATCTGCAATTTTGCAAGACCCAGCTCTGAGATGGAAAATAATATGGCAGTTACAATCACATGTCTACCATCTGCTTTCATCATCAATAACTTGCCATTTAGGACTGAATCTCTTGCAAGCATGAAACTTGCTTGAGTGGACTATGCATATCTCTTTGGTCACAGCAGTCATATTTGTTGTTTGGACACCAACAATTCTGTCAGCTAGAAAATGAAAGAGATCCGTTTTGTTCTTGCAGAAAGTTGTGCCAATTATTGGGTGTTTTGGTGAAGTCTGTCATCATTCCCTGCCCTAATTTGGTTCTTGCCTAAGCCTTCAGACTAAATGGAATATAAAACATCAAAAATCATATCCCAGTGCTTCTACTATGCTGCATAGACCTAGACAACAGGAATGTCATCTCGAATGGCACACTGAGTGTAAGTTTTTGATTTTCATGGTGGGAAGGCATCCAATAATGCTGAACTATCAATGACAATAGCACTTGTCGCTAGTTAAAGATCAAGCCTCTTGACTTGAGATTCAAAGATCTCAGCCAGTTGAGATTTCTTGATGATATTAAGTTGTCCATTATCATTCAGAGAATGGATTGTTTTCATACTGAAAGAATTTTATTAAGTCATACTTCCTTCTTTGACAAGGGACAAAAAGTTGGAAGTCTTCCTTCAGCATCTTTCAAGTAGACCTGCTCAAATGTGCTCCTCTTCTGAAGAAGTGAACTTTGTTCTTTCAGTTGGCTGGTAAAACATGCATACAACCACAGATTCAAATGCTTTCATTTCTCATAGTGTGTGGCTACTGTGGAGCTATGTCGAAACTAGTCATGTCCTTCGGGTCTAGGCTGAAAAGGTACCAAGCTCCTTTATAACAGCGGTTTGCTGTTTTACTCTCTTAAATACTTTAGAACCTTTTGTATTTGATCATGATGTTCACTGTACTGAGCTTCATTCTTAGCATTTGATGATCTATCATAGCCCTGAACAAGCCAGCTCACTTCAGGCCCAGCAATCATCTATCTTTTGAGCGCTGATGGATCATCAGTAAGGCCAATGGCTCTTCACCCTGATTTGTGGATAACAAAATTTCCTGCATAGAGCTCTTTAGCAACACCTAGGTGTTAATTTTCCAGTGATTACATGGCTTGCTATACATTCAAGAGACAAAGAGCACAATTCACACTGTGGATGGCAAAGAAATAAGGTATCAGCTCTGAGGGATTCATGGTAGAAACCAAAATTTGCTTCTCTAAAAGATCAAATTAGCATAAAAAGGAACAATTCCATTGTCAACACCAAGTACTAAAATTGAAACTGACAACTGCTCTTTGTGTATTCCATACCAGTCTTCCAGATTCAATCATCTCAATTGACTTCTTAGCAGCTTCTTTATTGTATTCCTCATAAACTGCTGCCAAGAGCTTTTAGAGACTGCAGGCTGTTATTTAATGTGACTTAGTGACACTAAAGACAGGCAAGAACAAATCTGCTGTACCTTGGGATGTAGTACCAAAATCAACGTAAGCTCTTGTCCACTTCAAGTATTATTCCTATGGACCTCAGGGCAGCCATCTCTATATGTAGACCACCAAACATAAGGACAAACTTCTCCTTTCCATAGAACTCTTGCCTCTACCATCGAATCTGCTTATCTAGTGTATAAATTGGTTGGTCTGCAGTTATGACAGATACTTGGTCCTGGATTAAAAATTCACTTTCCCGTTTTGTTTTTTTTATTGTAGCAACGGAATGTGCATCATCTCCAAGTAGAGGCATCAGGGATATGATGCTTCCTTGGAAATGTAAATTCCTCTTTTTTGATTCAAAGTAGGAGGAACATGTCACAAGTACAAAGTTATTCATTTCAGTGATTCCCACCTTTCAAGGCCATTCATATTCATGTATCATGATATCCGTATAAGCAAGGATTACCAAACTTGTTTCAGAAAAAACACCATAATCTCCCAGACTACCAAGAACCACTACACTAGCATAGATTAGAAATCTTGAAATAATGGGCTACCAATTGGCGGAAACCCCATGTTTCTATCTTAGTTAGTTTCCAAGTTATTAAACTTCGAAAAGCATGAAAGCTGAGTTGAGCCAGATCAGGTTGGGGTTTGTTTTTTTTTCAATTCGAATGAATATTATTGAATGGTGAGAACTTCACACTTCTATTTTCCCTAGTTTCAGAGATATTGGGCGGTTTTGTGACCAATGCATTTGATAGGAACAACTTCACTTAAGGCTATACATGTTAATATTCGAATGATTAACTGTTTTTATGTCAAGTAAACCTTGATGAATCTGTGCAAAAATTGGTGAAAACCCAAGGTTTAGATCTTCATTAGTTTCCAAGTTAGTAAACTTTGAAAAGAGTGATAAACGGGCTGGGCCAGTACAGGTCATTTTTTTAAAACCAGAATGAATGCAAAATTTGCTGCTTGTAAGACTGTCATAATTTGCAGTTAGCTGGTCCACTTTGACTATGCTCATTGAATATACTATTTTAAAACATGAATTTTGCTTTATTATTCAAGCTGAACCTTTTTACACTATTCATTCTGATTTATCTGAGGCTGTCAAATCAAAGATGGAAAAAAAAAAACAAAAGTGGAGTTCCAAATGGGATACAAAACAGCAGAAACTGTTAACAATACCAACCAAGTATTTGGCTAAGGGGACCATCAGCAAACATACAGAAGAAGTAAGCATAGACCACTTGACACTTGTTTGATGTTTGCACCAAATCAGAAAATAAAAAAAGAGTGCCAAACAAGGTGAGGGTGCTGATTGCATTGTGACATGTAGCAGAGAATAGATTCTGTACAACATCAGATATTGGTCGACAGCAAAAAACCAATTCTTCTTCATGATAACAACTGATCGCAAGTCATATGAATGACCCTGTAGAAATTAAACAAACTACACCATGATACTACCTCACCCACCAGACTATTTTCTAACAGAGTACCACTCTTGCAAGCATTTCAACCATTTACTGCAAGGTCTTCAACAACCAAGCAGCAGCTAGAAGCACTTGCAAAAGATTCATTGGTACCAGAACACCAGAATTCAATGCTTCCAGAATAAAGGGACTTGTTTTTAGTTGGCAAAAATGGGTAGATTCTGAAGGTTCTTATCGATTGATAACTTTTATAAAAAATCTACATATACAGCTTCAAAGTTGGTGAAAAACTAATTTTTGCACCAACCTAATACTTATTATAGCAAAAGCTCATAAGTATGCACTCTGAAAATAGAAGTAGAATATCGAAAATTGTAGCGATATCCTTCCTTCATATTAATTTTATTCCTTTAACCTGTTTGCTGCCATAGATGAGATAATTTGTCTCAGCAAGTTCTTGGTCCTATATGACTCATCTTAAGATAACATACTACTCTTTTACAAGACAGCAGCATCTCCTTGTGCAAACAAAGGAAATTTGCAAATATTTACCTTGGTGATATGACAACGAGTGAATGTTTGTGCATGCACAGATTACTTCTTCATATAAATAAGTCAAGTATTTAACCTCTTTGTTGCCACAAATGAGAACTCATCCTAGCAAGTTTTCAGATCAGTGCTATGGATGAGAGAACTCGGCACAGGAGTTGCATTGTTAAAAAATATACTTGACAGCAAACAGTTTTAAAAAAGATAAGCATTGATATCTCATTGCATAATCCAATTCAAATATGCCTCAAATCATAATTACATCGAAGAGAGAAAAAATGTCTGCATAACAGAGATACAGGTAAATCTGGATTAAGTTGTCCCAAGTGCAAAAGGATATTTCTCAAGCAATGATTCAAATTATATTTGACTTAAAAGCCAAAAAGTCTTAATGATTTAATATGTTTATGAAGACATTGATAATCAAATTCAGACAAAGCACAATCAATTTCTACAAGTAAGATGCGGTTCCCCTGGGTATGTCTATTTCTTCACAGATGAAGCAATACCTAAATTAAGACTGGTGGTATCAAAATATTACATATATGTATGATTATGAAATAAATACTAGAACTAGATGTAATGAATTATCCTATACCATCATTTTCAATGTTGTGAAACAAAATCATTTAGGAGATAACCACAAAAGCAAAAATATAAAAGTGAAATGGTTACACTCCATGTTCATAATAGCCATTAAAATCCCTCATAAGACAAGTTCCAGTTAACCAACAATATCGTTCCTATACTGAAGGAAAAAAAAAAGATCTCAATCATAGTTATAGGCATTCTCTCTATGTATGGGGTTGTGCAAGGATGAGGGCAAGTGAACTGAATATTCCCCCTGAGTCTAGCAGAAATTTTGAGCGGATGGAAATGTTTGTTTTTTTTTTTCTTCAGATTTATGCCAACTTATAGATTCAAACATTATCTAAAAAACAAGAAACACAAAAGACAAACCCTTCGTGACAAAGCAGCAGATTAGAAGATACTAAGAGATATTTTTTACTAACAATGCTATAGAATTGAGCTTAATAAAATATACATTGATAGGTGATTTCTCTTTTGTGTTTAGAAAACAAGTGTTCTTTCCCAAAACATTAGAATATCCACATTGTAGAGCATCATGTAACTATCCATCCTAAGTAAAAGAAAAAACAGAGGTGAATTGAAAGCAACTGTTAGGTTTGAACACAAAAGCAATGCCTAGTTTGGCCAAGAATCCCATTTAGGCCAATGAAGCTGGCTGGCAGTATGAACAAAACCCATAGACAAGTGAAGAGAAAATGGTGCTGCTTCAGGCAAGGCACCAATCAATAAATCAACCAAGCAGAATAGACAAAATGTTTTGCAAGCCACTTGAAAAGGCCACTTCCATTATTCAGCCTCAGCTTTGATCAAGTTTGTCTATAATTGTTTAAAACTGCATGCCAATGAATATATAAAAAACGAAGTTGGGTAATAAATAGAAGAAAAAAAACAAGTCTTAATAGCCAATCACAACTATAATTTTTGAATTTCTAATTTGGTGGACGGCTGACACTAAAATGTGCTGATCGATAGATTAAATACACGCACGCCTGCACACACAAATAGCTATGTTTAATAAGAATTCTGGGACCATAACGAATTCTGGATTCTGCAATAAGAGGCACTTTTATGGGTGACAAAATATGTGCTTGTATAAAAGTATTCATAGACATACAAGAGTAACAATGGCAATAATGAGGAGTGTAGACCAATCACATTCACTATAAATCAATGACTAATCAGGGAATTCAAATTGTGTGCGTGTGCGTACATACACACATGCGCTCCAATATGTACAAACATGCATACATAAAAGTACACATTCTACATAGCACGGGTCATAGAGCAATAGTTAGTGTGCTTGTCTTGCAAACCATTGCAAAAGAATTAGTTCCAAATAGTGTGTTCTCTGAATATAAGTTATTGTCATTGTTAGCTTTGTTTAACTAATATCTACATAAATTTTGTGTGTGAGAGTAAATGTAAAAATACCAAACATAACACTGGCATCCAGGGATATGCAGAAATAAGAAAATTGCTTCTCAATAAATCAACTTCAGAGGAAACAATGCATTATAAGACAAGTGAATAGAACATTAGGTCTATTATCCTTGTTCTGAAAGTTCTGTACTAACTCAAAATTACCTTTGTTTCTCACCTCCCTGGTGTCTTGTGTTTGCAAGTGTTTATAAGCACATGAAATGCAATAGAAACATGTCAGTCTTCCAAACACACTGGGCTGTCTTTGCCAACGGCTTTAAATCACATGCTGCACACAACCACAATGGGCAAACACACAATTCATGCTGGTCATTTGGAGACCCCACCATTTTCTTTTCTCTTTCTCTCCTATTTCCTGAATCATTTAGAATGCTTCTATTATAATGAATCCATAGAAAATGACCACCAGCCATTTTATATAGATATGCACAAAGTATCCTTTTCCTTTTTGCCTCTGGACAAGTGTGCCAGTTATAGGAATAGAACCAAATCAACAAAGTTTTATAGGGTTGCAGATGCAAAGACTGACTCCCTCCACTCAATGTTATATTACTTGCATAAATACCAAATTTATATCTATCCTCCTCCCATTCTTTTTCAACTTATCTATAAAGAAGATCTTGGGTTGATGCATATGCAATAATGCCTTAAAATATGGTGAAGTAGCAGGATGGCAGAGAATAAATAAGTAAAGCTAAAATATTCACAGATGATCATCTTAATGTTAATTTGCCAACAAAACAATTGGTTTGAGACTTGACCAAGAATAAATCTCCATTTCCTAAGACAAGCAATATCAATTCTACCCATTTTTGAATAGTCAGAAAAGGAAACTACTTCTTTTGATAAGAAAACAAGCAACAAAAAATTTCTAACAATATCTTAAGTGATCAGAAGCAACAGAAATAAAATCAATGCACTTTGTCAGCCATCAAAAGGTGAAAAGTTCTGGAAATGTTACTAATACATCTAATGTCGGCCAACTCCAGTGTGAGATAGTGGCATTACTTGGCTTACATAAAAATCATTAAAGAAAAACTCAAGTTTAATGTCAAGATTTCAAAGCCAGAAGTTTTTTTTAATTTCTTTTTTAAGAATCTCAACTTTGTTGGTAATTAAGGTGCCTAAGATAACCAGACTACTTAGACATTAATTATGAGGTCTGAGTACTTACAAAATACTTTGCAAACTCTTTTCCAATAGGTATACTCTTCTTTAGTACATCAACACAGTATTTTGTCTGACTGGGAACATTCTAAGGTGCACCCTTTTTTCTTCAAAACCAGTATTCATTATCATCATTAGTCTCTTAACTCTGTCGTTGGACATAGACCTTCCCCAAGATTCGCTACACCTCTCTATCGTGAGTGTTGAGGGGCCAATACTTTTAGAATTTATCTACATCTCTCCATCTTGAATTCTGCCTTTTATATCTTTATATTTCCTTTTTTATATAAAAGCATTATGATGGCCTTGTTCAAGTCTTCAGGAACTTTACTTTGTTTTAGGCATATGTTGAATAGAATAGCTAGTTTCCTAGTGACAATCTTCCCAGCTTTTTTGAGTAAATCAATGGTGATCTTATCTGGTCCAGGGGCTTTCCCCTTCTTTGTTTGTTTGATGGCTAGCTTCACCACCCATGGTGTAACTTTTGGGAAATCTTCGAACAAATTGCTTGCATCTTGCATATCCTGTCCATTGTTTTGTCTTCCATGTCCTGGAGTCTCAAGTTTTTAGTAGAATTTTCAGGTGCAATCAACAAACCTGTCTTAGTCTGTTATTAGGTCTCCGTTTTCCTCAAGTATGCTGGTTATTTGTTCCTATCTTGTACTGAGAGCTTTGTTTATAGTTTTAAAACCCCAATCTTTTTCGAGAGTTGTTTCCATGATTGCTGTTGTGTACCTTCTTTTGTCTTCTCTTTGTTTCTTTTTTATTGTTTAGTTCGGTTAGGTCACCTCAATTTCTCTCGTTGTCAGTGGCCTAGGTTTCTATGTTTTTCCATGAGATCTCTGGTTTCATCTGAGATTTTACTAATGGCTTGTGTGCTCCTTGGTTTAAATATAGTGGCAACTTCTATTAGAGAGGTTGTTATTCTGTTGTTGGCTTAGTTGGGGTTGGCATCGTTCTCTTGGTCGGTAAGAATTCCAAATCGGTTTTTCAATTAAAGCTTGACAGATTGGGTGAGCTCTTCTGGTACGTTTAGTAGTTGCGGTTTGGTGTGGAACATTTTTCTGTGTTCTTTGATGGTGTATATTTGCATCTAACATCTTACCATTCTATGGTCGCTTCCTCTGTTGACTGGATTTAGGATTTGAATATCTTTGATGGTGTTGCTTTTGTCTATTAGAATGTAGTTGATTTCGTTCTTGATTTTGTGGTTGGGACTCTTCCAAGTCCATTTTCTTTTGGGTTTCTGCTTTCTTGAAGAGGGTATTCAGGATTTTGAAATCGTTTGCACTTGTGAAGATTACAAGATTTCCTTACTTCATATCCAGACTTGCCAACGCAACGTCCATTTCCTTATCCTACCTTTGTGTTGAAGTCTCCCACAATGAAATTGAAGAATTTTTCAGTATCTTGCAGTAAGGAATTCAAGTCATCATAGAAGTTGTCTATTTCTTCTTTGGTTGATTGTTAAGATGGGGAGTGAACTTGGATAATATTCAGTTTGTACCTTTGAAGCCTACCACATTGTCTTTGAGGTCTTTATTGATAAATAAGCCTACACCACTTAGTTTTACTTTCTCTCTTCCATAGTTGTGAAAAAGATGTTTGCTCTTTAGTTCAATTAGTTCTTCTCCAGGTCTTTTGATTTTGCTAATGCCGATAATGTCCCATTTTTTTTTTCATTTCCTTTTCTAGATTGGTTAGATGCAAGTCTGTTGAGAGTGTTCTGATGTTGTATTTACCAATGTATAATGTCATTTTGGTGATGAATTTTGAGTTTTGTTTGGGTGGTTGCTGTTGGAGTACATCACTCCCACCCAAGGTAAGGCATGTGGCTAGGCCTTTAATGACCGATCATTCAGCAAGAACAGGTGTCTTCCTGGTGTAGTGCTTGGGTAGTCGCTGTTGGAGCACATCACCCTCAACCAAAGCAAGTGATGTGGCTGGACCTTTTGGGACTGATGACCTAGCAGGAATGGACAATACAAGACTGAAATTTAGGATTGTATATGAAATATTGTACTTCCCAGTATTGTTTCCTAGCATGGACAGCAAAAAGAGAACAGTTTACTCCCATGGATTGAATAAAGGATTCAGTTCAAAATCCTGATAATGTCAACAAAGATGATACGTCCTGAAAGAAGGATGGTGGGTACAACAGCTGAAAAACTCACTACAACAACAGAGATGAGGATACTAGTTCAAACAAATCATTTAATAATAATGATAATTCTTCATCTCAAATATGTAGACGGAATCTGTCCTTTTATAGTAATTTTCCAATATTGGTGTTTGAAGCAAACAATATTCAATCCTACTTGATAATACCATCAAAATTTCAATTCTAGATTAGCCATATAAATTATTGAATAATCAACTTTTGGCTGATATAAACCCCAAAACCATGTTTAAACACATAACCAAGAGAGAAAAAAAAGTTAGAAATTTAGATGAAAACATAAAATTCAACTAATAGATACCATTGTCACATGATTCCAAACCACTATATAAAATTAGGAAACACTATATCAATTCAATCACCCAACATAGACCTTAGCTGACAGATGACATAAATGAGAGCAACTGTTAGAGATGAAATGGATCTAGATTTCAAGCCTAAAGTATTGTTGGCCAGTGAGATTGAGTAAGGATGACAAAGCAGCAAAAGTCCCTAGACAGATCAACTAATGTTTTTTAAAGCAAAAATATATCATCGGAAATCACTGATTACTTTGATAAGCAAATTACAGATGGAGTGAAAAAGTATACAATAGGTTACAATTACCAAATATTCTATAATTCAACATTTGATACTGATTTTATTCAAGTATAATAAGACATTGAATATAACATGAACCCTACTTTTTGTAGCTCAATATCAGTAATATATTCTATCCTTTGATCACTGCAAATTATATAACACCAAAAGTAAAAACACTAAAATGGTAACTTTTGGTTTGAATTTACCTCAAGATCCAAATTCTAAATATTTTTTAGTTTGTTACCATAATACAGCAAAAATTTTATCTGTCATTTTTGACAAGTTCTATACCAAAAACTGTAAAAAGTTACGATACAATATTTATTCTGCCCTGGCACTGATAATGAGGTAAGTGAAAAAGAAAACAGATACTACATAGAGGTCATAACAATTTAATCGTATTTTCATTCATGGAAAGTACATAAATATATGGTCAGTACAGTTTGAATTCAGTGATGGTAACTAATGTGTTGCCTCATCAAATGTGCAATCATTTAACCGATAGGCCATTTCTAAAAATGTATCTGTAATGTGCAAATAAGGATATTTTCGAATTCACTGCTCCTGGTTACATATTTTATAGCAAATCTTCAAGAAAAAAAATGAGCAGTTATTAATACTTAGAGCAATAACTGTATTTCACCCTTGGAATGCGGAAAGTAATGTTTCTACGATAGGATGGAGAATCATTGTAACTTGATGGCATCAAACAAGCAACAAAAATAAGTGCAAAGATGAAAAACATCTTTTACATGACAATTTGTTAGGCTTAGGATGGTGAGAATATACAATCCATCATGCTATGTTATCCCTTTAAGACAACCCTATAAAATATGTCAGTGGAATGAAAATTAGTCCAGACCTCGGTACTATGAATGGGTTTTACATGGAGCGATTTCAAATACCTGAAGAGAAGGAACAAATGTGGCAATCGTTTTTTTCCACAATTCTTCAGGTAAAAAACAAAATATGAAAGTGAAGAGGAAAGATTTATTACCGTAGATGATTGATCCAGCAACTGCAATTTCCAGAATACACAAGAGATAGAGGAAAAAATGATAATCTTTGCAGATGATTCCCAGAAGTAATTTTGTATCAAACCTGTATGCATCCTTTATTAATTTTCCTTGAAATAGGAACAAGAATCAGTGAAAACACTGGCACCTTCTAGAGCCTTATTTATATATTTTTTTATAATCATCTAAAATTTCCCTTAACCAATTCAAATCTAATCCATATAGTAATGACAGTTAATGACTTTCAATTGTTAAGAGCAAATAACCAGGAGATGTGTATGAGTGTGTCATATATGAGTTCTGGGGTTTTTTTTTTCGTTTTTTTTTTTTTGTGACAAAACTAAATACAAACATGGCTACTGCAGGGTCAAACTCCACTCCTACTGAAGATGATTACTACAACTTTTCATAGTATACATGACAAATTTTTAAGATGATTTTTTTTTTAAGTAGAAATGTATTTACCTATTCGAATGAAATTAGCTCTTGTGCATCTTCAAGATGAATTTTGTATGTATGTAAGACTTATCAGTTTGGGTAAGCCAGTAAGAGAGCTGGCTACCTATCTCTTGGTCATCATTTTGAATCACGGCAGGGAAATTTTGATTTTATATATGTATTTATTTATAAGAATGAAATAAGCTGTCACATATTCCTAGCCTGAATTTTAGTATAAATGCAAAACATATCAATTTAGCTCAATCGGTAAGAGTCATAACTACCGATCAGTTGGTTGTGATTTCAAATCACGGTAGAAGAATGTTAATTTTTACTCTCCTAAATTCGGTGAGGATATTTTGTCAATTCTTGTTACGATAAAAAACAAAACAAAGTCAACTCTAAGTTTGGACTGGAGTTTGACAAAAACAATTTCTCACCCAGAATACCAAGCTGAGTCAGTCTAACTTGCACATCTACACACATTGGGAAAGAAGTTGAAATTCCTTTTATATTTTATCAATTTGCAGAAATCTTCTAAATGATGGGGAGAAAATGTTTGTATTTAATTCTGGTGTCACTAGGATTGGTGTCATCCCTATAAACTTCCACCCATACGATACCATACAGAATCCTTAGTAATGTTTTTTTTTTTTCTTCAACAAAAATGTTACTTTTTTCTCACTTTCCTTCAATTATTACTTCATTCTTAATAAAATTCTTGAGATAGGTTTGCAAATATTAATTGCCACGATACTGTAGCTGAAATACCAGAAAATAAGACAAAATCAGTGACTATAAAAACAAGACATGCAGCTGAAACACTGCTCAAAAATTTTATATACAGTTTTGGTGCCATCCCCTCTGATGGTGTTGCCTGATGCGATCTGTACCCCCTAAAGATGCCACTGAGCTAAAATATTCCACTCATATGATTTTGACAGTTTTGTTGGAAATAAATTTTACAGTTATCTTCTATTAAGAAAATTAAAAACAATAAAAAGTAATGAATCGAACTCAAAAAACAAAACCTTACTCATCTTGTAAAGCAATATTTCATTCAGTTCCTTCCACCTTTATGAAGCCAATTGTTAATGACCTAATCAAAAATATCCATTCAACAATCAAAGATCTTATTCTGAGCAATTTCTTTTTTAAAAACTTTTTCTTATAAGTCATAACAGGTATCATTTATCTGATTGAAAGATCACAGTTTAATACGCATGAAAGAAATTCAGCCAAACTGCAAATATATATATATGATATAAGCTAAAGAGAATCATTCTCAACATCACATAGAGAGATCACAAGACAGCACAGCATATTAGAGGAAAAATAGAGTGAGAGATATCATGGGAACCATTAAAAAACTCAAATAGCTATGGTCTGGTCATGTTGCAAGAATGTCGGTAACTGCTGGACATCACAACTCCCTACGTAACTCGCCAGAGATCATATGTGAAACTCTGGCTGGCAAAATGTGAGATGGCCCGACAAACTAGACTAGTTCAAACTAGACTCGCTCTGAAATGCCCATGATGGAGAGGTCTAGAGAAGCTTGGAAAAGGTCTATGTCCAACAACTAATGCTGAAAGGCTGATATGATGTAATATGACTACAGGAAAAAAATTCTAAACTGATAATCCAGGAAGTTATCGCATATCAAATGAATGTGATACTCATTTTAAAGATTACCAACATTTGTCAGCCACATGCTCAACAGGATTCTTTCTAAGTTCTTATAAATCAATCCAATTATATTCCAAACTATTCAAGTTTTGATATAACAAATTTATTATATCAATGGTTTGATTTTTCTACACTTTTTAATGATTATAAAAGTGTATAGAGGAATTTTAGTTAATAGGTGTGTGAAAAGCTAATTTCATCTAATGCAATCAACAATTTTGTCAGAGTCCAGTCCAAACCTGGAGTTGACTCAGTTTTCCTACCGTAGCAAGTGAACAACAAAAACAAGAAAAATCCATGCCAAATTTAGTAATGTAAAAGTTGAATTTGAAATCAATCCACTGATTAATATATATTTATTTATAATTGATATAGCCTGATGGATTCAATGATCAAAAAAGAAGAAAGAAATTGAAAGATTTCTCCATCTTGAAGGACAAGCAGACAGAAAAGTAAGAGAATTTATTTAATCATAAATGAATATATATTAATGCCTCCAATGTTGTTCTCATCTCTATATCTTGGGTAATTTAATTCTGTCCCTGATACTTGATTTAATCCAATACTTAATATATTTTGTAAAATAAATATATATGTATATAACAAATGGTGTAATCCCATCTCTAAAATTTCACAATCCTTATAAATTTAGGTCTATCAAGACGTAGACATTTTTAGTCACTTCCCACCTACCATAGTTGCTTTCATTAATGGCTGACACGGCGAGAATTCGTTAAAAAAAATATCAGTCAATTTAACATTTCATTTTATTTTTGCTCCAAGCTAAAAGCTTGTCATGTTGGCCAAAATAAAGCTCTTAAAGTTAAGAAAATGATTTAAAATTTTGTTGTAATCAAGAGTATTTTTTAACAAATAAACATACATGCATAACTAATATAGAAGTTCTGCTGAATTTAGGATTAAATGTCATAAGCCAAGTGTCAAATACCATCAGATATATTAAATTTTTTTTTTTCTTGAATAAACATGAGATGAAATGCATGGAGAAGGAAAAAGAGAGGTACAAAAATCTTACAATTTTATTCTCAATGGCCATAAGCCCAAACCTCATGAAGATAAATGTGCAAAATTTTCAGTGGTTTTGTCTTAAGTAACTTGAAAGAAACGAAGATAAATGATGGACGAAGATGAATAATTCTATTTTGCAAGCTGCAAAGAAAATGATTTTTTTTTTTACTTTGGATTTGTATGATTATCAATAATACTTCTTTGGAAAGAGTAAATAGATTCTATTTTGACAAGCAGAGAGCTTTACACGAGTGACTGGGTGGCTAGTTTTGTTAAATAAATGAAATATGAACAGCAGCATGGATGAGTAGAAAGACCAATTTCTGCAGTGGGGATTGGGGAGGAAAGACTTGAAAAGGATTCTATGTGGCTATTCCTTGCAGCAAATAACAGTTTCTAGAAGTTTGGTCTGAGCAAGTCAATCAACTCTAGGGAGACCTATTGCAATACCACACACCCTTGGCAGATTTCTTAATGTCACTCCTTTCTTTCCTAAAAAAAAATTCAAAGAATCATCTGTTTCAAAGCAATCATTAAAACGATTTTCCCAGCTTTTGAGAACCTATAAGAGGGAAATGTTGGCTGCTGACAAAACCATGGAGGGCTTTAAAGGTTTAAAATAGGCTGACATAGAAAAGAAGCGATACAGAGAAAGAAAGGGAGTAGAAAAGTCACAAATAACTTTTACCCTATTACTGATGATGCTGCTGCTGGTGATGTTATCCATGAAAATTGTTCTCATTTGTCATTGTCACTCAGTAAAGACTATGGCCAAAACACTCAAGACCACAACAGCAAACAATGCCAGCCAACCCCATCACCACCAATTGGCTACACGAGAATGCTGAAACAACTATGAATCACATTAGCAATACAACAGAATTGCTTCTTGGCTTTTATACACTATTTCTATTGAACATTTTCCAAATGTCTGGTGGCAGTGTTTTGTCACCATTTTTTAGTCTACAGAAACAAGTCACTATTTCTCTATTGCTGTTGTCAGAGAACCGTCTGTGTATTCTCATTCTGAATTTATCTTTATTCATATATTTGTACTCAACTATTTTTCACTTGTTTTTCGATGATGAGATTGTTATTCATCATATATGTTCTTTCATATAATTTTTGTGCATTTTTCATAATTTCATAATTTCTTTAAAATAAAAAAGTGAAAATGATATACTAAAATATGCTGTAAGAAGCATCGGTGCACTAAATTACACACAAACAACTGTATATGATCACAGACCATCTTGCAATTCATTTCTCCCAAATAACCAGCCTGTGAGTCTCCAAAATGACTGACAATGTTATGCAACACCTGTTGGCTGTATGCCATCAAGTCTTTTGAAGAAGAAAATACAATTTTCAATCATCCATACAGAATAAAGATCAATTTAAAATTTCAATGTTTTGCTTTTTAAATGAAAAGCTGAAAAGCCCACTAGATGCACTAGTGACGTACGTATACATGAGTAAACAGTAACATTAAAGATATTAGTATGAAATTACGTGATCAGGTAACAGAATTTAAGTTCCAAATAAGAAATTCATAATCAAATGAGAAGCAAGAATGTCAATGTATCTTTCAAGACATATAAAATTGAGTTTATGTAGGCCTATTGGCAATATTTCTTCCTGTGAGAAAGAAAACTTCAATGATATGACAGGCTTAGACATGATCCAATTATATCATACGTCAGAGAAAAAGAAATTTTACAAGAATATTCTTTGCCCTCAATTCCCTACTAAGTCGAAAGTTCATGACAAAAAAAGCAAGAAATGCGGCTATTGATTAATTTGAAGCCTTCTGAATCAGTTGGGTGCAAAACAGGAAAAACATCTGTGTTGAGCCAATAAAAATCATTAACAGCAGAGGGTGTCATGAACTGGTGGTAAATAAGTAGCCAAATGCTCTCTTACAAAAAGGAAAAATAAATCTAGAAGTGCATTCTTTATGTTCATATTGTAACTGCACTGTAGATTTCAGATAAGCACATGTATTACACACTCAAGATATAATTTGTTATGCAATGCAGTAAAAATAGATTGATACATTTTTTTATTCATTAAGGGACATGGTTGAGGTAAGCACATAGTGATATCTGTCAAGAAATTATATTAAAAAAACTTCACTTTCATGTCAACGAAAGTCACATTTAGTTCAGAATACATGATATCTAGCTGACAAGTTAAAATAGATTCCAAGAAAAAAATACATGACAAAATATCAAGAAATATTATTTTAAATTTATTCTTTATTTACAGTATTATTTCTTTGTATATTCTAGGACACAAATTCTATAAAATCATTAATAACCACCTCTTTCTACCAAAATTATTTTTGAGTAAATTTTATATGCATACTAGCACAGCTACCCAGCATTGTCTACATTTGATCATGTTTTTGGATTGTCAAATCATTGTTAAATAATCATGTCCTTTTCACTTGTACTTTGTCTTGGAAGTTGAAAAAAAAAATAATGGAAAAAAAGTACTACACTAAGATCTATGTATAATCATTCATTTTCTGACCCTCACTTCTAAAAGAGATCAATAGAAACAAGTTTAACTATTACATATCCCAGTATTAACCAAGTCAAAATTTGTCAAGAGCCAAAAAATAAATAAAAGTGGGGGGGGGGTTACAAGACTTAAATACTGGCTATAACTATAGTATTTGTGAACAAAAAATAGTCCCCCATAAATATTTAGAGCAACAATTTTGGCTTAAATCAGGGAAAGGACAAATTGTACAAGCTTAGTCAGGCCCAAATTTTATTGATCATCACACATGCATGTAAAAATATCAATATATACTTATGCACACACACAATACAGGAATATAATATAATATATAATTCAATAGCTGATGTGTGATGAGTTTATTCGCCTGAGGAAGCCCAAATAGAGCAGAAACAAACGTGTTTGTGTAGCGGATCCTTACTTCATTATATACATATATATATATATATATATATATATATATATATACATATATATACATACACAGAGAAAGAAAAGGCATACATTTAATTTGCTTCTTAACACCCAAATCCCATGGGGTATAGCCAGCGAAACAGAAACCCTTTCTGAATGAGAGAGTGGAAAAATATTCCCATAACTGTTCAGTAGGAAGAAATTAATCACACATATGTGATGCCATGTTTTCCTATATCACAGACAACCAGGCAGGGCCTGGATATCATCAGTATTATTGACCATGTCAGGTTTTCCCTTAAAGCTTGCAAACAAGTGAAATGCCTACTTTTTACTCAGCACACGCACGTGAAGAAACAGACATTAATAATACCCAATTTGGCAAATAATAACTGCCAATAAATTATATCAATTTTCCTCAATTGGATATGCTAACAGTTTCTATGGACCTTTCAACAGAAAATTTTTAAATTCCAGTTTCACAGCAAGGAACTAATCTGCTCGATTTGATGTATGTGCAGATAGTTCATTATAAGTTAATTTAGAAAATTCAACTAGCCCTGCTCAAGATAGATATCTGATTCATAAAAAGAGGAATATTTACGATTGAATTTTTCCTAGAAAATGCATATTCTGTATTGATATGTGTATAGAAATTACTAAAACAATCTTTCATTCTAGATCAAATATTGAAAAAACTATTAACAAAAAAAGAACGTGTTAAAAATGAAGTAGGACCGAGTGGAATTGCTGCAAAGCAATCAATTATTCAAAGCCACACATTACACTCCTCTCTTTTAAAATATCAAATTTTAATGCTTATGGACAATTTTGCAGCAATTTTCTCCAAGTAGAAGTGTTTTATACTTCTAATTACTGTCCTGCATTTATCATTACTAAATCTCCATACAAAACATTCAAACTTTCTATAACTAATGTAGTTCAAAGCCTATAAAGCCACAATACTGACAATTAACTTTTAACATTACAATTCATATTTTTAGTACAGTGTAAAACTAAATTTAGCAGGTGACAAAACTACAAATTTTGGCATCTGTTGGAAAGAGAAACCTTTGTAAATATTTCTGTTAGAACAACTGATATACATGTATTTGCAAAAGTAGAGGCCAAAACACCTGCAAACCAACATTATATAAATTCAGAAATAAAGTGGGAAGCTCCAAGATTTGTGCAAGGAAAAAAAAAAAAACAGATAAGGAATTTGGTCTAAGATGTATTCTGAGGGAAACAGCAGAAGTTTTAGAGGTCACAAAACGAGTTTCATGTTCTGACAGAGACATTGCACAGTAAATATTTGATATTCCGATACAACCCAATTGATTTAGTCATTATTTAAAAGAAATAGAGAAAGAATCCTTCTTTACAAGCAGATAGTGACAGAAAATGGAAAGAGCAAGAAACAATAAATCAACGATGAAGTCAGATAATAAAAAATACAGTCTGATACGGGCTGACCAGGGTTGTTTTTAAAGGAAACAAGAACCACAGAGGTTTTTGATATTAAACCTGTATATATATTGGCTTATATAATAGATAAATCTATATACATAAAATTTGTCCATAGAGTAAATTAGTTAGACAATGAGTTTGTAACTAAATAAATATATCCTTTTCTATCTCTTTACTTCGTGGTCCAGGTGGAAAGCAAAACATCTCGATAAGCATTTGTTGCAAATACCCCATATGTGTCGCAAATGATCTTCTGAAGGTCAGCTGATAATATTCAGCAAAGGATTAATAGAGGAAGCTGCTTACTTTTTTTAAAGTGTTTGAGACTGATTTTGAAAAAAACGATACAAGCAGAGCTGCTATGTATGTAAGGTAAGCTATTACAATAGCTGCAGGAAATGTTCAACAAGCCTCCCAATATGCCAGGAATGCCTCTCCAAATAAATTTCTTGAAGATAAGAGCTAAAAAGAAACAAATCATCTGCTGGCTGAGGGTCAGACATAGTACTGAAAGAGTTATAGACAAGTATGTATGTCACATTTCCTTTTAAAGCATCATGACTGAAATGATTTTTGTCAAAGAACCACATTGCATCTTTGCCCAGCTTCTTTTGTAAGCATGATTATTTTTCAACATAAAACAATCGTAATAAATGGCAAGTGACCTGATTGATACAATACAAATGAGGAATGATGATACTGATATGTGCAGCCAGGTCACACCACTCAAGAGGCTTTCATTTGCACCTGAGCCAAGTGATGATATATTCTCTCGAAATACTTATCTTCAAAATACTACCTAGTGTCACAGCAAAAAGCAGAGGAAGAATAACAGACAGAACGACTGAGGCTATTAAGGATCAGGCCCAAACAAAGATGACAAGAGTTTCCCTGGTTATCATTTTGTATGGTTTATAACCATTTAATCAGGTAACACAGCTCTTTCCCTAAAAGCGAACAGCTACAAACAAGAAGTCTTTTGTCTCGAATTCTTTATAACATAAGTATAATAAAAACAATAATGGTTAGATTTTAAAAATACAAGGTATAGTGGTCATAAGCAAATACATAGTCCACTACTAATATGCATAACAAATGTTAAGTTTATTAAATGGTTAGTGAGAAAGCTATTTTCAAATCTTTTATTAAAAGTTCATTAGCAATGCAATGTACAAATAGATGAAAAAATTACTATTTACTGATTAACCGAAATACCACAGTTAACCCAACATCTGCAATAAGAATAATAAGTTATTGTTGCTTTGAAGAAAAAAAAATAGATAAATAAGAGCTACTAATTCAAAATGTACCAATTTATTACAGTAGATCAAAGTGGGAGAAGAGGATTATTTTTGGCTTTCAGTCAATTTTTTCAAAATTGCCAACTTCCTTCTAATTAAAAGACTATAATTATTCAAATGGAGAATTACAACCATTTCTCAGACATTGCATCCTACTATTCTGGTTCAGTTTTATATATATGACTCAAGTCGACAAACTGGAAGTGGTTCTGCATTGTGATTCTAATACAGCATGAAATATTCATTGACCACTGTGTCGGCCTATTGATCTTCCTAAATAAGGTTAGCATTGACTAATTTTAATTAAGTCACTTCCTAGTTTTGCCAAAAGAGCCATTATTTTTGCTGGACTTACATTTCTGGTAAAAACTTGAAAAATTTAATCACTGACAAAATAATTTAACTTTCACTCACCTCAACCTTCACTGAATTATTTCATCCTTTTCTTAGAATACAAATACCTGCATTTTCATTAAAAAATGTGTGTGTGTGTGTGTATGCCTACATCAGGATATATGAGATTGAAATAGGTTCTTTGACATTTGGTAATGGTAAGCCAGCTAGTCCAACAAGCGATTATGATTGTGTAGTAAGTTTGATTCCTATATGATGCCTTGGCCTTGTGCCAGACTAAATTAGGCTTCATATATACTGATAAGGTTGAAGTACATTAATTGTGGCAATCATAAAAGTAACATTTTCTCCACTCATTTGCTACGGCCAGAAGAAACACTATAATTGAAAATGTTCAGTACTACAGTTAATTGTAGGTTTTGTTTTTTTGATATTTTGTGGTTCAGTCGTGAATATAATTTAATGGGAATAGTTTTGGGAGTTTTGGGGCGTGCTGCAAAAAACTGTCACAGAAAATATACTTTACAGTATAAACAAAGCGTGGAGAATTTAGGAAATCATGAATGCAATGATACTTATAACATAGCAACCACCACGTACTTCTGACAAAAAGTGACATGCATTGATTTAAACACCTGGAATTAGTAATCTATCAATTTTATCCTAATCTTCATGTTATCAATGAAGAAAAAGATATAAAATTATCAACTAAAAATTACTTGAACCTGCAGATATCGTGTTTGAAAAGTTTCTTTATATCTGCAAAGCAATTAATCATGAAAATTCACATTCAGAAAATCTAGGAAAATTTTTTTTTTCAAGTCAACAATCCACCCAATTTTAATTTCAGAAAATCTCAAAATATCACTTAGAACTCCAACAATATATACATTTCAATAAAGATAAGTCTCCAGCAAGATTAAATCCCTTAAAATTTGTTTTAAATTAGCTCTGAATTAGAAAATAAGGAATGCAAAAAAATAAAAATATTTTCTGTTTGGAAAGGGTTTTTTTTGGGTGGGGGAGTACATTGTACTTTAATTGGAAAAAAAATCTGCTGGAAATTTTTCTTTTTTTTTCAAATTTCGTCACTGAATCATCAATGTTTGGTTTTCTTGGATCCTCTTGAAACCTTGTTATTTAGAAAGAATGGTGTTTTACTTATCCATAAATATTAAGCTTTACAAATTTGGATGAGGCTGTTTCGTTATGGTTTTTTTTTCAAAATCAAAGACTTTTCTTAATTCACTTACAGTAGTTTTATGAAATTTATGGTTTTCATAAATTGACTGTACAGTCTTTTACTGCATGCCTAACTGAATTTGTACATTCAGGAATGGTAAAGCGTTCGATTATCAAATGGTTCAAAGTACAAGATTTATGGTTGTGGGAACCAAAAGAGTGGGGGCCCAGCAAAAATTATTCATGGATTCAGTGCATGCACACTTCGTTTCTTCAAGATTTATCGTCACCACACCCATCAAATGTTTTGCTATTTATATGCCCGAGAAGAAAGAAAGAAAAAAAAAACAATTAGTAAGTCTTTTTCTTTTCTTTTTTGTTAATTCTAAGTTTAATTTCCCCATGAACTGATTTCAAATTCTGAGTACATTTTTAATTTCTTTAAACATCTACACTACTCAACACAAGTCATACAATGCTAATTGAGAATTGGGGGAGTAGAGCAGTAAATTTAGTAAAGTCATCTTAAAATTTTGGAAGGAGCACCAACAAAATAAAAACCTTAACCTGTTTTGATATGGAAAAAAATCCAGACTAGGATTGGAGATTTATTTGAGAAAAAAATCCCATTTTTAAATCCAAAAGTATTAAGTATATCCTTTCTGGAATTGTAAAGGTTAAGATGAATTTCTTGCCTATTACAAGGGGCTTTTTTATGCCACATAAACCTAAAAGAAGTACATTTAAATGAAAGGAATCAATTAGATAGTAAAGAGTGCAGACAAATCCTGTCAGCAAAATTAATTTTTTGAAAAATGGTAAAAATAGTATTTTTTTTCTTTCTTCAAATCAAAGGATTGTTCATCTTAGACAACATGAAGTTTTAAACCTTTGCTGCTCTCATGACAATTATCTCATTACAATTAAAGAAATCTATGTCTACACTACGATTACTTGACAAGTGGCCATTGTGTAAAGTTGACAATCATCAGATATTATTGCCAACACACAAAGCAGTGCAGTATACCGTTTGATGTTGTTTGGATCGGCAGTTCTCAAGAAATCTAATAAAAATAAATATACCTTCAACACTAGCTTCATGTTACTCATTAAACAAAAATTTAAGGATACTCTGCATTCTAGCATTCAACAATCCCAATGTTTTGTTTTTTTTGTTTACATTTCTAATTTTTTCTTGGGTGGGGGATGGAGGTCTGGAGTGATAAATCTAGGAAATTGCTTTGATCATAATGGAATGCATAGACAAATGACTACATAAATGCAAGAATATTCATCATACCACTTTTACATGTATTTTCTTTTTACTACTAATTGTAATTTCAGCTTGTCCATTATTCTATAATACCAAAAGCCATCATAAATGATACAACTAAATTTGTTTGCTTTAAAATGTTTTCTAATATAGTTTATTTCATCAGTGACCAAGTCTCAATGCAGGCTGTTGTTCAAAGGAAGAAAAACATTATACCAATTTGAACATAATTGGTTATAATATCCCTACAATCCACTACATTTTACAGTTAACACATTCAAAGGCCCAAATTGTACCAACAGGAATTACAAAACTAATCATTGTTCAGCTTTCAATGAACAACTAATGTGAAAACATCTTTCCATACACTAATTCTGGTACAGTATTAGTTTAAGTAAAATGCACTAGCCTTTCAATTAGCAGCATACTCATGCAGAATTTTAAAAAAAAGAAATATGTGGATAAGAAGAGACTATAGGAAGTAGATATATGAACAACAGAGACTTTTGCATTATGCAACAGGGCAGAATAGAAATTATGTTTGAAGAAAATATGAACAACCGATGTATGAGGAACCATTCACCTTCCCCAGTAATCAATACTGCTTTATAATAGTTTTTATTATATTACCTGGTTACGACAGATTTTATGAGTACAAGATTGACAAATTGACCATAGTGAGTTACATGAAAGAATTTTCTGCAGTTTCAGAGAAACAGTTGGCGGGCTAGCTTTTTTTTTTTTCATTTGATAGAAACTGGAAATTGCTTCCTGAAATATCATGAATAAAACTCCATCTGGTGAGTGGAACATCTTCATTACAGAAAAAATATTTCTTTCCAATTTTCAATATGCGATCATCAATTTCATTCGCTCAAAATTTGGCTGAAAATAAACCCACATTAAAATGCCTTTATAAAATCCTGTTGCATAACAGAAATTTTGGCTCCTCATTTAGAAAAAAATAAAGGTGAAAACTATCTAGATCGATTGCTAACATTTCTCAATTTCAACATGATAGTGCCAATAGCACAGCCAGTTACCTGGCAATACCTCTAAAGAGACATTTGTTCCCAAAATACATGCATTTTCACCCAAGAAAAATTATTGCACATAGTTCTGCCAAAGAAAAGTTTGCCCACATGTCTTGCACATGATCAACACACTTCCTATGAAAAGCAGACTGTAGCTGTCACTCTTCTTTAAGCAATCTCTCTATCACTGGTCTCTCAGCTTTTTCTCTCAAAAATTCTTTCTAACTTATGAATCAATGAAACAAAAATTTCAATGCTTATGAAAATGCACACGAAATACGATTGAGGATGAGGAATTTAAATTGCAAGTCATGTCCTAATCAGAATGAACCAAACATTGCTTGAAACAAAACTATTCACAGCTGTAAAAGTAAAAGTATATAACAACCTCACATTTCTACCAAGTATTAGAGGCAGTGTCAGGGGAATGATGGATTGAAAGCTGGGGCAACACAAAACTAGTCTGAACTGAAGGTAGAGTACAGTCATCTCTTTACATTTTGGGGTTTAAAAAATTGAATAGAGGGGTGGGGCCAAAGCAAGACCGAATTGTTTGATTTAACTTCAAATAAAGAGCATAAGACTGAATGGAAAAAGATTATTGATGATGATGATGATGATCAGTGAGGAGAGTCACAATGTAAAATCAAATGATAGATTTTCTTTCATATCACTGACTTCCTGTTTCTCTTTCTCTTTGAGTCATCTGTTCCTCTCTGCATCAAGCCTTTGTGTACATTACTTTCTCACTGCTATGAAAATTTTCTGTATTTTGTATCAATGTATCATACATTCCCTCTAACCAATTTCCTCCAGTCTTTTTGCGTAAATGTTATTGATACAACATATTCTCCCTTCCCCCTGTCAATCATTTTACTCACCACCTTTCTTTCTCTGTCTATATTTTATGTATATACTACAATACCCACATACATCTCATGAGCACACTACTCCATCCTTCATTCAACATCTATTACACACTGTAGCTCTTACATTTGCCCTTCTCTCTTTCCTCTTTTTTCTCTTCAGAATGTTCATAAACAAAAGACAATCATGTGCACTCATTCAAGTTAGAATTATCCCATTACATTTCAAATCTAATCTATAAACTAATAACTTTTGATTTTTATCATGACATCTCTGGCAGTTATGGTTTCTTTGAAGCTAACATAAATGGAACTTAGCAAACATTAAAGTGTTTGGAGGCTTCTAGCCACAAAACACATTGTTGACTAATAGGGAAGTGCTTGTTATTGGCCATACCCAAAGGCATACAATTCTACTGCCGAAATAAATGTTTAACTTCAGAATTCCAAGGAAAATAATACTGACAAAATCTTAGCTCGTGGCAACATTGAGGGACTAATTTAAATGCAATAAACACTCACAAATCTTCGGTGAACTATTTGCTTGAATGAAACTAGAATAAGTAGAGAAAAAATGAAAAGTAAAAGTGAAATAATTATGGTGACTAGATGAAAAAATTTTGGGTTTTTTTTTTGTTTTGTTTTTTTCAATTTTTAAGGCTATTCTTATTTCATCAAACATTAAAGAACACATGGAACATTTTGAACTCTTCACAACAACAGCCACTCTGCAGCAGCACCTTTGCCAAATTTTGTATACAACATTGCTTTTTCATGTGACTGATTCTCATCAACCCTAGACTGATACGGTTATTGTACAGTTTCAACTATATACACAAATATATACCACACTAAGCAACATCAAGAAATCTAGTGTAAAAGTATATTTGTATCATTTGTATTCAAGTTTACAATTGTAATGTTGATTACTGAAAAATAGTTAAATTATAATTATCAAAAAATGTGAAAATTACAATACAAACATTGGTAAATCATGAATGTAAGGGGAAAATGAAACCATAAAAAAATGTTAGTTCCAAAAGAATAATTATCAAAGAAGTGTAAAATTACGGTTGGATATTAACAATATTGAGATTATTTGCAAGAGGGGAAAAAAAGATGATACCATGGAAGAATAGCTACTCATAATTATCAAATTTTTTTCTAATTTTAATTTCCATATGTAATAGTCACTACACGCAAATAATTAGCAACCTTATGAAAGAAGCACTTACAAAATAACAAAAAAATTCAATGGATCCACTATTACCCAAAGCATTGTTTGATTAATGTCATTTCTCCAATAGAATTTGAGCCCGTTGGCATGTCTTTTTTTTCTTCACTTTGTGCATTTTACGAGAAGACGGTGAATAATAATATTATCAATAAGATGAACAACAAGAAGAAGAATACGAACGAACAAGAAGAAGAATACGAACGAACAAGAAGAAGAATACGAATGAACAAGAAGAAGAATACGAACGAACAAGAAGAAGAATACGAACGAACAAGAAGAAGAATACGAACGAACAAGAAGAAGAATATGAAGAAAAAAATGTTGCAACTGTGCTCAAATCACATGCATGCACAAACAGCCAGTAACTACAGACACTGCTTCAAATAAGGACCAGATGAATACAATTAACTTTTTTCTATTGGTTCTTTTCTTTTATCTTTTGACTACTTCAAAACAGACACATTTTATAGTATTAGGCTAAAGACAAAATTCTAGTCTAAAAAGTGAATAGAAAAATGTTCACCATTTTCATAGCAGGACAAAAAATGTCTTCTTGCCCGAAAAATAGTTGTACATGAAAATGCCTCAGTAGTTTGAGAATTCAATAGGAGAAATTTGAGAAAATAAAGCCCACTGGTCTTTAGAGTTCACACTACAGAAAATTACATTTAAAAATGTTCAGATATTATCAACCTCTGCTGCCATTTTGAGAAAAACAAATTTCAAGAGATATTTAGAGGATCTAAAAACTTAAAAATGATTAAGGACACTTATTTTTGCTACATTGATACAAATAAAAGCAAGCCTTTGCCTCTGAAAGAATGTATGACAGTGTAAAAAGATTATCAAGTGAAAAGCCAAATGCAAAAATAAATTGCCTGCTAGTACCTCAATCTAGTCATGTTTTACTGAGGTATAAAAATTTCAAAGTTCAGTGGAACATAAATAGGCATTTAAACTTCTTAAATCATAATTCTTTAAATTAAATAGTGTATGTGATGCCCCATTATATGCTGCGATACAACTCATTGAGTGCACTACGCATTAGTTGTATTTGAAGATCATCAATGACAGCCATGTTGACTAGATTTTTGTGATATAAAATAGAGAATAAATAAATCAGAATTTTTAGGGTGATGAGAGATTAATCAAGATCAGTATATATCACACCAGAATGATTAAGTGAGTCAAGACATTGGCAACTGACTCTTGTTTTATCATCACCACAAAGGTAAGGTCCATTCTCCAAACACAAAGCTTTGATTTAAGACTTAGAAAAGATTCTTCAATTTTGATGATGGACTACCTTGCATTGAGCAATGGCAAGTTACTTCTGCAATGGATATCTAATAAAGCACACTCAATTGAAATATGTACACGTAACAAGGTTGTTGAAATTATATTAGGAATGGTCAGGTGGAAAGTTAGAGCAATTGTCAAGATTATAACAATACTAATCGCACAGAGAAACCATTGAGAAAAGAATGAATCGGGAAGAATAGAAGGCAACCTTGTTATAGACTGAAGAAAACATAACTATAAAACCCATATATGTTTCAAAGCTTGCCCTGTTGAAATTAACCCAGATAAAATGTAAATCTTAGCTCCATCTCGGCAAGTGTAATCTACCTTGCACATTTTGCCAACTCTTGTTTCTCAGGTTTTTTCCATTTTTTTTATTTATCCTGATGGATAAAATAAAAGTTGTTGCTAACTTTGGAAATGACTTTTTCACATCGTCTCACAAAAATCTGAGAAATCTATGTGAGTGTGTGCACTGCGATTACTCAACAACTGGCTTATGTAGGAAGTTGACATTTGTCATATATATTAGTATACAAAACAAAGAGTTGAGTTCGAAGAGGTTTGGATCACCGTTTCTTGAGAAAGCCAATAAAATGAATTTAAGATTACAGATATTTCTCCAGAGTTTCTATAAATCATCTCCCATGACTTTTGCTCTTAGAATACATCTTACATTTTACATCCACCTCTATTAACCTCTTTTTTAAAATTCAATTCAATCTGGCATGCTACTTCACACATCATGCAAACATGCAGCTTCAGAATGGGCACAGTACTAGGAATCACAAAGCTCTGGTAAAAATATGGTATTCACAAAAATATTCAATAAAACTGCAAATCACAGTACATTTGCCAAATTCAAATTTTGTAGCTTATTGCCCAGCTTCCCACAAAAAATTAAATTTGGAATTTTTGGAAATACCGCAAGGACTAAATAAAATGTTCTGATCTGAAATTTCAATAATGTTCTTCCCATCTGTCCACAAAATATTTTGGAGCAGATCCATGCAGAATTGTCTCCCCTATGATCTAGCTAACTGCCTACAACCAAAAAATATCTTCAAAAGTCATGTCCATCCACGCAATATCTCCAAAAGTTCTAAAGCAATTTCAATGAAACTGAGGAGAAGTGGGCAATCCATTGGGAGAAGACTAATTGAATTTAGGAGTAAATCCATGCACAAGCACCTCCCTCAGATTGTTATCTATACACGCCTCAAAATATCTTCAAGATTTTTCAATCTGTCAACTATATCTCCAGAAGTTCTCGAATTTCAATTAAATTTTGTAGAAGAGGCAACTGGCTATGAGAGAAGCTAGCAAATTTTTGAGCAGATCCATCTTTGATTACCCCATGTTATAACTATCAGTTCACACAGGCGCTTCATTTTAAAACTAGGGTTTATGACATTTGATGGTAGCTAGCTCGGAATTACTTGCTCTGAGGCATATGGTCTTTCTGCAACTTTGCTCAGCATGAAATATCCTATCCAGCAATAATGATATGTCTATATTTGATGAAAAAGAAATTTTTCCTGACAAGGGGCACTGCAGCAAAAATCTGCCAGTATGAAAACTGACGCTAAATTTTCTTGGCAATGGATCTGGATGTCTAAGATATTCTCACACACTGGAGTTCTCTTTAGCTGGTCAAATTGGTTTCATTGGTCAACTCAAAAATTCCTACAAGGTTCTATTACAGTGCAAAGACTCTACTGAAAGATGCTCCCTGGGTGTCCAAAGAAAAATTTTCTTCCCAAGCAATGCCAGGATTCCCTGCCAGTAGGTTCTAAAATGAATAGACTGGCCTTCAATAAATTTTACTGAACAAAATGCACAAATTGAATCAAAAGTTGAACACATCAATTCCACAGTGGTCATTTTGATGGGATTACTATGCAAACGTTTAGAGCTTTGGAAGAACTAAAATAAAAATGCCGCAAGAAGTTGGAATTCACTTAATTGATATGTAAAGATCAAAATAGAACTAAGGAACCAGAGTTGGTAAATTTTGCAAAGTAGGTTCTAAATTTGAATTCCTGCCACCTGACATCATGTTTTACAAAACACACAAGGGTATTATAACTTCGGGACTGGTTCATTTATTCAAAGTTTTCGTTTATGGAATTAGGAACCAGTTTTTTTTTCTTTTATCGTGCACACTGTTGGGCAAACCAGCACAGGTCCACAAAAACCCTTGGGCAGGTCCACATAATGAAAGCAAAAAATTTTTCTGCAACCTTTAGAGGGGAAGTAATGGAATACGAATGGCGGAAAATAAAAGTAAAGTTCAGCATTTTAATTATTGTAAAGAAAACCACACCTCCACAGCCCAAACCTAAATGAATTAACTTTCTTCAAAACAGACAAATTTCCTGCGGAAACAAAGGTCTTATGAATTGGAAGTATAAAAAGTTACTCGCAAAAAAAATTTTCTATTATCTTAGAGGCAGATCCTTTTTCTTTAGTACCAAACATGTAACTAACAAACATAGTACCTGTCAGAGATGACAGCATTATTTACTTATGGATCAGCACTTTTGCCTATGATCATCATTCGTATGCACTCAGCCTTAGTTCCAAATGTCACTATCCAGCACTTTTGTCCAAGATCAGAATGTAGTATCTGTGAGAGCACTCACTGAAAAGCATTGCACATGCACACATATTGATTGGTCTAGTGTTTCCTAACACTTCTATGATCAGTTTCAGGGGTTTAGACAAAAAAGAAGAGGGAAAAAAAAAAAAAAAAAAAACCGATCCTTACTTTCCCTCTCTATATTCTTCTCTTTTTCATTCTCTTGCTTTCTTTTTTTCACTCCTCTTTTTTTATTCTCTCTGCATTTAGTACAGCAAAGAAATACATTGACTTATGTGGTACACTAACTGTAACAATAAATTGAATTGGACAAATATTTCAGTATTCAAAAAACAAAATTTATACATCAGCATACTAATAGATTTTCCTTTCATTTGTCACATGTTAAAACCTAATGACAGTATGCACTCAACTAAGTATCAATTCTATAGATGCCATCATTTTCATGGTATGGGAGGAAAAAATTCCCTCTTTACTCAAAACTGCTGCCTTAAAATTTTGAAAATAAACAAAAAGAAAACAAAAACAGTGATGGTTTCAAAATTGGTTGCATTATTTATTTTCATTTTCTCAAATGAGTTTAATGAACTTGAAAAATAAAGTTGTTTTTAAAAGCTCATACGTGTTGGAATTCCTAGCAGTTAATGAAATTGGAATAGTCACTTGCTCATTTTTCAACAATTTTTTTTACTAATTATGGTAACACTAAGATACAAATGGAGAAAGAAATTCAAGAACTAGTTCTGTAAACTTCTGTAATTTTATCACCAGTTATAACTATACACATGCATGTTTGTCAATAAGAAAACAAAAAACAATATTCATAACCAGAGTCAATCACAATAAAACCTCTATGTTTCTTAACAACCAAATGAAAAAGCGTTTTCAAATGTCCATAAAATATGTGTATTTCAAAGTGGCAGAGGAATGCATACAGGACTAGAAAGCAATGAAGAGAGGAATTAGGTACTTGCAACTATTGTGTATTGGTGTGTACGTTGGGTAAGCAATATAAAATAGTATTCCAACATGCAAGAAAAGGCTTACTTAATCAACATTAATATTTAAAATTTACCTGCCTTCCAGTATTATTCCCGCTGATTGTAAGCACATAGCTAAACAGCTGCAGTTCTTTATCAAACAGTAAATATGACCTCAAATATTTCAAGCAATCCACCAACAATTCAATGCTATCTTTATCATCAATAGCCAAGTGAAGAATGTGTAGCAGCATTTAACTAGTTTTAAAAAGTATTTCAGTTTACCATACGTAAAGTAATTAATTGAAACCATAAAATCTTTTTTGACTGGTTCATTGTAACCAATAAATATGAAATTGTTTTCCACCATCAATTACTATATCATAATTAACTGTAATTAATATGCAGCAGAACGATGTGAGGGATTATTAAAGAAAACAGAAGAAAACATTTTAGAAACAAAACAAAAGTAATATAGAAACAAAATTTGTCTTAGTTTCCGGTATAATATTTCATAAAGGAACACACTTAGATGTATAAATACATACAAATATCTTTTACACCCAATAAAGATTTTTCCAAGTCACTTCCAAATGTGTCCTGCAACAGAGTTAACAGAAAACATTCTATTTGAAGTAAACAAAACTTAAGAGAGTTAGAGAAAGCAGTAACAAAAGGAGATCGAGGAAAGCAGCAAGAAAATACTTAGCTAATCTAAGCTGCTCAAGATGTTTTAATAAGCAAGAGGGAAAGACAAGAAATGAATGTAGGAAAAGTTTTCCAAAAGTTGAAGTGCAGCCAAGAATCTACAACATAATGGCCTCTTAGGCAATGTCTTCATAAATAGAGATCAGGCAACTCTGGTTCTTGCACTTGTTGTGCAAAGGTTAGGTAGGAAAAGGCAAACCAATCAAGTGGAGCATGCAAGTGAAAACCGATAAAACTAGTTGAAAAGTCTAGACACATGGAGGGAATGTACAAATAGAGATGCAAGAAGAGCTTAGCATTAGTCCTCAACAGTACAGCAAATTTGAAATCATTAATATATACGCTAGTTTTACAAGAAAAACTTGCAGCACCTGAATGGGGACAGAGGTCAATTATTTAGAATGCAACAAGGATCCTCTCCAATTATAGAGATCTTTAGATTTTTCACTCAAATACATGAGGAGTTGTAGAGAGGAGGAGAGCAAAGTCTCTTTCAGTAAGGCTGGAAGGACAGAGGTAATAGTGAAGCCAGTCTATTAAGTGGAAGCGGGTGGAATCAGCCGAGGAAAAATTGGCCACTTAAAACACTGGTTGCCTAATCTAGCCAAATAGATTAGTCATTGCAAAGGGTCCAGCTGGGAAAACAGCGAATAGATTAGATTGTCTAAATTATGTCAATCAAAACCCAGAAATGAAATGAAATAACATTATATTCATCAAAGAAATCAGAGTATGATAGGAATCATTTTTATTATGTGAGAAAAAGAAAAAGACTCATTCACTTGTAAGGGGGGGGGGGGCAATAACAAAATAATGCCTTTGAAAATGACAATGATGTGCTTTTTGTCTCATATCAGAACTATGTTTGTAGTTACACCTTTTTATCATTACATTTTAGACATAAGATAAAATATAGGTATAAATAGATGATCAACATACCTATGAGAGATAAACATTAAAAAAAATATACTATTTATAAATCAAAAATGAGAATATTAGTTCAGCCGTATTGTAACATGTGAATAATGGAGAAGCACCGAGTGAAGTGTATTGACAAAGAAAGATTATGCAAAAAAATAATTGTCATGTAAAGTAAATACTTTCTTTCATTAGGCCATAAACTTATTGATTTACCTAAATGAAAAATTTTCCACTTATTTCCCTCCGAACAAATAGCAAAAAGACTTTCTTTTTGCCATTCAACAATTTCATATTTTAAAGATTCAAAAAGTATGATAAAAGATAATCCTATTCCATTAAACCAATAACAGTAGTTATTATGTCACAATGCTAATATATGAAATATAGTTGGATGTGCTCATTTTTTCCCTCAAGTACTTATTAATTTTGACAGTTCAAAAGTGAGAACAGACAGAAAATTTACACAATAAAAAGTGAAAAAATACAAAAAAAAGGAATAAGTAATCCTACCCTTGCTACCTGTTCTGGTAAAATCAATTATGTCCAAGCACTGAATATTTTTTTATAAATTCACAAATTTTTTTCTCTCCACTATTCAACAGATCAAATCCACTATGAAAAAAATTTTAAAAGATCAAGCTTCTATTTATTGTAAGTATAATTTCTTCAATACAAACTGATTTTTGATGAAACATTTTAAAGAATTAGATCAGTACAGCTACCAATAATTAGATCCTAGTGCATTGATATCCCACTCCAAACACCTTCCAGCAGAACTTATGTTAGCTTGTATGCCTAACAACAGTGTTTCCCCAAAGCCATGCCTGCTGCATTTGATTAACTTCCACCACATGATCAACCCCTTCCTTCTAAATATTTTAGCTGAAGCCACCTTTGCCTTTACCTTCTTCTGAAGTTGCTTAATTTCCAAAGAGGAGGTTAAATATAATTGCATACAGCCAAACTCAACTATTATCCTTCAGAAATTCAAGATCTCCATAAACCATTATATGCTCAGATAGATGAAGACTTAATGTACAATGAACATGTCAAGTAAGGGAATCTGGATAATGCCATTTACTGCCACATGCCACATTATTGAAATACCTCCAAAATAACTTGCAGACTCCAATATATGAACAGATATTAACATTTCACAATCATATGCTTGTTCATACCTACATATGTGTCTGTAAGGCTCAAATCATAACTAAACAATGTTGCAATATACTTTCCTGAATTTAGCCACTGACAGTTTTGCTTTTTTACTATTGCCAAAGCATTGCCAAAGTTTTCAAGTCGCAATGATATCACTGAACAGGACAAAAACAGCAAAAAGGGAGTGTTATTCACTAAGAATATTCTAAAAATTGAAGATAATGAAATTTCCTCAGATTCTTCCAAGTTCATCATGATCACAGCTTACTACATGTGCTAGACAGAACTTGAGTTATATGATTGTAACTTTAGCCGAAATAGTCCCCAGATAAAAGCCAAATAGCCTACTTATCAGTTAATCATGTCTATTATTCATCATAAGTGTTCTGTTGGGACATTTCTTTTCGAGTGTATTATACTTGATTAATCATGAATTTTCATGAAGTGGCAACAGAAGGAACATTAATAGTTGGGATTATCAATGTTACTGTTGGTGTTTGGTGATTTACATTGTATAACTTAATAAATAGGGCTGAGACAGACGCTCTCAAAGAGAGATGAAAGGAAAACAGAAAGGAATGACCAAGCATAGAGAGAAGAACAAGAGATGATAATGGGACATGGTAGGGAAAAAAAAAGGAATCAGGTACAGACGTTCAGAGAGATGGAAGAAAGTCCCTAAGCAAATAAGGAATCATGAGAGTGAGGAGGGCAAAGAGAAAGAGATTGTAAAGGGTAAAGAGTTGATAAAGAAAAATTAATCAGGAATGGTAATGCAAGGAGTGCAACATTGACCAGGAGAGTGTCAGTGATCATAGTGCTGGATAGACTGACCTCTTGTAACCTTGCTTTAGCAGCTAAGTATGATAAGTGGGGCTGGAAAAGAATCAAGAAAAAGAAATTACAAAATGAGGAAAAAAAAGCAACCATGATGCTTTCAAGATAGCAACAAGTGTTCAGATTTGGAGAAAAGATGAAATAACTCGATTGGCCTAATTGCTTAACGAGTTTAACAATCCAACTTATTACTAATAAAGATGCAAGAATATGGAGACGCTGGAGCTGAATAAGGTTGTATTCAAGAGTAGATATCCAAAATGAATGAAAAGTAGAAGTTATTTAAAAAGTGTGGGAAATTCACAAGTGAAGGCATGGCATAATATTTTGTATTCAAAATAAAAAGGAATTTTTACATTTTACCAATGACCTTAGACAACTAAAACACAGAGAAGAAGGATGAGTAACTCTTGAAGACGATTCTACAGTATTCAACTTGAGTATTTCAATTAAAGTTCAATGATAGACAATCAGCAGAGATATATACAGAGACCAAATTTTTTTTTCTTTACTAAAACAAGAATTCTAAATTTGTTATATACTGTTAGCAAAGACCATTGATAAGTGATTAGTAGATTATAAAAACAGACACTACACTTTACTAATAGAATGTAAGGAAAAAGAAGCCAAGAATGGAAAAGTAACAAATTGATAACAAACTAAGTGGAATTCTGTAAAGTTATTAAATAATAAGCTTACAGAAAGCTCAATTGCACAAGGGAAGACAAATTATATTACCTTTAAATAAGAAAGTGCTTGCCCAGTGCAAGCCAAGACCAAAATTACAGTTAAGAGTTTAGCAAAAAATATTTACCTTGATATTTATCTTGAAAACAACAAATATTCTGAATAGGACAACAGTCAGAAAAGATAAAAAGTTGAATGTAAACCGGAACAAATAGCATCTTATTGAGTAATATACAGTGACAGCATTGGCAGTCCTGCGAGTTTAGCAGTAAATTATATCATTCAATGACCAATTGGTTGTAGTGTTTGTCACATTTTCTATCTTCCAAGCCAAACAATATTTTGCAAATCGAGTTCCCAAAGCTTATATAATCATGTTATGGTACAATCATCTGAGCCACTATTTTAAGAATTTCACTCTTGGCCAGGGCATCAGATTTGACTTGAGATACCTTGGTATATACTTTGAGATAATCAAATTTCCAACAGGCCTCTACATGACAGAAAAAAAAAAGAAAAAAAAAAAGCAAAGATAACCATCTAAATAACAAAAAGTAAAAAGTAATAGTCTTATCTCATAAACAAGAATCATTATACTTCATAGTATACTGGGCACTGTAAGAACATAACACTGTTTGGGGTGCATTATGCCTTATTTGATATCTTTATATTCCTTTTTATAGTTATTCATTCACTTTTTTCCTAAACTAGACAATGATTATCTCCCCACACTTGTATGTGATCTATAGTCAGAATGAAAAGAGGAATCATTTTTATGAATAGAAGAATTACCCTCTGACTGCACAATAAGAATAATTGAAATAGATATATACATACCTAATTCTCTACTATCTACATTCAATAAATTTGCCTCCATTAGATAAGATATTAGACCAGACAGTAAATATAGGGCACATTCATAAAGAGCAGAGTGATTTGACAGAACTAATTCAACAGTTCAAAGTATTGAGAAAGAAAACATTTCTAATGTTGTCCTCCAAATAAATTGACCTCTTTTAAGGCAAGAAACAGTATCAAATGCAAATGAGAAAATATTTTCCTAATCGGGTGATGCAACAATTCATTTATAACACAAAGAGGGATCAATTTCACAAGCCTAGATGATGCCTTCTTTTACTGCTTATAATCTTTTTTTTCGCCATTGACACATCTTTGCATTGCAAGAAACCTGCAATATCTAAACCCAGCAGAGATGATTATTTGATAATCTTGGATAGCAATTAAAACATGAAACCATGAAAAGTAGAAACATATTTCAACCTCATTACAAATCCTAGCACTTCCTAAAATCCTTGAAAACTGTACAAGTAATTCTGGAAACTACAACCAAAAAATCCAGTGAAGTAATCCTTAGAAACATGGGAAATAATGTTGGGCATGTGAGGAGATAATAATGACATACAGATTGAAATAAGTGGGGTGTGAAAGAGTTAAAACAAAACCCAACAAGCTAATAAACTTGGTTAGCTAAAATGATTAAACATTAAAAGGGATTTAACATGGAAGCAAGGCGAGTGTCACTTTTAATTTAGACTACAAATCAATGTTCTTCAAGTCATTCCCAAAAGCATTTGGTAGCCTTGGAGTGATCATTACTATCCTCATTCTTTTGGACATTACAACTTCTCCAAAAATGCCATCATGTACTACAAGCTCGATTTTGCAGGGTGTCAAAAATTACTTCCAGTGTTCCTCTCTCACACCAATATGCACACAAAGTAAGGCTCTCTTATACAAAAAAATTCTTGCAAAAGCAGTTAACATGTACTTACTGAGAAATTTCTTCATTTATTTCAAAGTTCTATGCCCCGAAAGGTAACATGTCAGCCAATCTTCAAAACAGTGATAACAGCAGAGCAGAACTATTCTTATATAAACTCAGCTTTATAAGTTTTTGATAAGCAAACACACACACACATATATATATATATATATATATATATATATATATATATATATATATATATATATATAAGCATTTCAATATATAAAGAAAAAGGCAGAATCTATCCTGAGGTTTCAGTAGTCTTCCTCTCCTATAGGTAATCAAATTTCATTGTAGCTCAAGTGAAAGAAAACGTGACAACAGCATAACTGATGACCGGTGGAGGTATGTTGTACTTATTTCAACCAAATATTATTTTAAGTAAATCTTGATCATATTAGCACGGATGTACCTATTTTGATGATATTCCATAGAGGCACCTATTAAGAAAAAATTATTACTTTCATAAAATTGATTGGATAAGAAAATATATACTAAGTTCACTAAATTACAGTGAAACAATGTTATTGGTAATGCAGTTTTATATATTTTGATAAGATTATTTAGTGCAATTTTTTTAGCTTCAATGAGGTAAAAAATGTTCAAATTTTTATCAACATTGGAGAGTGGGGGTTGTTATCAGCATGATGTAAAGTGTTGTCAATGAAATGTTATGGGTTATAAAAGCTCATACATATTAGTTGAATAGAATTTTGACATGCACTTAAAGCATTGAATTTTAGAAGTAATTTGAAATTTCCCTTTTGTATCCTCAAAATTGGAAAGGAGAGAAGAACATCTGAGAAAGGTTGTCTTCTATTACTGTATAAGAGAGATGGTAAGAACTTTAGCTAAGTACAGTGTGAAAAGTCATTTGTATCAAGCTTTCCCATTTTTTTTACATTTTTTACGAGAAACTAATTCTTCAACTGAAATTACATCCACTCAAAAGTAAAATTGGACAGAATACATAAATCTATACAAAGGGGAAGATAATAAGCATTAAAAATACTCTTAAAACTTATTCAAAGCAAATCCTTGAGTTGCAAGCACTCAGAGAGCACAGAAACAGACTGACAAATTTCTAAGACAAGAAAAACAGAAAAGCAGAAAAATATTTCATATTTTTACAAGGTTCACAAAAAATAAACAGAATTTTTACAACAGAATTTCAATTCTTGAGTTATGGCATCATAATTAAGACTTACTTTTTCATTTTTACTTTGGTTGTAGTAATGAAAATTCCTAAAATTCATGATTTATATACAATGATCAGCCAAATACATGAGTACTGTTGAATAATAAACCACTGGTAGGTTTCTCTTGTCTAGAATGCAGTAACAGTAGAAACGAAGAGAGGACATTCATGTGGCCTCAGTTTCATCTCGATCAGTTAAAAGAAGAAAGATTTTCATTTTTATAAAATGTTAATAGATATTCATAGACTTCTTTTAACTAGCATTATTTTTGATTATTGTTTTTATCAGAAAGTCTAAATAAAGCTGATCCTCTCCAAGTACCAGATAGAACAAAATCAAACCACACATACTGGATTGCTAGCAGGAATCAGAACATGGAGAATTAAGAGATAAAGCAGAAAAGAATCACATTTAGATATCACACAGAAATCAGAGTTAGAATAATGGCTATTGTAGATAAGATCGAGTATAATCTGGTGGAAGGAGATTCTATCTTTTGTTCTGAAACACAAGTCTGGTTTAGAGGATCTGTATGCTTTATGAATAAAAGAATAAAATTGTTAAAAAAATAAAAAATAAAAAAAATATTGAAGTGGAGTTTATATAATCTCATCAAAGCAACAAAAAGATCAACTAAATAAGAATTTCCAAATAACAAAAAAAAGAAAAAAAAACCTTACTAAAATGTTATTGGTATTTCATAACACACACACACACACACACACACACACACACACTTGAAAAAAAAAAATTATCTAAGACACTGATGCATTATGCTCATTTACAAAATGATTAAAACACACACAAGGATATTTGCTACAATGTTAATCATATTCCAGCTTAAAACATCTGAGAAAGATGGCTTTGTGACCAAAGCAGCAATAACAAAAGCAAGGTACACAGAGATAAAAAGAAAGAAAAAACAGAATTCCTTCTAAAAAATATTTCCATAAGACAATTTTTGGTCTACATAAATTTCAGGAGGAAATCTTGGGACTAAAGAAGGTATTTTCGATATTGATTTGTAAGTAAATATGACAGATAATATACCCAGCAGCTATTGTAGGTTTTGACAGGACTAGACCAATCATGATAGGCCATGAATTTTTGCCCTAATTTAAAATTCTTCTACAAGAACTAGAATTCACACTAAACAGCGTAGATAGAACCATAGTCCTATCTATGGGTGAAACGAGAGCAGTAAATATACCTTTTTACACTCCTTTTTACTCACCACAGATCTCATTTTACTTTCATAAAATACTAAATTCTCAGAATTTCAAATGAAGTTCAGATTCATTGTCCATGAAGCACCTTTTCCACTATCACAAGAAGAAAGTATAATGACGATGATGATTGGCCCTTGTCACTTGTTCATATGTAGGAGTGATTGTTATTAAGCTAGACTATATTGGTGTTGCAAGTTCAAGCTTTACTGGCTGTCTTACAATGTGGGCCTGTGCTAAGCTTAGTAAATATCTATGATTGAATGTAAGGAAAGTTCATCTATCAAGGTTTTCTTTTTTCCCAATGTTAGGAAAAAAAAAAAAAAATGGACACATGAAAGGGGGTTTATTTACAAAAGCTTTGGGGGCTTGGTTTCAAAAATAGTTTAGGATTTGAGTAAGAATAACAGAAATTCTATCTCATGTTCTCTCCTTTGCAGAAAGAGAATGGAAGAAAAATGAAGTATCAAATCTTTGTTTCATAAATTCAATGTCAGTTCGCTGTATTTCAAGCCTATTTTTTGCACTTAATTAGCAATGAAGAAATGGTAATGAAAAGAGAAAATGAATGGTGAGTGCCAGATTTAATTAACATTAGGACCAATACTGAAAGAGATGCATTAGTGAGTCTTTGCAAGAATTATGTCAGATTTATTTTAGAGAAAGAAATATTTCTGAGGCACCAAGCTATGCAAGAAGAGAAAGAGAGATGGTAAAAGATTTTGCAGAACTCTTTAGGAAAAGGGAAGGGCAATTGGTAAAGAAACACAGGCAGCATGAAGTGTGTTGGAACAAGTTTCCTTACAGACATTCTTTTCCCACTTCCTGGTTTTGTATCACACCTTGCACCCAGATCTTGCTTGTAAAAGGCTCTGTGTCATCTGATGTATGGAGGGAATTGAGCTGAATGACCATAATGAAAGGCTGGCAATTATACAGAGCGGAAGGTATTGGGAAGAAACAGATGGGTCATTTCCTTCTAGTTATAGTTGGGTAGGGGGACTGAAAATTAACTAATAATCAAAGCAAAATGTTGCAAAATATGGCGAATAAAGATAGTTTTTTTCATTCTTTCATATATTCTGATAGAGAACTAAGTAAACCAAATATTTCAAGTATTGAAGAATACACTTTCTTTGGATCAGAGAGGGTATGGACATTTATAAATGTTTTAACAGTATTTAAGGAAGTTCTATATCTAACAACAGAAAGATAGCCACATTATTTATATCATATATAAATGTCAACATTTCACTAAAAAAAAAGAAAAAAAAGAGAAAAAAAAGTCCCATGCAGTTAATGTCATAAATGAACTTTTAATACAAACATGAAATTTCATACAATACCAAAATTCTATACCTTTTTCTGAAGGTTTGTTCAGAAATGCACTTTACAATGAGATATTATGCTTGGGGAAAAAAAAAAACTTTATTGACAGATTTATCTTGAATAAGACAGTTTTATAAATTTCAGATTCAAACTAAAATTTGCTTCCTTTTTTTTCTTTTTTTTTTTTTTTTCAAACATCCTCCCACAGACATTTGGTTGATATTTATTAGACAATTAATTTTTCTCTAAAAAAACATGAAATCCAATCCGTCTAAGTGAAACATTTAATCCCATTTCAGAAGCTTAAGTCAATGATCACAGGAAGGAGCTCTAACACTAGAGTTAACGGGCTTATCAAAAAATAAAGTTTTTTTTTTTGTTATTTTTTGATGTTACACATTTCAAGGTTTTAAACATTAAAAGACTAACTTACAAGCATTTGGCCAGCAGATTGTCTAATGAAGTGGCATTTGGATCCCAGGGGAACATTTCTCAACAGGAGGGAAATTTCTTTTTTAATCAGTAGATAATTTGTGTAGGTTCAGTATCATTTGTGAATAGTTTTTTTCTTAAATAAAAAGGGAAATCTATTTCAAATCATGGGGTTTTATCATTTTTCTACTGCCTACGAGAAGTTGAAATTAAAAAATCAAAAATCAAAATATTTGATAAAATAGAAGTGGGAGAATAAAGTGCCACAATATTGAGGATATTATGTTGAGTACAATCTAAAAGAACGAAAGTTTATAATACATATGAAAAATTTTTTCTTTTCTTTTCAGGCAACCAATTCAGATATTCAATAACTGAAGGTACGCATTAAACTCTACCCCCTCCCCATTTTTATCCTTTTAATATTAAGTATGATGAAATTCACTTCCAGCACACAATTTTGGCAACAAAATCAAACAGCAAGTTCTGGTTGAGCAAATTCCTTAAATACTATATACAATTTACAACTGAAATTCATAGGAAGCAGACAATAGTCACAATTAAAAAGGAAAGCATATATTTGTTCAAATTATTGATTTTCTTTGAATCTCTCCTCCTCAACATAAACAAAAAAAAAAATTCTATAAGTTGAACTTGTTTGCTAATGTTCAATATTGGCTTAGAACAGAAATCAGTTCAGTACAAATATGCCAGAAAGGTTAACTCTGATGTTGACCCCCACCCTACCAAGCCCAATGAGTGTAAATAAGATATATAAAGATTCTATCAAGGGACTATAGGGTGAGAGGAATATATGAATGGAGGGGAGAGTTAATATGTGGCTAGAGGTCACTTTATTATTCTGCTAAACGTTAGATGGCAGTAAGATTTAACAGAAAGATCATCTTCACAACTTGACCCCAAGTTTGTGTCTACAGACAAATGTCTTCAGGATACTAACTGATTTCCCCCATCCCACAAAAAACTATTGTTAGCGTACTGACTAAATGAAATTTACTAGCAATAAGAAGGACTATAAAAAGCAAAAAATACAAAAACAGAACAAGTAAGAGAAATGTTTTTCCATTCAATGACAGTCGTATAGAAAACTGTTGCAGCTAAAGATAAGTTCATTCTTGAATTCCAGCAAACATATTAGCAAATTTTCCAGCTAAAAGGTCAAATATTCATTCATAATGCACACACATAAACAAAACTTTGGTATCTAGAGAAAATGAACCACTCTCACTAAAAAGGTATATTTGTCCTCTAATTCTAGAACATGAATTCAAGACTGAAAAATACTCTAAAGCATTAGGTGGAAATTATAGGGAGCAAACCTCTCATAGCAAAAAAGGATGCTGTGAAATTTTCTATAGTTAGAGAAATTGGATGCATCATCTGAAATTTTTCATGGTAAATATCAACAATGACAATAACATTTAGTAATCATCACAGATGTAAATTTGTTCGATTGCACAAGATAATTTTCACAGAAACAATACAGCAATACGGAAGGAATTTGTGAAATTATGCTTTTGCTTCATAATAACCAACTAGGCTAAGAGAAAAAATAGAACTTGTTCTTAGAGCATTATGGTCACAAAAGTTTTAACAAAACATTTTGAAATACTGTTCTACAATTCAAAAACAAAAAGTTTCATCTAGATAAACAGCAGCAGAAATACAAATTTCGATGAAGATAAACACAAAACAAGGGAATTAGGTTATTAGGGGATTAGAATAATACAGTTTTCAAATGATATTCATCATCTTAGTTCACAATATTTTGATAACTGGTGTACTATATAATCCCATTTTCCTTTAACCAGAAAAATATATGATTTCCTTCTTACAGGCAAATAACTCTGTAGAGCTATCAAAATAAAGAATCTATTACAAAATAAAAGCCCAACCCACCGTTAGAAGTGTGTTGCCATCAATCACAATAAAATGGAAATTTTATTGAGTGAGCCAGAGAAATTTCTGTCATCTGCAGTAAATGAGTTAATGAAGCTCAGAATAGCTTAATCTTTCAAAACTGTACTCTAATCAAGAAATGCAGGAATAATGTATGAAGATCAACAGATTACTAATGCCATGATATATAACTAGATCAAAGGCAATCAATGAGAATAGGGAACAAAATGTATCATGTTAAAAGAATCGAACCAAAACCAATTCATCAATCTGTTACTGAAATAATATATGCTAAAATTTACTAAAGATTAATCACAAACCAAATACTTTTAAATCTTTTCAGATTTCAGGTTTGTTACAGATAATAGTGATTGATGTGTATTCACCTTTTAACTGCAATAGAAAAAAAATACCCTAAAATGACTTCCAAGTGAACTTAATGGTATTAAGAGAATTAAAAAAACAAGGGGTTTAAAGTTAATTCCATGATGAGGCTCAGTCTACATGCAAATCTAAGATGGAGAAAATTGACTCTCTATCAAGTCAAAAAGGGTTTTCTACCTATTTATAAATCAGGCTAGAAGAGAGGAATTGTTCCAAGTTAGAAACATTTGTCACCACAGAGTTATCAAGATGAAAAAGAAATATTTTCAACCAGCAGCCCGTCACTAAATATAACAGCCAGGAAATGAGAACAAAATGAAAAAATGTTATTTATTCTTCTGGATAGTGGCTTATTTTGAAAATCTATCAAAATTTTACATCATTTTCGAAAATGCTCACATTTTAAACCTAATGTAGGTTCAAATTTGAAACATAACAAGCAAATCAAACTGTTACCATTTCATTTTTTAATAAACTTGAAAAAATCATTTTTAAATGAAGTAAAGGAAGTGGGATAGAGAAGGAGATCGTATTGAAAAAAAGTTTTTGAAAAGATCTTTGCTGCTACAAAGAACTTCGCAAAAGTGATAATTCAGCACTATTATAAAGGTCAAAAATTTCCTTTTGAGCATTTCCAGTTTGTTTGTTTTTTTTAATTTTTAAGATTCCTAACAACCCGCAGGTAATAAGTTTCTTTGGTATCAAACATCATGAATTTTTCACTAATTGCAACTATTTCTCAAGATCAGGACACTACATTTGCAAAAACATTTGTTTAGAGTACAACTGATTCAATGAATAAATACTCTAAATGCATCAGTTGTAAACTTTTGAACATCTGTGTATAGACGCATAATCAGATAAGTGGACATCATTCTTTGGTGGTATTTTTCATTAGGGATCCTGCCAGAGAAATTGATTTTGTTTTGCTAAACATCAATATCAGCTTTCCTTGTAACCTAAACGATGTTATTAATACCGCCAACAAGAAAAGGTTTTCCGCCACTCAGAAACCTTGACCACCTGCCGTTTTCATCTTGTTTTTGTTCTTTTAATGTTTTTATCTTTACTTGCCGAGATTCCCAGTTGAGAACTTAGACAATATAACCTAAAAGTCTGAGGCCGGAGGACCTCTACCGAGCTTTGACTCCAGGTAGAGACACATTCAATTCATGCTCAGTCATGGTGCGGGTAGACTCCGAGGGGACCGTCTCTACAGCTAAACTGGCAAGAGCCACTGATCAGCTGGTCCACAAAGGTTTCGACTGGAATCTGGCAACCCCCAACTCACAGAAGGTGAGTTTCATCATCATCATCATTGTGGAGCCAATACTTCCTGAATTTGTCTAGTTCATCAAGCTGTATCATATTTTGCTGACCGCAGTTTCACAGATGTTCTCTGGGGATCCATGTCATGAGTCATGTTCATTGGTTGTCTACCATTCTCACATGACCAACCCATTGCTATTTTTCTAATGAATTCTATGATATCCATGAGTCCTGTGTTCTTCTGATAAATTGTGTTGCTTTGTGATCTCTCCGTATGTGCTGAATATGAACTCTCATGTGCACGTAGCAGGGTTCTCAGTTTGAGAGTCAATCTTTTGGTTAGGTTCTATGTTTCAGCCTCATGGCTGATTATCAGGAGGATGCATTGGTTGTACACCCTTTTTTAAACTAACAAGATTTTCTTGTTTTGAAAGGTTGAGCATGTGCTACCAACCTAAAGGGATTCTCCACTTGATTTCCTCTCCTTTTGAAGGTTCCAAAGAAATGGTCTACATTTACAATTTGAATTTTTGTGTTTTTGCCCTCAACATGTTTGTGGTTCATGCAATTTGTTTTACTGACGCATAGTTCAACTTTCTTGCTAACTTTCCAATTTTAGTTTCAGAAGATCATACTAGAGGCAAGCTGTGAAGAGTTTGGTTGAACCTTGTCTCACCCCCTTTTCAAGCTGAAGGCGTCTAGAATTATAATGTAATAATAAATAAACTGCTGAGTGGGTATATATGTTGCAAGACTGACATATACAGGGTATACGCCTTGTACAATAGCATCAATGACCTTGGGAGTTTTCACCGAGGCCTTCTTTAAGTTGACAAATGCTACAGCAAGTGGCATTTCAAATTCTGTAGTTTTCTCTTTTAGTTGATTTACTGAATGGAGATGGTCAATGTTTCAATAGCTTTCTTTCTGAATACAGTCTCTTCTCATGGTTAGTTTTCATCATACGTTTTGGTGATTTCGTTGATGATCATTTTGGTGAAAAGTTTGTAGATGAGGTTGAGTAAGCTTATTGGCCTTTAGTTGTTTAGATCTTCCGGGTTCCTTTTCCTGTGAAATAGCATTATGATTGCAGTGTTCCAATCTTCTAGGACTTCACACTGTCTTGGGCACAACTTGATTAGTAAGATGGCTAGTTTCCAGGTGATAACTTTACCAGCTTTTAAATCAATCGATGGTGATGACTTGACTACTTTTGAGTAGATCGATGGTGATGTTATCCAGTCTAGGGGCAGCTCTTCTTTTCGTTTGTTTGATGGCTTATTTCACCTCTCACAGAATAATTTCTAGGAATTCATCAAAATGGTTATTTATAACTTGTATATCCAGATTACTGTCTTGTGTCCCTCGTTTAGAGGAATAGAATTTTCTGCAGAATTTGTGAGCGTTTTCAACAGTACAGTCTTTCAGTTGATAGTCTCCATTTTCTTTGAACATACAAGTTATTTGTATTTTCTGGTACAGAGAGCCTTTTTGATACTTTTAAAACCCCTACCCTTTTCAAGAATTCTTTCCATGACTGCTGTTGTGTCTCATCTTTGTCTTCTCTTCGTTTCTTTTGGATGATTTTGTTCAACGTAGTTGCAACAACATTTTCTCTTGTTGTCAGTAGCTTGAGGTTTCTGTGTTTTTCATGAGATTCGTTTTTTTCTGAGATTTTAGTGATGGTTTGATTGCTCTTTGGCTCAAATGTATTGGCTTCTATCAGAGAAGTCATCATTTTGTTGTTGAGCTTGATGTTCTCTCCTGGTATGTTGAGAAGTTAATTAACGTTCTTCAGTTTTAGCTTGAAGGCTCTTTTTGTGCGGTAAGTGGTTGCAGTTTTGTGTGAAACATTTTCCTGTGCTTTTTTTTGGTATCAATTTGAATTTTACGTTTTATCATTTCCTACATTGACTTGATCCAGGACCAGAATTTCTTATCCTGTGTTGCTTTTGTCTGCTAGGGTGTAGTAGATTTTGTTTCGTGATGGGGGCTCCTGCAAGTGCATTTTCTATTGGGGTTCTTCTTGAAGGTGTTCATGATTCTGAAGCCATTAGCTGTCACAAAATTGACAAAATTGTCACCTCTTTCAATTTGTGCATTGTATTCATACTCAACAATGCAGCTTTCATATCCTCGTTCTACCAGGGTGTTGACATCTCTCATCTCATAATGATGTTAAAGCATGTTTTGGTATCTTAGAGTATGGAGTTAAAGTCATCGTAAAGGTTGTCCATTTATTCCTTTGTTGACTGAGAAGTGGGTGCAGAGACTTGGATTATGTTCAGTACCTCTTTGAGAGTTGTACAGTAACATTGCCTTTGAGTTCTTTATGAATAAGAGAGCCAATTCATTTTCCTTTTACTTTTCCGTAGCTGTTTGTTCTTTAGCTTGTTCTTTGGGTTCTGTTTCTGTTTGGGTTGTCTCATCTGGAGCACATCATCCCCACCCAAAGCAAGTGATAAGGCTGTGCATTGTGAAACCGCAAACCAGTCATGAACAGCTGTTTTCTTGGTGTGTTTGGGTTGTCGCCCTTGGAGTACATCACTCCCACTCATAGCAAGTGAGGTGGTTGGTCCTTTTAGAACTGACGACCCAAGAGAAACAGCTGGTATATTTATGATCAAGCAAACCTTGGGGAGGTTTTGATCATGTCCTGTTGTGCTAGCCCATGGAAAGATCAAAAGACTAATACATCAGCAAGATATATCTCAAATACTCACCAGTGGTGATTCTTTTTGAGGCTGAAAAGAAAATATAGGCTGGCCCTCCCACTGGAAATCTTTTACACTCGGAGTTGATTTTAAACAACTCAAGTTGGTTAGGTGGAAGAGTTCAGACACACTACGGAATCCAAACCCAAGGCAATGAAGTTCACGCCCAGTCTTCACATGAAGAATGCCACGGTTGGTCAAGATTATGAGGAGATGGAACACGTCCTTGAGAGGTTTCCCAGTGGCAGAGAATACGTAACGCACTGAAGCTTCAAATTCATTGGAGCCATACTTCTCCTTTCAAACTAGGCATCACCCAAATTATTTGCTGTAATGAACCTAACATCCAGTATGGTCATACAGCCATCCTTGATGGCGCTGAAGTTGGGCTTAAGCTAGCTGGAAGTCATAGGAACCCTCGGTTCGCTGAAATCAATGGACTTCCGGCTTTTGAGCTGATGCAAAAGCCGATCTGCCATCCGATAGTGGTGTTCCAAGATTTTATTCCCAGAGCTGTATACTCCAAATTTAGACTGACAAACTCACAGAACCAGCTATGGAAGCTGGTGGACTTGTTAGCCAGATCAAGACTGGAACAATCACCGTTGATAGAATAATGTTTCTCAAATTCCCTATGCAGGATGATGGCCACACCATTCGAAAGATATACCCAAGTATCTGATAGTTGTCGATCCCGAAGGGCCTCCTGCACTAACTGCCAACCTCTATTTCAGCTTCATTATGGGCGACTATTTTGAGCTTACCGTTGGTTCAGGAGATGACCAAGCAACACTTATAGGCATTAACCCTCAAAGTGGATGCAGTGAAGGCTTTGGATATCGCCTGTCATGCAAGGTCACAAGTACTGCCAGGTATAAAAACATCTAGCAAGCGTCATACATAGATAGATAGGGCTTATTTTTGTAATGTGCACATGTTAACAGAGCAGAGCAACAGCCATTTCTGCAAAAGTGACATAATCACTTCAACTAGTCAGGCAAAGCGACAGGCGGAATCAGCAGTGTTAGCAAGTCAGGCAATGGGAAAAGCACAGTGAGGTATCATTTTCAATATGAATATCTATTAGCTGATTTATTTGTCCAATCTCCAATGGGAACATAATGTGAGGATATCACACACAAGATCATGTAGGTTGGCTATGAAAAAGTTCTCTTCAGTCCTCACAAATAAAGTCACAAAGACATAAGAGCTTTGGTCTCTAGGTCCATTTGGACTTCAAATAGCAGCACTAATTATCAATAAGTAGAACTCCAATCAGCCAGGGCACAATATCTATGTACATCTGGTCTGAAATTGAGTCAAATATAGACAGAGGTGTTTTTTTTTGGGGGGGGGGGGGGGGGGTCAAGTCACCATAGCTGAGCAACAGCCATAGCATAGTATTTTTAGCCAATCAGGCAAACAATAGGTATGGACAGGTATCAACATGTTTAGACCAACCGGCCAAATATCGACAGCATTTGGCCATCCAACATGTACGGTCAGGTATTGTTTTAGTCAATCGTAGACGGAAAAGTTAATTGTTCAACTTGAGTGTGTCAGCCGAAACAGCAACAACCCTTTCAGACTGTCAAGTAAAATAAAACTGCAATCTTAGCCCATCAAGCAAACGACAGGCATGAATAGGTATGAACATGTTTTGGCCATCCTGCTAAGTTTCAGTGGTGTTAGCCTGTCTGACGATTTAATTTATATTGTTTTAGCCCGGCATGCATATTGACAAAGCAGTATTAGCCCATCAAACAAACAGGCATGATCAGGTATAAAAATGTTATGCCCGATTGGCCAAGTGTCAGCAGTATTAGCCCGTCATTCAATGTAAGTACAGCCAGATATCATTTATTTACATCGACATTTATTGGTTAGAGTCGGATATAGACAAATAGGGTTTATTTTTAAGGTGAGTGTATCACCAAAGGGGAGCAACAGCAGTTTAAGCCCATCAGGAAAACAGCAGTTATGACCAAGTAAAAACATCTCTTGACCAACTGTCCAGGGCCAAACATTGTTAGCCTGTCATGCAAAGTGATATGTATGGTTAATTCCCCCATTAACGTATTTTGGCTAGCATCAAATACAGACAAACAAGGTTTAGTATTTAATGCAATCATATCAGCAGAGTAAAGCATCGGCCTTGTGTGCTGTTTCAAGACCTTTAGTGCACAATGGTGTTAAATTCAAATCGGGAACCAGACCAACATTTGTTGTGAGGAAGTCAATCGTTTCTGTTTTGGAGTTCTTAATCAGAAAATTGTTTCCATTCCATCAACAGTAATGATTCTTTTTTTTCAATTTATTTGAGTGCCGGTTTTAGAAATCCGAGTGAGCGAGGGTGTTAATCATGAAATTATGCACCCGACTTTTACTGTGAGAAACTTGAGTATATCCATTTTCAACTGAGGAAAAACTCTCATTCATAAAAGTGTTTTCATTTCACTCAATTCTCTTTTTGTATTTATTAGTGTATTGTCTTTATGAGTCGAGAGAACAGGGGTGTTGATCTTTCACTGGGGAACTACATTTGCTGTAAAACATTGTGAGGCAGAGCAAGGATTTCAATGTTCAAACCAGGGACCACATTCCCTGTTAGCAAGTTCTTTCTGTTTATATTTGTGAAGCAGAAGTATCAATAGTAGTTTCGCAACAGCAACTTTGGCAATTTTTCAGCCCGGTACAAAAATAGCAACGGCTGTAAAAAGTTTGTTACCTTTTAGAACAGTATTGATAACATCTTTTCAAGGGTAAGGGTAGCAGATATTACTGTTTAACAAAAAACATTCTGTCAGGCAAAAATCAGGCAGGGTCCCCAATAAAAAGTACCGTCCAATTGGACAGGGTTAAAAGGAAGAAAAAAAATACTGAATGGGATATGCCATTGTTTCAAATGGTGAATAAGACATTTTGACAGCAAAACTTACTTTCAAGCAGAAAGGTCCATTGTTATGAACAGAGAAACAGTAAAGGTCACACTGTTGTATAAGTAGATGTTTCATGCATCAGTAGAAAATAACATACATTATGAAAGGAAATCAGGATGTATATAAGAATGTATGGGATATATATATATATATATATATATATATATATATATATATATATATATATAAAGATTGTACTATGAATTAATAAAAAAAAAACCCAGTGTGTATTAGAGACACAAATTTCATGGAAGTTGAAGGGCAATGGACACACATCATTTTAATTTACAAGTGTTCACAGTGAAATCATTTGTAGAATTTTTTCAAATTAAAAAAAAAAAAAAAAATCAAGTCTCAAACATGGAAGCATTGAATTGCGCATTAAGATCAAAAGACTCAACTTGAAATAATGTCACCCGAGGCATGAAAGCCTTTTTATAATCAGTCTTTGCCATTGTCATGTGGCTCAAAACAAAATTCAAAGCTTGAACCCAAGTAAATAAGTCAATCAGAAATAAGAATTAGAAAAGGAACAAAGAAAGGAGGCTTTCTTGCAATAAGCAGCTTAGAGAAAGGATTTTGTTCTCCAACGACATTTTCTGAGATCTTATTTTTGTAACATCACTAGCAGATGCTTAATTCCTATTTTTTGGCCTTAATATTGCAGAAAAAATCTTTATTCAGAGTGAAAAATTTAGCAATCTTTTTTGTTTATTAGCACAAAAGTAAAATGCCTCCCACAAGTGGTGAGCAAGGACTATGAATTAAACTTTTGTTATACAGTTTTGCTTGTTCATTTTCAGTAGAGTTATCTGGTAAATTGATAACTAAACAAAAGCATATTGAATAGAAAATCGGAATTTAGAGTATTAGAAACTGTAATTGAATTAGGTAAATCATTTATAAAAGTCATAAATCAATCTCAAAATACAATTAAAAATTAGAAAGAAGTTCTCCGGTTATTACTTCAAAGATGAGTTGTTAAAAGGAAAGAAAAAAAAACAAAGAGAATTACATTTAAATGAACAGGGGGGAGGCATAGAGGACAGGAAAGGAAACTTGAAGGAGGAAGAAAGCAAAAAAATCTTTAATAAAAGTTAAATTGTGTTAACATGATTATTTGCTAAGGCAAAAAATAAATAGAATAAAATTAGGCTCAAGTTACAAATTAAGATGAATAGCGAGGTACCAAAATGATCCTTTTGAAGAATTATAATCTGTAATAAGATTAAAGAACCAGGTATGTGCATGAAGATAATTCTTCTGGTTCCTACAAGCACTAATGCCATTCTTCTTACCATTAAGCATTCTTAATCTTATATTCCTCATATGCAACTTGACTAGTGCAGAGATAAAAACAATTTTGTACCTTTTATAAATGAAGTTATAATTATACAAGATTTCCTTTTTGGAAAATCTTTCAAGACAGTCACATCTATTTTTAGTGGCAAGCAATGAATAAATATGTTGCAGTTGAAGAGTACCTCAACTAATGAATGCCTAACATTACTTTTCATACAACTACCTACCTAAATAATAAATTAATATAGTTAGCACAGTAATTGGAACAGCTACAGACCTGATAACTATTCACAACACTTATGTACACTGAGATTTACTTCAATACAAACTGAAGTGATTCAAAAGATATCAAGAAATTTCTCCAGCCAAGGAGCAATAAAGATCTCAAACAATTTACCAAAAAGAACTGTGTGATAATTTCAACTTAGAGCATTTCCTGGAAAAATATGCAAATGTTTGCTGACACTTTACATAATGCTAAATTGATGCAGCATCATAACATGAGGAACAGACCAAAAAAAAAAAAAATGTGATTTCAATGATTCATGGTGGAGATGTTCAAACCAAGAGATTTTCATTGTACATCTCCAACTCAGTTTGTACTTGAGTAGATAATAAAGAGTCAGTTCCAATGGGGTAACAGTTAGCATGTCTGCTTCACATCCAGAAGATCCCGAGTTCAATTTGGGTATGAGCAAAGAGTGTTGAAAACTAAGCAGCAGCTAATTGAGTCTGAGCTGTGTGATAAGCTTAGGTGAATTTGGATCCTGCCGAGGGGATAGTCATAAAAACTTGTAGGAATTAAGTCCTGGTCTCAACCAGACTTAAGGTTTGCAAGGACACGTGTAACAGAAACTGAGACTTTGTCACCGTCTTCCATACTCCATTGGAGTCATCTCTAGAGAGACTGGATGCTCTACTTATACAATGAAGTAAATTAAAGATATACATGAAAACTTAAGGTGATACTTCTTCAAAGCTCTCAGCATCAAATACTCAAAACTGCAGAATCATTTGTACTAGATGAAAGGAAACAAAGGGAAGAAATTGTAGTCATGACAAGGTGAAGTTTCTTCAAACTGGCTAAAATAGATATGGAGAAAAAACTAATGTCTCAAGGAAATAGCTTGCACTTTATTTGAGGCTTTTAACAGAAGAAAAAAATCTTTAGCTATTAAAGTGTGACAAAATAAATATAGTAATAAAGAAAAACATGAATGACATAAGTAAACGTGCTTTATGAAAAGGAAGGAGCAACAATACATAATCTGCAATAGAGTTCTCATCACCTACTCAACAGAATTTTGCCCTATCATTTAGTTGAGATGTAGACCACTCAAACTGTAGCGGGAATGTTCTGAATAGCAACAATTTTTCCTTTTAAAAGGAAAAGATTAATATTAAACATTAAGCAAAGCCAAGATATTGTGATTCTCAGAATAATTGAAGTACAAAGAACCACTCAGCATAAGAGTAACAATAATGAAGAGATGATGGAAGGGTGTTAAAAAATATTGATCACATCAATACGTTACAGAGAAATTAGAATCGAGAAAGATTAAGTATTGGAAGGAAAAAATTAATGGAATGAAGGATGTTTCTCAGGCTCTAGTCAAAGGTACAAAAATGGTAGAGTTCAATTTAGCTGCAGGGTTAGGAAGATATCACACATCTATAACAGGGTTGGTGGCCATCTTGGAGGGAGACTCTTTGAAAGAGGAGGGGATTCCAGTGGCCCATGCCTTGTGGCAAGGCATTCTCATGTCTGGTACATTGACACAGCATGATAGCTTATTGGCAGAGAGCAGATATTTACATCAACAGGGAGAAATGAAATAACAAAAATAATGGTGCTAAAAATGGTGAAGGGGCTAATGAGAATCACAAGAATAAACTCTTAAAAATATTGGAAGAGGAGAGGGTGGAAACAGAGGACAAAAAAGTTAAAGGAACTAAAAGAAATAGATTGGTTGTACATTGGGTGGTGAGGTCAGAATACATGCCACAAAAATAATTAGGAGGCAAGTAATCAAAGAAAACACAATAATCGATGTTGGAGAGATGAAAAACAGGTATTGAAAAGTTGTCGAGGATAAGCTAAACCTCAAGGGAAGGACTGCACATCTGGAGGGAGCACTGATAAGTTAAGGAGAAAAATGACATTACAGGACGCATAAAAAAATTATGGCTAGATAAGGGAGAGAGAGAAATTATCAAGTTCTGGACATTTAGAATCATGGGAATGTGTTCTAAGATTTTTTACAATATACAATGACCAAAAGTTATAATTCCTCTAGAAAATGTATTGTTATGTTGGTGTTCTTATTGAATGGACCAAGTATTTCAATAAATTATAGGAACCAGGTAGACCCACTAGTAATAAAAAGTCAGATACTAAGATCTTAAAATAAAATTATGAGCTGATTTTCCCTCCTACTTTAGGAATAGTTATTTTTTTTACTAACAAAGTTTATGTATTAACTGCCACATCAGCTGGCAAATAAAATGCACATTTAATTTTTTTTTTTTTCTCCAAACTATGAATAGTGCAGTGAAGGGAGGGTGTCTACAGAATTTTGAGATAGATAGTTATGGGGCTTGGATGTGTGGAAGTGAGAAGTGGTCCCCGAAATATTCTTGTAAATCATTCATAGGCAGGTAAATACAATATATTCATTATTATGATTCTAAAAGAGTAGAAAGAATGCTGTTTATAGTTAGTCATTATCATCTCCAAACAAGATTTAGGATAACAGCATCAGCTGAGGCATATTTTTAGTTGGAGAACCACTAGTCTTAATATAGTGCTGTTTGTAGTAATATCTCATATAATGAATGGGAAACGTTGGCAAAACAGGCCATATTGTATACGATCTACTCAGTGCCTGATATTGAGAAATCGAAGAGAGATTCTACTCTAAAGATTACTTTTATGATGGAAAATAAGTAGCAATGGCAAAATTTTAGTCATAAAAAACAGAATTAAAACATAATAACCAAGCTACTTTTTCAGTATTTTCAATTGAAGGGAAGAAAAAAAAGAGATGGAAAAAAAAAATTGATTAATGAAAAGCTGAGTGGAGGAACACATCTACATTAAATTGATTGAAATCAGTAAACATTTTCAGAAAACAAATTTCAAAGAAAAATACATTCACACAAAGCCACTGATAAAAAAAAGATTTGTGAAGAATATTCTCAAGTTTTCAGAAACTTCAAAACTTCATTTATTATTGATATGAACATATTATCAATATGCAATTGTAATGGACTCATAAATATTTTATATTTTTACAAAGATAGTGCCATGCGATAGAAAGAGATTTTACAAACTTCTTACAAAGTATTTGAAATGCATAAACATTTAGGAACAGAAAACTATCAAAAATGAATACCAAATGATATATAAACAATTATTTCAGTTTTGACTCGCCATAGATAAAAGGACTGAAAGCAAAGAAACAATCTCCTATGGTAATTCGGTGAATTTGTTTCCCATTTTACCTTGAACAAAATATATATACAATTGTATGAAGAAGCAAGAGTAAAGTTAGACAGTTCTAACTTCCTGTCCTATCATACATATAAAATTACTCATGTTGTGCTGCTGTTACAGTCAACATTAAAAATTGACATCACACCATTGTTGAGCAGAACACACAATATTCTTCATAAACAGCTCTTCACTGTCCTGAACTCTTCCTTTATATGCTTATTTTCAGACATTGTTATTTTGCATGAACAAGTCCAAGAAGTAGATACCTAATTCTTTACAATGTTCATGTTCTACAACTATCAACAGATATCAAAGGGCAAAGACAATGACAGTGCGAGGTTTATAGATGGATCAGTTCATCATTTCATAGCATTTTCTGAGACCAAAATGAATTTTACTAGCTAAATTTAGGAGTGACAGTTTTCCCAAACAGTCTTTATTTATACATATCCATCGATTAGTGACCCCCATGCAAACATAAAATGGTTCAATCACAGCTTATATTTCATATCAAAGCTAACATATGCAACATTATTAGGTCAAAAATGTTTTATTACTACTACCGGTTAGTCTGAATAGTCAAATTCTTGGCAGACATTTTTCTACATTTCATGAATAATACTGTTTCATTGTTTTTAAGAGTCAAATGTTTCCCATACTTAGGTTCACACTGAAAGATTTTGTAATACTCATTTCAATTTACACAGAAGATGAAGTTACTAAGAAAAAAAGAGATTCTTTTACATTATTTCTCACAAATCTTCACCACTGCCATTTTTTCTGAGTTAATATGATATTCTGCCTGAATATTGAATACAACTTTCTTCAAGATCGCAAAATTAAGAGTTCCATCTCTAATGCCAAATTCATAACTAAGAACTTTTTATGCAATAACATTAATAGTATTTCTCCCAATGTAGCTTGCCTTTTATTTTCAAAATAAAATAAGTTCCAATTGATTAATATGATAATAATTACATAGTTTGAAACATATGAGATAAATGGATGATATAAAAATTGCGAGACAATGCTGAGTGAATTATGTTCATTTTATAATATACTCCATAATCATAGAGTTGAAGCTTGAAGTAGGGTTAAATCTCTGATGCTCTATTTAATTCTCATCAAGTTTAGCTCTCATTAAGATCCATTCTGTATCAAGGGGGAAAAAAATGTACATCAAGTTCAAGGATTTGAATTTGTATTAATCCTAATTTTAGTTGGCTTTTTTTTTTGCATGTTGTAATATTGTCAACAAAAGACATACACTAAAAATATTTTAATTAGCATTGTACTGGTAAAAAATGACGGTATTTTTTACGTTACATATGGATGAATTATACAAATATATATTTAAGAATAAATTTATTCATCTATCGAGATGAAATGCCCATAATCATTTGAAATAGTGTTGTATTTGTTTCTTTATCTTAAAATAGTATTGATGCATTAAACTCATCCAAAATGATGATATCTAATTTTGAATATTCACATTATATTGTAACCATATAGCCATCAGCTTATTTTCTTTGAATCTATCACAGCTTGTTCTAGTTTTCTGTTTTGACAGATAAAACCTTTTTTTTCTCAAAATAATGATCTTAAAATTGTACATAATTTACAATACACAAATAAATAACCAAATAAATGTTTTTTTACAGAAAAAATTCATGAAGTTTAATGTTTAGGAAATGTCTAAGTTTGTGAGACAGCATGAATGAAATAGATATTTTGATGAATTCTTACTATTATTCTTTTAACATATGACATGAAAGAAAAAAGTTTTGTTCATTTTAGGTGTGCAGCATGTGAGTTAATACATTTCTCTGTGTCATAAATACTAGATAGCACCAGTAGCAGCAGACCGGTAGTCACTTGCATATATCTAACTTGAATTTCCATTTATTTTCAAGCAGCACCAGTGTGGGCAAGTGGATAAGTCAGTCACCTGCCGATTTCTAAATTACTTGCTTTAATCACGGCAGGGCTTCATTAATTTTATATAGCAGTTTGCTTAAACATGATGAAAAAAAAGACCTCTTACAAACAAATTGATATATAGTTTTTTTTATATATAATTTTAATCATAAATAAGCCAAAAATATTTTTTTCAAAATATGAATCTTAAAAGCATAATTTTTTTTTCCTACTAAAAGAAAAGAACTAAAATTCATAACCAATAAAAGATAGCTAGCCAATACATTTCAATGGAATTCAAGAAATTTTGAGTTATTTCTACAGCATCTAACCAAATAAAAATGATCAAATATTGTTGTATATCTTTTATATTGAGAAAAAATGTTAATGCTCTAAAGATTATTTTTTCAAGAAAATCCTACTTTTTAAACCTTGTAGAATTTAAAAACAAAGCCTAAAAAATCCTGCTAAATAAATGCATCAGCCAGCATTGATGTCACCAAGATAAAATAAACTAAATTAAATTATTTAAAAGATATTATGAAAGAAAAAATTAATCCTAGAGTGAGTTCTGCATGAAATATATTGAAACTTTTGCTGAAAATGTTTTCTTTTTTTTTTTTCTTCATTTCCAGATAAGAAATTTGGCATTTTGCTCACAGAAGAGAAGTCGTTGCTGTAAATGTATGCAAAAATATTTTAATCTATTTGAAAAACTAAATAAAATCAATTTTTAAAAAGAAATCTTCTCAAAGAAAAAAAAAAGTGTGTGCTCTTTTAGAAATAGTTTGTTTTTTATGTAGTGGTGATATCACTAATCAGGCAATTTTCCAAATGGAATGATTTTATCATTCTAACAAGTTATGAGCATAATGATTCAAGTTGGCACTAGAAATGGAATGAAGTACTACAAAAGAATTTTAACAAGGAAAGGGAAAAGGGAAAGATAATAGTTATAAAAAATAAAATAAAAAATAGTACAAAAGAATAGAATATTTTGTTATTGATATGTGACCAGTTTCCCAAAATGCAGTGTGTCTCTTGGAGGCAAACAGCACATAATGCTGTATTGGTTGTGTGTGTATGCATTCAGTGTTAGAATATTCCAAGCCCAAAAAATAAAATACTCAGCATTTTTCACATGATCACACATGCTTCAGTGGCAGGATACTGCCAGGCAATTAAAGGCCTTCTACAGTTTACAGCTGACCAATGACTATCCATTTGGGGATATAGTGATGATAGAGTGAAAAACTTTTCAAAGGACAAGAACAAACAATTATTAGGTTTTACTGAAATTTAAACGTCAAAAGATGTATTCAATGGGAAGTAGAAGCTTTCTTGATGTCGGCAAATTTTAAAGGGGAAACTATATTTTTGGCAGTCCATTATGCCAACATGTGCAGCAATGAGTGATTTGGTAGGCATCCCCTTAAAATACTTCACACACCAAAGAAAAAGAAGAAATATAGTAAATAAAATAGAATTAAGAGAAAAGAGTTTGCATTAAAATATTTCTCTATTTGTGTTAGTGAGGAGCTGTAAATGATTAATAGGAAAAAAAGTTTTATTCTAAACTTCCATGATTACACTCTGCGAACCTGAAAAAAGAGACCACTATAATGCAGGCAACAAACTGCAATGGCACCCTTGCACCACCATAGAAATAACCAACACCCCAACCTAGCCCAAATCTCCAACTCTGTACCCTTCATACCCTCTCCATCCATCCCTTTAACCAACCATCTAAGAAGAAGTCAGCCAAACTGGCATCAACCATTAATTCTCTGCTTTGCCATGTTTTATGGGGGGAGGGGGAAATGTGGGGAAAGAAGGGTGGGGACAGAGACTTATCAGTGGATGTAAAGTGGTGGTATGTGAAAGGGAATAGGGTGTGGTTTTGGTGAGATGGGGTAGAAGAAAGGAGGGAGGGGGGTACTGTGTGTGTGTGTGTGTGTGTCATATACCACCATCAGCAGCCCCCAGGGGATGAATGATTCATCAAACTGCTACTGCTGCCTGAACAACTACATCATACAGATGGCAGAAGATGCTGCGACTGATGCTACTGCCATAACCACTACCATCATCAAATGACAGCGGCAACAGTGACGACTGCGACAATGATGAGCTTCCTCCCTTCCCTTATTCTTTCCGCTGCTGCAACCACAACTGCTGCTGCAACTTAAGCATCAATCCCCCAGCCACCTCCCCATCTCGCCCCTTTTATAGCTACAACCACTGTTACCACTACTGCATCTCTTTCACCGCTACACTACTACAACATTCACAGCAGCCTGTTCTTGACATCTATTGTTTCCCCAGTCAATGAATCACTACAGCATACACAACACTCCTGGCTTCTCTCCCTTTTCTGCACGCATACATACATGCATGTGACAGCCATGACATACAGAGTTTCATTTTTCTCTCTTCAACAGACAAGTGTGGGTTAAAAAAGGGAGCAAAGAAATGATGGAGTATCTCATGAGAGATAATTAGTTTGATAAGAAAACTACTCCTTAAAAAGACCCGCAAAATGAAAAGAAATAAGAGAAAGCTCTGTAAATCGGAACATATATATATATATATATATATATATATATATATATATATATATATGGGTGTGTGTGAGTGTGTATGTGCAAACAGGGTGGCAAAGTTAAAGTTCAGAACATTATTGAATTTGTGAGGAGAAACAAATAACACACGCACGCACTCACTCACTCACTCAGATGGTTTATTAACTTTTTAAAGTTGTGGGCAACTTGAATATTCTCATTGTCTAAGTTTTCTCAAGTGAAAGTATTAAATACAGCCACTTGATAAGTCCGAGATTTGCCAACTGAAACTTGAATTCTAATTATGAGGTAAATGTGTTGAAAAAAGAAAAACAATCAAACAACAGAAATATCAGTGTTCCACGAAGTTGAGAAATTTTCAATGATGCATATGCACTCTCTCAAGCAGTTCGTGTGCTTATAATACCAAGTTATTCATTCTTGAATTAACACAATTTTAATAATTTTGTTGTGGACAGAATTAAAATTATCACAGGCTTTATATAGAAAGCAAACAAAAATTATAGAACATGACTTGAAGCAAGCTCATTACTTAGCTACTTTCTGTATTGATAATCAATGGTCTTTAATAACTTCACTCCTCCCTATCTCCATCAATTGGACATCTAATAGCTCAAAAAGTGGAAACGTATGAGTAGGAGTATGTGGAATATTAGGATGAATATTATGCACAACAGAATCAATTTTTCTCATGTTAAAGTATATAATTAATGGTAGCCTATTTTTCAAGTTTTTGAGATGGTAGTTCTAAAATGAGAAATTATGAATGAGGATTCTCACTTGACAGAAAGATTATGAAGTAAAACATGTGTAAAATGTAATTTACTTGAAATAGTCATAAGCAATTTAGTCTTTTTTCAGGGAAAAAAAAAATGGTGAAAAACAAAAAATGAATTAGGGAAAAAGAGAGAAAATTACTTGCACTTCGAACAACTGAATTAGACATGCATACTCGATCCTCTTGCAAACTTACTCCATGCACAAGCAGCAACAAGCAAGAAGCTTTAAAGACAAGCAAATGTCCACAAAATATGAAGACACAAACCAAGAATGCTTTCTAGACAAATTAGATTTTACTTTTTCCCTAGGCACAGTTCAGAAGAGGCAGAAAATCGAGTTCAAGAGAATTGTTCAGGAATTGTTATCTACGGTAAGATTTGAATACTTTAAATTGTATCAATATGGGAACAGTGTAACCAAAAAGTGTAGTGAACATGATTTAAAGAAGAAATTAATTGCCAATAAGATAATTTTTCATTAAGGAGACCATCAACTTAATTTTCTTATCATTTGTACAATTTCTTTTCAGACTTTTGCAAAAATGCTGAAAAGCAGGTGATGAATTCAAAAACATATACAAGTCCAAAACACTCTTGATATTCTGCATTCATAATAAGGTTATTTACGTCCAACAAGAGCACACAAAGCAATGAATGGTAATAGGTTTCGAGATAAATTAGGACTTGTTGAAAAATTTCATACAAGACAATTATGGTATTTCTTTGGAATTTTACAACTTTAACTTTGTATATCACGGGTTCTCTGAAAGAATCCTGATGATAGAAATTTGAATTTCATTTTCTTATTTAATAGGAATTCTATTTTATTCATACAATATTCCCATTCTATTATCATTGCTATCTGCCAACTTGGAAACGATTCTTAACTTCCATATCTACTCTCTGGTTGATTCAGAGAATGTGTATTGTCTTCTCATGTTAAATTACACACCAACAACCAAATTCCATGTAGAAAACTCGAGGGTATACAGGAATTTCAGAGCAATGTGAAACTGCATACAAATAAGAAATAAAACCAAGTTAAAATGAATGAAGAGAATTCTAACACAGCTGCCCACTGAGTCTAGGGGAACAAGGAAGACTATAAACAGATTGATAAGCACTTTGGGGCCAGCCAAGCCAACTAAACTGGTTGGCTAGTAAAGTTGATGAATCATGGGCCAGAATATGTGTTTAACCCAACAGACCCTTCTGGGTTAAACAACACACACTGCTAGCAAAGGGGAACAAGGATTTATGTGCAGGTCAAATCTTATTCTGATGCCAAACAAGGAAGTCTCAATCATTATTCAATAGATTATGTCAACAGTCTTCAACACATTCATTTTCACAAGGAGGAACTTCGTTCTTTTTTTTTTTTTTATTAAAAAATATTTCAAACTTCCAAAAATCCAATTAAAAATAAATAAATGAAATATTTTGTCTTGAAAGCATCAAGGTCTTCAAATTTTTTTTCTAATTCTTTCAGCAGAATTCTTGTGTGTGTGTGTGTGTTTTGGTTTTTATTGCCTCTACATCTTGCAATCAGAAAAGCATTGGGTTCTAAAACGGCCTCAAAAATTGTAGTCATAATTGAAACAGTGGATGGCTATTATTGAATTAGCCAAAGTTCCAATAAGGATATGTTCAAAATACCAGAAATGTTAGAATTTATTATGAATTTATCATTATTTTTGAATTATGGGACAGTCCAATAGAGAATTTAAATTCACTTATAAAAGTAAAAATCTCAATATGCTCACTAAAACAATGAAAATATCTTCACTGAGTGAAATGGTACTTTAAATATACAAGAGAATAATAATTGATCATAATCTACCTGTTATTACTGATACTTTTATTAACAAAGTTCTAAAAACAATAATATTCAAGGGGTAAATTCTGTGTTCATACTACACTTGATTTTTGAGAAAGCCTGAGAAGATTAGCACGAAAAAATTACAGTCTTCCTAAGGTAATAAAAGATTAGAACATAATCATAAGCCATGGTAAAATTAAAGGCAAGTATGTGAGACTCTGCCAATGATGATAATAAACATAGCAAATCAGAAAAAAAGATTGTGGGGAAAGAATAGTAATCAGTAGGACCACAAGAGAAGAGAAAAAACAAAATAAAAATTCTTTTGAGAAAATTATACAGAAACCAAAAGAATGGGCCCCGAGATGGAATTTTCAATAATTCATTTTCTTTTTGCTTGATTTAAATAAAACAAAGTCAAACAGTTTTGTTCTGTTTTTCAATTTGGTATATTTTTTTAAAAAAAATAAAAACTCTAAATGGTGATGAATATTCTAAGATCATGGGAAGAGAGTCACAAATAGAAGATATGAGTATCAGAAATCTTGGAAGAAGAATAATCAATTAGGATCGCAGCATAAGCAAGACAACAGAAACACTACAAATATAACCAAAAAAAAAAAAACAATGTGCTCAGGGATATACATACACAAAGGGAAAGAAATACTGAATTTAAGATAATAGATACAAACATACTGGTACTTAAATATAAGCAGTGTGTACACATTCTACTCCAATGAAGTTTGCACAAAGATTCAATTTTCAAAATTAAAAAAGAAATAAGTATGTAACCTAACACCAAATACAACAGGAGAAAATTCTGTACTTCATTGAATGATCAATATATTGGAAGTTGAACTTTTTCAAATCATTTTTCTGAGATGCAAGCATAGATTCTGAAGATAACTATATAACATTTCCAAAAGTGAGTTATTTTAAGTTACATTCAACATCATTCTTTTTCTAATCTTGATTTATTTTTCTTTTGCAAAATAGAAACAACTCCTGAGCACACAAGGTAAATAATTGGCCAGATGAAGTAAAAAGAGGTTTTGAAAAAAAAAAGAACAGAAAAATCAATTATTATCAACTTGAGTTTGTTTTTTTGTTGTTTTTTTTTTGTACACAAAAATTTTCCTTGCTTCAATTGCAAAGCTAATTACTAGATGACTATTTCCATATGGAAGAATGCGCTAACACATTTCCCTTTTTGCTATGTTGGTAATTAGTAAGCTAAAGAAGCCTGGATAATATGTCAAATTATAAATAGCTTCTATACTGAGGAAAAATTAAAAAATGGCATTAGGTAAAATTGGCCCTTCAATTCTTGCACTTCTAAAATAGTGAAGTAAAAAAGAAAAAAAAAAAAAATGATAAAAGCATTTAACTAGAAGTCATTGAGTCCATGGTTTACTAGCATTCATCCGGGAGAAAAACTGACTTGAGGCCATAGCAGCCAGCTTTACAAACCCTTAAACTTAAAAGGCTATACTGGAAAAAGTATTTGGCCAAAACAATCAGTCTAAATGATGAAACATGGTGAAGAATTCGATTTGAAGAGAAACTCTCTCACAAGTGAAAGTGAGCTGAAATTTAGAATTTAAAACTGGTACGCACACATGTATAGAGTATTATTTTCAAGTGTTTGCATCTAAATAATTACATGTGTTTATACATAATGAGGGTGGCTGTATATATCTAAGATTTTGTGCACAGAAAATTGTGAGTGGCAGTGAGTAAAGCTCCACAACAGTAATTACAGTTATGTACAAGTCTCTAAGTGAGCAAATGACTAAATGAAATTCCAAAAGCAAAATGACCCTGAAATATAGAAGGCTTCTTATAGCTGAAGGTGTGTGTTTGTGTGTACATGCACACACAAGATATAGTGAAGTTCCAACAGCTGGGAGATCTTGCATGGTGAAAGAAGATGGCCACAGAAAATGAAGTTTTTTTTTTAGGATGTGATGAGAACAGGGTGAAGTAGTAAAACAAGTAGAGATTCATTTGGGATTTTCTTTGTCTTCTTCACAGTTAACGACAAAGAGAATATTAAAAATCAATAAAGAAAAGCACACAAGAGAAAGGGGAACTTAAAAACAAAACAAAAAAAAACTTGAGTGGTTCAATTCTAAGACGTGATCTGGTGGTTGATGTCATTTTGATGCCATCAACTTGGCTTCCTTACCTGCTTTAACTAAAAAACTTCCTTATCATTCGTCCACACAAGGAATGCTGCAGAAGCAGAAATGAAACAAAAGACAAAAAGAACCAAGAAGGAGAGATAAGGAATAAAGGGAAATGCCCAACACCCTATCTGAAGACAACCTGCTGCACAAGATGACAAATAGTAAGGCTGCTCATGAAATGTTCATTAGCAACAAAAAATAAATTTATTTCTCTTGAGCTCGTTTCTATTCTTCTATTTCACTCAAATCTATAACCTTCACAACTACTTCCGACAGCCAGGGTTATGATACCTGTTATCAATTAAAGGAATAGATATCAGCCAAAGGTTTAATGAAACAGAAGGCCGGTTCTACTCTGGAGACACCAAAAGAGTAAAAATAAAAGAGATAGAGGAAGGGGGAGGGAAGAAGGGAAATATTATCCAAGTCACATAATGGTCATTGTAAATGTTCCTTCCTTCCTTTCTACTTTTTTGTGTTCGTAGGTGTTTTTTCTTATTCTTTGCATCACGCTTGGGTAGTTGCCAGTCTATCGTGTTCATTGCCTTTTATCATTCAGAGTTAATTACACTTCTTTCTTTTTCTCTTGGCTGATGTCTTTCAGATCTTCTGACATGTGCTGAGAAACATTTCTAAGCAGCCAGATAATCAGAAGAGTGTGCATCAGCCAGGAGCAGGGAACTGATCTAAAGGAGGCACAAGACTATAGCAGAGAACAGAGTGTAGCAGAACAGAATGCAACACAGAAATACACACAGTAATAGAAAGAGACACAGAACCAATGACTGTACATGCACACATGTAAATCACTTCAAATCTGGGTTTCTTTCCCCTCAAGTTCTTTTAATATTCAGGGCACATTTACAAACATTTTAGTCAATACAGCATATCGTTAACGATATGAGAAAACAGGATTGATATTTAGATTATATCTATGTTGAAGAAAAAATCTAAAAATCATGTGAATGAAGTTGATTTGGAAGTGTACATGCATTAAAACTTTATTCTTCTTCATTCTCAACAGATAAAGATATTGGAGAAATAAATATATTCAAATTCAGAGTGAATGTTATTTCCATTTAAGAACATTTCTATTCAAAAAGTGTGACTAAAATGTTGCTTCTATTTGTCATAACTTTCAGAACATGAAAAGATTACAATAAAGAATCAAAACATATAAGAACCATGATTTTCTGCTAAGGTGCTAAATAAGAATATTGAATACAGTATTTTTTTCTTCAAAACTATAAAAGATTTTCTGCTCGGGTGCTAAATAAGAGTATTGAATACAATATTTTTTCTCAACTATTAAAAAGCCTTCCCTCTTCAGATAGAGACCCAGTCAAGACTGCAAACCACATTTCTTAATTGAATTTTTTTTCTAAATTTAAAACATGATAGAAAAAATTTTAAATTTAGAAAAGAAAAAAAATGATAAAAAAATATTCGAAGAAAAGATAGTCAACTTCTGCAAGGCAACCAAGTATTACAACCATTCACTGTAAGACAGTAACAGATTAAATATAAGAATTTATTTCATTTCTGCAGTGCATGACTTCTGATTCAAAACATATTCTATCAAAAAGCAACAGCACTTTCATCCTTCCAGCCAAAAGAAAATTTTGATTTGATTCAAAGATCACCTTGATAAATCTGTATCCATACCTCATCTTTTTTATTATATTTTTATTTTTATTTATCACTGCCACAAAAAACCATAAGAAAAAAAAAAAAAAAAAACTTGTTTGAACAACTTGTAGATCATCAAGACAAAAATAAAACGTGTAGCTTACCCTTCGGTACACCAGGGTTCCATCATCCTCATCATTTCGTTCCTTTTCCCGTTCTTTGTCTCGACAGCTATGTTCAGGGGGATTACCTACATTCTTCAAACCAAGAATTTCAGTTGCAGATACTTCTCCTGCAAAGACAATAATAAAGCAAGACATGAAACTTCAAGTCTAAAGAGTGACAATGCTTAGGAATGAAGAAGAAAAATAGAAATGTAAGACACAGTGATGATGAATATAACAAATGAGTAGTGGATCCATTGCAATATTGATGGTGTGCATTGGAAATGGATGGGCAATGTTCTGAGAATTACAGATAAACCTCTAGGCAGGATGTATATCTCAAGTTGCAAGCAATGATATAGAAGCGCAAGTTGAAAGTATAGAAACTTTTGGTAAATCAACCAGTGAAAACAATAAATGGAGAGAGGAAAGGAATGATGATGATTAGATGTATGATGTACAAACTTCTAAAATCATTGATGAGTGCAATGAATGAGAAGCTTGTTGCACATCAAAGCAATAAGATTTTAAGCATTAAATATAAATATAACTGAACAAAAAAAATATCTGGCTATTCCTTTGAGAAATTCAACCAGGAAAAAATTACAATAACTAAAAACACAAGTAATAACATCTGCACAATATTTTCTGGTGATTTGATGCACTGAAAAAGACTTTTTTACTATATAAAAAGCTTCACACTTAATTTTGTTTTAAAAACAAAATATAATCCATATGATCTTTCATTTATAGTACCGAAGAATTTTTTCTAGTAGGAATAAATCAGAATAATCAATTTTTCAAAGTATGGATTAGATTAATTATACCTAAGCTAATCCTACTTTATCTACCAGTCATCTTAAAATTCATTTCTCTTTTAAAACCAAGTGAATATTTTTTTTTCCTATAGGCATGGTAAAAATTCTTCTGTAAAAAGAGGCACAGCAGTTGTTATACTGACAGTCACTTTCTATTAAACCAACCATTGAAAAAATAATTTCATAAAAATAATACAAACAACACATACATATTCTTCCTATTCAAGAAATGACACCTTTTTTTGATTTTTCAAAAAGAAAAATCTCAATTATTATCAAATTGAATTTCTATGTCACAATATTCTTCAAGAAACAACTTTAGTCTAAAGTTAGGGTGCCATTTTTTTCAAATAAGTTCCTTATCAAAACAAAAATTGTTAGAAATATTTATCATGTTGATAATAGAGAAAAAATGTATGAATTACACAGAAAAAATGTTTAGACTATGAATTGGCTTGTCGTTCTGCTTCTGCCAAAAGATAAATTGTTTTCTATTCAAAGGAATCTCTATTCAGCCAAGAAAAGAAAAAAACTTCCTCCTATAAAAATATAAATAAATCTGAAGTTGCATACACAGACCAGATAAATTCAATAGTGAAAATTAATATGAGAAGAAGAAACTGTTCAAATGAACAAAAAAATAGATATTTCTAAAGCAATACAAATTACAGAGAACAGAAACATTGTGTCTAAAAGAATTGGCAAGAAACTTCTGCCAGAATACCTGACAAAAGGATCAAATGAGAAAATTTACATACTGATGAAAGTTTGATGTAGTAATTGTTTTACCCACCCAAGACAAAATTGGGTACTTCAGTAATAGTGGGTTCCAAGACATAATATGTGTTTAAAGACTAGAAGCTATTCCCCTAGCAAAATTTTTTTTTTTTGATTTGGCAGTTCATACATACACAAAAAATCCCCTCAAAAACACAATTTCTTTTTTGTTCTAAATCTTCAATTTCAATTCGATAATAATTTGATACACAATTTTATACAAAAGCTATTTAATGGTTTATCTAATAGTTTATTTTAATAGAATAATGCAAGGGGAATAACTAATAGTCTTTTATGGCTATTAAGCTATTGACGCCACAAATACAAAAGGATCTAAAATTGTTAAGGTTGCTCAATATAACAAATGTTTAAAAGGGAATGTGGTCTCCAAAAGAAAGAAGAATGAAGCAACAAAACACTAAGCCATCAATTTTTAACCTGTGAATTAAAAAGCATTCACTCACAAAACAGCTTGTCAGCAATTTGGTTCGTACTTACTCTTAAGCAGCGCTAAATTCAGATGATTTCCAAAAGTAAATATTTGAGAGTACACAAAAATGATGGCAAATTCAGTTTTGTTTTCTAACTATCACATATTGATTTTCAGTTAGTATCTTCTCAAATCATCAAATGACATGTAATGATGAAACATGAATCAGTCCAACCAGGAAAATTCCATACATACTTCTTCAACTGATATTTTCCAAACCATTTTACTGAGTAAACGATTCTCAGAGCTGTCTGACCAGACAAGCGGGACCAGTTGGGGAACAATGTAACATACAACATGCCGCAGTTTATCACAAAAAAAAAAAAAACAACCAAAAAATATGAAAATTTTTAGGTAACTTATTTTAAAAAAAAATTTTTTTCTTTCAACTTTCTAAATACGAATGAAACTCCACACAAATACCCACTGAAAACACTCCAAGAATTAACAGATAGCATACAAAGCATTGCTAGTTCTCCATACTAAATGTATAAGAAAGTAAATATTGATATTTCTTCTCAAGGATCAATTCCATTTCCTTTCAAAAACAACTTGTAGGAATGTTTATGGAATAATGTCAATAGCATTTTCAACATAACATACAAGTACTTGGGGACATATTCCCAGCTGAATGGCCTCTCAAGAAATGATATTGAAAAGCCATTTTACAAACGCTGATTGTACGCTTTTGATGTAATGGAAACAAACCATGATATGGATAGTATCTATAAGAGAGTGGTGCAGAATAAAAAAAATCATGCAAATACCAAGATATTCTTCAATACATAAGCTGCCTTTAACAAACTACTCCTACACTTAAGGCTACTTTAACTTTCATCAAGAAACATCAGAAGATGTTCCATGCAAAAATCCATGGAATTCTTAGTTCCTTCACACACACACACACACACATATATATATATATATATATATATTTAAATCTGGTGCACATTCAAGTGCAATAAAGATGTAGAAAAACTGATATTTAACAATCTGCAGAGAAAAAGGCAAAGAAAACTTCCATCATTCCATGTGGCAACCACCATTTCTAAGGAATTTGAATCCAAACAATACTAGAAGAAGGAAACTGTTGACTAATATAATTGTCATTTGGAAAGAGGGAAAAATGTCTGAATGCCGGGATAGGTAACATGTGAGAGCAGCTATACAAGAAGCTGAGAGAAGATAAAATGACATCAGTTGAGCAGCTTGCCAAGAGACAATGGCTGAACCATGTTCGGACATCAAATAAAGGTAATTTTGACACGAGAGCTTGCTTCCTGGACAGCTTCACATAATTTTAGGTTTACAACTAGCTGCAATCAAGCCAAACCAATTTGCAGAGAGCAGAGTGATGAACACAGCACAAAGCCAATCATCTCTCAGTAACGGTAATAGTTAGAGGATTCTAAGGAGACATTAGGAATGTAACCATCATATTACACTTCCTGGGAACAGTAGATAAAACCTAATTAGAAGTACATTATAAAAAGTCAGTGAACTGTCTTTTCTTTTACTTAGCCATTCCACAGAATATAGTAAATAGAATTGTCAGAGAGAACTATTTCCGAAAGTGAAGCAAGGAATAAGAAAAGTCAGAACCAGAATAAAGCTAGGAAGAGGTGGTGGAGATAAAATTGAGCAGTGGATCCAACCATTATGATTTCCTATGAATCTGTTCAAGAGAGATACAAATGACATTAGGAGGAGTTCAGCATAATTAGCTGCGACTTTCAGGTGGTGTTGTATAATGATTAAATGACTATACAGAGAAAAGCAGAGGAGTATTAAGAGCATATAATATAATCAGGTGTAGCAAGGTATCTCCACCATAACTGAAGTCTGCTGGCTTATGATGATTATTGAAAGAATACCATTTCTGGCAAAGAGAACAACCATTTACTGCTTCACATCAAGACAATTTCATATTCGGGCATGCTTTACCAAGTATAATAATTCGCAACAGGAGAGAATAAGAACGATAGTCATAAGTCATAGATTCACAGCATTCAGTAGAAATATTCTACCATTTTCATAATCAGAAGCAATATTCACTATATACTTGTTAGAATAGTAATCGTTTTTTAAATTTTGAGTTAATTACATTTTACTGACCAATATCTGTTCAAGTGAAATGGTTTTTGATTAAAAAAAATAAAAAAATCTTACTATTTATTATTCAGCTCGTTTGCATGGATTACAAATAAAATAAGCAAACATTATATGCATAGCAAACTGAAGATGATAGAAAATGGATTCAGCATAAACATTTTGGCAGCTTCTCATATCAAAGTAAGAAATCAACATTAAGAGATTTTCTATTTTCCAAAGGGATTATCAAAAATATTTTCATTAATTACCATAAAAAAGAAACAATTTGCAGTAATAACTAATTGAAGCATATCATTTAAATTCATATACAATATATTTGATGACAAAAATTTTGAAGAAAGCTAAATGGCAACATTGGAAATTACTGAAACCTTAGGAGAAATCCATTTCAATAACTTTTTGATTTCCAAATAAATTTGTAAAATGAAAATTTTGAAATGTCTGTACATTATCACTTTAATTTTCTATATATTCCTACCAGCCAACAAACATTATCTCCTCTTGTGCAGAAGAAATGCATTGTTTTTGATACAGGATCAAAACATAATGGCTGAATGACTTGAGACATTTCTGTTCAATGAATGATACTAAAACTTGAATAGTATTGCCATTGGCAGAAATAGATATTTCATTTAACAAATAAATGATTCACAACCACACATAAAAACAATCAATTTATATCAAAATCTTCTACAACAGAATTATATATAAATACAAACTACTTAGTTTATAGTCATTGTACTTGATTTGCTGTTTTCTCATCTTTTTAAGTGGGAGATTCAGTCCATTATTCTGAGAGATTTTTATAAGTTTGTCGTGATCATTTCATTTTAATCTATGAACTCAATCACAGCAGATAAGAGTTTAAGAATAATAAAAACTTTTTTTAAGAAACATTGCCAAATTAGAAGTTCAGAGAAGAAAAAAACTGATCAATAAACAAAATCTTCTAAGAAATTTTTTTGAAAGTGATAGAAAAGATAAGTTCTTCACAACTGTTTGGTCAAAATCTCACACAGAGATTAGGAAAAAGTTTTTCATGCATCATGAGCACACACACATACACTCGTGTATAAAAGCATTTCCAATAGAATAGGATTCTCACAGCTCTTTCTCACAAAACAGTGATGTTGGCATGACTTGGGGAGTTCATGCACCCAACCCCTCAAAGAGTGCAAGACATAAAGGTGGTACCATAAAAATTACCAAGTCATGAAGAAAATGGAATATGAAAACAAAGGAAGGAGGTTGGTGTTTCTGACTGTTTCTATAAAGGCAAAGTGTGAGAATATTTTATAAGATGATTCCATTCTAATAAGAGTATCTCTGATTCAAATATCCTATCAACATTTTTATACTGAAAGCTATGAAAGTAATGTAATGTAATTAATTGTTAATGGATATCTACATAATTGCTTGTGCTCTCTTGTTTTGTTGTATGTGTCCTACTTCATATTCTTGCCAGAAATATGTTACTGCTAAAGTCTTTCTAAATCTAAAATCACTCGTCAAATTCAGTTCACTGTGCATTTCATTACCCCATATGAAGTGAGAAAAAGTATAAAAACTACTAACAACCACACGTCAAAGCAGTTCATAAAATAGATAATACATAAGTCCAAAGATGATAGTGACATCACTGACCTAGAATTCATAATATGAAGAGTTCAATCTTTAGACTAACTTATATAACGGTTTGTATAACTCACCTGTAGAGAAAGAACAAACAAACCTTATCTGCATACAATTATCCTTCCTTCCAGTAGCCAAGTATTTAAAATATCAGAGCTTTACGTAGTCAGAGTTTGTAGAGAAAATACTTACTAATAATTACTAATTGCAATATTTTAGACTTCACTTGGAATGCTACAAATGATGACAGGGATGAAAACATAAAAGATGTCAGGAGAGTGATAAATAATATACTTCAAATTCATGATATACCATAGAAATATAATATAGCCCTGTGCAGGTGTCTCAACATCCTGCGTTTTTAGGCGAATATCAAGTTTCTGACAGAATATATAAACACTAATCTCTGTCTTGGTCAAAACTATTTCTTCCAGGCAGAAACAGACTTGTAGAGATAATGCTCCTTAAAGACTAAATTTAAGCTGCAAATATAACACAAGTCTAAAGCATTTCTGTCAGGGAGCAGAAATGATGATATATATTCTACAGTATATTAATTTTTGCATATCATAAACTTCCAATTATAAGAAAAGCTAGTTTTGATATGAAATATTTCTAGTTGATAAGGTGATCTGATCAGCTGAAAACAATTGTTTATTGCATGAAAATGGATGATTAACAGTTGTACAGATGATAGCACTTAGCTGAAAACTTTGTGGTAATGAAATAGTGGCGTATAAGTTAACTATTACCCCTTTCCCCAAAGAGGGGGGGAGAATCAAAGATAAAATTGAAGGGCCAGAGGGGGGGAAATAAAGGAGAAGGGGGAAGGGGAAATAAAGGAGAAGGGGAAATAAAGGAGAGGGGGAAATAAAGGAGAGGGGGAAGGGGAAAGAAAAGGGAGAGTACAGATTATGAAATTTAGAGTAGTAGAAATGGATTGCCAAAAGGAAGGAGGGGAATTTAATATATGCCATTTTGATCAGATGACTAGGTTTAGTGTTGGTTGGCTCAAGTAGGGGTACCAAAGTTTAACAGGTATTGATTGGAGGAACAAACTTCATAATTTGGAAGAGACGAGGTTAGGAGTGAACCTCTAGGCTTAAACTAGCTCTATTGTTAAATAGTTAATTATCTGTTACAGACACTGTGGGAAATAGAAGAAATATGGTATGGGAAAAATAAAAATTAAAAGGGTATTAGGAAGGGGGTATCAGAATGTGGAGGAAAAGAATCAAAATCAGAGAGGATATCAAAGTTGCATCAAAAATATACACCCCTGAATGACAGAGATCGGATCATCATTACAACAGAAATATTACAACTAAAATAGCATATACAATTTAATCTTTTTTAAATACCAGGTCTGGAACAATACAAAGACAAAAGGTCTCTTTCCAAAATCAGGATCAATTTTATTATATAATCTAAATTATGATCAATTTAAATACATAAATCAATTAAAATAACAAAGATAGAATAAACAATTATAGAAAATGCAGTCGGCTTAAATTATACAAATATATACACGCATAGAAAATGACCTTGTATATATATAAATATATATACACAAAATGACACATATATATATATATACACATACAAACTGATATATATATATGTCATTTTGTACTTATACATATGTACAAAATGACATATATATATATATATATATATATATATATATATATAAAATGAAATTATTATGAGTTATTATATATATATATATATATATATATATATATATATATATATAGTGCGTAAGGTTTTTCAATTAGTGAACGGATATTAGATTCAGATCGTAGGCATAAGTGAAGCAAAGTGATACTTTGACCCTATATAAAGTAAAGATCCTCTGATTTGAGAGCGATGTGCCAATCCTATCATTGTTCATGGGTATTACACAAGTATAAAATAATTTCTAAATTCAACAAAGGCAAGATATGCATCTACATGTATAGAAGACAAAAGGTTACAATTGTTTGTTTGGTACCACCTATTACAGGATGGTGTTCATAGGAAGTGAAACAGCAGTGACATACAGTGATTATTGTCACAAGGTGTGAAACTATGCTGAACTTACAGTTGCTCCCTCAAGGAACCACCTCCAGCCTCAAATTCCACTTAAAACTGTAGCTACATCTTATTTGCAATTTTAGTTAGCATGAATAGCTTAGTTTCTGTTCATTGTTTTAGTAAGCTACAATTTAATAGTAAAGATTATAAATCAAAGTCATTTTTTCTAGGACTATTTTTTTGCACAAAACAAAAATCTCCATTTATCTATACGAAGAACATAATTCACCTTTCATTTCCCTTCCGAATGGAATGAATATTTCTGACAATAAAAATAGTTCTTACACAAGTTTTGACCTTTTTTTTGGTTATATATTGCTTTTTCTGCAAACTTAGGGCGGTACCTAGCATTGTTTCGATTTCAGTTTTAATACAAAAAATAGCACGTCAAGTGAGCATATCAAGTTATCAACAGAAATTTTCACTGCATGAATATGAGTAATAATTCTTTTGAAATATATGTAATTTTCAATCAATACTGATTTAGATGTTGGGTTTAGGTTATTCATATGTTCTGACATTTATATATATCTATGTATCTGGACTTTGCCCAGCCCTAACCATTCATAGTTGGAACTTGAAATTTTTTTGCACACATACTCTCCTCATTGAGTATGGAAAATGCAGAGGATTTCTTTTTTTTTGTATTTTTTAAATTCCCCTCCAATATGGAGTTTTAAGGGATGGTCTTAAATTTTCAATGTAAGTTCATGCTAAATTGGTCCCTTAGTTTGTGCCCACCTTTGTTTCTTTTGTTTTTTGGTTGTTCATTTTTTTTCTTTATTTGGATATTGTAGTGCCCAACAAAAAGGCTAGAGAACTTATTCCAATTTTTCAATTGATCACCCCAATACGACATACTACCAAAAGACATTAATCACTGGGAGGTCGAGGGGGGGAAGGGAAAAAAAGATTTTTCTACACATATCCCATCAGTTATGCATGTAACTTATTAATTACCACTACCCACAACAAACCAGTTTAAACACTTTTGCTGGGTTCAAGTTATTCATGTGTTCTGACATATGTGTGAGTATTTGTTCATATGTTTGTATCTGGACTTCACCTAGCTGCAAGCATTCAGAGTAGAAAGTTCAAATTCTACATACACAGACACTAATCAATGAGTAATGAAATTGTTTTTGTTTTGTTTTGTTTTTCATTTCTTAAAAAATCCTGTTTTCAGCAGAGGGTTCAATTTACAATACAAGTTTTTGCTATATTTGTGACGAAAAAAAATTGAATAAATATAGATGGTGGTGATTCATAATTTTTCTAGGAATGCCAGTTTATTTTTGTTTTTACAATTATTCTTCCAATACGAAAATTGGGATAATCTAATTCATAAGTTTCCATAATCTAAAGCTAATGTAAATAAAATTATTTGAAAAATATTCGATAAACAGATTTGGAAATTAGCACTACCATAGTCAAAATTGAAAAAAAAGAATAAAATAATATAAAAAATAACACTTGACTGAGCTTGCATGCATTCAATCTGCACTTGTCAAATTCTCAAAATAAAGTGGAAGACAAACAAGAAAATTAGGTAAAAATAACAAAAAACATCCTAAACTATAAACTATCTAGATTTTCCAGATCCAGATATATATCTATAATATATCACATATATAAATTAAATGCGACTTCAACATATATTTCATATGGAAATATTACTATCAAAAATTACTTTTATAACAAAACATTACTTATTTAATTAAAAATCATCTAAATGGTAATTTCGGACAACCAGGTGCAACGGAATAGATCTAGATTTGGATAAAAATCGTCTGAATTGGCAGGGTGAGCAATTAACAAGTAGAACACCTTGAGTAGGGAGGGGTTGTTTTGTTTCTCTTGAGGGTACAGGGGTGCTTTTTATTCAAATGACCATAAGCAAGCCTTTAGGTGTGCTTAAACTCTGGAGAACAACTTCATGATATTCCATTGTAAGAGTGATAATAATTAGTTTTGAAATTATATCCCGATTGAGAACTAACCATCACGGTATTCCAATGAAAGAGAGATAACAATCAGTGTGAGATTATGTCCCTTGATCAAGCTAAATGCGAGATTACCAAATTAATACCATAATTCACCTATGTATAACCTACAGTTTTTTTTTTTAAATTCAAGCTAAAAAAAAAAAAAAAAAAAATCAAAATTCCAGACGATTACCATCAACAAAAACATAATTGCATGACATTTTTCAAGCGCTGTTCATTGGTGGTAGAAGATTGTTTGACTGCCACTATTGTTGTGATGATTGATAATATAGAAAAACTGAAAACATACACGCCAGATGGCAGACGTAACAGTAATTTACGATGAAAATACTCATTCAATCATGCTTTCAGGTAATTGAAATATCAAAATTATAAAGATGATGGTTCAGCTTAAATCTTTTTTATTACCTCTTTTTATGAAAATATGCAAGTAGTCAACAATAATAAAGAGGCATGATGATTTTTTTTTTCTTAAAGTACGTACATACCAATGCAATAATGCAACACCATATCTTAAAACAAAGGAAGTACACGACTTTCTATGTTATAACAAATTTCTCTTCATTCATTCATTCAACACTATAATAATCCATGGGGATCCGCAGCAGTGTTCCTTCTGAACATTGCATCACAAATCTTGTTAGAAATAATATCATCCATTGAACGGCTATCGAGACACAATTATAGAACACTATTATTGTTTCTGTGCATTGATTACAGTCTAAAAACCAAATGATAAAAATGGGGGTCTGCCAGAAAATTTCTAGAAAGAGTGCTTGAGCTTTTCAAGTTCTCAAGAAACCACTGAACTAACCAGTTGATTTCACTCCTACTCTATAATTACACCACTGACAAGGACTACTTTTGTTGTTTCTGTAGTTATAGTATTTTGCTACACCTAATCATTCATGACTAGCATACATCTGAGGATGTATAAGGTTTACTACTTTGCCAGGCTGATGTTAAAATACACATTTTTGAACTTATGGCAAATATTTTGGAGATAAGGATCAGATCAAAGAAAGGAGTATGGAGTACACAAGGATCATACATTTTTCATACCACAATGGTGGGGGTTAGCAGATTATACATGGGGAATTATGGTATTTACATAGTAAGATTGAAAAATTAATATTCATCATTTGGGGGGGGGGGCTGCACATGCCTTGCACACCATGAATATATGCCCCTGGTAATAATTTCTACAGAAAAGTAGTGGTAATATTTTTTTTCAAGGAATAGCAAAAAAATGAGTCCTAAATCAATCTTTGTCTTCAATAGATCTACAGGTTCTGAAACAACCAATATTAATAGCAATACTGCTCCAGTGATGGTCAACTAAAATAGGCAGGCCACACATTAGGGGCTCCGTCCCCAGCCAATAAAGATGGGAAAATGGCCTTTAATATTCAATAGTCCAAAAGAAATACTCCAATGATGAGCCAGGTATACTTTTTTAGGTTGCCCATTTAGTCACATAGAAGTAATGATAGTCATTAATACAATCTATCTTAGGTCAAAGACGAGGAAAAAATGAATGCATACCTCATTTTTTTCATGGAAAACTTGTGAATATTGAAAGAGAGGTTTCTAGAAAATTTTTTAATTATATAACAAGGGATGTTTATTGTTCTCTTGTAATCACAATTACTTGCTCTCATTGAAAATTACCACTTAAAATCTCCTCAGGATGATAAGCTGAAAAATGGAGTTATCAAAATACAAAGCAACTGATTACCAGCTAAATTAATGGCTACCATTAAAGTCAAAAACATTATCCAGCGGTCTGCTTGAAACTATATATATATATCACCTAAATAGGTTTCAAAATATTTTCCTCTCATGAATTCACAATATAGTGCTCTTTGAATTTTCTATGAAACTCCATCCAAAATCCTCTTGTATACTTTCAAAAGGAATTCATTTCAAAGAATGTGAAAACAAAGGAAAAGAGAATGTGTGCAAACAGACAGGATTCTTTGTGTTCATTGATAGAAACAAGTACCATTGAATATAAATGATCTTCTACAAAGCTTTGAAACCATCAAGAATAAGGATAGTGAATCCTACACTGCCCAGCACTATTTTCTTAGGAATGATTCCTGCTGGGTAACTATTTACTCTGCAAAGGTTTTGCCAGAAGCAATGGTTCCAGGTGGACATCAAAGATGATAATAGTTTCATCTTCCTGCTAGTCTAATATCTATGAACATGTATTCATTTTCTATTCTTCTCTTCATAATTGGCAGGAAGGAAAATAATTACAGATTAATTAGATCTATACTCATAGTTCATTGAAAGTGCTAATGGATACAGCAAACATATAATTAAAATACAACCCAAGATTTCAAGTTGCTTCTTGTGGTTCAAATTTTATATTCTTATTAGCAAAAGTATCTGACCCTGCCCAGTTTTATGTATTCTGCCTGTGATGTCAGTGTTTTTTCAATGTCTTGCAGTGTCTGATGCACTGCTTCAATGACAAGTTTCTAGGCCATAATCCATTCATCCCATACAAATTGACAAATCTATAAAAAAATAAAATAAAATTTCAACCCCTTTTCTGCTAGTCCCAGCAGGCGGCCATATTTTTTGACCGGATAGAATCTTTAGAATCATACACCTTGATCCTACCAGAGTTAAGAGATCATGGATTAGAACTATATATTTATTGAATCCTACCTTATTTGAAAAGTCATCACCATCATGAATTCTTCTATCACATTTAATTTAAACATCTTGGAAAGATAAATAGAAAAAAATATCTCTTTCCAGAATCTTCCCATAGGTCTATTGCATATGCATACCAAATTTGGTTGGGCTGTGTCCAGGTTTAGATGGTTTTTATGGTGATATAGACAAACAGACAGTCCTTTATTTTTACACACATATATATATATATATATATATATATATATATATATATATATATAAGTTACATCTTAAAATATACAATTACATTGCAGTAACAAACCTTAAAATATACAAATGTATGCAGTAACTAACCTTACACCAGGCAAATCTGGAGTAACATAACCTCCAACTTTATACTGGTTGAGGCAAATATTAATATTGTAATCAATTAAAAATATTTTGATATTTTAAAAAGTACATGGACCTGATTTTTTTGAATGACCTGTGAACATCAAAATGATACTTTTTTTTAAAGTGGGGGGGGGTAAAGTATTGAAACAAAAAATATGAAATGAAAGTCAAAATATACACAAATATATATTTATTGCCATCAATATCATTTAGGGAAATAAGAGTCGTTTCCCTTTAATCAAATATGGGTAAAATATTAAAACAAGAGTTGCTAATCTTATATTTTTTTTATAGTAAAATTAATGAAAAAAAATTTGATCCATTCACATATAGTCAGAGGAAGTCACATGACCTTCACCATGAAAAGATATACCAAATTTATATCCAAAATTTCAGTTTCTTAGATGTGACCTAAACCTTGAAACATGCAGACATTTACTTTCTTTTATAATGATATTCTAAACCTGGATGGACAAATTTAAATGATAGATTATTCTTATCTCTCACTGTATTTTCTCCACATTTCAACTAAAACCACCAGAGGTTCCATTCAAGAAATAATAAAAGCAAGAGGAAGTATGGGATGTCATACTAATTGCATAAAGGAAGCTCACTTTCTTTCAAAAGCAAAGAACTCGAAAAGCAAACTTTTTTTTATCTTATAATGAGGAGGTTCAACTTCTGATCATTTCGTACACTTGATGAGAGTTGGGGGGGGGGGACAGTCTAAAAGTAAATCTTGTAAAAAGTTAAATGAAAATATACTAAGACAAGCTTCAATCCTTTCCCTAATGTGAAAAAGTGAAATTGTTTCTTGAAAATTCCTAAGATATTTCCTTTGGCAGAGTTCAAGTACATCTTTCATAGCAGATAATGAAATTTGAGATTACTAGAATGATACCTTCAGGTTGAGAGATGACATGTATGGAGATTTGAGATCTATTCACACTAAAAGTAAGCTTCACTACTTGTTAAAAAAGGCTTCCCAATCAGAAATTCACACCTGTAAAAAGTTGTTAAAGAATAATCAGGTATTATTGAAGACTATTTCTCTTAGAAAAGGGAAATGCAAAAGGTGTGATAGCAACAGAGCTGAAGATACTTGTCAACAATTGCTCTATGATTACCTACCAGCTATCTGAATTAGAAACTATCACTAGAAGGAGAACTGAAATAGGAAGATGGAAATCACAAGTGATCATGCACTGGATAACTTTAGGTTTCCAGCATTAGTCGCATCTAAGACTTTACTGACACACAGCAGTGAATATATGAATTAAATATTCCTTTTTCAGTTGTCAGCCAAGTGCAGGAGTTATTTCTGTGCTAGAACAAATTAAGGGCAAATCTTAACAGGTTTCAGGAAAAGTGAAAATCCAAAAAAAAAAATCAAAAAAGAAGAAAATGAATATAAAATACCTGGGGTCCAATTAAAATGCCCCACACAGAATATACAGAGAGGTGATCTAGAGTAGGACAAAAATTTTCATCATTTAGTTACTCGATCAGGTGAGTTCTCCAATAATACCAAAATGATATTATCTCTTCAAATCAAGGACAGTATATAACTCGATTTCAAATAGCCGAAATTTATAAATCTATGTACATCAAAAAGAAGAATCATGTTCCAACTGCAGGTATACTTGGTTGTGTAGTCAATTTGTTCCAAAATTTTTTCTATAGTTGAAAACATCACTATTCAAGGTCTCATAATTTAATGTATTTTTCTTTTCAACTAATACTTAGTTGTATTAATTCATACAGTACTAAATCAGAACATGCACAATTTAAGGTATTCCTATAGTCCACTAATCAGTTGAAAATTGAGTCATCATCAGCCTATTAGCATCCATCATAGGACATAAACCTTCCCCAAGATTCGCCGAACCTCTCTATCACGGGCATCGCAGAGTCAGTACTTTCCGAGTTTATCTAGCTTGTCACGCCATCTTACTCTGTTGGCCTAAGCCTTGCACCGGATCTCTGGAGATCTACGTTGTCAGTTGTGATGTCCAGTTTAACAATTTCTATGAAGTCTCCGACTCCTGTCTTTTCTCAGATATACTGTGCTGTCTTACGGTCTCTCCACATGAGGTTGAACATGATTCTTTCACGTACAAATTGTATGATTCTCAGTTTGAGGGTCACTCTTTAGGTTAAGTTCAATGTTTCAGCTCCATAGGTGACTATTGGTGGGATACATTGACAACCGATTGTATAACCTTGTATGATTCTTCTTTTGATGACTTCATGGAGACTTGCTGTCCTATGTAGATGTTGTGGTCTACTTTCTCCAGCTCAGCATTTTCAATTTCAATCGTTGTGTCTTTGTGCCCAACACGTTTGTTGTACATTATATTTGTTTTGCTGAAGTTCATGTGGAAGCCAACTTTCTCACTTGCTTCATTTAGTTTGTCCAACATTATTCGGAGATCATGAAGGTTCTTAGCAAAAGTCATTAGCAAATCTGAGATTAATTAGGCTTTGTGTTCCCATTCTAAGTTTTGGAAGATCATCTCAAGGCAGACTGTAAAGAGTTTGGATAAGCTAGTATCAATTTGTCTCACTCCCTTTTCTAGTTGAAAGGGCTCAGAGTCTCTATGTAGACTGATGAAGGAAGTGCTGTATCGGTAGATACGTTGCAGTACTCTGATATATACGGGGTCTATACCTTGTATTATTGTGTCAATGATTTCAGGGATTTACACAGAATTGAAGGCCTTTTAAAGTCAATAAATGCTACAACTAATGGCCATCTATACCATGCTTCTCTCTCTTTTAGTTGGTTTACTGAATGGAGATGGTTGAGTAGCTTTTTCTATGGAGCCAATTTTTTCCCATGCTTAGTTTTCATCTGACAAAGTACAAATCATAAAAGACCCAAATGACAGGTTTTAGTAAGATATTGTAATGAGAAATGGCACTGAAGCTTTCCTTCAATTAAAATTACGGAAGTAAAAAACAAAACAAAAAAAAAACTAATGATTGGGTTAGAATCCTGGGAAAGGTCTATGTCCAATGACAAATGCGAAAAGGTTGACGATATTTGATATACCAGTAAAACGCTATCTTTTGCATCCAAAAATATTCAATAGTAAATCCTGAATAATCAAGACCATTCTCTCATCACAATATGGAAAAATAATAGAGGAGAAAAAAAAAGAAAGAAAGAAAAAGAGAAAAAGAAAAAAAAACAGAAGATAAATTCATGCATTCTTTCCAACATCTTTAAGAGCAGATTGGGTGGAGGGTTACTATAAAAAAACAAAACCTGACGTGTTTGAAGGGAAAAAAACATTAGTAAAAGAGAATCAGAATTGATTCTTGGAAGGAATACAAGCAATTTTTCTTGGTTTTCAAGAGGTGATGAATAACATAGCTACCATTTACTATGATGTACTGAAGAGAGCTCTTTTTTGCCAGCAACCAACAAATTGACTTCAGACAAAACCTAAGCTACAGAACTTCCACTCAGACATTCAGAAACAATATTCCAACAAAACATTTATTTTGATAAACTCAAATCTCACAAAAATTCTGAAAAACAACACAAAAGGGTAATGTTAGTTGCTTGTTTGTGAGATTTTTTATTAGACGCGCAATCAATGTGCTAATGCTAATCTCATGTCCCATTCTGCAATAAATCTATTGTGCTGCTTAGTTCTTATTAGTATTCAAGCTGAAAATTCAGCTTCGCACAAATGTTGGAAATGGAAGTTGAATCTTCACTGTTTGCAATGCAAGGGCTTGAAACTGACCATCTTTATCTAAAGGTTTAAATATTTTGTAGATTCAAACACTGGCTCAACAGTCAAGTCATTCCTTAAATCAATGATGTCCTCTTGCAAAGAATCTGGAACAAATTGAGTACTGAGTAGAGAAACATCCATTTGTAATTAGTGTCCCCAATCTCATCACAAAAGTACCTCGAAAAGTTGAAGCTCAGTCGCTGAAAAAACTCTTGTATCATATCCCTTTCAGTCTTGGTTTCATCATTGTCAATAAACGCTTTCAAGGAGAGGAAAACCTCAAAATCACCTAGAAGTATTTTGCATGCCATCGCAAAAGTCAGTGGAATTATTTGAAATAGAAAGCTGTCAGTATCTTTAGCAGAGACATGTACTTCAGAAAAATTATTTCACTTCACATCATTTATGATTTTTAGCAGCTGCTTCCCTTTAAAAAAAAATCTCATTCATTCGGCTTTTCCAAGCCAGACAAGATATCCTTTCAGGCCCCCTAGGGAGGACCATGCACCCCCTATAAGAACATGATATAAGCTACTGGATATTATTCACAATATTGAATGCACACGTGAAAAATGTCCACCCAGAAAAATAAAGTTTTCAAAAAATTGCTGTAAGGCTAGTAAAACAATAATTTTAGTATCAAAACTTATTGGTTCTCCAATAGTCAATTACTTCCTTTCCTTGATTTGAAATTTAGAGAAAATACCTATTTTTACACTACTGAAGAAACTCATTTTTTTCAAGTGAATCAAATTCATCAGGAATCTAATTTTTATATCAAAGTAATTTTTACAACAATTCAGAATGTTCAGGGTTTTTATGTTTCAAGGCGATTTCTTTTATTCTGGTCCAAAACATTTTTTCTTTTAAAGGGGGGGGGGATATTGTTGTAATTAGGGTTAATATTTTTACAAAGCCAGGTATATGTAAAATTACTTCCTTTTTTTCCCTGGGGTTTGTTGCTTTTTTTGTTTTTTCAAAAGATCAACCAGTTTGGACAAACATTGCAATTTTGTAAACATTTATATAACAATAAAAACTAAGTAGTGGTACCAGTATTTTAAAGTGAAAATATTTCATTTCATTCAAAATTTAAGGTGAAATGATAGTGACAACCTATTTCCCATCACCACAAATAAGAATCTTATCAGTACATTATTTCATCTTTCTTTTCCCCGACTGGCTCCCTAATCTAACTCAGGTCAGCTGATAATTAAAGATGAATGTGCATGTTCTCTTTACAGAATAAGAGCAATTTTTACCAACAAATCTGAAGATATATTGTTCATTTAAAAAGAAAGCTAGCAAATAAAAATTTCAACACAGCTGACCAAAAAAGGCTTGTTTTTTCAAAGACATGTTCAAGTCGAATATTTTCTTATAATCATTGCAAAAAAATGAAATAAAAATTAAGTAGAAATAAAATCTGAAAGTATACCAATCATTTTCCTGGCCACCCTGATAAACAAGTGCATGAACACTCAGGGGAACACAACGACAGATCAAGATTGTTTAATCTACTTTTCTTTTTTTTTTCTAATACTTGCCCTCAAAATATGAGGTAATGGCAAATTTTCCAACTCTACAACCTGTATTTTAGTCAACTTTCTGACATCATCATAGAAATCAAGCTTCAAAAATAGACAGAACTCTTAAATGGATTTTTTTTTTTTTTTTTCAAAATTTCTTTCAATCAAATGAATAGATGAGATGATTTTTTATAAAATTCTAGACAAAAAAGAATAAAATGTCAAATTTATAATACTCAAAGAAAAAATATAGATAATAAAAACAAAAATAATGATAAGAGTCTTTAAATTAAACCCCACAGATGAAATGAAACTAAGAGACTTTATCTCTGAGAAATTTTCTTCTAAGCAAATCCTATTATTTCAGATTAATAAATCTATTACGGATTCATTACAATTCAAGAGATAACCTGGAGGACATCTTTTTCTTTATTATTTGATAAATTAGCATTCCCAATACTTAGTTTGCACTTCAATGGGTTTGCAACTAAGACATCACAAAAAATGAATGCCCCTTCATTTCCTTCATTTTTCTCCAAGTTGGTTGGTTTCTCATCATTTCACAGTTATTCCAGAAGATAGATATTCTGGATTACAGAGATCACAGAGAGAGAGAGAGAGAGAGAGAGTTGGTTTTACTGAATGGTGAGCGAGAGACAAAGAGTAGTAATTTTTGCTGCCATGCAGCAGTGATAAAGCATAGTGGTGACACTGACGTGAGCCAGCTTCTGCTCACACCAAAGTTAACCAAAAGAGAAGCAAACCATTGATTATTGCTTTCTTTGGAGTGTGCCCTCTGGCCTACATATTTAATAACTCATCCTTGGGGAAGTGGGTTCTAGTTGTTGTAGTGGGGGGTGGGACTGAAGAAGTTGAAAAAAAACTATGTTGGAAAAGAGAGGTGGGGGGGGCTTGATACTTGAGAGAAGTGAATGATCAGAAGCACTGAAAAACTACTGACAGAGGGAAAGTTGTTACTAAAAGAATGTCGGCTGCCACAAATGATCAGCTCTCAATATATCAGCAGTTGGGAGACACACAACGATGCTGCCAGCAACATCTTTGATCTCACACACACACAAATATACAGTCAATTGCACATATCTAAACATATCTACATTTACATTTATTTGTACACTCATAAACATATACACACACATCTCCAGTCATATTCTTGCTAATATCACAGCCAATAGACACGCACAAACTCATGTACTCCAACAACAGACTGGAAATTTTACAGACTTGTGAACAACAATAATTAGTTTATACCCATGATTAAGCTTTCCTCATTTAGATCTGTAAGCAACCACCATGAAGAGAGCAAATGGGCAAGCAAGTGCAAAAGTGAGATTATTGGTGTGGTCTAGGAGACACAGACATGTTGATGACTTGCAACTGACAAACTTTGGCATGACATTGCTCCAAGATCAATATTGTCTTCTAACCCCTTACCCATTCAGCTCATGGAAAGAGAGCCCCCCTCAAATGAAAGAAACTTGGAGATATTTAGAAGATAATCTTGCAGCCTGACCCATTAACATACTAAGAGACTTTCGAGCAAAAATCACAAAATTGTTTTGCTCACTAAGATTTACCTCGAAAGAATTAACAAACCCCAAGTTATGTATCCTTCAATTTCAGTCAAACTTTGATTAATACCATATTTTGAATACATTTTTAGCAACTCTGTAGCATTCATTGTTCTTTCGGTCTTTGTTTAGAAGATAAAAAAGATAAATTTAATCAGAAAAACAGGATATGGTTTCTCATGAAATTTTCCAAGATTTGAAAACATGTTAGATTATAGGACTATATTATCAAACCAAGTTCTATTTATATCCAACTCTCCATTTTTCCAAATAATTTTCTGCATGGTTTTTGTTTCAACAAAAATCTATCAATGCTTTTGTTTCCATGTTGCAGAAGTTTTTAGATAGTAGCGTATGCCTAAATGGCATATGCACTTCAGAATCTAAGCTCAGTCAATAAAGAGAAAATTTTAAAAAAAGATGTGCATACGTATGTGTGTGTGTATTTAATACTAAGCTTTTTTTTTCTCTATGATGAATGATGTAGCTTTATTATCTATTTTGACTTGGATTCAGTTTATAGGCAGCCATTAAGAACTATTCAACCAGACTTCAATTGTAGAAAAGCAAGGTAAAGTTTTATGTCAAAGATTTCCTATGCAATAAATTTAATTCTAATTCTCAGAATTCAAAAATCAAATCCATCTAGAAAAAAATTCAAAAATAATTCTCCACTTTTTTCAATACATTTTTTCTATATTTCCTTTGCATTATGTCCTAAAAATTAATATAAAATTCCTACCCAGCTTTTAACAGCTAATTCTAATTTATTTTGATTTAAGCAGGTCACATCAACAGAGATATGCAATATTCTATGTTAAGTCATTTGCTTTGTTCATCCAACTGCCAAATGAATAAGTCTGCTTAAACAATAGATTTAAATTTCAAGCTACTTCCAATGACACACCGAGTGCATGAGCCTAGATATTGATATCAATAAATACTTTTAAGTGAAAAGACAGACTTCATCTTTTTTGACTATCTTTAATCCAGGTTTTAATTTTTTCAATAAATTGTCATTTTTAAAATCTTTCCTGCTATTTTTATACATACCAAATATTCTTTATCTTTACCACAATAAATGCAATCTTGCACATAATGTCAATTTCTCATTTTCCTTCAATCTCTGTGGAAGCACACAACGGCCATTATGATGGTACAATCTGAATAAGTACTGACAATTCTCCAATAATCTATCACAGCGGAACATCAATATCCTCAGTGCATTTATTGCCTGCCAGGACCTCAGAGCACTCCCACATTTTTTCCTTTCATTTATGATTTTCTACTGAGAAATTGCTCAACAGAAAAAAAAAAATGTAAGACATTATATTACAAAATCTTCAGTTCGAATCCCATCTCACAAAATGAATGTGGTACAGATTGCCACTATGTAAAATGAAAATTTCTGAATATAAAACTATTCTTGTTTTATTATCAGCAGTCAAAATGGATTTTTTTTTTCAAAATAAACATCAAATCTAGAGAAGGTAAATAGAAATTCTGCAAGATGAATTGCCAAAGTTTGTGAGCAATCATGTTTAAACTGATTTTTTTTTCTTATATAACCAATGACATCACTTGCTGGATTTGTTGAACAATGATATCAAAACCTTCATTTATACTAAAAGCATATCAGAAAGAAGCATGTATTATGATTCCCATAGTACACTTAGCATGGGAATAAATATTGAAAATATAAACCTCAAAAGTTGGTCACTTGAGATTTATCTATCTTTTACTTGAAAACCTATCTAAAATAATAACTTCTGAAGCATGCCTACAAGGTACATGACTACAATTTAGCTCCCCCCTCAAAGGGACAATTTGTAACAGTTCACTTTCTGATGAATCTTGTGATTGTCAGTCACAGAGCTCTGAATGAAAGAAAGTCACCATAGATATACAAATGCTTAAAATTAGAATTTGATCATTTAACCAAGTTTCTGAACCACTAATGAAATAAAACTGTAGGCAAACATTTACAAGGGGAAAAATAGCTTGAGCAAGTTTGAGCACTCAATCAGTATGCCATGCATTGAAAATCAGGAAGAAAGGTATTTTCAATGGTCAGGAACTAATGTAATCGTTACCGACATAATGGGGCTACTATCTGTACAATTCATTTGCTGTATCAAAGTGTTTAAGGGATTTTACAATGACATCAAACAAAACATAATACTGGAGAGGCAAATATTAAAGAGTTCAAACAAATACATAGCATCAATACTTCTTCATACATTCATTGTATAATAATCAAAGGTTAGTAAGTACTGCATGAGTGAGAGCAATATCAGTTAATCTCTATCTATGAAGACATGAAATACTTTAAAAAGGAGCTTCATAAGCTGGTGAAGTCTTATCTCAGAAATTCTGATCAAGCATTGGTCATGGGGAGAAGTCAGGGGCCCTGATTCTAAAAATCTTGCAAATTTCTTAAAAGCAGAAAATATTTTGCAGCGACATCTAATGACCAGCAAATAACATCAGCAGAAGGTATCAGTGATTTTGTCAGCATCATAAGTCAGACAAAAATGGACAGTGAGTAACAAAGAGTGGGTCACAAGAGTTAGACCAAAGGGAGATGAATGGTGCCAGTCAGTCTAGTCAATCAGTAGAGAAAACAGCAGAGAGTAGATCAGGGAACTGAAGGCAGCGTTTTGATCAACAGAAAGTTTCAGTTATTTGACACCTCCAGCAGCCCAGAAGAATTGTGGTAATGCCAAAGTCAATTGATGTCTACTGACCACTCAACAGACTCACTGACCTGGCCAGTTAACCAACTAATGAGTTGGATGTCATCTTCACTACCTGCTCTTCTGCCAAATCTTGGATTAAAGAGAACAAGTGACTGAGCTTTCCTCCTAAGCCTGCAAACTCCTTTTGGCATCTAGTTATCTGTTTACCATTAAGATGTGCTGGAAACCAAGTGGAAGAAAGCTACTTAGTCATATTTGTCAGCCTTCCAAAATGAGTCTTGGCATCAATATTGTTGGAATTCTTCAATAAACTTCATCCAACACATTTAATAATCTCTCCAACTATAAGCTGCCTTTCATCACAAGGTTGAAACATGCATCTACTGTTCATTACTCCATTTGCTTATGTTAGTAGTCATTCGTTTCTCCAAGTTTCAAGTGTTTTCCGATGTTATCTTTTAATTAATATAAAATGTACATATTGTGCTAGCAGATATGGCTCACTGATAAGTAAACAGATTAAGGCTCTATATGCAATGCTGAATGAATATGGATTGTTATCATTTACCTGGAACAAGAAAACAGATTTTCCAACTACTACTGGAATAAAATTGTCGACAATCATTTGCAGTTTCAGAGGGCTGTTAATGTATATAAAAAGACACATCTATCCACAATATTACTTTAGTCTATAGTCCAGAATGAGACATCCCCAATTAAATCAGCTTATGAAATAACTATGCTCTCATGTTTTTTTTCTGCATATTAGAAAGATTCATAAATATCAAGGGAGAAAAAAAGTCACATCTTAGCAGAGTTCACTCATAATAATTAAAATTACAGGTCTGGTCAATCACTCAGTAGAAACTATCACCTGACCATCTTTTGGCAGCATGTGGTGTTCAAGGTGATCAGTGAAAAAAAAGTGATCAATGAATAAGATACTTCTCTCTCCTTTTGTTGAGCAGCAATCACTAAAAACATCTGAATCCCCATCCCTGCCCAAAGAAATAAACATCATAGATGGGTGACAAATTTAGTATTAACTCTCATCGCAGATTGAACTCCCCTCCCCTGAGTCTAGTGGAGTACTAATTCAAATTTTCAGCCTTACAGGTTGATTGGTGCCACCAGTAGAGGTTCCACATGCATATATATATATACATAAATACAATTTTACTTCAGTTTCAGTCCTATCAAGAGCCAACACATGTAGCTAGTTTGTAGTGTTATCAGTAAAAAATTAGAAACCATAACAGATAGTTGGAAAAGTCATGTCAGATTGTAGATTCAGTTTATCAGTTTGATTTAATAGGTACTTACATGTTTAGAATATAAATAAATAAATGAACAAAATTGAAAGAAATACAATAAAATCTGTACATATAGTGAGCATATATGCAAATTAGTTCATTCATCTGCAATATTCATGTTCCTGATACAACAATGTCTGAAGAGGACTTGCTATAATAATTTGATATATTAATGTAAAAGAGATGCTAGGGAATAGTGGGAAAAAGGACCCATTCCTATTATGACATAGATATGAATATACGTCAATGAAACTTGGCACCATGTCTGATCACATATCAAAACAGATTGAGTTGAGACTTTGAAGAAAAAAACTCAATTACGATACTTGAATAATTGAAATTAAATCATCCTATAGTTTCAAGCACCTTAGTGCCGATCCATACATAAATAACCCTGTCGACAAGTATATTCTGGTTATATAATTATTATTTTTTAATGGTTTTCAGTGTAACCTTTTAAAAAGGACTGCAAACAAACAAAAAAATTAAATATCATCCTGACACCTTCAAACACTTGATGGAAGTTCCCTTTTAACAATAGACTGAAATCTATTTCCTGAAAGAAAAATATTCCTTCCCCTATATCTGAAAAAATCATATATGTTTGTATATATCTTGAATCAGACAAGTGTTTTCCCTCGATACAAAATATGTAAATACAATTTTCTTGAACGTTCAAATGATATACACCAAATCGAATTCCTGTAGGTTTCTGATAAATAAAACTTTTTCCAAAAATTAATAACAAAGGAAGCCAGAATAAATCTAGTTTTCCATTTCCCTGAAAAATACAAAGAAATTCAGAGCTTGCTTAAGGCATAAGAGGCTGAGGAAGAAATAATTTTTATAGCTCAAAAACTGGAAAATTAAATTAGGCTAGATTTGCTACTGAATAATAAAACAGTTTCACCCATGTGCATCATCTCTGATGCTTTAGAAGAATTCGATTCCACAATATATATATTCCTCTTTGTGTGCTTAAAAGAGGAGGAGAGTCTAGATATTGAAGTGACAGTTCTGTGCTGTTTATGTAATGCTGCATAAATTGATCATCTAATATTTGATCATAAAGAAGTAAGGATTGGCAATAAAATAGACCATAACATTAGCCAAAGACTTGTATAACATTCCACAATGGAGTTTATGGGAAAGATGGGGGGAGCAGTAATCTATATCTTTTCCAATTGTCACTGCAATGCTTTTAACGTATTAAACTTAAAAGGAGACAAAGACAAGTAGGGGAGAATCAGGGAGGTGTGGAGTAAAAGATTAAGTAAGCTATGTCAATATCACACAGGGTGAGAGCAGCTGTGGGGGTGCTTAGCCAGAGGATTGACAACCTGGAATCAAGTAGAAATCTGCTCTAGCCAACTAATGATATCTAAAATGGCCACTGGCTGGCTGGTAAGTCAATATGTTCTCACAACCAAACAGAATATTGGGTTATCATTGCCACAACAAAGATTCTTCAAAAGTAAATCAGATCCTAATCGAGCCACTGTTTGCAAGATTGCTACATATTGGTTATGCTACCAAACAATATGCCAGAAATTCCTATAGAATTCTCAAATTCTACCACTTGTATTTTATGAAGTTGTCATTCATATTGTGTCTGCAGAGAAATGAGACCATATATTCTTAGAGCATAATCTAACAATTTTTCTTTCCCATACTTTCCTAATAGGAAGATCACAAAGAGAGAAAAGCAAAAATTTTTTTGTTCAAGAACCTAAAACTAACTGCTTGAAAATTTCATATTAATTCTTTTAAAAAGAAAAAACTTGTTTATTATTTACCTATTCAAAAATACAATTTCCTATTCTTCAACCAAAACAAAACAAGCAAAATATATTTTGTCAAACTAGTAACAAAAATAGCATCAGATAAAGATTACCCCTCTTAAAAGGAGAATAAATAATTTTTATAGAAATATTACCTTATAAACGTCTAATTTGTATATGTTCGCCTCAAAAGAGATGAAAAATATAAAATTTCAAAAAATAAAAATTATATTTCCAATCAGATTAGTTTCCTGTCTGCAGGCAACTCCTAGCAATTTATCTGGCTTTTCATTTCACTGTTGTGTACATCCATGTTTAGCTGAATTCAATCTAACTTCAAAGGAGAGAAGAGGAAAAATTAAACTATTTACAGTCATATTTTTATGTAGAGACCCACCTTCCCATGAAGCAAAAACCAAATAAGTCTATCGAAACTTCTTGGCACATAACTGACAACATCCACTTTTATACGCTTATACAATCTCTGCAGCACTCTGTCTTAATCCAATAGGGAAAGACACTTCAAATTCAATTATAAGTCACCCATCAGGAAAATCCCTCAACCGATGTTGCAGCAAATAAATTCTTGTTTTGACTTGTATGCCATCACTATTTGCAAGTCCTTCTTTTATTAAGTATGTTGTCTTATTGTCAACTATTCATTAAAAAACACTAATTAGCAGGGTTTACATGAACTTTTCTGATTAGCTCTGGTGCACAGCAATACCATTTGTATATTTCTCAAGTTTGCTATAGAAAGAGTGTAGCAGTTCAAAGCTATACATTTCTATACTATCAAATATTCCCATACAGAGAGTATAAAAAGAGGGATCAAATTAGTAAAAGTATTCAATAAATAAAAATAACTTGCATAATTAAATTTACAAATAGCGATGTATCAAAATTTGTATCCAGTTGGTTATCTGGTAATGGATTTACAAAATAAAAATTAAAAATTAAAAAAAATAATATCTGGATTTGACAGATTTCATACCTGGCAATCGATTATTATTATAATAATAAATAATTTCTGATACACTTAAAAAAACTAGCTAAAAATTTGACCAGACTCTCAAGAATGTTAATTAAAAAGCTTTCTCGGAAATGTGACTGAAATACAAAGATTACATTTACCATTTGAGCAATTATTAGGAGGGAAAAGGGAGTCTCTATATACGATACTTTGGTACTATAGATTATAAAAGTCTGAGATCATAAGTTTGTGTGCCTGGTTTGAGCTTATATTTCTGCTAATGACAGTTTGAAGAAATAAGTTTCTCAACTCCCAATGTTCTGACACTTGGTTTGAAAATACAGCTAACCTATTACAATCAATAAAATTTAAAACTGATTTCTCTACCTAAAACATGCAATAACTTGATACTTTATTCATGGAAATACCATTTCTAACTAAAACATCGTAACATGCTTCTGTTTGGAATTGAAAAAATATATACATCATGGTTTAACTGCAGACAAAACTACCCTTTGTCAAGTTATCAGCAGGTAAGCTAGATTTATTTCCCACAAAAATTTCATCTGATAAATAAAATGCATTGAGAATTATTTACTAATTTTAAATCAATCACAGAATAGGTAAACCAGGATATTTGACTAAACTTTAGATTTTCAATGTTAAAATATAACATTTAACTAAGAGATATGTCTGACCCATGATCACTTTGTTCTCATTATCATGATTATTACTTATAAGATAATTATCACCACCTTATATGCCACCCTTTTACTTGTCTTTCCTTTCTGTGATACTTTTGATATGGTATCAAATTTTCCCAGAGATCATTGAAATATAATTTCAATTTTTTTCCTATCCATTTATATCAAAGCTTTCAAGAACCATTACAACTAGTGTTGTTTCTACTGGCTATTCGAAGCCATTCTGGTTAATGGATTCAGGCTTGAATTCAACATCACTCGATAAAATCCATAAATGCTGTTTGCATTAGAATCCACCATGCTTGAAACTTTGGGAGAGATCAATGGGGTGAGCAAAAGAAGCAGAAATTTCAATCTAATTTGGCTCCCAGCTTTCTCATCTTCACAAATGTCAGGATAGAGGCAGCATACTTACAGACAGATACGAGTTGACAGTAGAGCTTGGTAATAATTTTGGACAATATTTATGATCAACATTTTTATATAGCTGCATTAACAAAGACCTCATTACAGCACTTTTAGTCAAGCCCACAGGAAGATGACATCATCATTCAATAAATATAACACTGAATTTTGATAGTACAAACTTGTAACAAATAAACATTTCTTTCAATCATATATAAGTTATGTAGTCAATAGATGTGTTTTTCAAATAAATCACCACTGATGTTTGCTGCTATGAGAAAACATAATATAATTTGTAAATGTGCTCTGGAGTGAGGAGGAGGGTTACAATTTTGGCTTTAATCCAAGGACTTACCACTATTCCTTTCCTTCTGAGTAATGTCCCTGTCCACTTATGAAGGGATAGTAGAAGGCATGCAATAATGATGTCTTTCTGTAATGACACACACACCCACACAAAACTGATGGAATCAAAGCTATTAAATCCATCAATCCAATTTGGATCTGACAGTTTCTGATCTTCAAAGCTAATTTTTTTTTTAAATCTCCCACAATACAGTTTGCAAATATAACTTAACGAGAGATGCTTCGATAGTACACACCATTTGTTAATTCTGATGCAAATGATAAGAATATTTCTTCACCTCCACTCCATTCCTAGGCACAAATATTTTCTGCAGTAATCAATAATCAACATCCAATAAGGTTCCATTCAAGATCAGAGGAATTTTATATTTACAAGTTTTATAAAATTACTAGCAGGAATACCCGGCATTGCCAGGGGGGAAAATAACTTGAAACAGCCAAACAGGGAAAGCAAGTTCTTCGATACATTTCTTCTTACACAACACAGCAAATTTTTTTAAAAAATGATTATTCACACTATGCACGTATGGAAAAGTTGCTGTAACATAAAAAATATTCTGATGCACAACCCCCCCCCAACCAAATGATGATGTTGCTTAGTTTGATAGGCATTCTGGATATGCTACACAAGTTTCTCCCATTGGGTAGCCAGCATGAAAAGGTTGATTGGGGATCCATCCATAAAACAACATAAAGAAGTCAGGTGAAGGCCATCGATCTTGAGAGGTGGTCCTTGTGCCTTGTTATAATCTCCAAAAATGACCTTGAGTGACCTCTAGAGTCAACCTCACCCAGTCTATAACTTCCGCCATGATAATATGTATCCCTATGCATAATTTCTGCATCCTAGGTGCAATACTGTGGCCAAAAATATGGAATAATCACTACGAATATATGTTGACATCAAATCAATGAAAGAATTCACCTCAATGCCTAATTTCAGTTTCATAGGCGCAAAATTGTGGCCAACAACTGAGAAAATAGGATAGAAATGACAAAATGACCTCAAATGACTTCCCAGGTCAATACAGCATTGCCTATAGCCTTCACCAAGAAAAGATACATATCAATGCCAAACTTCAGTGCAAAATTATAGCTGATTTCAATGATACATGCAGTCTAATGATATTTAAGAGGAAAACATTGAAAACACAAGGAAAGAGAAAGATTTAAAAAATGAGAGGTATACAAACATAACCATAAAGGATGCCTGCAATAGAGTAATGATCAGCAAATTCATCGCACAACTCCTTCCCTATATTGAGGTTCAGTCCTTACTGGGAGCCCAACTATAATAGCTCTATGCCAGCTTCAGCTGGGCTTAGTAATCTACACACACAACTATTCAAGTATTTCACACTTATTTTTAAAGAGAAACTATCATGGTTAGCAATGTGTTCAAATTCATCAGAAACTTTCGGATTACATTCCCACTTTAATGAGTGTAAATGAAAATAGCATAGAACTTAATTAAATTCCAAGTTCTATGTTAAGTTTGCATAAAGATAATTTCTCAAATAAAAGAACTGGTTAATTTTTTAACTCTATGAAAGAAACTGACAGATGCTACAGCATGACTTGGAATCATGCCTACTCACAATGCTTCTATCTCACAACTGCCTAAAAATTCAAATATATTTAAAATAAGAATGAAGAACTATCAGCATTAAGGCAGTGAATTAATTACGTTTCAAAAGAAAACCTCGCAACTTATATAATCAATATTTTAACAATATAAAAATTTCCAATTATAAGACAAGTTCTATTCACGAGTATAAAAAAAACTATTCAAAAAGAGTTCTTTTCAATTTACGAATTTTTTTTTTTTTTTTTTAAATCTCCAAGAAGGAAAAAAAAAATCATTCTTTCCAAATTAAAAGCTACAGAATACAAACAAAACATTAGAGAGAAAAGGAGAAAAAATTGTTTATCATTGTCAGAAAAATAATTTGATCTCAAGATCATTAAGCAAAAAGTGAACCCTTGAACCGGTTTGTATCATGATTTAAACGAGACGGTTCTCTATCATGAAACACTGATTGTAATCAATCATTTTTTTTTTCTTTAAAGAGTCAGCACTTGTTTTTGATTGAAGCACTTATTTCACAATCATTATATCATTCACTGAAGCAGAAGAACAAACGTCAAGAAAAAGCAACAAAGGAGTATACATAAGAATTGGTGAAATCATCTAATTTTGATATTCTATTGCTGCAAAATATTTTTAGCTTATTAATTCAAACTGAATGAGAATAAATTTGTTTTCTTTAAATTGTTGAATTTTTTTTCTATTATCTTCATTGTAGAAATAGGACAACATGTGTACTTTTATTGCAATGTTTTGGCTACACTTTGAAGAAACACATGCCACACTCGAAAAGATAAAGTTCCATTGAAAATATTTTTTCTAAATTCTATGTAGGGGGGGGGGGGCATTACTTCCATTAGATATAATTATTTCTATTTAATATCCTTATCTTAATTCATTATTTCCTCTTACAATAAGCTGGACAAGTGGAAATTCCTATGGATCTTGATATCTACAATATGATTCCTATCACATACGAAGAGAAAGGATAAAAGAAGAATGAACAATAATCAGTAATTACTGTGCATACACATAAGCAGAATAATAGTATAATGGTTATTTCTAGAAGAAAATTTACTCAATATTGATTAAGAATTTTCTTTTTTTTTTTTTTATATCAATCAGAGTTTAGGTAGGTATTTTTTATAATGGTCAAAGCAAAATCAGTAGCTAAAAACTCAATACAAAGATTTCAAAAGCAGAAGCTATTTCATCCATTACTGATTTTGAAAGTATTGTAGTCTATTTTAGATATTAATTTGTCAGATTATTTCACACACTAAAACACTCATCTGAAAAATATTCAGCCTTAAAAAAGGTAACAAAATTACCATGTAATAGTTCAAAAATAGTATAGTTCATCATCAGAAGGCTATTCCATATTTTTTACGGATTGTGCATATATGTGCACCCTACATATGTATGTGTGCATTCAAAAAAGAAAAAGAAGAAATAAAAAGAAAGATAACCAAAAAATAAAGTTGAAAATATGGCACAAAGGACAAATCTGTATTATTCAAGTTCATGGTGGGTTGAAAAATTGGTACAGGAGAAATATGTATACATGACGTGTACATATGAGTGTATAATATATTGATTTTCTGTAGGTCCAGCATGAATGAGAGATAACTAAAAGGATTTTGATAAAGCCCATTGTGTTTGAGCAGGATGTAACAAACCTTGATTACATTGGATAAGAACTAAAAATATAGTTGGTCTTTATCAGGTATACATAACACCACCATAATGTTGGGAGGTATGCGTCCTTGGACAAACACCATAAATATGTTAGAAAAATAGGGGTATATATCTAAACTGAGCATAACCAGATGGAGCAGGAAGTCATTTATTCATCAATTCTACCCAGAATCAGAAATAGTTATTCCTGGTTTTAGTCATTTTTATCAGCAGAAAAGAGCAGGATTGTCGAAACAGTCAACTTCAAGTGGCAGTCAGCAATTTCCACTTCTCATTGATAGTGGTTTAAATATATGTGAATGTACATGTATTAAAACCATCCAAAATCATATTTTAAAACATACTGAATAAAAAAATAAAAAAACCTGAAAAGAGCTTTTTATTATTATTACTTTTATTATCAGTAGCAGTAGTATTAAAATCAAAGACAGTGTTACTCGTAGAGAATGAATTCCACTTGAGACGGAATTTTAGACCTAACACTCCCTAATGTACAAACCAAACAATTCCCCCAGCAGGAAGAAAAAAGTAAACTATAGAAAAAATATGCAAGTATAAAGAGTGATGCGGAAACAAGTAATATCCAGATAATTTCTATGGAGAACAGTAACGTATCAATAGTGACATACGATGCCTAAAGGTGATAAATGGGAAATCTGAGGATTGCTCAAGATAATATAAAAGCATCATTAACACATGGAGGCCTCAGCAACTTTTCAAGAGGAAGCTATGCAGAAAAATTAGCATGCACAGCTGAAGAAGGTGAGTCACCTGCTGTCAAAAGAATACCTACAGTAACATCTTTCTTTCTGGAGCAGTAATATTAGTGCTCTTAATATGATTTGGGAGATGAGTGAAAGTTTAGATAGTTTTTGCATCAATACAGACCTTGTATTCTGAAAGACTTTGGATTTAATAAGTGGGTGTTAATCTGAGTATAAATTTGGGGAATAACATGGTTGTAGAGACCAGTTAAATGAGGATGTTTAGTTTGAGCAAACAAAGAATAAGCTTAAATAGTCTTCTCAAGTTAATTAATTTATCAGATTGCGGTAAGGTTTAGAAATACTAGTCAGTTCATAACTTCTTGAGCATTCCATAAAGGAATAGATATAACAGGATGAGTAGACACATGAATTTTAAAAAATTTTTTTTTTTAAATGTTTTAATTCATTACTTAATACAAATTTTCTACACTTTTACAAAGCATGGATATACAAGATATAGGTACTCGACATTCAACAAAACCAACGTAATATTGGCTTCAGTTTAGAAGAAGCCTTTAGAATTGCTTGTAACAGCACAAATTTTTGAGAATGAAAACAGCGCAAAATGACTTTTATATCATCATTGTATTATAAGAGAGACAAGTCTTAAAAGTATAAGAGAGAGCAAGACAGGGGAAAGAGAAATATATATATATATATATATATATATATATATATGATATACAAGTTCATTTCATACATATATAGCTATCAGATCTACAACAAACTTCCAATCAACATCACAAACTATAAAATATCAAATAAGAAGAAAAAAATAAAATCAACCACAAACCAATTATAGATAAAGTGGGAAAAAGCATCATAGACAATTTAAACATCAGTAATAGGGAAAAAAAATTAGAGCAAAAAAAAAAAAAAAATGGATACATACTCATGAAGGACCACATACCCAATTACATAAACAAACCCACAACTAGACTAATTAATGCGACTAAATCACAAATAGGAAAAATTGATAAGAAAATATTAAAAACAATGAACAGCAATTACAATTCAACCAATGAAGCCATTACCTTCTTTAGCAACATCAAGAAAAAAATACTTTTGCCTTTCTACAATTCAACATCATGGACTTCTACACCTCCATATCCAAAGGGATCTCTGAGGAAAAAAAATCTAAAATCTACACAAATATTTACAGAGATATAGAAATAACCAAACACTGTAGATGGATGGTACTATTTCACAATTGAGAATAATGGACTAAAAAAAAAAAAAAAAAAAAAAAACATGTCAGCGTATTTGATGTTTCAATGGGCAGTCTTCATTCAGCCGATAAGATGGATCTAATTGGTTTATAAAACCACACAAGAAAACTAGATTAAAAAAAGATAGGACTATACCTGGACAATGGCTTACTAATCGGAGAAAATAGCAACAACCAGAAATGTGAAAATATCAAGAAATACATCAACAGAAATGAAAGATATTCACTTCAGTTTAAATCAAGGCTAATGTTAAAATTCTACATAGTTAAAACATCACTTGATTTAAATGATAACACCAACGACCATATAGAAAAGAAAATTCTGTAATTCAATATATTTATACAAGTTCTAAACACCCTAAAAATATCAAAAAGATCTACAAATCAATAAAAACTTGACATATATAATTCCTCAAATGAAATAATACTCAACAAAGTTAGAAATGAATATACTAAAGCCCCAAAGAATAGTAGTTTTACCAAAACAAGCTTTATATACGATTTTTAAAAAAGTCTAATCTGATAGAGAAAAACATAGTAACAATGACAAAATAGAGGTAGAAAAAAAGAATCATCAGACAGAAAAAATGAAACAGCGTTAAAATGCTGGCACCACTCAAAATTTCTATTAACAAACATAACCCAATAATCTACATATAGATATACTCAAAATAACTAACAAATATCTTGTTTACATAGCCACCTTAAAGAACAATATTATCAAATTAATTACTTTAGGCATGAGAAAGTAGACCAAACCAATCTAATCAAGAAACCCACTATGGTCATATAAAAGGGACTCTAACATTAGATTTAAAGAGAATAGAATACTCTCAGAGAGGAAATATACCACTATAGTAATGATAGAACAACCACTTATTGGTAACGAGAGCATTCAAACCATATCCCCTGGTTTGTAATTTGTAACCACCAAAAGACATGAATCCCCACTGAATAAAACAAAAAATACAGTAAACAATAGCTAACCACTGAACTAAAACCAATAAAATAAAGAGAAAAACCCCAACACCTAGAATAATAGACGCCCCCAGCAAAAAAAAAAAAAAAAAAAAAAAAAGTCCCAAATAGGAATCTAAAATGAACTGAATCATTTGCCTGAAGAAGCCCAAACAGGGAAGAAACAAACATGTTTCTGTGTTTCTGTAGCAAATCCTTAATCCATTATATATAAATATATATTACAATAACAGAGTATATAGGAAATTAGAGAAAAAAAAAAAAAAAAAACACTTTGGAAGATTACATAAATCGCATCGACAGATATTAGGAAATGAGTGACTGGAGTAACACGAAAAAAATCTATTGAAAAAGTTTTGATTTTTAGAGTTTAAAGCTGTAAAGCTTTCTAGACTTTATATCAACAGACATTTGGTTAATAAGATGAAAAATTAATGTATGAAAAACAGCTTTGTAATTTGGTAGAGCAAATGACTAGGAAGTCAAAGTTGAAGAAAATCAACTCATGTACACAGCATAATTACAAGCGAAAGTGGAGCAGCTGCAAACCCCAGACTATAAATGGGATTTTTTAATCAAATAATCAATTTGCTCTCTAATAGACAAGCGATTAAAAATGTCAATTCATAAATTCTACTTTCACTGCAGACATATATATTAGTTGGTGATCTATCATCAAACATAATTGGTGGAAAGAGATTCTAGTTAAGGAAGGAATGTAGAATAAAAAAAGGTTAGACCAGTCGGCTTTCAATTGCTTCTAAATGAGCGTGAATGAACAGCTTGGAAACTATAATCTAACTTGTAAATAGAGAAGGTCAGAAGAGATGAAATAAATCCTTTTAAAGTATGGTTAAAAGAGCACAAAAATCACTGAATATTGTAATATAGAAGGCCATATTGAAATGGATACTCAGTAAGTTTCTCTCAAGCAAGCTTTCAGCAAGTTAATAGCTCATCTTCACCAGTAGGTGAAAGTTTCATAGCAAAATAAATCACACGGTTATTGTAATGAAAATAAATACAACACAACCAATACTGAAATATAAAACATCCATCATAATACAGGAGAAAGAAGCCCTTTTCTACTCCCCCAACAAACATACTCACTTGCATCAATCACCACTCTTGCTTAAACAACATTTGTTCAATCCATTCATAATTGTTACTGCCTGATCATGGTCAAAAAAATCAGAATTCATTTATTAAGTTGCAACTATTATCACCAACTTCAAAAAATGGCTGAAACAAAACAGTAATTCCCCATTACTGAGAGAAAGTTCAGTGATATTTCAACCTTTCAATTATTGTTAGAATAACTATCCAATTGTAATGAACAGTCATGAGGGAGGAATCTAAATTGATTCAGTTTTTAACTAGTCTTCATCATACCAGGAACAAAAATCACAAAGAAATGTCAGATTTAGAAAAATTCAAGGCGTCTCTTGGTTCCAAATAAAAATTAAACAGATCAAATACTACTGAATCTTATAAAATTATTTTGTCCACTAATATCAATTATGTTCACATTCTGCAAGCAAAGGAGGTCCTGTAAGTTACATTATACCACTCTCAGTTTCTATATTCTTTTTACAACTTCCCTCCACTACAGTGATATGTCGGTTTTTTACTAACTGACCAATCACAAGACAAAATTTTTGAACACAAAAATTTGAATAACAAAGCATTCATTAAAAGATCTGGGCCAGGATTCAGTTTAGTAAACCTGACTTAATATTTCAAGAATATGAATTTTTATTTTGAAGTTAGATAAATTGAAATGATAATTTCATTCAAAATATTCTTAATCTTACTGTAAAGCTTCTTATTAACAGTTTTATAGGGAGTTGCAGGTGTCCATTGACGCCAATTGACCAGTATTTCCAAAAAGGAAAAAAAAACCTAGAACATAATTATGGCAAAAATGCATACATGGTAAAGTGCAAAGATATAAATAACATTGTGAGAAAATATAAAATAATCATAAATGACTGAAATAAGATTAATTTCATTCACTGTCTCAATTCGGACATGGTGTCCATTTTCAACCCTGTATGCCCTATGAAAATTCTAATTAAAATAGTCCAATTTAAAGCTCCACATAAATTTTGATTGAAATCACAACTGCTCTGAATACAAACCATCCCTCAGAAATCTTTAATTTAGGTTTATTATTTAATCATTAATTTTTGTTTCATCAGTAGAAAGATAGGAAGGCTGATACATTCAAATTATGATATAAACTGTAATTTTGTTGCTAGGGTAAAACGGCCAGAATTTCCATGGAAAGTGCCTTCATTGTTTAATGGGGGTGGGGGATTTCATTTCATAGAAAATTCTGTTCACCTTATTCTAGCATAGAATTGTGAAGATTCTGTACAGTCATACATACATGCACATAACCCCACAACTTGCTTCTGTGAAGTTACTCATTTTCAGAGAGAAAAAAAAAAACAAAGTTCAGATTCAGTTGAAGTTCATAATACTTTACCACATAGCAAAATATTTTTCGATATATTTTAACCTGTTTGCTTGAAGGAATTTTTGAAAACAAAATATCCACAATGAACAAGATTTACCTGGTATTTCTGCATCCCAGTGATAAGAGGGGTAGGAAAATCTTTCCATACGAAACTAACTCTTTGTACAACATTTAGATAAATAGACGGACAGGCAACTAAGATTGGATGAGAAAAGGGAGAGAACAAGAAGATACAAGCAAAGGGTGAGCAAAGACCAGAGAAATGAGAATGGATAATCTTAGTTGTCAACATACATGGAATTTCCACAAGTCCAACAACTGATAATAAAAAAAATCATTATCATCATTAATAATTGACTAACATTTCTCACTTCTATTGCTTTTTATAGCAATTCATGGGTTACTATGACCACTAAGTATTATGGACCAGAAATAAGGAACAATTGATTAATACAATCAATGTATATGGTTTAATCTAACAAAGGTCAGACAAAGCGCTTTCAACAAGATCCCTGGGAGCCTATTTCATGGTGACAACCTGAGAGTTGCAACAGAGAGAAGATGGAATACTAGTTAAAAATTGATCATGACAATGTTTCATCTAAAAAGAAAAAAAAGAAGTGTTGTTCGACCATTATATATTTATAGAGAGAATGAGTTCTTTATTTCCAAACGGTACTGCCTACTGTAGAATAAGAGCCTAGTTGCAATGGAAAACAACTGAATTTAGGATAAAAGAATATCTAGTCAAAAACTAATAATAATAAAATTCAAGAAAAGTGTTTTGTTTATTCATTTATCAATTTATTCTGTACAAGTAGTATTTCCTCCAGAATCTTCTTTGAAAATAATGACATGTAAACTCGTCTCTATATGATGTGACAACAGCATCTCTTACTATTTAAAGGTATTTTATTGCATTTTTTCTTTTTTAAAACCCCTTCTAAGTTTTTCTAATATTATCACACAGAATCTGATTGGGATAAATGTAAAAACTTAATAAAAGCATATATCAATAGACATTAAAATATACAAGCGTTAGTCATGAAATCATCTTAGTTTTAAACTTGACATTTTTCTATATATTTTATTATCGAATAACAGATCATTCAGTACAAATTTCTTAGAGGCACCTCGACGCCCTTTCAGAAACTGTCTGTAAGTCGGGAAGTCTGTCACTGTATTATTTCTTAGCAGTTTCAAGTCAGATAAACATGAAACTTGATAGGTGTTCCTTGATAAGATGTTTCTTAAAACTATTCTCTACTCAGGGTCACCTGATCTGGCAATAATGGCTTTTAAATTTCGTAGTGGATTCTTCATTGATCTTTCAGTTCTTGTTTTTCTTTTACTGCACTGCCTCCAATTTTTCTAGTGACTCAACCACAAGGATCAGATAGGAGACTTGAGCAGTTTTTTTTAATAAAGAATTCTTAGGAGGGAAACTGATAACTTGTTGCTAAGTTCAACTGAGATTATTCTGATCATTGATGATTTTTTCTGCAATTTTTTTCAACATATTCTGCTTAATTCAATGATTTCATTTTAAACCATGTAATTATTTACTTTACTTTCTCTAAAGAAATATAAAACTACCACAGACAAAAACTTAATTGGGAAGGGAATGTACTACTATTATCCACATACTTACATAGACTAATATTTATATCATAATGTTTCTCCATTAACGTGATTAGTGAAAATATGATATATCCTATCACTCACCCAATCATACTACAGAAAAATTGAATGTCAACAATCAAATACTCTACAAAACACAAAAATAGAGAATAACTCCACAAATGCAAATAATGCCTTTTCGCACATTAAACTATAGCACTCAGCACTACATTATACATTTCAAGGAACATGAGGGAGCAGTTTCCTACAAAAAAAACCTGTACACATTAAAATTTAAGCAGATTTAACAATGGCTTAATATATATCAAGACTGTACTTTGAATTGAAAAGAAAATTGGGAATATCAATGATGAAATCACGTTATTCTTATCTTATGAAGTTTTAGATGAAAAGCAGAACCAGTTAGATACTTAAGCTTATTTCAAGTTTCACTTTATAATGAAACATAATGCCAGTGATCCAAAGATTTTTTTCAAATAGTACATTATGAATTTCTATCTATCAATTGACTGCATACAGTTATATCATATTCAGCTTCACTCATGGAAGTATAGAAAACCAAATTATAATCAATTCATGATCTACATGTACAAATCCTCAAAGCACCCATTTTTACTGATTAGAAATAACTATACAATTTTATTCAAAGTATCTACAAGTATTGATGGCTACAGAAATAATCCTTTGAAATAATACAAATTACAACACACTGACTTGTACAGAGTATGTGCAATGAAATGGCATTACCAGTGTAAAAGAGTACAACAATATTGACTAGTGACGGTAAACTTTCAAGAAAAAGCTATACATGTGTGAAGGGCTGATTTTGGTTTCCTATTCAAAGACTGGGTTTTTTCTATGAAACATTGTTTGCTTATTTTCTGCATAAACAGTTGTATAAAAGCATTTTTATAGAAAGAAAATAAAGCAAAGATTCAGGGGTTCTTTAAAATCGTTTATTAGATATAAAAAAAAAAAAGTAATAAAAGCAAACAAATCAAATATTTATTCAGCCAAAAAGAACTAGAAAAGAATCAATACATTGCAAGATATGAAAAGCTTTGGGAAACTGATACAGCCTTCTAATTTTTCCAATTTCACGCATTTTTTTGGCTGTATGCCTCCTTTTTTTTTTTTTTCCTTCCTTCATTCAAGAAGCTGTGACATGCTCAAAAGTTGAAGTCTGGAATCTATAATTCATGCACTCAAGTGTAGTAAAGGGTATTACTCACTTATAGACATTTTTTTGGTTTGTTTTTTGTTTTTTTCAAATGAAGAATTTTAACCTCAGAATACACCTCTGGCGCAAGATACAATTTTAGAGTTGCATAAAAAGATCATAGAACTTGGTTGAATGGAAATTATGTTTAACTTATAACGCTCATGGGAACCATTGTGATTATCATAATCAATCATGACATCCTGCATTACAAGTGAGTTACCAAAATAATATTTGCACAAGTCTAGCCCAAAAGAGGTCTCTTGACATTGGCACTGCCATGTTAGCACATCTGTGTTTAGCAAATGTTCTTTTTGTTTTATTGTTTGCATTAAGACGATTTGTTCACATTTTGTAGAAAAACGAGATGGAAAGGTTAATATGCTCAGCACTATGTCAAAAACAAAGATGGCATATGAACGGAAAATGCTGTCCAAGTGTTTGCTAGCTAAAACTTTCACTGCCATATTGGCACCTCAGTTTATGGAAAGAAAAAATTGAAATAAAAATAGAATTCAGATCCTCATCTCCTAGTATCAGCTATAACACATTTATCATATTATATTCATTGGTGTGGCAAATATTAAAAAGAACTTTACAGAATAATATCGATCTTTGGAAATCTTTTTAAAAGCCTATGAATATACAAGATGTGATTTTAACAATTTATTTAATTTCTAATTGAGAAATAGCCAATTCAAAGCACTCAGAGAACCACTTGGCAAATCAATACATTTAGTGGGAATTGAAAGAAAAACTAGGAAAATATACGAGGTTAAAATTGGTGCACAGATTTTCATGGAAATTCACCTCATGCCACGAACTGGTTTCTTTCTAATAGAAATCTGAAGCCAGCAAGCATTGAAGAAAAAAATATCGTATGATAACAATGATAATAATAATATCAAAGAATAGATGTAAAAGACAAAGTAATCCTAAAGATAATTCTACTAGCAACCTTAAGATAAAAAACTTTTAGCAAGTATTAGTTTCTGCAAGAAATGAAAATGAATGGTGCAATTCAAAATCTTCCATTACAATTATCTCAAAATCAAATCATAATGCAGCGAAAAATGATCTGAGAAACATTTTTTCAATGCACTAGAGTAATTAATTTAGACTATAATGAACCATCTCCCTTTCTAATGAAAATAGATCTCAATAACTAGATATGCTAATTTGAGATTGTATTTTTCTTCAGTGAACCAAATCTATAATACAGCACAAAAGCTAGCATAAAGAAGCATAAAGAATCATTACTTATCAAACAATAGCTAACAATCGTATTGTGCTCTCATACAAACAGGTTGAAAAGAAGCAATAATGATTATAAAAATGCAGGATATTTCCAATTACTTTTTTCAAATCAATAAAGACAAGTTGAAAAGCTGGAGGCAAAAACTTCAGTACAGAAGTCATTTTAGCTTTACAAAAAAATTTAAAATGAACATGGGATGTAAAGCTTTGGTATCCATCATTTATTCATTTCAATAATATAAGAATAACAGAACAAATGAAGACAGTCTCTTTCTGCTAATAATTCCATCAAAGATAGAGAGTATCAAATTAGAAACAAAATATGTCCTTAATTTGAGAGCAAGGATTCAAATTCAAAAAATTAAGTTAATTAAATTCTTTTCAATTTTCATAACCCTTTAAAAATAGTTTATGATCATATGAAAAAAGAAGAGGGAAAAAAAAAAAAAAAGAATCGACATTTAGCTAAATAGAACTGATTAAATAAGAAAGAAGACATCCTTTCTTCAAGTGATCATATCTATCAGATTTTCAAGTCAAAAGATTTTTAAACTCTCACAAAATTTTAGTGTCCTACGATATTAGAAGGAAAAAATCCTATCGATTCACGAACATCTAGATGTGGAGTTATATAATTTATTGTCAGAGGTAAATTAAGCTTAATTCAAACTTGACTAAAATGAATAATTCAAGACGGTAGATTTATTCGATTAGCAACAATTCAGAAGGCTATGATAATTAATCATAACTGTAATATACAAGAATCCAACTCAGCATCAGGCAGGTTGATGCATCTTAAGATTTGTCATGGCATTAAGCAACTTAGTGTTCTTGAAGAGAAGAGACAAGTGTACAATGCTGATGAAAGGATTGTTCTAGTGTGCACTGCCAAAGAAAACACTTGCATCCACAGAAAAAAAGCAGACATCAGGACAAAAAGTGCAGAAGGGTCACATTACAGTTTTCCCTGCATCAACGCCAATGGCACCCAAATTACCACTTGTCTGCATCAGGTATTATGCTATGCCATGTAGCTTCAAGAACTGTGACGAGAACAATGGTGTTTGAATCACAAAAAAAGGCACGGATGATATAACCACTTTTTCCAGTTAGTTTTCTGTTAGAATTTGTACCTGCCATCTGATCACGTTTAGCAAGACTTGGAATCGAACAGTGCCCCTATTGCTTGTTGACAATGCAGGGTCACACAGTATGAAAGGCAGCCAATTAGAATTGCCAGACAGGGATATCAAGTGTTTGTTTTCCCTACCAAACACCACTTCAGAACTACAGCCACTCAATCAGGGAATCATTACAACAATCAAGAAATATCAACGGCGTAACATGTTGCTTGCCGTCATAGATGAATTGCCGCAAATTATCAAGTCATTCACAGTGAAGGACACTTTGTTCATTATCACTGATTCTTGAGACAGCATTAAACCATCGACAGTCACAATATTTTGGTACAATGGCTTCCGTGTTGATAGCTGTGACAGTGAAGAGGAGACTCATCCGGATCAATGGGTGACCACTGAAATTACTGAGAATTGCAGACAGCTGTGATTAGAAGACTTTGTCGAGGCTGAGAATCTATGCTTGGGTAAACTGTGACAACATCTGAACAGAGTCACTTTGCAATGATCAAATTATCAACATAGTCACAGAAGAACAGCAGGAAAGTACATACACTGTAGATGATAAGGAAAGTCAGATATAGACACTTCCTGCAGTCCCTATCAACAAAACTAATGATGATTTGTGACTTTTCATGGACTGTAACAAAGCACAAGCCAAAGTCAATGCTATTAAGCTGATGTATCTTTGTCTAATGCTGTCAATGGCAAAAACAAAGAAACATCCTCAAGGAACAGTGGCTAGATCACAAAACAATGATCAATCCTCATGTCATGAACTTAGCGTCTTGACAATCTCGGTGCACTTCCTGTGTAGATGATTTTTGTATAATTGTGCAAGGTTTCCTTGAAATTTTCAGGTACAGATTTGTTATTCAAATAAGATTTCATTTGTCGAATAAAATTTCATAATTTTTCATGCAATATCCTTCATTTGTACCTATTGATTGAATGAAAGCAAACCATTTAAAGCCATTTTTATGTAGTTATATTCAATATGGCTTCCTTTTTCATAAAATTTGAGCCAGCAGCATAATAATTGCTTCACAAGGCACAAATAATCCCCATGTGAATGATGCAACAAATGGAATTGATCATCGACAAAATTTCCTATACCAAGGTGATTCAAATGAAATGCATAGCTAAGAAATTATACATTTCTGAAATTGTTTCTTTAGTGGGGAATAGCGGTGCAACAACAGGGGACGGGCTTAAGATGTGCATAAAACTGACTGGGGGAGTTCCATTAAAAATCTAAAAAACTCATTGGTGGTAACTCCAAAATATTAGTTGTTTCAGCTGTAAAAGATTTTGATTTTTTTTTTTTTTTTTTTTCCCTTCTTTAAGCACAAACCCAATTGATTAAAAGAGAAATTAAATATTCAACACTAACAAAATTTAGCTACTTTGGGGGGGGGGGGGTGTAAAATTTCTACATTGAACATTATACTATAAGGTTTTCATTCCAAAATATAGCTTGAGGAAAATTATTAGAGGAAACTCAAGTTTGAGATGTGACTCAAAAGGTAGCCGGTGGTTTTATGAAGACAAATATCAGTGCCTGTGAATGTAAATTGACAAAAGGCATCGGCCATATTGGGAATAAATATTTTCCTCAAAATATCAATTTGGCAGTATTCTGCCTTTAGGCAATATTGCTGCCTCCTTTTAAGTTGAATTAATCAAATTATATTTAACAAAAAAACAAATTATGCTAAATTTTGCACGTGGCATCATCGTTCCTCTATTCCTTCAACTAGCTAAAGAAAGAATAAAAATCAGAAAAGAATATTTACCTTCATGAATGACCATTGAAGACAAGGTTTCTAGTGTGTCTGGATTGTAATTGCTAGGTCTAGAGAAATAAAATAGAAAAGATAAATTATGAAAGTTTCATTAAAATAAGCAGAATAAGAATTAAAAAAAACAAAAAAACAACACAGTTTGAACTTTTAGCAAGTCAATAAGATATTTTCAACAAAAGAATACATATCTTGTTTGATGTATGCCTTATTAATTAAGAACAAAGACAAAAAAGTGCAAGCTATATACAATGCGCTTTTGGGAGCAAATATGATATTTTGTATATAAAGAATTTCAAAAGAAAATTAAAATACTGAAGGGATTAACATACAGAGGAAATTAACACTTCATCTTTACAATCTACAACAAAAGATATTAAATAAAGAGATATGTATCTGATAAATCATTGTAAAAGATATAGATCAAGTGCCATAAATATATTTTTAGTAGACAATATAAAATTTGAAGACAGGTTTTACAAAATACATTTAACACAAGAGCGTTTGATTTAAAGTTATTATTTTCAACTTGTATAATCATCTATTAAAATCTCTACATATATATTTTTTCAATACATACACACTAATGAAATCATTCAAATATAATTGTTACAATTTTTACTTCATTTTTCTGGATCATTCTATAGCGTAATTTATAAGATGAAATTTTTAATAAGAAAAGAATGCGATGATAAATTTCAAGACAATAAAGCAGATACAAGAGATGATGCTATTTTCACATATCTCTTCAGATACTAAACTTATTTGAGTCAGAAAAACTCACATGGGGAAAGTAAATACTGAAATGCAATTTCATACATATAATATCAAAAAGGTTTGAGAAAAACTATCCTGGAAAAAGAAGGAAGGAATAGAAATAGAAAATATTTTCAAGAAATAGATTTATTTAAAATATCCAAGCATTAAGCAACGATAAAATCAGTAATTACACTTAGGAGTGAGGAAGTTTAATTCAAATGATAATCAAATTAAAACTGTATAAAGCTTATGAAGAGAGATTTATATCGAATCACTTAGATTCTCAGAAAATAACAAAAGAACACTATGTCCATTATTATCATGACTCTCTCACAATGTGACTTGAGGCTCAAGGCGAGATAATGAAAAATTATTATTATTATTATTATTATTCCTCCTCCTCAGTTTGTCATGAAATTCCAGTTTCTCTAACTGAAGTATACTTATAAATAATATTGGCTGTCAGCAAAAGGCTTTGGTAATTCTGAAGGATGAGATAATCATGACTGCATTCTGAGCAGTAACTTCACTGTATGGTTGAACTCAAGCAATGGCAGCAGCAGCAGTAGTACTATTCTCATCCGAGTATTCAACTTTATATATCAACACAGTTTCCTTAGCATGGTTATAAAGGAGAAATATAAAACACGTTCAAAAGACAGATGTACATTTCATCATCTCTCATGAAAAATGTTTTAGATAAAAAAAGGATATATCAAGGAGAAAATTGTTCTACATGACCTTTGCCCATTTTATTAGAGAAGATAAAGCAAGATGAATTTTGGGGATATTGGAAATTTAAATGAACCCAGTTAATCATCTTAGTTCAGAACTGACAAAAATTTCAAGTGAGGTACTGATTCGAAGAGGCCTGAATTTCTTCGCTTTGATTTAGGCAGTGTGATTTCTCTGCACTAAATCTACATGAGTGAAATGAGTATGAAGTAATGAATATATATTTCTTGAAAGATATCATCCAAGATAATTCATTGCACAAATTATGCTTGTGCTTGTATTACATTGTATTAACAGATATCATCTGTCAGAAATATAAAATTTCTGCAATATGATTTATAATACAGAGAAACTAACAATAAACAAACTATTTTCAAGACCTTCAAATTGATTTGAAACTAAAATGCTTCCAAAAATTAAATGAATAATAAAATTGAAAAAATAATGATCATTTTGATGCTCTATAAGATAAACTACATTCAGCTAAGGTTAAATCTAAATTAGAAGCTTAACAAATATGATACAGTATAGTTGGAAACGTGGATAAATTTGTGAGCAAGTTTCAGTTTTATTACTTTAAATAATTTTGCATTCTTCAACGATCCACAGTAATTGGTCAATCTAAACTGAAAGACCAGATATTTTGGTGAAGAATTGAATAAATAATAAGAATAAATAAAAGCAATAAACTTGTTCCAGAGGAAAAAAGTTGCTCAAGTTTATTCCAACTTGAAAGGAGCAACTGAATTTCTCTTTTTAAATTTGAAGAATATCAAATTCATTTATACTTTTAAAATCTCCAAAGAATTCAAATGATAAAATTACAATTTTGTTGATATTCCTTTGAGAATAATCAGTCCCAGAATATACTGACTGCTAAATACACAAATCTTTACTCTCTTCATGGAAATAAATCTGCATATTTGCCTGGGAGAAATCTATCAAAAAAAAACTATAGCCAAATTAATAGCACATTTGCAAAGGTAATTGCAGGGAAATATCTATATGTTTAAGCCAAGTGACCAGAGGGGATTGATAACTGCACTATATTCATGACATTCAACATAAGAATTTAGTGTCGGTCAATGTATATTACTTAAATGAATTGGGTGCGGAAACAAAATATTAATTTTTTTTTTCCAAACAAGCAACAAAAAAAAAAAAAAGAAGAAAAAAAAAATCAATCCTCAGTTTTAGGTACCAGTTCAAACCAAATAAAATTTTATTTATTTCATACAAAAATAGATATAAATATTTAAGGGAAAAAAAAGAAAAAAAATGAACACTAGTTCAATCCACAGACAAGACTTCATATTGATATTTGATTACTTGGTACTAATTCAAATTGAAAAGAAAAAGAAAAAAAGAGAAAAGAAGAGTAACCAAATATTAATTCATCACAGAATTACAAAACTTGTCAATATCTATGCTGGATTGGGAATTTTTCAAACCCCAAAAATAAACTGACAGTAAAGGATGTACAAAATTTTTCCAGTCTGGAAACTCCAAAAGAATTTCTAGTTAAAAGAACCGTTTTAAAAGAGATACTTTTATCAACAAAATAGTTATGCTTGAATAGAAAGTCCATTGTAAAAACAGTGAAGCAAAAAAGAAAAGAAAAAAAATCAAACTGTTCATTATATAAGTACAGGTATACCTTGATTAATACAGTTAACTGATTCTGAAATTTTCTGTTCTGTTTGAAACTACACTATTATTGGTCTTATGATTTAATGTTTTTTTGCCAGCTTATACTTAGTTACATTAATAAGTACAGCAATATCTTAACCATACCTCATCAAAAATCCACACTATTCCAGGTATTACTGTATATTTACTTAGCATAAGTTGGTACCAGACAAGAGATTCTTGGGGATCCAAAGAAGATCAAACCCACTGACAATAGCCAGCAAGATTAGCTTTCTCATCATTGCCAAACAACGTGCATATTCTGGGGGGGGGGGGGTTAGAAAAAAAATACTGAGTTCATTTCAGTGGATGAGTTAATAGTTTGAAATGATGGGTATGATATATTTCTATCAGTAAATTGTTACCTTCAATTGGGAAAGTCCCTTATGGACAGGAAACCAAGAAAATCGCTATTTATCAAATTCAAATTTTCGTTTTCCTCTAACAATAATCTCTTATAACTGACTGATACTTATTTACCATATCTTCAGCTCTAGCAATAGACATTTCGATACAAGTAAAAAAAAAATATCATAATATTATTATTATTATTATAATAATAATATTATAAATATAATAATCATAATAATAATCATAATCATAATGTGGGTGGCTAATTTCATGATTTTTTTTTCTTAGAAAACACAAACCATAGCAGAAGATGTTCATCTATAATATGGTAGGCATTTGCCATTCACCAAGGAGTAATTAAAAATAAATGAGAAATTTATTATGAAATACTCTAAATGCCTACACCCATTAAAACAACCAATTCTGATTCATTTTCAAGAAACCATAAAACTTATCAGAAAGACACAGGTTATAATCCTAAGACATGAAGAGACCAAGCAACAGTACACAGTGAGTAAATAGATAATTGCTACAGTAAGTTGTTGCTTACATACTTTATATACATTTCTTTATTCTTTATATGAAGCCCACGCAGACAGGATTAATCTTACATTTCTCAAACAAAAAAAAAAGGTGAAGATTTACTATAGGTACTTTTTAAAAATGAACCCTATTATTAATCTGACTTATTATTTGCAGTTGTCCACAATCAACCTCAAATGCCACTTTCTGGAAAGTTTATAGTAAAAGTTTAAATTTATGACAAGATAAACAATAAGTAGATTTTGAACCATTATTTTTTTGAATACTTCTACCACTAATCAAAAGGGAAAAAAAAAAAAAAAAAGCAAATACAGATATTAGCTAATGTAATTAAGAAACATACATGAATGACCTTTTTATAATTAGTAGTAACAATAAACGTCAATATTATTCCCAAGAAAATAGTGAGAGACTGAAGTCCATAATTTGCAGAGGCCAGAAAATTAAGAATGATCAAAGTTGGCTGTCAGAGAGAGAAAGGGAAAAAAAAAAAAAAAAAAAAAAAAAAAAATCGATCAGACAAATGTGTCAAAAAAATCGAATAGAATGGACAATGCTCATATTGAGAAAATATACCAAAGATAGAAGCTATCATTCTGCCTGAATGAATAACTGGACGGGTGGATGGTGTGTATTTAGAAAAAGGAAGAGTGATTTATTCACAAGGGAAATATTTTTAGCATGCAGGAATCTACTGATGTAATGAATACCAAAGAATAAAAAAAAGATTTAATAGGAAAAAAAACAGGGAATAAAAACAATGTATGTTTTCACTTCATTTGATTTATTAGTAATTTTTCTGTGAGAAAATACTTTGGGAGAGATGGCTCAACTAATTAAAAAAGATAAAATGAAATGAAACAAGAAAATGTTCAAAAAAATATAAGCATTCCCTCAATCAAGGATAACTAAGGACTGCAGAATTTTGGTTTCCTTATTCTGTAAAAACCTTTTATGCCCAAAGTGTTAAAATTATTTGCATCAACCTACACAATAAAGTAGGTTTCATTTGAACTGCCAACCAAACAAACAGAAATATTCTCAGACAATGATTAGAAAATATCAGATACTGCTTATATGTGTGTGTGTGTGTGCATGTATTGATAATTTGACAATTGGAAAGTGAAGAGAAATTCAAGAGAGAAAAAAAAGAAAAACGGGTGTTACATGAAAATTTTCATCATGCATTTTGATGGTAGCCACCAACTTTTCTGAAAAAATTTTGCAGAAGTTGCAGGGAAAACTGTATGCTGTTTACATATTTGAGATTTGTGGAATAAATGTTTCTTTCTAATTTCTCTTCACCTTCAAATTGTCAAATTACCAACATTATGTCATTCGAAACAATAGTTTGGTATGATGAACAGCTAGAGGTTCTAGTTAGGCTCCCACTCCCAAAAAATTAAAAAAGAAATTATTTTTTTTCAATGGAGTCAACCAGAACACTTTGAAAGCATACTTTGGTATGATAGATGGGAATTGAATTGAAGGCCTTGTTCAGCAGTATATTCAAATCATAGATCGTATTATTCTAGTAATTCAATTTATGACAAGATTAACAATAAGTAGATTTTGAACAGTTATTTTTTTTTTTTTAAATACTTCTACTGCTAATCAAAAGAAGGGAAAAAAAAAAAAAGCAAATACAGATATTAGCTAATGAAATGAAAAAAGTTTCCCTTCGATTTTGACCCCCAAAGGTGAATAATGAAAGTTAGCTCTTGATTTTGACCCCCAAAACTGAAAAAATAGAAATTCCCTCCCAATGTCAATCCCCAAACATTAAAAAAAAATTGGTTTCTTTGATCTTGACCCCTGGAAGTTGGAAAGAAAATTCCCCACTCAATTTCAACCCCTAAAAATGAAGAATTTCCCTTCGGTTTTGATGCATAATAGTGATGAGGTAAGTTCCCCCTCGATTTTGAATCATGAAAGTAGGAAATAAAATACCTCACTCCAATTTTGACCCCTAAAATTGAAAAAAAAAAAAAAAAAAATACCCCTGGATGTCAACCCCAATTTCAAGTGAAAAAAAAGTTCCCACATCAGAATAAGAGGTCATGTAAAAAATAAATTACATTAAAATTTTTTTAAATTATGTGGTCAGAGTACAAAGTCATGTGATCAGAATGTTTTAAAGTAACATATTCATGACATCATTGGTATTTTCACTTGGCTGACAAACTTGGGTTCCAGTTCAGCATTATAGTTATAGTACATTGAAAACTGAAAATGTCATAAATCACCCAAGTATTCTCTCATTCACCAAGTTAGCGCATTATAGGGTCACCTGGATTTAGAAAATCAGGCTACAATTTTGGCAACCCAATAGGGCACAAACAAACAATTAGTTTTAGCATATATGTTTGTTATGCATACACAAGTCATTTGTACGAGAGAGATGCCTACTATACACTTCATTCTTCCTTCCAGCTATATGTGTATATGCAATGTACATACATATATAAACGCAAATCTGAATAGAGGAGTCATTACAGAATGGCAACTAAAGAGAAACAAGAAATGGTCTGGTGATCAAAGGCAATAAAATTAGTCTGAAAAATAACAGCCCAAGTGCTATATTTGGGAAAGGGCTATGCTTTTCAGAGAGCAAAATAGAAAATGAGGAAAATAAAAAGATCAATCATCAATACTGTTTTGATATAAACCAATTTCAGGCAATATAGAAAAAAAAAATGCTTTTACTGTTGAACTAACAATAGATTCTAAACATTACCACTGAGCAGGAAATTGAAGATCTGAATCACCAAATATTTTAAAAAGAAAAAAAACATCAAAGAAAATCAGTGTTTAAGTAAGTGTATACATGGGCATTAGATGAGCGAACAATCAATTCTAAGTACATTAAAATGCTGAAGTGCTTGAACATGAAAGTGTTTGCACTGCAGTACAAATTTGGCTAATGCACAGAAAGTCAGAAAAAGAAAGTCAGAAAAAGAAAGTCAGAAAAAGAAAGTCAGAAAAAGAAAGTCAGAAAAAGAAAGTCAGAAAAAGAAAGTCAGAAAAAGAAAGTCAGAAAAAGAAAGTCAGAAAAAGAAAGTCAGAAAAAGAAAGTCAGAAAAAGAAAGTCAGAAAAAGAAAGTCAGAAAAAGAAAGTCAGAAAAAGAAAGTCAGAAAAAGAAAGTCAGAAAAAGAAAGTCAGAAAAAGAAAGTCAGAAAAAGAAAGTCAGAAAAAGAAAGTCAGAAAGTCAGAAAAAGAAAGTCAGAAAAAGAAAGTCAGAAAAAGAAAGTCAGAAAAAGAAAGTCAGAAAAAGAAAGTCAGAAAAAGAAAGTCAGAAAAAGAAAGTCAGAAAAAGAAAGTCAGAAAAAGAAAGTCAGAAAAAGAAAGTCAGAAAAAGAAAGTCAGAAAAAGAAAGTCAGAAAAAGAAAGTCAGAAAAAGAAAGTCAGAAAAAGAAAGTCAGAAAAAGAAAGTCAGAAAAAGAAAGTCAGAAAAAGAAAGTCAGAAAAAGAAAGTCAGAAAAAGAAAGTCAGAAAAAGAAAGTCAGAAAAAGAAAGTCAGAAAAAGAAAGTCAGAAAAAGAAAGTCAGAAAAAGAAAGTCAGAAAAAGAAAGTCAGAAAAAGAAAGTCAGAAAAAGAAAGTCAGAAAAAGAAAGTCAGAAAAAGAAAGTCAGAAAAAGAAAGTCAGAAAAAGAAAGTCAGAAAAAGAAAGTCAGAAAAAGAAAGTCAGAAAAAGAAAGTCAGAAAAAGAAAGTCAGAAAAAGAAAGTCAGAAAAAGAAAGTCAGAAAAAGAAAGTCAGAAAAAGAAAGTCAGAAAAAGAAAGTCAGAAAAAGAAAGTCAGAAAAAGAAAGTCAGAAAAAGAAAGTCAGAAAAAGAAAGTCAGAAAAAGAAAGTCAGAAAAAGAAAGTCAGAAAAAGAAAGTCAGAAAAAGAAAGTCAGAAAAAGAAAGTCAGAAAAAGAAAGTCAGAAAAAGAAAGTCAGAAAAAGAAAGTCAGAAAAAGAAAGTCAGAAAAAGAAAGTCAGAAAAAGAAAGTCAGAAAAAGAAAGTCAGAAAAAGAAAGTCAGAAAAAGAAAGTCAGAAAAAGAAAGTCAGAAAAAGAAAGTCAGAAAAAGAAAGTCAGAAAAAGAAAGTCAGAAAAAGAAAGTCAGAAAAAGAAAGTCAGAAAAAGAAAGTCAGAAAAAGAAAGTCAGAAAAAGAAAGTCAGAAAAAGAAAGTCAGAAAAAGAAAGTCAGAAAAAGAAAGTCAGAAAAAGAAAGTCAGAAAAAGAAAGTCAGAAAAAGAAAGTCAGAAAAAGAAAGTCAGAAAAAGAAAGTCAGAAAAAGAAAGTCAGAAAAAGAAAGTCAGAAAAAGAAAGTCAGAAAAAGAAAGTCAGAAAAAGAAAGTCAGAAAAAGAAAGTCAGAAAAAGAAAGTCAGAAAAAGAAAGTCAGAAAAAGAAAGTCAGAAAAAGAAAGTCAGAAAAAGTTCTTAAATTTTGGTTGCTCACCAGTATATTGTGTTTATATTCTTGAGGAAGGCTAAAGACTCAATTTTGTCGTCTTTCAACTAATCAACTATTTCATTTTGATCACCATCATACCACAAAGAAAATTAATGATACTGTGCAAGACTTGTACAATGATTTAGACCACACATAAAGCCAGGTTCAAAGCAAGTTGAATTAGAAAAGCTCTAAATGAAGTGTATTATATCAAGATATTGTAGAAATATATATGCAGAGTATACACACATGGAAAATTGGATCGAATGGAATGTATACAAGGATAGTATTCATAAAATATGGAAAGTGTAGAATATGTGCATAATCACAGAGCTGTAGAACTATTCATAGGTAGAGATATGTTTATGGATATAAATGTGAACATAAGCTCAAATGTATAATTTCTGCCAGATAAGTATGAAAAGGAGAGGGGGACGAAGCATTTCTATACTTCTAGAGAGTAACATCAATTCTTTACCCACCTAGTAAGACCATAGACACTGACCTGTACATGTAATTTGAGGTCAATTTCATACCCGCCCCCCCCCCCCACCTTTTACTTGGACATGCACACAAAATTCACTCAGTCTGTCCTTCAGAAAAAAAATAGTGCAAAAGATAGTTGAGTATTCTTGGAATAAGAATTTTTCTCTTCTACTCTAATTTCCTTCTATCAGTATCTCACATCCTTGCTGCCTTCTGGAGGGGAATTGACACAGCATGTGTATGGCACCAACTGTGAGCTGCAAATTATAAGGTGGAAACGAGTTAAGCAAGAAACTGGATCACTGCAACCACCTTCTCTGAACAACTATATGCATCAACCTAACGACCATCATCATCACAAAAGCTTATTTTGTTTGTTTTTTTTTTTATTTCCCCTCGACTCCTTTTCTTGCTTTCCTCCTCCCCATCAAATCACCAAGCAGCAGGTACCTGATTAGTCAACAGATGAACAAAGATAGCCTTTGGTGGCTAGATAGTTGCTGATGCCACCAACATCAACATTGACGCCAACTTCTTGCATTTTCAACTGTTATTGCTCAATCTTCTGGCATTGGATTGAATTGGAACAGAGGTGCCAGTTTGGGTAGTAATTCCTGCAATTAAGCAGTTCACACGTGGGGAATTTCTTGCCAAGAATTTCTTCTTCCCCTGCTTCCTTTGGATAATTTTTTTCTTTATTTGTAAATACTCAAATGCAGCACAGCTGCTATAAGATATTGATAAGTAGATATTTTCTTTTTAAATAATAACTGAGGTAATTATAGTTGTTTTTTTGTTCTTTTTTCAAAAAAAATATCAAAAAATATACCTCGTTTCAGTTCAAATGCACCCAATGTTTAACAGAAAAATTCAGTACGTAAATTTGGAGCCAAATACTTTTACTTTACATACTACATCCTCCAATTTAAAAAGTAAGAACATACAATTGCATGTAAAAATAGAAAGCTGGAGGGAGAATTTTTTTTTTCGTAAAGACTAAAGCAGCAGTATCTGATACACTCAAAATAGGAATTCACTTGAAAAAACTTTTTTTTAAAAACAAAAAAAAAAAAAACAAGAAATAAACATTTAGATCTTCCAAATTTCAAGTAAGTTTTTATATAAGTTCTAGCTACATTTTCCTAAAAAATACAGCAATGACGCAAGTATGTGTGGAACATTTCAATTTGTTCCTTAAATCAAAATGATGCTAAAACGTAATGCATATGGAAAATATACTTTAGTAATTCATACTAATTGAAATTTGTAATGTTTATTTTCTCACCTGACCAAACTGAATATAGGCATCTCCCGTTATAGCACTGACAATGATATAAGGTGGGTGGTTGGTGGATTCAAACATTTTTATCTTTACTTTTATTAATTCGTCCAGAAAACCAAAGAAAAAAAAAATTTTTATTTGAATCTATACGCTCAATATTTTGTGCTAACCACTATTTTACAACACCATAAGCCCACTTGATGAAAGATAACAACTCCAACCCTATTAAGAAATATATCCAACTTACTCTGGCAAACCAACCGTGTGAAAATGGAATGAATTAGAAGGAAAATATTTCCATAGTTATTGAACAAAACTTTTCTTCATCAACACCTTCAATACTACTCATTTTTTACAGTTTTTACTGTCTTTTTTGTGCTACTCTTTCCCTTTAAACCACTTGTGGATTCAAACTTACAAACTAAAAGTTAAGGTTCTTCCACTTGTTTCAAGCTCTGCTTCCTACATTCCAACTGAGGAAAACATTTTTATGAAATCAAATATAATAAAAATATTGACAAAAACAGGTCAAATTCTAATTTGTGAATTATTACCCAGGGAGTTAAAAGATTACAAGGGCTTTCAGAAAAATCAAGATCTGAGAAAGGAAAGATCAAAACTACAACAATTGACACAGCTTACTTAACAGTTGTAGAAAAGCAGCCTGAAGGTTATAATAAAAAGCAGTTTGAACAAAGTGAAAGAATTATTAAATAAATTAATAATAACGATTCATCCAAGAAATTCAAAAGAATATTACACCTGATATAAATGAACATAACAGTGTAGATGACATCAGGAGAAAAAATTATAGAATGACTCTTGTTGATTAGCTTTCAAGGCCCAATCCATAAGGTGATGTTACAATAAGACAGACTTCCAAGGATTAGGAAGCTAATTTTTTAACTCCAATCTGTGTTAATTACTTAATGGTCATAAAATAGTGACTTAAGAGATCTGATGAAAAGCAACAACAAAGATTAGTTGAAAATTTATAATGACAAAACTAGAGCAAAGAAAGTTTGGGTGCAATGATAAAAAGATAGACATAAATAGAAAAGATAAATGAATAGGAAAAAATAGTAGATAATGTTTCTCTGATGCTGTTAAGTAACAAGAAGTGAAGCTAGCATCAAAGCCTTTTGTAGTAATGGCTCTGCAGAACATTAGAGATTTGTGTACTAAGAAAAAGCTTTTAACAAATCAGGTTTGACAGAAGCATAGCATAATTGTTGCTTGCTTCCAAAGTGATACAAGATGGTCTAATTTAGAAATTGCTTTTACATGGACAAGCACGCAACACTCCAATGTCAATTTATTAATAGATGGATGAGATAAGAATGGTACGAGCTGTAATCCTTGAGAACGATACGATAGCAGAGAGAACAAATGAAGGAAACAGACAGACGCACATAAATATAAGTGCAACAAGCAGTTATTATACTAATCTAAACATACTCTCCATAGTTTTGGGAAGGGTCATTGACATTCAATTGAATAATATTTTCTTCAGAAGCAAGTACACCTAAATCATAAGTATTTGCTGCATTTTAATTTTCAGCCTTCAAGAAAAACTTTATAATCTTGGTTTCAGTACAAAAAGCCAGCTATAATTTAAGTTGCATACATCTTAGACTTCATAAATTCCATAATAGTCAGAGTATTTAAATTAGTCAAAACAAATCTATACAGCAGACATTTATATCCAATTTTTAGTACACTTATCCCCTGAGGAAAGAGCTCTCATTGCCTCTGTATACCAAACATACCACAATGATGAAACCATAAATCTCAAGCTGTGAGTCCCAACTAATTTCTGATCCAAACCCACAAATTATATTCATTTTGTTCAGGTCAAGAGTACTTTGACCTATACACAATATCCTTTTTAATACAGTATTAATCCAATTATTGATGTGTCTAAGTTCAATTGTGAATCAAGGATTCAGTCAAATACTTTCTGTATTCTTCCTACTGCAATACTGTGGCAATGTTCCAGCCATCTGCTAATATCTTCTTACAAAGCAGAAGTGTTTTTCCAAAGAACTCAACAACAACAAAAAGACAAGAAAACAAAGTTTAATTTTTTTAAACATTTGTTAATCAATAAAATAAAAATTATTTTCTTAGTTTCATTTCCTACTTGACAAAAAAGTATACAAATTCCTAAGAAAATATTGCCTTCAAACTGTCTGCTGAAATTGTCAAAATCTATTACTGGAGCTTCTTGAATAATCTGGCTATGTTTGATGACTTACATTGAATCCTAGCAGAGACCTAGGTGTACTGAAACCCCAGGCCAAAGAACCAGTAAGATATAAATATGTATAGACATTCACAGAGAAAATAGTGTTATAGAAGGTCACACAAATAAGCAAGTTTTCTTACTACACAAAGCAGAAACTTTGGCTTTGGCTTCCAAGCTGTGTCTTCAACCGAACCTTTATTTTTGTGACACTGGACTTTGATCTATTTAGCATCCTGCATGCATGATCCTATCACCTGTGAATTGACTTTGCTGAACACAAACAGACACTTTAGAGAAAAGTTAAAAAGGTATTGAAAATTATGAAAGACTTTTGTTGTAATGTCTCTAAAATGTGCCGAGTTGCATTGTGTTGCAAATAAATGAAATGACCGAAGAAATATTTGCAAGTGCTACTCACGAATATTTGACTGCGAGCCAAAGAGTTAGCACACACAGAGAAAAGCCACAAGAACTAACAGCGAAGAAAATGGACAGTGCTCTTATTTCAGGTTTGGCTTGAATAATAAATTTATATGGAAGCTTACACTCCTCTAAACAGCAAGTGAATTAACAAGGCCCATACATAACATTATGCAGGTGTTCAACATTGGTTTATCTTTGCTCATTCATTTGTTTTCAATTACTATGAATGCTGGAAATATCAAATATCAGGAAGCCAATAAGATGTTCCTTTCCATCAAATACATTATAACAGTTTGTGAGAATTATTCTAGATAATTAACTGTCTATGAAAATTAATTAATTATTAAACCACCAGCCCCAGAGATATTTCTAATGATCACTGACCAATAATCTATGTGTCTGTACAGGAGGAGGGGGCAGGTACTATGTACCAATCTTTCAGCTCTTAGGACAGAACACCATTCATTATAGAGATTTGAAATTTCACCCACATACTCCACTGAGGGTCTGGGAAAGATGTTCCTTCATTTTTAGAAATCCCCCTGCCCATCTCCCCAAATAGGTTTTTAGAGAGGAGTTCAAGCTGAAATGTAGGTTTATCCTAAATTGGAAAAAGGCGGGAGGGTGGCACGAGGAGAAAAAGGAGAACAAGCCATTGCAGGATCTGAAAACCACTGGGAGTCAACAAGATGGGCATTTCTGAATTTCCAATTTCCCAATTTAACAGGTTTTGTGTTTGGGCAGTGCTGGAAAAAAATTGCAGGGCAGGTACTATGTACTATCTATTTATCAGCTCTTTGCACAGAACACCATTCATTATAGAGATTTGAAATTTCATCCTTACTTCTCTGAAGATCTACAGAAAATGTTATCATACAAATGGTTATTAGAGCGGTATGTATTGTCATTTGCAAAAATTCAGAGCCCCCTCCAGATATTTATTAACAAAAATGACATTGTATTCTTTTAAACTACTAATGTTACTTATTCAGCTTGAAATTTGCAAACATCAGAAAATGTTCCCGTACCAAATTTGGAAAACTTTCTACTTGATCAATATTTTGTATAGCCTGCACTGCTCTGGATCTCTATCTGGAGGTGATGAAGCATGCTGCTAACCAACGATTCACAATACTTGGGCAACATTTCTTTCAACCTAACTTTCATTACAGTTACCAACACTTTGGCATTAGGAAACTCTTTGTCAGTTACCTTGTCTTTTATACATGTCCTAAGATTCTCAATTGGGTTCAAGTCTGGGCTGTGCCGATCTAGGATTTTTGCCTTGTTTTTCATCAGATATCCTGTTACCATTTTGATCTATAGCTTTTTGCATTAATATCATGATGTTATAAACTTCTATATTAATTTTCAGCCGGTCTTTCAACAGTTTTACATACTTTGTCCATTCATTGTAGTTCAAATGCAGTTTAGCCATACTATTTTGCTATCCCCAATCATCTGGGATGGCAGGTGTTTATAGTAAAGACGGTGTAATTTTCATCAAATCTACATCCTACAGGTATACGAACATGCCTTTTACACACTACAAATTGTTGCAATATAGATTCGTCTTAGAATAACATAGCAACCCATATTTCAGTGGTCCAATGAAGATGCCTCTTAGCAAAAGCCAATCTCTTCTCTCTCATCTGTGGAGTCAATCTAGGTTTAGCCTCCAGTTTGTAGGATTTCAGTCCAAATTCTCTGTTCAAACATCTCGAAAAGGTGTTTAAACTAAACTTTCTACCTTTTTACATAAGCTTATGGATTTCTAGATGGCTCGATGCACTGAAACTTTACTAAACAATGATTTCTTTGAGATTTCACACTCTGGAGGTCCTTTGTGTAAAACTATCATCTGAGCACATAGAACTCCAGTCAATGACAGTTTTTTTTTTTTGTAGAAAGGCAAAACTCAAAATCAGTATAACTTTATCCTGGAGGGCAATAGAAAACTACAGATAACACGGAAAGTATTTCAAGACATCATTCTATTCGTTCTAGGAGGTTGATACAATACCATTGATCAGATGATGCATTCTATTGACAGTGTTGCCACATTGGCACTCTATGTGGGTGGTACTAAATTTTTGCAAATCACTGTACTATTTTTTTTTTTTATGAAGAGACACTTTTAATGCAAAGCTCAACATTTTTTTTAAAACCTACAACTTAGATGAGAGGGGGAAAAAAATGAAAAATTGAGAAAACCCAGAGAGATCCATTGTAAAAGGAATAATTTCTGACAATCTCTTGAGGGAACTGAAGATTTGGCAAGAGAAATATGTTTGTCTTGTATAAAAACTGATCAGCAAACAAGATCAATTGTCCAAAGCCACTCAACTTCTGATGATAGTGCAGCAAAATGGCTGAAATTGAGTATTAGTATTGGTACTGGTTTAAATCACATGCAATTATAAACTGTTTTCTCAATTCATTGGAAGTGAAGAGTCATTGAAGAAATAATAGCCAACTCTTGTGCATGTCTGGAAGACCACTTATAAAGCATCATTCACCAAGAAAATATTTGATTAATCTAAAAATAGATAAAAAAAGATTGTTAAGTTTTACCAGGTTTTGAGTTTTTTCCTAAATTCAATTCCATTTTCCCCATCAAAGATTAGTGCCTGGTGGTTGGTAAGGAAAACTTCAGGAAAAAAAAAAACTCAGCCATAGCAAATACTGCCAATGAAGGTCAAACTGCACAAATTACAAGGGACTATCTAAAATTTCCAGTATTTGGAATCTTAATTATCTAAGATTGTGGAAATTTATAATAAGGGTACGGTGTGTGGGGGGAAAAAAATTAAAAATGAAGAGATTATAAGTGTTCTGACATGATAAAATCTCTACATGCTCGAATGATAAATATTTACCAAGTGCCAAAGCATAAAAATCCTGTTTTACAGTCTCATGAATCTATAGACAAGTTTGAATTCTCGCTTTTTTTCCAAAAGTAAAAATCTGATTGGCTTAAATAAGTGGATTTTACCAAAAATTAATAAAAATTGATATCAGTTCCAAAATCTATACTTTATTTTAGTTCTAAACGAGAATATTTATTATATTAGTGTCAAAAAATTAAAATAAACACAATATTTTGCCTATATGTACAATTGCACAGTTAATAAGGTAAATGCCATTTTTCGAGGGTAGTCGAGAGAAATTTATTCAAATTATTCAACTGATCTGAAGCCTGAAGTATCATTTAGAAGAAGAAAAAAAATTTAGCTTCTTTGAAGCAAATTGAATGGAAACAACTCAATAGAACAGGTGTTTCTCACTTTGCCTACATTGGAAATAACCACAAATTGCAAGGCTTTCTTTTCTTTAAAAGATGAATATACTACTTTCATGCTTTCAGAATAAAATGGTCTTGTTTTTTTGAGCATTTAAATTGAAATTCAACAATATTTCCTTGTCATTCAAGTATGAACACATACTCATGCATGAATGTATGCATGTGTACATGCAACAATTTCTGAATATTCTTAGCTAATATTTCCGAAGCCATTTCACCAGAGAATGTCAATGTCATCATGACAGGCAAGGATTAAATAAATATTCATTTCTATATACAATAAGTATATATATATATATATATATATATATATATATATATATATATATATATATATATATATATATATATATATACACACACACTTGAGTTTGGCCTGTAATTATAGAGAATTTGAAAACTTACAATAACCTTAGGGTAAAGAAAGTCAATTCAATTCAAAGCATATATGAATGTGCTATATGAACTTAACACTGATAAAAACAAAGTAGGTAATCTATCATTTATATATATATATATATATATATATATATATATATATATATATAAATAAAATAATATTGATCCTCAAAAAGGTAAGTGGCCTAACTCACCCTGTAATGATGTATTAGTTCTTTAAACTCAAAAATTTTCTGAAAGAATGAATGAGAACCAACTAAAAATGAAGGAATTTTTCCTAAGAGTTATGCAAATTGAATTCATTTTCAAGATTTATTTTTATTTTAGAGTATATGAGTGCTCTACCTAGGATAAGATTGTAGTATCTGTCCACTCATTGATGAGTGTTACTCACTCACACACACACACACACACATATATATATATATATTAGTGCTTTAAATTTGCATTTTGCAGTTTATAGGGCTAAAGAATATTAGGAATCTAGTACAAAATTTATCCTCTCCATCCTTTCATTTTTAAATCATAACAATATGCTCCTTTGGTATCAAACAAATGTTTCAAACATAATCTGAGTATTATCCTCAAAGGAAAAAAAAAAGGGTAGAGGAAACATTCAAATTTCCAACTTAAAATAATCTTGCTTCAATCATTTTTTTTTTCAGATATAAATTTCAATAAAATTGACAGAGTGACTAACATCTATACAGCTTTACATATTTACATTTCATCAGATTATATAAAGATTATGTACAATAGATTACTACGCCTGGCCACAAAAGAAAATGGCTCTGGTTTGAAATAATTTTCTTACTTAAAAGTGATGCAACATATATTCTAGCTACTGAACCAGACCTGCAAGAGGAAGATGGGAGTGTACAGGTAGCTGAAAAGTGAACTTGATTGGCAAGATGCACTATTATTACCTTATATCAGTGGCATACAAGAGTAGGAAGCAATCACCAAGTGCACATTTCAAAGGCAACAATAGACATACCTCTAAATGTCTTAATTGGCAAAAATAACAAAATCAAATCCCCTAGGCTTGGCCATTAGCACGTAAGGAGGGGGGGGGATAGAGAGACACACACACACACACACACACACACACACACACACACACACACACCCAGGGAGGGACACACATGCACACACACACACACAGAGGGAGGGAAGGACACGTATGCACACACGCTTGCTCACACGCACACACTCGGGGAGCGACACGCACGCACACATGCACTCAGGGAGGGACATGCACGCACGCATACACACACACAGGGAGAGGGAGTCACATGCACACACGCACGCACATACACATAGGGAGGGACACACACACGGAGAGGGATACACAGAGAGAGGGAGGGGAGGCATAAATTCATTTGTAATTGAAAGATGAAGCTATTTTGAGAAATGTGGAGATATTTTTTTTGTTGTTGTTGCTATACGGTGCAAGCGAGCATTCTACAAACAGCATGTATGCACTTAATTTAGGTTACAGGGATTGATAGAAAAACGCTGATTTTATTTCAAAGATTCTGCTATCTAGGCTTTGAAAATAAAGCATTCAATAGATTTGAACTTGTACTAAATACAAAATAAACAACATATTTACAAAGCTCTTCAATAACATTACAAAAAGCAGAAACTAATGAGGAATTTCAGATTACAGCAAGAAGCCAGAAGCAATTAGAGAATATTAATGTATTATTTAAAGATGATCACATTCCTTAGAATAAATAATAAGTAATTAGCCAGGCTCAAGAAAGTGGCTGAGCTGCAAGAGCAGCTTGTCAGAATGACATTTCATTCCTCAGAAAAGGAGGAGGGAAAAAAAAGATGACAAACGGGGATAAATACAAAAAAGTAAACAAAACAAACCTTTTACTGATCAATTTTTCCCCCCACTAGAGTACCACTCTGAATTTTCTTCACAAGCCAATGAAAGAATTATGATAATGTGACAACAATTACTCTTAAAATCAAATACTTTTGTATTGACTGTTTATTAACCATATCTGTGGTTATAATAAAGATATGTCTTATTTGTCATATTTTCATACATTTCTACTACAAATTTGTTTCATTTGTCATACTTATCAAAGCACTCTATGCAACACAACCCAACTCCGCTTTTGTAACTATCTTGTTTTGGCTTCGCACAATAGGCACATTTCATCCTCTTACCCAATGGGATTTTACTAATTAAATGCCAAGCAGACTTTCTTGATAACAGATAAGCAATACTGGCCCTGCATACCCTTTTGTGAAGTTTCTCATACCCGTAAAAAGGTCCTATAACTGATATGATGAATTCCAATTGAGTCAAAGGAGTTCCCTCTAGTTAGGATTCTTCTTGTATAGAATTTAGGCATTTGTTAAAGTTCAAAAACTTCAAAAGAGGATGGAATTTGCAATGAAGGTCATAAACTCGGCTATCTTATTAAGTTTCATCAGCACTATCAGAACAGCGTATAAAAAGTTCTGAAAAAGTCAAAAAACTCAACAGATTGTACATCATGTGGCGGATTCCAGGTCAGATCTGTGTGTGATATAAAGTCATTCACATTTGGGGGCTGATCTTGCTGCAAATGTCTTACAGTTTTCCAAAACTTATGGTTCTCAATAGCACTCAACTATTCTCAGAAATACCAAACCCGGCATTGGAAGAATCGCTCGATTCATCTTAAATGCTTAAACCCTGCTTTACATGGTACATATGCACTTGTTTTCAAGCAAACTGACAGGGGGCTGCCATTTTGAAAAACCGATCAGCAAATTCGGAAATATCTGACAATTTTAGAAAAAGTTAAGCCAAAAGATGGCCAATTTGGTAATGCAGTGTTTCCTTCCGTCCCTTTCATATTTCCCTTTACTTGGCTTGTCACTTAAGGAAAGAAAATGTATTTAAACGAAAGAAACCTTCAAAACATACACTGGAAAGGGAGCATAGTCTCACCTTAAAGATGTTCTTCCTCCTACCCCCCCCCCAAATTATTAACAGAAATTTTTCAAGTTTTCAACCGAAATCCAAAAGGATCCTTCCTCATATTTTTTTCTTTTTCTTTCGTTTTAAAGATTCAAAATGTAATCTTTGTTTTCAACATTATTTGCCCCAAAGCTGGGTTTCCCAATCTTTTTTGTCCTGTTAACCCCTGGCAACTTTCCAAAGTAAATTTACCACTACCCTGATTTGTCCAATAATTTGAGTTTTCATCCCCAACATAATAAAGCAACCAACAGGGGGAGGGGGGGTAAAATAGGTACTGTTTAACATTATTATTCAAATAATATCAGCTCATAATATTATTTCATTTATATTTTTTCACTTTTTTTTTTTGATAATGATTTCAAAGTTTTTTTTACAGATACAGAATCAAAAAATTTACCCCCCAGAGTTGGCAAAATTTATCCCTGGTTGTAAACCCCTGCTTAAGTACGATTGTAAAATTTTTTCAACATTTTTTGAGGCTATGGCAGTTTTGCATATGTATTTTTTGGATTTTTCTAGCCATGAAGTCTCGAGAACTCTTAACTCATTGAGAATTTATCTACCCATAATATCATAAAAATTATTTTGCACATCAACATTAAAAGATTAAAAAAGGATCTAAAACCCAAATACAACTGAACAGTTGTGTACCCAAGTGCAAAGCAACAAATTAAAAAAAATAAATGAGAAACCATAAAATTTATAAAAGTAAAAATGTTTTAAGTTAATTAAATTTAGCTATTATTTGCAGCTGATGCAAAAGAATACATTATCTGCCCTTAATTTTCTTTTTTCTTCAAACCAAGGGGATATTTTGAAGATACATGTCCTGTTCGGATTTAATAGAAATCATGGCCAGGGGGTCTGCATATATATTCTATCAGATAAAGTTGTTTTTCTTTTTCTTTACATGCGCTTCATCAGGAAGCTTCAGAAATTTTCAAGTAGAAAAATTTATGCTCATAAGGAACTTGGAAACTTTCTTGAGTCCTGGTAATTAGTATCACCATTTTAATATATACAAGCAGGTTTCACATTTAAAGAGGAAAAAATCCAAATATATTCTTTTTTTTTTCAATTGAAAAGGAGGAAAGATATTTACTGTTGTCAATTAAGGAAATCCTTTCCCTGATGAGATGGTTGCAATTTAAAATGGAAATATAATTTTTTATTTCATTTAAATCAGTTGATGTTACTTATTTACAGATATAATCAACATTTGACTATGTGCATGATCCCAAGCCAGCAACTGCCTTTGGTTATAATTATGGGACTCCAAATCTGAATGGGGTAGGAAGCAAGAAGCCAAGTGATTTGAAAATCATCCAAAAACTAGGAAAACTTTTTTCTTACAAAGCAGATTAGGATTTGAGGCTAGCAGGCTAACATAAAAAGTTCTTAGAACTCAGTATGTAAACATCTGAAGTTGATGAGGAATACATCAGTTAAAAGAGGAATAAATTTGGAAAAAAAATATATCTCAACCAACTCACAGCGCTTGTTCATCAGATCTGAAAATTGAAGAAGTCAAGGCAATTAGGAACAAGTAATGGGTTTCGGCAGGTAAGGGGAAAAACCTTGACTATAGTGCTCTTCAATCTACAAGGATTCAACCACTCAATGCTGAGAAAACGAGGACTGCCACAAAATTTAGAATCAAATCTTTCTTGGCCATCTAATTAGCTAAAACTTGGTAACAAGAGTAAAATTACAAATACACATTGAAGATAGAATAGAAGTTGAAGAACTTAATAAGTTCAAATTGGCAAAAAAAGCATACCAATCCCTGAGCCTCATTCAAGCAACATCAATTTGAAAACATTATCCATGATCTCTTCGACTGCCAAACTTTCTTGAAAAAGGTTCTCTTCTATACACAAAAATTCTTTACGTGATTAAGAAAGAATTGTCAGAGAGTTGTTGGACCATGTTCTCTCAAACATCCAAAATAAAGAGACTAGGGATAAAAAGAAGAGGAGCCTATTCTTTGCCACTGGTCAACACTGGACAGAGTCTCAATAGGCACTTCTTTGCACAGGTCTTCTGATGCTTAACCTTTTATCACTCCTTGTGCTTATATCGCAAAGGTAAGAAAAAAAAAAGTAAGAGAATGTAATTATGCCGAAGAATGTTCAACACAGATAAGATGTTGAAGGAGATTTATAAGGGGAAAAAAGCCCACGAGATATAATTTTTTTTTTTCTTTTTAAAGTAAGGAAAACCAAATAAATACTCAATACAATTACAACAACAATACTAATGGTTTCATAATAGTATGTAAACAAGTTGTGTTGAATAGCCTCCAAACACAATACATCAAATTATAGTCAGGGTCTCACCATTATTATTTGTAATTCATGAAATTTGCCACTGAATAGGCATTCAATAAGACGTGTTCAGCATCTGAAGAGCTGAACAAGGGAAGAGTGGGTAGGAGAAAGGAAATTGAATGAACTCAAAATTCAATGGGTCATGAAATGATACCACTAATACAGTCGGAACAAGAAGATAACAAATCTAGAAAAGGAGAGAGTGGTGAATAAATGTAGGCAGCTTTAGAGAAAAGAATCTTTCCCTTCTCTTTACTCTTTGAAAATGACAACCTTTGGCAAGCTGTATAGCTGGAGACAGGTTAAATGAGAAAGTTCAAAGCTTTTTTTTTTTTTTTTCTTTTCATCAGAAGAGCCAAGTAAACATTTACACAGTGCATGCAAGTGATTGCATATACCTACAATCAACATGCATTTATGTGTATCTACAGCTAAAAGATTATAGAACCTTAAAAGAATACAGTAAAAAAGGAAAAAAAAAATTGTGTGTGCGCTTCAGATCAAACACTGCAAATATATACCAAGTAATGTTGTATAACATTACATGCATGAAGGTACACAAAACACTCATCTGTAATAGACATTTGCAAGTATGCTGATAACCGAGTCCCTGCATCACACTTATATTTACACTGAAGCCTCAAAACAGCCAAGATTTCTATGGATAGATAGATACAGGTTTGATCAACTTTATTAATTCATGTTACAAAGTGAGTCATTTGCATCACGTTTGCAGACACAAATTCAGCCAAAAATATGAGGGGGGTGGGGGGTAAATTAAGGTAAACAAGATGGTTTGAATCATACCCATGCAAAAAATATCAGACCCAAAGTATTATTTACTTTTTTGCTGATTTCAACTAAAAAACCTTTGGAAAAAATAGATTAATTTTACTGAAAAGAATGATTTTCTGGCACAGTGACAATTATAGATCATGTAGCATTAAATCATTTTTTTTGCACTGACGAATGTGGAGCATAAAAGAATCTCCTTCTGTTACCAATTACAAACCTACCAACACAACTGGGATGTTCACATCCCAATTATCAACTGTAAAAAGATAGACAAAATATTTTCAACAATAAATGAGTAAAGAGACCATTACATAGAGCTTAATTTTCAATGGTATAAAGAACTAGAGGAATGTTAAACAAAAATGCTTGTTAGAAATCAACCACTAACAGGTTACAAGATGTTGTACTATAATGGAAGCAGAAATAAGAGAAACAGCCTCAGAGAGAAGAGCTGGGATTTTTTAAAAGATCGGCTCAAATAAGTATCACGCACTAGAACAACTAACATGCAAAATATACCTCAAGCACAGTGAGTGATAAATGCAGAAATAGACAAAGTTTCTCATTCAGAATTAGTAGACTAGCAGAGAGAACAAGGAGGTTCATTATTACCACCAAAAGCAAAGTATAAAGATGGGGTCTCAGGAACAGGAGAGTAACAAATAGACTCAAAAATGTGGGCAACAGATTAAGACCACAAGAAAGATTGAAAGCGAAGACAGAAGAAAAGACAACAGGAACACACCTCTGGTCAATTTGTTTAACAAAGTCAAAAAAAAACCAAAAAGTCTTTTTTAGATCAATGAAGATCATGGAAGACAATTAACATCATAATATGCTGCACTATATGACGAATGATTTATAATGGTACTTGAAAGACTACTGCACACTGCAACTCCTCCAAACCCAATAACAGCACATTGGACTCCATGTATAATATCTACATTGAGTTAGTTTCAATTTTTTGAATCAGATGTCCATCTTATATTCTGGAATATTCCATTTTCTTTTGGTATGTCATCATTTATCAAGATCAAACTTGTAATTTTATTGTAATAAAATCAAAGAAAATCTAGCTTTTAAATAATTACGTACTAATCTACAGAAAAAACAAAATAATTTATAGTAACATCTTTACAGGCCATTAGAATAGGAATTAAGAAATAATTAAAACATGTATTGATAACAATGCTTAAGGTTCTATTTACAGGAGCTCAGTGATATCAATCCACAGGGTATATTATTTGCTCATGAGAATTCACAAGCATTTTTAGCAGCTACTATTTTCCTAACACTTCACCAACCAACTAAAAGTTTTGAAATAAGCTAAAATTTTCTCTATGGCATATTCATCCCATCATGACAAAAGCATTCCAGTTACTGAAGATTTTTTTTTTTTGTTACTATCTGTACAAACATATAATAAGTACACAAGTTTATGTATTTTGTAGAGAACAAATTGGAAAAAGTTTCAATAAAAATCCATATTATAGACTCCTGATTGAGAGAAAATGAAAAAAAAAAAATCAAACTTAAAATGCAATATGATTGTCTTTTTCGAGAAAAAAAAATGCATGTTGATTTTTAAAATACAGAGTGGAGAATTTGTCTTTTCATCTGTAGAGAAAGTTGACCAATGATTGGAATTTACAATTAGAAAATACTGGATATAATCAACACAGACATCTCAAATTCGAAGACCATGTCTCACTCAATGATCCATAAAACCAATAATTTCACTCCTTCAGAAGAATTTCATTGGTCGAAGAACTCAGCTCCTTTCATATATTCTCAGCTATTAACATCATTATTTTTCAGACACACTCACAAAGAAACAATAAAAAAATAACCAATTTGAACAGTTGAATTGAAAAGTCAAAATAAAAAGAGTGGTTATATTCAATTTTAAGCTTAATTGAACCGATGCCACAAAGTAATTTGAGTGTTATCATTTTCTCTTTATCTATTAGCCACTAGAAATTGAATAAAACTTAGCTGAAATTACAATCAATCTGAATAAAGAAAATGAAAATTGATGTTTTTGAGGCATAAGTAGAAGAGCAAAACAAAACTTTAGCAAATAAGCTTTTAAGATATTAGCAATTAAAATCTTGTTAGCAGGAGAATAAGAAAGAATTACTTTTCAAAAGTTTTCAGTTTAATTTATAAGTGGATTAGTTTTGCTTGCAATTTGTGCTGTTTTATTTCCAGAGAGATTTCAGCTTAACTAGAAGGAATGTGGTAAGAAGGAGCAAGGAATGTGGTGAAAAGGAGCAAGGAATATTATATTGTATCCAAGTGAGGCATCAAGCTAAACCATATTTTGTGATGTCAAAAGAGAAAAAGTAGGGAAAAGGGATTCATGTAAAACTACTGCTACTTTAGGCAGTAGAGTAAAGCCATAGTAGAAGAGAGATTTATAAGAAACGGGGTGGGGGCGGAGACAAGCAAGAAGTAATATATTAGAAGAACTATTATTTAACAAGCAGCTCTGGTTAACTAAAGGGGATCAAACATTATCCCTCAACCAGAAATAGTTAAAAGAAAGGAAAGAGAGGAATGTAAAGAAACCCGATAGATAAGAAGCCAGGGATTTTTTTTTAATAGGCAAGGCAGCAAGGTCTTACCGAGTCTCAAGGAACGCAGAATTACCAGTGGAATTCATATCACTAGGACCTGATTGAGGTCTGTAAATAATAAAATGTTCATGTAGTACAGGCCAAGTTCTTGGACTAACTTGAAATGCTTGTATGAAGGAAAATCAATAGGGAAGCTAAGGGGAAAAAAGTTTGATGGTAATGATAAAATAAGATGAATTACTGAAAAATAAAATATATAATAGATAAAATGAAACAGAAAAGATTTTTTTTTTAAATAAAATCAATAAAAAAATCATGAACAAAAATGTATTGCCTTTTAAATAGGATAAAACAGTTTTCACTTTTCCTAAAATTGGCTATTTCCATCTCAAACCCAACCAATCTTTACATATAATTTTTAATAAAAGATATACACACTACATAATAATCTAGGAACAAAATCCAATATTCGGACCAAGCTGTTGCTGGAACAAATCTACCAAATTTTTAAAACAATTATTTTTCAAAAGACATTTATGAGATGTCAGTAGCTAGACAATATTGGCTTAAGAGGATTCTTATACCCAACATCACATACTGTAAAATGTTTGATACTTCAATATTTGTTTTTACTACCTCAATTTTCCTGAAAAATAAGAAATTCTGATATGTATATTCCTTTGTAGTTCTCTTTACACTAAAAAGAATGACATCACACTCTGAATATATCAATACCTTTTAATTTTGCACAAGACTGGAGTAGACAGAAACTCAATTATCACAGCTAAGACAATCCTGCATAAACAATGCCATTCTAAATGAGATTAGACCAGAATACAAGTTTTTTGTCATTGCTATTGTATCTGCAAATCTAATCAGCTAATTGTTTTGCCTCAACCTCATTCCACATTTATAACAATCTCCGAAGACATTTTAGTTATATCAGTAGGCATTGATGCTACTGAATTGTCATCAGCCAAAAACAACAGCAATAAGAGAAGTTGATTTTTTATTTTGGTGAAATTCACAGATAAATAATGACCAGTTTGAAGCTGCTTGGTAGAAAAATATTGGGTTGGTGATTATGTTGTGAGATTTTATTTGAAGTGTTTTGAGAGTGAAAAACACTCATTTCAAAAAGGGGAAAGCATTAACCAAGGGGCTTAAGGAAAAGCAAAGTGGTTTGGGTATGAATAATTAAAAAAATAATTCATTTACTTAAGGCAAATGGTAGAAATTTCAATAAAAAACTTTCAGCAGAGCAAAGTTCATAATAGCAAGAAAGTGCAGAACATTTCTCTTTTGATAAATATTCAAGTAAATGAAGCCTGGCAAAAATTTTAATCAAATAAAAGATAATACTGCTAAGTAAAATGGAAACTTTGCTCTGATGAATCAAAGATATGCAAAGATATAAAAACATTTTTTTTTCTTTTAAAAGCTACTTTTAATAACAGCAGAGTACTAAAAGTCAAGTAGTTTTCAACATACAGCAAATTTTAATCACAATATTTCTCGGTGATCTTGCTTAAAATAATTCAAATGAAGGTTAGTCAAAGACACAATATTTCATATAACAGAGTATTTCAAAGGAAATAAAAAATATATTAATGCTAGATTGTGAATACCTCTCAAATGAATTCCATGAGATGAATATCCATGCATTTTCAAAAATGGTTACAGTTCTGGTAGAAAAAAAACCTTTGGATTACCTCCCTTCCCACAGGTTAGACTACTGAAGATTTTTTTCATTCATCTGTATTCCAAGTAAAATAGGAGCCATATTAGGATTATTTTTGGGAACTAGTCAAAGCAATCTAATATCAATTTGCTTTATTTTCATCTCACAAATACAGGAATATAAAAATGTTTATAGCAGACATTGAGAAGTATGAATGCCAAAAGACTAAATATAAGATGATTGTTATTGAATCAAAACCATGACCTTATCCAAGAGTAGGTTTTCAAACTAAGATTCAATTCCGAATCTCATTATTAGAGTGCTCTAAACGAAATATTAAATTTAGTTTTACAAAAATATGTAGCACTCTGAAATGAACCATTTATGAACACAAATAAAGACTACTTGAATTGGAATTTTTTTTCTCAACTTGAAACTAAAAAATGCACTTTTGCATTAGACTTAAAAAATTTACTTTACCAGGTTCCAATTACAATAAACCAAAAAATCCTATCTTCTTCATTAACCCAATTCTCACATATGTAAGTATAAGATTTAGATGAATAAATATCTTGTTAATCATAAAAGGAATATAAAAAGAGAGATTAGATAACATGCAATGGACATCATTAGTAGATAATTCAGACTGATCCATTAGTCAACTGCAAAGATATTTTCAAATCATGCTCAACATGCTAATATGGGAAAATACTGCTAACAGCATCTTCATACAAAAACTTCTACATTTTCACAAGTTTTTGAAAATTGTTAAATTTTTCACTTAATTACAAAAAAATTTCTTTTTTTTTTTTTCATAAAGTTTTAACAAGACGCAAGGTATTTATGACAAGGTTCTGCTTGCTCATTTGTGGATATCCCAGGAATGAACCATGTTGATATAGCGTTTGTAATACAACCATGGTCAGAAAACTGTAATTTTGATACGTATTAATTTGATATCTTCAACAGTAACAGTATCAACAAATCTAAGAATATGATGAAATTTTTTAAAACTGTTTTCTTTGCAATTTGGTGGTGATTATGTTCAGAGATGCATTGTCTCAATATCGATTATGAATATTCCATAAGAACTACAGATAATCATTTTGGTGATTATTCAAATGGCAAATTCATATATGCATAAATGGAATAATGAATTCAAGTGTTTCAAGGATTGTATAAACATCAAAAGGAACTGAAAAGAGTATTTCTGAATGCATACTCCAAACAATCCAGATCAAACCTAAGTATTCCTATTCAGAATGTGAAGTAAAAGTTCAACATGCAATATCCAAACAGCAAGATATTAATAACTACAAGATGGATGACCCTGGTCAACAAGTAAATGTGCTGATTATTTCACCAACCATTACGTCGATTCAACTCTGGCTACAAACCTCAGACAGTAATCTCGAAATTTGGCTAATTCTAGTGTACTAGTGCATTGGTAAAATATCAGCTTTACCTATCCAAAATAGGATAGAGCATATAAAAATATATGATATGCTCCATCATTAACTGTCGCTGACAAAAAAATTAATGCAGACATCTACTTATCAAGTGTAATCTGTAGTATATAGACAAAACAAGTCAAAAGTAATTATTATACGCCAATTCATTCTAACTGATATCCTCAACACGGTTGTTTAATTACAACATTTGTCACTATACTCTCCAGCCTTCTTGAGATACCGGTCATATTCAGTAACATTCTTGGAATTACTATTGGACAATGACCCAGTGAAGATAAGTGTTGGTTAAACTTTGCAGTTTAATCCCTGAGTTAGGCAGTGGAATCCAATTGAACAAGCATAAGCAGCATCACAAAAACATTAACAAGAATTATCTCATACAAGATCTACCCCCAGCATAGACAGTTAAATAAGAACAATCTACCTCTATGCACTAAATTAAGAATTCTGTCTGAAAATCAGAGAACATTAACAAATATGAGATGTACTTAAAGAAAGAGAGCACAGTCGTCAAAACCTAGATGAGGACAACAGTTTGAATAATTCATATTGATAATTATTCATCTCAGAAAATTAGACAGAAATTAGAAATGGTACAAGTAAATATGCAATAGTGAGCAGAATTTCGACGTATATCATTATTCAATTATCTTAATCTAAGCTTCAAGTAGCTTAATCTTATAAAGGAAAAGATATTTGCTGTCACTCTCCACTCATCCCAAAAATCAATATACCCAGTTTCTACTTTCTTTTAGAGAAAAAAAATTCACTCCAGAGCTGACATAATCCAACAGTTACACAAAACTGCTCGATGTCTATGATGCACATATCGAACCATGTATTTATAGAATGCTGTAACTATCATACTTTAGAAAGAGGGTGCCAAACAGAACATAATCATTCACAAAATTCTTGTAAGCAGTTATGTTTGACTGATACACTCTTGTTGACATAGCACGGCCAATAAGCTTGTACAAACAATGAAATGTACTCAGAATATTTCATTACTATAAAAAGCTGGAACTTTCTCTCACATTGAGCCTCTAAAACCTAATCAATGTTTTGCCCTGAAGTAACAACAGAATAGTTTGTTATTGGAATAGAAACTACAACGTGCACAGATCAATTCTCAGACAAGTAAAATTTTAGAAACTTGTTATCATGATAAAGAAAACCCTTGCTAATGATTCTCTTGCGATGGTCAGTTCAGCCTTTGAAAAATACTGTATTAAAAAATATCAACAATACTGTAAGGTTCTCATGAGAATTTCTAAAATGTAAGCAGTACTGTATATATATTACACACACACGTTATTCAGAAATGGAAATATATATATATATACATAATACAATATACATATGATGCAAAGAAAGTTCATAATTTGGAAAAGAAAGGACTTGAAGCTGATTAGTACATCCTGAATTCTTTATTGGTAGCTAATGTTTCGTTAAAAAATTTAGACTTCTTCAAAACTTCTGGCAAAGAATGGTGTGAGAATAAACAATGGTAAGTTTACATCTAGCAAAGACTAGTTGTAATTTTCCCATAATGACGTCATTAACAATAAAAACAATCTGCTAGCACCAGAAAACTTTGCTCAATAGAAACTAACCATTGTTTTCTCATACCATTTTTTGCCAAAAGCTCTGAAGGGGTCCAGATCTCAGACAAAACGTTAGCTACCAATAAAGAATTTGAGATGTACTTATCAGTCTCATGTCCTTTCTTTTCCAAATTGTCAAATCTATATACATTTTTTTAACACACACACACACACACATATATATATGTATATATTTAAGCCATGTCTGTCACATTATCAGTAGCAGTAATCTACCCCTATCCATTCCCACCCTTTCAACAGTGTACCTTTCTTTTCTCACTTCCCACACACTTATCAAACCACCTTCTCTTCACTCTCCCTTAATATCGGCAGAAACCATTAGCTGAGATTGTTGTTGGACACTTATGATAACCATCACCTAAGCGACGGTTCCCAGACTAGCTGATATAGCATAAAAGGAAAATAGACTGTATTATAATTGCTACACTATCATTAAATCCTTAAGCGAGATTCAATAAAACAAATCATGGAAAATGAATACAAAGCTTTCTTTAAGAAAAATTTTGAATAAAAAAAAAAAAATGCTATGGTTCATTTGTATGGATTAAATTTCACATAAAATAATCAAACAATTTAGAGCTAATATTATCTTTTCTTTCATACAAACCTGTAAGCGAAACAGAATATTTTTCCATTATTATCGGGTAATTTTTTCCCAGTTTCCATAACTTGGCTCAAAATGTTGAAACTTTCTTTATCAATTTAGTAATTCATCTAATTTTACTCTAAAAATTCTGAGATTTCCATCATTCCTCAATAAAAAAAATTAAAAAAAAAAAAACAATTATCATCTTTTCCCCCTAAATATATTAAAAGATGACTCAACTCTCAAAATTTTAAAAATTTCTAAAATCAATCATGCTATCAGTACATGCAGTCCATGAATATTTTTCTGCACATATTTCTTGAAGAGAAAGGAGGGAAAAAATCTCATGTAAATCTTTTTCAAGCAAATGAATTACCTATTACTGAATTCTAGATCAAACAGTAATTTTTTTAATTTACAAAATAAACAAAAACTAAATCCAAAGTCTAACATAACTTTTTGCCCTGTATTACCTGAAGTCAACATCTCATGTCTGAGTTTGGATTATCCCAAGACAGACAGTTTAGAGGAATTACAGAGGACTGGAAGGGGTCAAGCTTCAATAAATTAAAGTAACCTTTCACAGAAGAAAAATCACTGAAAGGGAAAGTTGAGATTTTTTTTTCCGCTTTTCCTACCATTCATATTTTTAAAATTAACATACAACACAATTAACAGTGTGTGCACATTTCTAACAGGCAGAAAATCATGCTTGATGCATTGGCTCTAGAAATAAGATTACAATATTTTACAATTGTACTGCAAGTAATCATTAGTATCAAATTCATGTTCTGGAATATAAAGTGCATTAATATATTGGTCACACATAACTAAAATGTTTTGACATTATGCTGCGTATTTTTGGAATTTTTTTTTTTTTCCAAGAGCTTACTAAGGGAGACAATCATTGATGAATGTACGGTTACTTCCCTTGACTCTTCACTGGTTCTTGAGCATTATTGGATTTTGCAACTACAATTCAATTAACCTAATAATACTATTTTTACTGCTATATCTTACACGATAAAAAAAAAGTCGCTCTTCTAACATGAAATTTTCTGAAGAGAACTCACAAAAATTTCTTATCGATTTCCACACCGTATTATAAAAAAAACTATAATTATCATCAATTTCTACTTAGTAAATGTGATAAATCTCAGTTACCATATATGAATTGATACTTGGCAATTATCATTAAATCACATTTGTTTGATTGAAACTCATGTTACAATATAAGCCAAAACAGAGGAGCCAATGAATGTTGAAATTAGAAATTTACAAAATTCTATTTTATAATTTGGTATTTATAATTGAAGTCGAAAGAAATATTCGAAAATATATAATGTGTGCATGTACACACCACACTAAAGCAAGATGAATGTAATATTATTGTATCTTAAATGTGTAGCATGTTGCAGGGTTCACCATTTGAATCTAACTGATAAATCTCATTAACAAATAGTATTTGTCTATTTCTAAAACATATCAAATTGTTATGAAATAATTACATCAGTCTATGCTTTATGAAATAAATTTTTTTAAAAACAAAAGAATTTTAAATGCTCACAAATTTGAAAGAAAAATTAGTATTAATAGAAAGAAAAAAAAAAACAAAAAACATCAAGACAGTTAATTGTAAAGAAATTATTTTTCAAACAGTTCCCTTTCAAGATTTAAATACATTTTCATCCCGTCTGTTGAAGGGAAGAAATTTAAAAACTCAGAAAAATGTTTTGGTTACATTTTTCTCAAGAATATACAGCAACTTCTCCAAATAATTAAAGGTATCTCATTTTAAAAACTAGGCAACAGATGTGGGCATCCACAGGAATGGGGGTGGGAGTGCACACACACACACAAACAGGACATTTGCCACCAACCCCAACCTAGATCAGGCTTTCTCACCTGGGGTGAAAAGGTTAGAAAATTGAAACTGTATTGTCAAAGGATCATGATGCTGTACAATTCCTGCTGTAACCCCAACTTAATGTATTGATAAAAAAAAAATTTTAATCCTCGCTGGTAGCACAGTTGCCACTAAGATAAATTTCAATTATATTCTCAACCGTAGCCAAAAATGACAGCAGATCCCAATGGCAACCGAGAATAAAAAAAGATCACAAGTGACTTTGTACTCCTATTTCTATTGCCAGCGTTTTAAACATAAATTTTCAATGATTTGTGCAAAAGGAGATTGTAACTTGTATAGCAAATGCAAGAGTCAGTAGTGTTTGGAGAGGTCAAATATTGGGTAACTGCTTGTTCAATTGGTTGGGACATGCCTCTTGGTTCAGTGGGGCAGTTAGGCAGGCATGCAGAGAATTAGGTTTGTGTGCTTAATCACACAAAATGCACAATTTCATAACAAACCTGGTGGGCAAATGATGGCGATGTCGGGAATCATAGAAATATCCCCGGTACCTGAAATTCAGTTCAAAATAAACGAAAATAAAAATGGAAAAAAAATACCAAAAGCTCTTGAGACTAAATGTATTTAAATCATTGCTGAAATTGTTTTTGTTTGTTTGGGATTGTTTTTATTATGTTTTTTTTTGGGGGGGGGCATACTATATTTCCTCTGAAACTTGATAATTCATAACCAAACATTTTCTCATTATTTCATTGAAAGCCTCCGAAACTCATAGCATAACTGTAGCACCACTTCACTTTCATGAATTTCCAGTTAATATTTTCAAACACATTAAAACTAGTGTTTTGTACAACTAAATGTATAAGAATAAGAACCATTATCAATTTTTGAGCAGTATTTCTCTCATCTTAATTTCTGTTGCTTTTATCACAACTCCCAGATAGTAATTCTACGATCTTTAGTATGCAATACAGATTGGGAATAGAGTATAAACTTTTGGCAAAAGGAATTCGGACTAAACATCAATGATGGACAATGCTTAGTCACAGAAATTTAAATAATATTGCTTCTAATATTACTAGCATAATGTGAAAAAAGATGGTAGCATATTTGCAATTGGAAATCTGTCAGTTGGCCTTTGTAGCCTAATCTGATAAGTAGTTTCCTCAAGGATAAAGGATGCAAGTTCTAGTCACTAGTTTTATCTTTCAATCGGCACACTTAAAATAAGACTTATTCACCTATCAATTAGAACAATATCACAATAAATGTATAACTCAATCTTGACAAAAATTAAAAGAATAGAATTCCAACAATCATTTAAATACATGAACATTTCTATGCTTTGAGTATTGAATGAAAAAAGTTTTGCAAATGAAAAAAAAAAAATCTCTAAAAGACAAAAGCTTAACAAAAGCTAGAATGTAGAAATAAATAATATTGACAACTTTTTCAATCCATTTTATAAGCCTGCATGGAATGTAAAAATTCAAAGGATTAAATCATCACAGAGTAACAGCAGAAATCACAACAGAAAGACTCACATCAAGATTCACTTGACTGCATTGATTGGCAAAAAAAAAAAAAAAAAAAAAAAAAAAAAGAAGAAAAAGAAAAAATCTGGCCGTTTCCATGAAGCATCTACAAAAACTTAAAGGATGAGACAGCTCCATAGGAAAACACATGACAACTACAAAAATGGATATCAAATACAAAAGGAAAGAAAACATGATACTTACAAAGGCCTTGCAGGCTCCGACACAACCAACGTCCCGTCCTTGGTAACATTGTTCTCCTCTTCATCATCCTCATCATCATCAGCATCATTAGCTACTTCAGCTGCTAAATTGTTCAGGTGAGCAGCTATGACATCCATTTCCTGCTGTAAAAAGATATAAAAATAATTATCATATAAATTAAATAAATAAGTCTTTTTGGATCATCAAAGTGTCTGCTCCTGTCAATATCTTTCAAATAATATTAGTGTGAGTGAATAATTTATTTTGAACTTTTCAACCCAGGTAGTGATGGTAAATAATTTTTAAAAATGTTCTAATGAACAAACTGCTAACAAATGAAGAAACATTAATACAAGATATAGCTACCCAAGTCATACAAAAAATTTTCCAACTGATATATTTGAATGAAATTCCAGATAGATTACCTCTGGTCTTTGGACTGGAATACGTTGGTTACGCTGATCATTGCTTAAAGGCGGGGCTGCTGCAAGGCCAGCATTGTTAGGAGGAGCTGGAAAAAAGGAGAAGAATGTTTTTATACGGACAAAAAATACTTTGTTCATTCAATTAGTAGAAACAAAAAAGAAAACTGTTAAAAAAAAAAATTTAAAAAAAACACAAGCATAAATTGCATATGTTGTTTTTTTCCAAATATACTTTAACAAACACATTCTCAAATTTAATGGGTTGAATCGAATAGACTTACAAGTGAGTTTCAAATGTTACACTTTGTAAGACTATTTTAGAACTAGATCTAAAAATTCTTGACTTTTATATTAAAAATAAAATAAAATTTGACCATCATTATTGGAGAAAATGTGACTAAACACAAGGAAGGAAACCTAAGTTTAGATAGCATATTATGAAAATTGTGAAAGATATATGATTTCTTTCTAAATTGAGACCTATCGATCATGAGACATAACTGATTCTTAGAAAGTCATTGGACATAATCCCCCCCCCAAGATTCACTAGACTTCTTTATCATGAGCATTGCAGAGCTAAGCAAACTTACTTTCTGTTGGCCTCAATTTCGCATGTGATCTCAGGGAATCCATATAGTGAGTGATTATGTCCAGCGATTGTCTGACATTCTTACATGTCCAGCTGATTGTCATTCAAGTTTTCTAATGGTTTGTACATCTGACTCTTGTTGTAGTCTTGTGATTTCTCCATGTGAGGTTGAGCATGATCCTTTCATGTGTACGTTGCATGGTTCTAAGTTGGAAGATCAATCTTTTGATTAGGTTCATGTTTCAGTTTCATGGGTGACTATAGTTTGTTCCAAAGGGTTGGTTTTCATAAAGCGTTTTGGTGATTCTATTGGTGATCACTTTGCTGAGGAATTAGTAGATACTGTTGAGTAAGTTTATAAGCCGGTAGTTGTTGAGGTCTTCCGAGTTTCCTTTTTTGTATAACAACATTATGATTGCAGTGTTACCATCTTCAGAGACTTTACTCAGATTGTAGCATAGGTTGAAAAGAATGGTTAGCTTCTTCTTGATGACTTTTCTAGCTTTTTTGAGTAGGTCAATAGTGATGTTATCAGGTCCAGGGGCCTTTTCTTTCCTTTGTTGGTTTGATGGCTTGCTTTACTTCCTGTGGACTTACTTCTAGGAAATCCTCAAATTCATTACTTTTAAATTCCTGGGCACATCCAACAATTCGGTCCCTATCTGTTGTCAAGTCTCCATTTACTTCGAGCACACTAATTATTCCCTTTTTTCCTGTACCAAGATATTTTCCAATAGTTTTGAAGCCCCAACATTTCTCAATAATACTTTCAATGACTGCTATTGTGTATCCTTTTCTATCTTTTCTTCATTTCTTTTGGATGGTTTTATTCAGCTCACTTGTTTCAATCTTTTCTATTGTTGTTGGTTACCTGAGGTTTCTGAGTTTTTTTATGAGATTCTTGGTTTTTTCTGAGAATTTACTTATAGTTTGTGTACTCTTTGGTTTAAACATACTGGCAACTTCAATTAAGAAGGTTGTTATATTGTGAATGTTCTCTTCTAGTTCTAGTTTGAACACTAAGTGATTGCAGGTTACTGTGGAACATCTTCCTGCAATCTATCTTGGTGTCAATTTGATATCTCATCATTACGTGGTCATTTCCTACATTGACTTGATTTCAGACTTGAATATCTAGTCCACAAGGATTTGGTCTATTTCATTTTGTGATTGAGTCTCCAAATCCACTTACTATTGGCTTTCTTTTTCAAGAAAGTGTTTATGATTTTGAACCATTAGCTGTTGCAAAATTCACAAAATCTTCACCCCTCTCATTCCATCTTTTGTAACTGCATTTGTGGACACATTTTTCATTACCTCATCCTATATGGGTGTTGGAGACTACCATAATGATGTTGAAATATTTTTTGGTTTCTTGGAGTTGAAATTCAAGTCATCGTAGAAGTTGTCTATAGTCCAAGAAGATTTCACAGAAAGATCAAGCAGAGTTCAAAATAGGTAAAAGAAAGAACTACATTCTTCAATCTTTAAAACCAAGACGGGCTTTGATATAATCACAAAAAACCCAATTTCACTTCAGAAGCATTTTTTTTTAAATGCAGACTGGACCTTAGTTTGAATTTGGGACAAAAGACAAATTCATGTTAATTACAAGTCTCTTTCTCCGATAAATAATTGAATGTAACATCAATCAAAAAAATGTATTTAATTGTAAATAAGTTAGTTTCTAGGCTTGAGTAGATTACTTCAAATAAAATATGCTTACCTACTGCACGGGATACCGGATAATGTTTACTTGGATGATCTACCGACAGAGGAGGATTAGGGGGTTGAAAAGGACCTGAAGAATTAGCAGGTCGCAGCAGTTGTCCAGATTGAGGGCGCTGGGCTACGTGACGTTGAGGATACTGCACAGGGGCAACCTGGTGGTGTCGAACAGGTTGTTGAATATTCTGCCTAGATTCTCGTTCTTGAATTTGCTGGAAATTGCGTTTCAATGTTGATTCACCAGGGATTTGTAAAATTGAGCTGGAAAAAAAAAAAGAAGAAAAAAATCAAATTTAAAAATTTCAATTTTTAAAATTGAAAAATGATGAAAAGGGAGGAAAGAACAGGATTATATATACACCATCACTTCACATTCTCACAGCCATGAGTTGGAACACTATGTTATTCAACAACCAGCATTTTGATTTTCCTGGTTTACGAGATTGTTTACTTGATAGTGATAAAGTTATAATTGTATTTGTTCGGCAGTTTACAGAAAATTGTTCTTTCATATTTATATAATTTTCCTGGAAAGCCCCAAATAGGGAAGAAACATAAATGTCTTTGTGTAGTGAATCCTCATTCCATTATACTTCATCTCTCCTCTAAACCAACCTGATATTTGGAGTTGAATGTATCTAGCACTCTATAAAAAACATTATATATATATATATATATATATATATATATATATATATATATATATACACACACATATATACATACATACACACAATTACCTTCTCTTAAGGCTGGTATTTACATTTCAAAAACAAGTAGGCAGTAGAGATTTGCAGTACATGCGAAATGGAGATTTTAAAAGACCAATATTAAATAAAAAGCTTTTATTCTTGTTAAAAAAAAGAAGCTTCCTAAATGGATTTATGGTACTAAGAGCACCGGTTCTCATTTTTCTGCTTGACCACTAAACTGTCTGAACATTTATACATGAGAATTGAGGATTTTTCCAAGTACCAATTAGGATACGTGTGTAATTAATCATATATTGTAACAACCTAACCAAAGAGGACTTTGGCTGCTGAGATGGAACTTCAGATTCTCCAACCACTGAGCAGATGAAATAAATTGATGAACAGTATTTTCTTGATGAGTAGTTTAATTCACAACTGATCCTATCAAATATTATGCTGACTTTAAAACTGATTGATTAAAATGATACACTCTTTGGATAAGCATCTCATCGATTCAAATTTTCAAATGTTAATTGTAGGATTCAGATACAGGTCTACTTTATTTTTATTGAGTTGAACAAGTGTCCATACTATTTATTTTGAAATGCTATTTATTATATGACTTGTTAAAACTTTCAAACAATAAACCTATATGACATATACGTTTTTCTTAAGGTATTCATTTTGCCACACCAAGCTTGTATTCATTATTGAAGAGAAAACACTAAGTAAATTTAAAATGGGAAATTGAACAGACCTTGGTTCCCCAGGTAATGCATTCTCATCTTCCTCCTCATTGTCACTTCCTTCATATTCATATTCTGTGTCATGGTCATCAACTGAAATGGAAAATTTTTTTTTTTTTTAATGAACTTACATACACTTGTTGAAAACAGGAAATTCTAATTGTTTTAAAAATCAGATACACAATTGTCTACACATTGTAACTATTCACATAAAAATTTTCAAGTGATAATTGTAGTCTTTTGCTTTGAGAGAATTTAATCACTGCTACCCATACCAGACCAGTTTAATTACTGTTGCTAAGTTTAGGTTATTTAGGTATTCTGATATTTATATCTATTTATCTATCTAGACTTTGCCCAACCCTGAAGATGCATAATAGAAAACTGGAAATTTAGCCCACACTAACTCAACAAGTGGGGAGAATGTTTTTTTTTTAACTATCATCCTAAAAAATTTGAAAGAAAAAAAAAAAAAAAAAAACATAAGACCAATTAGTCAACATTTCATTGGAAATTGAACCTTCAAATAAAAATCTATTTCATCATCATTATGTGCCTTTTAGCATCAAAGATGAAGTAAGTTTTTATTGGAAGGTTTTCTAAGAAAGTTTACGACAAATTGGTCCCTTAACTTTAGTTCATGTTTTTTTTAATCATAAATTTACGGCTCAAACCATACGGGTAGATTCCTCATCAAGGAAACTCAATTTTATCACCACCACTGCTCAGTTTATGTGGTAAAAAGCAGCATGTATTGGTGGCAGAGATTCATGACTTCCCTTGGAATACTAGTTTTATTTCATATCCAAGTGATCAAAATCAAAAGATGATTTTTGCAGATATGGTCTTTATTTATAAAATTGCTTTGGTACACAATACTTACAATTCTTTTTAAAGTAGATAAAATGGGTGAAGTGTGAGAAAAATTACATAGAAATCTAATTAGCAAATTTTTAATAATTTGCTTGCCTGTGCAGTGTGTTTAAAAAGCTTTTGAAAAGAAATTACTAAGACTTAGAGGGATATGTATGTCCACTCCAATTTTCATTGGAGAAATTCAAGCAATATAATTAATTCTATATGATGTAGCAACATTTTAGTAAAGTAAAATATCCTCTTTAAAATGTAAACTCACAGGAAATACACAAGTTTTCATTCAATACAAAACATTGAGATACAGAATTTGTTCATATTTACTTGAAATGAAATAACTGCTCACTCCTTCAAGTCATTGTATCTAGAGACTTCAGTTTTCTTAAACACTCACTGATACAAATAAATTAAAGAATTCTATTCCTTGTCATTTTTATTGGATTAGTTTTGCTGTTGACCAATATTCCTTGAATAGTAAAAATTTTCATCAGTCACTGAACATTAAGACTTAAAATGTTTCTCAATCAACTCTGAAATCATGAAACTAATTCCATTTCATTCAAAAACAAAATATCAAACAAAAAAAAAAATCAAAAACAATTCTCATTATTAATTGTATCCATTTCGTGTCAAGCCCAAAGGGAAATAACTGCAATCAGCTTCACAAAATATCCAAAAACTTGCAAAGTCAAACGTTCATTCACTGTTCAAGAATAGATCAAGAATTCTCAGTCATAGAATATTGACTGCACATCTTCATTAGAAGACTAATCAAAAGAATTAGTTTGAGTATACAAACATTCAAAAACATTGAAACAATGAAAAAATTTCAATTTCTCACATTGCTTTGTTAGCCAATACGTTGTGCAACAGTCAAAATTAGCTTGGAAAAGAGTGAACTTACTAAAAATAGTCAAGGAAATTTGCATGTTCAAAGTGTCTATCTAAGTATTAAATGCTTCTTTTTTCATGATAGGAAAATGATGAGAGGGATAACATGTGTGCCGGAATATGTCAACATTATAAGCATCAATTATTTTGCCTAATGGATCATACTAGTCTGTTTAGACCCAATGAACTCTGATGGACACAATCCTTTCTAATGTTGGACAGTCAACTCATCTGGTGAATATTGGATTAAACTTCATCCTCTTTATTGGGGTCAACTCATATACTAGCATATATGGTACTATTCAATGGCATATAGTTGTGCTCCAAGATATGATGCACAAAAATATTTTCATGTCAGTAAGAAGCAATGGATAGAAAGAACCCAAAAATTTCACACCCTCACTCATTCGATGTTACAAATGGTGAACAAATAAAGAAAGAATAACAAATAATGAAACATTTTTTAGGGGTTAAAAAGTTCTCAATTTCCATAAGTAGTGGGTACACTAAAAAAAATTTTGAATTTATTTTTCTAAAAGTTTCTTTCAACTGACACTTCCATCAGATGTATTGTCAGAAAATGTTTACACATTCCCTATAAAAGGCTTTTACTCTCCATTGCTTTTTTTCAGATAGAATATTCTTGCATTTTCATACATCCATACCTGTGTAACAAATCACCATATGCCACTGGTACTATTCCTTTCAAGCAATTAAAGGCTTGTTTTTATTTCAAATGGGTTATAATAGAGAGGCAAAGTCTAACATCATGATTGAACTTCTTGTTCCAGTGGGGATCCAATTCATTATAAATTAGTTCTAATCTTTCCATCAATTTTTCTATCATTTTAATCTCAATTTGTCAGTATAGGACATGGTTTATAAAAATAGAAACTTTTAGTGATTTCAATCAATTTTCACGCATTTTTCCATTACACTATCAAGGTTCAATATTTTGTAGCCAATTGCCATCACAGATCTGATTGTCACTGTTGCAAACATTTCATAATTCTAATATTAACATATCAATGACGACAGATGATCCCAGCGTTGGAAAACTAATGTTACATTATTAAAACTTTGAAAAAATATCTTAAGCAAAAATAGGAACTTTTCTGGGTCATAATAACAACAATCTGGCCGAGTTGATCGTATACTATGAGCAAATAAGAATCTGTGTTTAGCATATGTTGTCCAAAAGGGTGTCCTAAATGTTTTCAATTGAATATTGCAACAAACTTTTTACTTGGATAGTTTGATTTTTATTCAATTTTCCAAACAGCCAGATTATGTGACAGGTATGTCTGACATTTAGCTACGACCACTTTTACGACAAAAATCAAAGCGTAAAAATAGTGAAGTTATTGTAATGAACTTTTTATACACACACACACACACAATATATATATATATATATATATATATATATATATATATATATATATATATATATATATTATACACACACATACATACATGAGTCATCACAAATCGACTCACCTCATGGTCCCATGGAAACCATCTTAGATTTTGATGAAATTTCAGTGTGACACTTTTTCCAAAGGGACTTGGGAAATATTGAATGATTTTATAAATAAAAAAATTTTCTACAACTATGAAAATAACTTAAATGAATAATTTTTTGTTCGAAATTTTGCTGGGGGACGCTGGGATCAATTTGCTAATGGTATACATTTGGCCTCCTTGTCCATTAGAAGAAAAAATATATATATTTCTGAAGGCATCTAAAAATATACATAATTTTCATCATTGAAGTTCAGTGATAAAAAATATGCAAGTACTTGAATCATGACAGCATGATATTTATAATGGAAATTAACACTAATTAAATTGTCATTTATTATCATTATATAGCTGAAGAATCAGATAAGGCCTGCTCTCAACGCTCCATAAAATTGATAAAGATAGACTTCTATGTCATTCTGAAGCAACACATGAATTGTGCTAAAAACAATGCAAGCGCTGAACATAACTGTCTTGATTAGTTAAGTAACATAGGATAATTTATGAACTTAAACAATAAGTTCATTATATTTTCTAATAATTCAAAGATTTTGTTCATCAGAAAATCATAACTCAGACCTCTAAAAATACCAATTTGCAATGGTCAGTATCAAGATGATTTTTATAAATTTAAAGGATGTGAAAATTATTAGAACTGATATGGAGATAATTTAGTTCATAATTAGCATTAACATGATAATGATAGGAAGTTAGTACTTTGGAGTTATTCATCCGCACAGGAAAATCATCAGTCCTGCTTAATATAATAAGACTAAAATCATTCTTGCATTAAAACAACTTAGGAATTCATCCTGAAACCTATTTACACTTTTGAACTAGAATTAATCTGAAGTATTACTCATTCTTTCTCATGTAATAGTTACAAGGGAAATCTATTGCTAATTGTTACCAGGTATTTCAGCCATTTACATAATCAGGTACAGTAGAGTCGAAGTGACTAAAATGTCTAAATATGCCTTAATTTACGAGGGTTAAGTTATCTAAATTCCCAAAATACACCTAGATATTTGAGACAGATGATACAATTTCATAAAACTATCTATATTTTTTTTTACAAAAAATATTGAATTAAACTAAGAATTAGAGATGGGATTAAAAACTAGCCACAGGAACACCATTGGAAGTATTTATTAATTCATATATATATTTCCATATTAATCAAATACTTCTCCCTTAAATGCACTGGGTTACAGACAACTCATTCTCACAAACAGACTCTCAAGTTGGCCATCTTTTGGCTACATCTTGCCTATCTTTTCCAATTTAGCTATAAATAAAATCTATGATAGCCAATCAAATTACAAGTTTGATTGAAGAAAGTGACCAATTCTCATCAATAATTTGTTAGAGTCTCGGCACATAGTTATTTTATTAAATTTGAAAATAAATAGCTTTAGATTATCATCTGTCGTTGGACATAGATCTTCCTCAGGATTCACCATCCCTCTTTCCTGGACGTTGCAGAGCCAATACTTTCTAAACTTGTCTGGTTCATCCTACCATTTTATATTTAGTCGGTCTTGGTTTCACATTTGATCTCTAGGGACCCATGAGTGGGAATATCCAGCATTCGACAGCCATTCTTACATGATCATTGCCATTAAGGTTTTGTAAAGGATTCTATGATGTCTCAGACTCTTGACATACACAGAGTCTACACCTTATTGAGTGATAGCATCAATGACCTCAGAAATTTCCATCAATTAGAAGGCCTTCTTGGAGTCGATGAATGCTATAGCGAGTGGTATTTTATAGTCTGCAACTTTCTCTTTTTGTTGATTTATCGAATAAAGATGGCCTATGGTTGAGTAGCTGCTTCTAAAGTCAGCTTCCTCTGGTTGGTTTCCATCTAGCATAGGTGATTCAGTTGATGATAACTTTGGTGAAAAGTTCATAGATGCAGTCAAGAAGTCTTTTGGTTTTCTTTTTTCATAGAACAGCATAATGATTGCAGTGTTCAAATCATCTGAGACCATCACTCATTTAGCTCTGGCTTTTCGGCCACTTACCTTACTCTTTCTCTAGGATTAGTCATTTTGTTTAGTCTCCAGGCCGGCTCAAAGATTACTGTTTATTGTGACTAATCACTGTTCGAAGCCTTACCACTTTCATTTCACAGATGTTGAGATCTCTCATACACTCAGCTACCAAATCATGTGTGTCCTCTCTCTCTCAAACCAAATATAAACAGTTACTAATATCTTCTGCCTTTTAATTCTCCATATTTCAGTAAGCGCACATGGGTTAAACCCCCATGAGTTTTCTGTGATCAAAATATTCTTTCAATTATGTACGATTTTCTGCATCATGAGTGGCCTATAAGTTTGCTTTCAGCAATCATGAATTCGGGTGTCACATACTGCCAACCAAATTGGCCGTAAGGAAGAACACTGAATATCCTGTTTCCAATAATTACTCAGGTCTTTGAAGCCACAAGCACTTAAGGAAACAACTTCTTTCAGTAACTCTGCATATTGTGGCTACAACTGGATTAACACAGTTCTTTCTTCACTAGAGCACCTATCTTTCCATCTACTATTTGTATTAGTCTAATTAGAAATTCTCTCTCGGACATCAGAGGAATGACCAATCTTCCTCCTTGAATTACCTACGTAGCAATCTACCCTAAACAGGCTTGCTCGATTGATCCTTCTTAATGTTTTCATCTTTTGTCAACTTTGAATGTAATGCCTTATTTTTGGTCAACATGCAATGTACTTTATTTGTTCATCTAAAAATCTGCATTTGTCTGGATTTCTATTATGAGCTCCATGTCTATATAGAGACATGGTGACCACATGTTTGCATCTGAACAAGAAAGCGACATCCGTTTCCCTCTTATACTCCATGTGACATTTGCAAACACAAATACATGGGGTAGACTCTTTAATCTTCTGACAAGAACTTTCTCGCTACACTAGACCACAAATATTATAATTACTTCTCCACAATATAGGAATCCAATACCTAAAAATCCTATATGTTCATAGATTATTTTCACATACAGTTTGTCTAATGTCTTCACCTTTTCATGATAGATATACCTACAGTCAATGTACGTCCTCCAATGAAAATCATTTGGTACATCCCTGCTTGTACTTGATAATTATCATTTCTTCAATGGTTTTCTATCTTTCCTTCCTTCTTCCCTCTAACTAATCCAGATACCACAGAATCCAGCAAAATCAGACATACGGGTTTTCAAACTTGGTGCCAGATATTCGACCACATATGAATTCCAGTATATCAGTACTTTATACTTACTGTGATTAAAAAGCAAAACAATACAGTCTAATTAGATATCTATTTTCTAAACTTATATATAAGATACCTTCTTGCTAATATTCGATCCATTTTTCATTAATACAGTTCTATTATATCGTGATGATGGACAACAAGCTGTCACAAAAATTTTGGTAGTTCAAACTTTAAATTATGATTGACACATATACTTTCTTATAGCTTGCACACACAATAAATTTAAAAAACTGAATTTACCTTTCTTATTTTTCCTATGACGATCAATTTGATCTTTAAGTTGGATGCGCACTTGTCTTTCAGTTGGTTGGTCACGGATGAAGGGATGCTTCAGCAGTTGTTCAGTGTTGGGTCTTTGAGTGTAGTCCTTGATCAGGCATGCTTCCACAAAACTCTGAAACTTTGCAGACCTATATTTTTTTTTTCAAATGAAGAAAATAAAATAAGATTTCAAACAAATTCTTTTTCAAATTTATTTTAGTATTTGTTTTTTTAAGGATTCAAAAAAATATTCTATTGTTCATACCATTTACGGGATTTGAGTCTGGGTGGTGGAGATCTCGGGATTAGAAACAATGCTCTCATCGGATGCATATCACAGAGGGCTGAAATTTGAAATAAACATCAGATAACTATCCATTTATTTCCAATATTACCATAAACCAAATGTTTCATGAGAAATATTTGCTAATAAAAGCCAGTAAAGAAAACAATTTTTAAGTATAATAATAATAATGTGCCAGAAAACATTTCATCCAGCTTCATGAGAGCTAACTGACAAAAAGATATGAGATCTTATAATTATTTAGGAAAAAAAAAAAGTTGGAAGATAAAATGTAATAATTTGAATGACTATCATTTAATTAAAATGAAGTGGAATCAATATTCATCTAATATTACCAACTATGTAGGAATCTAAAGCTTTTAAAGATATTCCAACATATGAATTAATTGCATCAGTGGTTTCATAAAAGGTATCTTAAATGTTCACCTGAAATCATTGAGCAATTTAACATTTTCGAAAGTACAGGATTTAAATGTAAATATGTTGAAATGAAGTAAATTCCCAACAAATAAAATTTAGAAATAAATTTATACTTACGAGGTTTTCCTTCTGCCATTTCTATGGCAGTGATACCTAACGACCAAAGATCACTCTGAAATAACCAAAGCATTGAAATTTGAGTCAGCAAAAATTAATTCACCTCTAGAAATAATATTTTTTTTATTACAGAAAACTACTAAATTCATTCTAAAGACTAACCGGATGAAAATGATGCACAAGATCAAGTTGAATTGGACTATTAGGCTATTAATGATGAAAAACTCAATGATTAATTTAATCTGATTTAAAACTATCTTGTGTTAAAAAAACTCATGATAATTCTAGTGAAAATAAAAAAATTTTAAATCAGTTCATTTCTTTCTGAATCATTGATATGAGAATTATTATATTATATACACCAACTTACTCAAGCTATTATCATCTGGTTATGCAGTTAACTGGTGTTAGAGAATTCGACTCTGGAGTCAGGCAGTGAAATTCATATTCTGATTCAGTAGTATGAGCAGAAGCAATATCACAAGGCAGAATTAACTATTATGAGACATCCTTCTCTAACATGAACAGAAGGAGAACAATCTATTCCCATGGACTGAATAAAAGATGCAGTTCAAAATTCCAAGACAGTTTCCAAATATGACAGGCACCTGGAGAACGCCAAATTGTACAATGATGTCAGTCACAGTTTCAGCCAAAGTTGAGGACACTAGTTCAAATAAATCAGCACTATACTTGTCAAAAGTCATCAGCATTCAAAGAGTTTTGGGGACAATAGAAACAAAGTTGAGAATCAGTCCAATTGTCCAAAAAACTTTTTGAAATATTTTAGCTATTTGAGGTTTGATTCAGGAAAAAGCTGACTCTAATCAAATGCATATCAGAGATGAGATAAGTAATTTTCACAACTGAAACACTTTCAAAAAATGAAGTCTATTATTTCGTTAACATACTTTTATTATTCTTCATAAAATAAGTAAGAGTTGTTTCAAATCTCTATGACCAGGTTTTACAACTAGGAACCCACAAAGTCAGCATTTGCTTACTTCCAAAGGGTGGAAACTTCAGTTTCAAAGCACAATTTAATGTCAATATTCATGAAGAAAGCATTTTTAAATACAGTCAAAATGGGAACATTACCTAAATCCAATTAAATTAGTTTTTACAACAAAATCAAGACTTTTCCAGCTTGAGCAGTTGGAAGCCAAGAGTTTTCAAGTCATTTATCTTTTACAGAATTTGTAATGGATTTTAATCTATTTTAGATAAAAATTCTGAAAATATGTAGATCCTTTGTAAAAATCATATAACTCAGATACTTCTTTTAAACTCAATTCCAAGTCCAACATAAGTACCATGTTAAGTTGATTCTTCAGAACTATAAGTTTACCCTCAATTAGATTCTCTTCAATTTTTTTTTTTTTCTTTAAATCAAACTTTTCTGATCTTGACTGAGATTGCACATACAAAGACAAAGCTCTAAATTAACTGCCAAGTATTATAAGATAAATATATTGTAAAAAAGTTGTTTCCAAACGTGCTTTATAATTCAAATGTTTTCTTTAAAAAGTAGGTCATCAAAACACACACCAGAACTCAACAAAATAGGAGCCAGAAATATGACAAATACTGAACTGAAAGCTACTTGAGGAATAAAATAAAACAAAGGAGGCAGGGCTCTTGGAAACACAGATCAAATTATACAGGATCTATCACTAGAGAACAGAAACTTCCCATCAGACAATGCAGCAGAACATAGATTATCCAACTTGAGTTTGAACACATTAAGTAATATCTGCAATCCATAATAAAGCCCAAGGTGAGAGAAAGCATATCCATGATGTTTGGTGAAACATTGTTTATCTAAAAGTACCGTTAAAGAATCTAAACTCAGAACAATTAGCCATGTAGTTTCTTGGCAGTTGAAGAACAAACTAAGAGAAAGGTTGCTAAAAGATTTCACCAATAAATACAATTTTGGACAATGCAAATTCTAATAGAGTATTCATTCTAAACTAACTACAAACGAGAGCTACAGCAGTGAATATAATGGCAAAAGACTCATAGAAAACAAATAAGCAGACATTCATATAAAACTAGTATTCTAAATTGCTAGGACAATGACAAAGAACTTACCCTATTATCATACGTGGCATCAGGATTTTCATCACAGGCAATAACTTCTGGTGCCATCCTAAAAATAGCAAAGTAAAAAATAAAATTGGATTCATAAATTTCATAATAATTTTCAATCATTTTTATTACTTCATCTGGACACAAGAATGATTTTTCCAGGGGTTAACCTGCATATAAACTGAGGGAAATATTTCAAATAATCATAATATATCAAGGGAAGCAAAACTCATTACCCTTAGAATGTACGTTAATGATTTAATACTTCATATTAAATTAGTTTTGGGCAAATTCTATTCTAAACATCATTGAATTTCATAAACTGGTGCTTATGACTAATTTAGACACAAATTTGGCTTATTTAAAAACATAATAAAAAAAAAACATTCTCTCTGGATACTGGTGATGCCAGCTACTTTGTTACATCATGCAGAATAACTTGATTAAAATAAAATGATTCTGACATATTTTTTGTACGGACAATGTGAAGGAACGATAAGATTTAATAAAATTACAAGCGACATGCTGAATATTCTGAACATCAAAACAAAATAATTCAGGAAATTCTGACCTCTTTTTTGGTCTAAGATTATAGGCAACTGGATACTTTCTGACTGAACTAATCAAACAAAATATGCAACTAACCTTATAAATATTGGCATCTGTATCTGTATTCATAGCTTTGTCTAAGTTTATAAGGGATTATAGGTTAGCTCACCAGCTTCAGCATTGTGAAAAGCTTATGCATCTATCACTCATGGAACATTATAGCTGGGGTATGGTTTTTACCAATACTTGAATTACCCAGTATGTTGTTTTTTGATGTTATAAACCGTGACTTGGACGGTTTAAAAGTTAGCAGGCTATTTTAAATTTTAACTAGGTGTATCAGGAAATGTACTATAAAGTTTGATAATAAAGTCTGGCAGTACAACAGTGCTATTCTCAGAATTCTAGCATGTTCTGCCTCAAATTTACCATTATTAGCAGATTATTATGGTCAACAGAGTAAGCAACATACCTGTGAGATGTTTACTAACTGAATATACAAATTCAGAAACAAATCAAGTAAATCTATAGAAGGGTGTGCTACTGGACATTTTTTTTTTCATCTTTAGATTTCAAGATTTTGATTTGTAATTAAAATTCAATCATTTATAATCATATGTATTTCATTCTGTGATCATAAGGGGATTAGTGTATCAAATAGGGGTGCTTCGGTGTTAATCTAATACCAATAACTTCTACTCCAAAGACTATCCATATCCAAACATTGTAATAAGATGCAGGGTGATTTTTGGAGTTGTGTTAGAAAAAAAAAAAAAAGTAGGAAATACAGTAATATGAATAATTTAAAAGACATTATCAAAAATTACTGAATCATAAAAAAGTTTAGAATACAAAATTAATTAGTATATATTCCAGTTCTATAAAAATTAACTTTTTGACATACTAAATTTATAATGAAAAAAATTAAAATAAAATGAAAATTGAATCCATGTGATTTTGCTACAATTACAAAACAAGTATTGGAGTTTTGCAAACTATTTCATGAACCTTACCAGTAAGGCGTTCCAATGAATGTATTTCGTCTACCAATGGTTTTGTCCAGCTGGGCACTAACACCAAAATCCACTGAAGACAAAGACAGAAAAAAATCAAATATCACTGAACCAATATCATCAATTACCAAGATAACATTGCTAAATGTACTTTTGCAAAAAACACATAAAAGCTGATTATGTACGAGGTTTGCCCAGCAATTATCCAGCCCTTTTGAATATCTTTAGAACCAATTGTATGGCCATGATGTAACTTCGTAACCTATCAGAGGGGACCTTAAAGTGAGATGATTCAGTCGGCAGTGGAAGTCATTCAATGAAGTTGTATACTGTATAACCATTGCCATTCTCCAGGGTTTTTTTTGCGACACTTTGGGAAAGAATAGATTCATGAGGAAAGAACACAGTCACATCTCTCCTTCAAATTGCAGTGAAATTTATCACCAACAATGAAATCAGCAGCAGATTAGAATTTCATCAGGTCTGCTTTTGTTGACCATTTTTCAGCATGATATAATCGTGAAGTGGCTTGTTGTTACAGCAGAAATGAACAAAGAGAAGAGACAAAAGGGCTGTAACCATTAGATCAGGAATCAACATCAGCAGTAAATTTAGATAATTACTTAACTTCGGGCACCTTGCTGCATCAATAAAACAACAAAGTTGCTACACAATATAAGATACTCAAATAATTTAGCCCCAGTCATTTAGATCCACAAAAATGTCAGAATTAACTATTATCAAAAGTAAATATGTTAAACCATAAAAATCAGGCTCAAGATTAGTTATCCCCTTATGTCTAATTATTTACAACTAAGTGTTCTGTACTCTGTTCAATTTTCATCAAGGCAGATTTTCCATCATTTTGAACTTTGCCACTGATTAACCAACAAATTACGCCCTCTTTGATACATGAACAAAAACTGATCTGGGGGGTGGGAGCTATCATAACACTATTTTAGTTTATGAAGATAAATTTGTTATTGTAACCAAAATATGATCTTATCTATCCCATCAAAACACCCTGTTTTCAAAGAACTTGTGAAAAGAAAAATCAAAAATAAAACTTTACCTAATTTCACTTCAGCATTGTCTGTAAGTAAGACATTTTGGCCTTTGATATCCCGATGAATTACTTTATTAGCATGAAGATGTGATAAGCCCTGGAAAAAATAGGAAATTTATAAATTATTTTTATAACCTCAGCCAACAAACATCGAGAGATATATGTATTGTCGTGTCCAAAAGTACTCAATGAATTTCAGTGCTATTTTGTAAGAGAGTAGACAATGGGGAAAAGAGTTGATTAAGTTGTCAGGTCCATGAATTTTTTTTTTTAATGGAGATATTTTTCAGATTTTTTTTTCATCTATCTATCTATATGCTCATGACTGTTCTGAGGATATCTCTAAAAGTTCTTAATGAATTTCAATGATATTTTGTGGGATGGGGAACAATAGACTACAGAAGAAGTGATCAAGTTTTGGGCCAGATCCATGCACAATTATCTCCCCTGTTAATGGCATTGGTAGAGGTATGTTCACTGAGTGCATTCTAGTTTAATGAATTATTTGAACTAGTGTATATTCAATTTTTGCTTTGATCACTACATTTTGGTTAGTGGGCACTCAAACCTTCCTTCAAGTCACATCTTATAATTTTTCAATAATCTCAAACTCCTAATTCATCTAAGCGACAAAGATTTTACTTGTTGGAAATTTCAAGATTATATGTACACAAAATATTTAAAGAAAAATATCCTAAGCTGAATGAAGTACATGATCAGTTTGTCATAGGACCAGAATGGGCTGTCAGAGTTTGAACTCAAGTTGGAAAGGTGCATTACTTGGCAGTAGCTATTTCCTTCCACAGCACCATGTAGAAGATAGAACTAGGTTACATGGTACTAGAGAATCTCTGCCTGACAGCAAATAGTGCCTGACTGCAAACAATCTACGATTATGGCATGTCAGTGATAAGATTATCATGAATTATTATGTACGCTAAATATTTATGAACCCCATGATATCACAAAGGGTTTATGAAAAATCAAAACATTCATTCACTGTAATATATAGTATGTATTTGCTCAGATTTCTAGAGTACATTTTATGTGTGAACAGATATAACAAATATATTAATTAGAGTTGATCATTCAAATCGCATCTATGTTCTGCTAGGAAACTTATGCAAAATATCAACTCCAAGGACATACTTATTGGGTACATTTGCCCCTCCCCCCTCAATTCGTTAAACGCCATTGTTGGTAAGCGTTGGTATGAGTACAAAAAGAGGAGGTAATTCACAGAACAACAAATGTACATCATTGCAGTAACATTATTATTATGCATAGAAGAAGAATTAGATTATTTAAGCATAGAATTTGGCAATTTTTTTTTTTACAGGTTTAGTTCCAATAAGTTTCACTTATTGGAATGTTATGCTATGCATTGAAAATCAGGGGGTAAAAAGGTTTTTTAGTGGCCAAGAACTAATGGAAAAATTATTGACAGAATTGGGTAAATTTACTTAATTAAAGGATGTTAATACTAATGAACCAGACAACACAAAAATAAGACAAAGAAGCAAATTCAATAACAGAACATTACCTGCATGGTGCAACATAAAATTGAAAGATCATATACATAAAACTGTATTTACAATTCTTGGGAAAATATAGTGAATTCAATGAGGTCAAGACAACTGAAAAAGGCTTTATTTATTGGAGTACTGGCTTGAAATTAAAGTTTTAGGTTAATTATACAATAAGCTCAAAAGGATGAATAGATTTCATAATTTTCAATCACTAAAATATGGCCTCTTATTTTCAATAGTCATTCATCATATTTTAGAACTATATACAACAAGCAAGCTAAGAATCTTCTAAAGACTTATAATCAAGTAGCACATCAAATTATGTGTCATTTAGCACAATCATCTCTTTTTTAACAAATATATGAAAAAAGCATCTATCCTGTAGTCACCTGACAAAGCTGTAGAAAAGAGAAATGTACCCGTTCCCATACTAACATGAGCAAAAAAAATAATATAAAGCATGGTCATGAAAAATATAGAAGTTAAGGACTTTATATAAAGTCCATTTAAACTGCACAAAAAGAAGTCCTTTTCAAATGTACAGTATTAAAATTGAATTTTAAAAGATAAGTATTAGATGATTTCAAATTCCTTATAACTCAGAATAAGTTGTTTCAATGGGCCAAGGACCTTTTTATTGTTTTGTAAGAAAAACAAAAACTGTGTATTGAAGAAAATGAAAGCACACATTTATAAATTAATAACAGAATATAAAATGACCAAGAAAGAAAAGCCAAGGTATACTCACTCTTAATATTTCTCTACATATATATGCTATCCATTCTTCTTTTAAAGTATTGCCCTTGGTGGCTATAATTGAAAAAGCAAAATTAATAAAAAGCAGATATATGCAGATATAAAGCAAATAGACCTATAAAAATAACACATGAAAATAATTTGTACACAATCTAAATATTTAAATAAAATAGAAACCATGATCACCAAATATCAATGGAGAATAGTGATATAGGGGAGAGGTTTATAATACTATTAAAATTTTCTTATTCCCAACTGAAATAATATAAACAGAACATTAAATGCCTCATCAGTTGGGACTTGAAAAAATGCTTAAAGTCTTTAGGGATTCCAAGATTATAAATGGCTATATTAAAAGTGCCCTTGATTACTAAAAAGTAATGATTCATTGGTTATAACAAAGGAAATCAATTTCTTTAGTATAGCCACCATTATGGAAACTAGCATGATCAATTGTAACAAGGTTTATACACTTCAAACTTGTATTCAAAATAGAATACATTCTAATCAAGGAAATTTGTTAAAATAAGCTAAATTCAAAACATTAACATTTACTGTTTTTATAGTTATGAATCTGAAAATAAAGGTGATGCTATAAACTAAAAGTATCTTCAACACTTTTGATTAATTCAATGGAAGTAGATTTAAAGCTTGATATAAAGAAAGACATGTATTGCTGAACTACTTTACCTTTAACTAAATCTGTGACAGATCCAGCACCACAGAATTCCATAACCAGCTGAAATGACAAAATGTGGGTGATTATAAGAGAAAAATTGTGAATAATATCAACTTTTAACATATTAATATTATTTTGGTAATTGCCATAGTGACAAAAAATTAAAACTGAAAGCTTAAAAAAAAAAAGAAAAATGATTTAAAAATTAATCAAACAAATGACATATGATATTGGCAACAATGCAAAGTTCCATATATATGCTGATATATAAGACAGACGTTGAAATATTTTTTACATCAAATTATACAAATATTGCACTGCATCCAATGCACTGGTATCACGGATAAGGGGACTGTCTACTGAAGCTTGATATGGACAAATATAGGGCATGAATTAATTGCAAAGATTACTTTTCCAAATACCTTTGTATACTATTTGTCTTATTCTCCACCATGTACACCATTTTGGATATTTTTTTTAGTAGTTAGTAACTTCATTTTCATTCGCCTATTTTCAAAATAGGCATTTTAAAATTCAAAAACCTGTTCCATGAGGCAATGTTTAACTTCAAAGTTCATATTTGGAGGAATTATTTCTCTCTTTCCTTCTATCTTAGTTATGGGGAGTTAGAATAAGATGCTCCAATTCATTTCAACTGGATGGTGAATTTGGTCCTAACCATCACCGAGTCTCCATCGGAAGAAAACAATCAAGAACTGAATATGTACAATTCCTGGTAGCATCAAAAAAAAAAAAAAAAAAGCCATAATCCATGAAGAGACAATGAAATCAAGCATGGCTGATTATGTGCAAAAGACATTCTATCTCTAATAACTTTCTAAGCTAACCAAGAGCAATCTACCTTCGATTGAATAAAGGGTTTCTTTCAAAATTCCAGAAGGTAATAGACAATTGAAGGCAAAAAGGTATAATGAGCAACTAAATTAATAAAAACTGTATCATTCTTCGTGAAGCTAATGGCGAGGAATAAAAGACTATCACTTGGACAGTTTTATGTGAAGAATTACAGGAACTTGAACAATATATAGACAAAAATACCGATTTCTCCCCACCCTATGGCCATGGTATCTGAATTAGGAAACAAATCAAAATTTTTCACTAACTTGACCCTTTTCATGATATGAAAAGAAAAAAAAGAAAAAATAGAAAAAAACATGGAATTTGATATGAAAATTAAATACTTGTGAAAATGCTTTAAGTATTTTAAAAAGAAAAAAGAAAAAAAAATGCACTTTCCCTGAAAATTTTCTTATAAATGGTGGTAAATGTATACAAACTTTCACCCAAATTACTTTCATTGAAAATTTTTAATTTCAAAAACTGGTGCCTAAAATTCTTTTTCCTAATTTCTTGAAAAAACTGTAGCGTAAAATGAATCCGAAATGAAAAATATTGGCATAATTTTTTTGTATATTTAACAAAAGTTATAATTTCTTAATCCCACCCCCCCTGATCAGTTTTTTGATTTTAAGACAGCAGAGGTTTTGTATCTGTACAAAACTATCAATATAATCTACACAGGTCATGAAGCCCTATATTTTTTTCATCACTGAAAAACCAAGATTGTTCTGTTACTACATCTGACAAATCTGTTGAAAAGTCAATCAAGAACACTGACATTTCTAAAATTCAATAAATAAATTACAGTGTATGTGTATGTGTGTGAAGTTTGTTTTTTTCAACATTGATTGTTACATCAAAAAACAATTACCTGTCATGAAATAGAAGTAAATAATCAGGAACTAAAAATGCAACAGAACTGCTTCATACTTAATATTTTGGATGAAATATACTTTTCACACCCAGAGATTGAGCGGTTCGTAAAGGAACACATCTTTCCTTGACACGGCATGATATCATTGAAATGTCAACAGTTTTACTAACATAAACAAATGTTTTCAAAAGTTACTCTCAGAAAAACAAGTAATTTTTTTGTGCTTTCAATAAGGAAAAAAAACAATTTGTTTTCAAGTCATGTACTAACTACCAGAAAAAAAAAAAAATGTAACCCTCAAAAAAAATAAAAATTTTTAAAAATGACTAATTTTTTTTTTTTCCTTCAAGCTACAAAGTATTTTCCATACAAAATTATTTGCTTTTCTGGTGGTAAGTAACTGGTCAAAAAGAAAAATGTGTGATTTGTTTACATTGGTAAGACAAGCATGATGTCAAGAAAAAATGTGTTCCTTTACAAACCCAGTCAATCTCTGGGTACGAAAAGTACATTCCATCCAATTTTCAAGTAAACAATTTCAACAATATGTATTAACTAATGTGATTGAAGAAAATGGTGACTTAAAACCAGACAAGATCATCAAACGTGCCTTAGAATTCTACCAAAAAACTACTCTAAAAAACAACAACCAACAGGGTATGCAAGACACAAGCAATCAGTTCAAAGACTTCCCAGAAGGTACGCCAAAATAAAAAATTAAAAAAAAAAAAAAAAAAAAAAAAAAAAAAAAAAAAAAAAAGAAAGAAAGAAAGAAAGAAAGAAAGAAAAGGCCCCTGAACCAGATAAAATCACCACTGACTTACTCAAAAGAGCAGTTATGGTCATCACTAGGAAATTCGCCATTTTAGTCAACTTATGCCTAAAACAAAGTTAAGTCCCAGAAGATTAGATCACTGCTATCATAAAACTGTGACACTAAAAAGGAAACGAGAAAGAACCCAACTACAGACTAATAAGTCTACTCAACTGTATCTTCAAATTTTCTGAAGATATAACCAAAACATTAGACAAAGCAAACCACAGGAACAAGCTGGCTTTAGAAGAAGCTACTCAATCAGGGACCATCTCCATTGGATAAATTAACTGAAAGAAAAACCAGTAGAATATAAAATGCCACTCGTCGTAGCATTTAAAAAGGTCTTCCCACAATCACTGATACTATCACTCTATAAGGTGTAGACCTTGTATATGTCTGAGTATTGCAGCATATACATTTTCACAACAGCTCATCCATCAAACTCTTTATAGTCTGCCTCGAGATGATCTTCTAAAACCTAGACTGGGGAAAACAAAATCAGAATAGACGGCAAATACCTAAGTAACCTCAGATTTGCAGAAAATATCGTCTTTTTTCAAAAGGATCACTCCAGGATGGCAAGCCTTCGGTAGAGCAACCTCAACCTCACAGAACAAGAAAATCTCATTAATCCTAAAAAGAAGAATATACAATCAATGCATCCTCCTGAAGACCTATGGAGCTAAAACATGGAACCTGAGCAAAATACTGATCCGCAAACTGAGAAGCATGTAACATGCACATTGAAGAATCATGCTCAACATCACATGAAGAGATCACAAGACAGCACAGTATATCAGAGGAAAAACAGGAGTCCAAGACATAGAAACCATTAGCAAACTCAAATGGCAATGAGCTGGTCATGTTGCAATAATGGCAAACAACCAATGGACATTATGACACACAACATGGATCTCCAGAGATCAAATGCCCAACCAAGGAAGGTAGAATATAAGATGGTGAGACAAACTGGAAAGGTTCAGAAAATATTGACTCTGCGACGTCCATGAAAATGAGTTGTGGTGAATTCTTGGGATGGTCTGGGTCTAACAACGGACAATAAAAGGTTGATGATGATGATGATGACTCAGTGGATTGGGTATTTGTTTATATCTGTATTAGCTTATATATAACAGCACAAGAACTCACAGAATGACATGAAGTTTTATCTAAGGAAATGAAAAATATTTTACACTAAAAACAAGGATTAGCTGCAGATTTCCTCCTCACAACCTATCAATCTCTCTTGTATGCTTAGACATTACATGCAATTTTGTATAATTAGCAATGAAAAGGACTTCATAAGCAAATTGAAGGCTCATCATTTTTGCTTAGGAATTATTTTTCTAATTAAAAAAGCATTTATCCATATAAAAGCCCAAAACACAATCAATTGTCTGTCATGTCAGAGTCCTCCAATTGCCTAAAAGTTATAATGGATAGGTCCATACGAAACAGATTAACAGAGCGATAAAAGAAAAAAAAAACAACAAATAAACAAAGAGTTATAGAATGCCCCACAATGAATACATCACAGAAATGCTGATAGTTTAAAATGAAAAGAGAAAAAGTGTGAATGACTGGAAAAAGATGTTCAACATTATACTGAAGACAATGTCTGATCACCTTTTAAAACAGCTTAAAAAAAGGATACTTGAATTATCAAAAATATATTACCTAAATTAGCCAAAGGCTGCTTAGTGCTGATCCATACATGAATAACCCAGTCATTTTTCACGGGTAAATGCTAATCTTATAATAATGGGGATTTGCTTAACTACTGTCACAAAATTTCTCCCTGATAATTGTGTTCTACGGAGGGGGGTGTTGAGGCAGTTGTAGGCTTTAGACATTTCACTCCATTTCTTTTTAAACTACAATTTCCAGAGAGTCCCACAATATTGGAAGCCAGGAGAGAGGAAAGGAAACAAACAAAAAAAAAACACAAACAAAAAGTAACAGAATGCTAGAACAGTTGTATTATATTAAGTTTCTTGTTTACATAAGTAAAACTAAGCCTGTCGAAATTATTATTCAATTTTTTTTTTTTTTACATTCATTACATTTATTCAAGTATGGATTCAATTTTGATTTGTATTCATAAAATATAAACATAATAATCATATATGCAAATCTCTTCTGGAATTTTTTTTTCAAATTCCCAATTAAATAGCTTAAGGCACCTTAGTGCCAATCCATACATGAATAATCCTGTCATTTTTTGACATGTATATATGACATGAAAGATATAATTTTTTTACAAAAACTGATGAAAACTAAACTGATTCTTGACTGAAGCCCATTGAATTAATCTCAACTAGTATTTACCTTCTTAAAGCACATAAAATTACGTATCAGCTATTCAAATATTAGGAAGCCTGTCATTAAAGAATTAATAGACACAAAAAAGTAAGTTTAAAGCACAGTTGTTGCTTTCAAAAAAGGCCACATTTAATTCGAAGCAATTGTAAAGAAGGCAGCTGCTAAGTTACAACTTTCATTTAAATTTAGTTACATAGTAAATAGAACCAACCATCTCTCTCTATAAAAAAAAACAAAATTAAATTTTTTTATAAAACCATACGCAGGCGCAATACGTGCCATTATTTAGCGTTGATAACTCAAAAACTGTCAGCACAAGAATAAAAATGAATAAAAAGGTAAAATATAGAACAATAGTTTGATTCACGAACATGCAATTCAAGTAATAAGTTTTTAGCATAAAATCTACACAAATGAGAATCTACCTTACAAACGTAGATAAATGTTTAAGCATAAGAATTTCAGAATAAAACTTATGCAAAGGAAAAATAAGGCCTACATTCGAAAATTGAAGCAATATGGTATGGGAAAAATGAATGAAGTATCAACAGTCAGAATCTTCAATACCCTTTGAAAGTAGTTTCACATTTATTGCACTATAAGTGGCACACACACACACAGTACGAATAGATGAATTCAGAGAGTTTCAGAAAACTTGGAAAGAGATAATCTTATGTAAAAGCTGTTCATTTTTTTATGTTATTTGGTTTATTTTATGCTGATGCAAACAAATTTGCATATCTGAAATTAACAAAACCCTACTGTGATTCAAATGTCCAACCTGGAGTTGGACAGGCAAGTGGCATATCCATATGGCCAACCTTACACTGCTTGAAACTGGTCAAAATCAAGTTACAAGTTAGAAACTGACTAAGCAAGTAGCAGACACAGCTGGAATGGCAGCTGTTGATCAGTTGACATCTAGTATATAGTTCTGCACAAAGCCAAATGAAGGGAAATGGAAGTCAGAAGAGTGTGTTGCACCAATTTATAATTCATCTATACATAATATAAATAATTACATCCTTTTTTTTATGGGTACTATGATAGTAGTTGAATATTTTGATAAGTAGTATAGACAAAGAAAAATGTTTTACCCAGAGCTGGTCATCTTTCCCTGGAGGACTCTTCTTGATGAAAGCACCATAGTAAGTAGCAATATTGCGGTGGTGGGAATACTGAAATAGAGAATATAAGAAAAAGATATTTATGTAACACTACAAATTGCCTAATTAACAAGCATGTAGGATTGTGAGGTTGCGGACAGTTGAACTTGGAGCAAAGTACTTTGGTATTTTGAATGGTAGTAAAGAATTAAATTCCCTATGAAAATAGAATTCTAAGTGAATTGCTATTGTCCATGACGAATGACCTCAGGGTTAGTCAACACACAAACAAAGTGGGAATTATAATTCCCACCTCGGAGCTTAGTTAGACCCAAACAGGGTCTGAAAAAGGAAGTTTTGGTTGATTCCCTGGCAGCATGATTTAAGGCTTTCCTATTGTTGTCTGGGTCCTTGACCAGAGTTCATGCCTTACAGTCAGTCATCAAAACAATGAGAGCCAGTAGAAACAAAAATCATTACCTTAGTTTGGATAATCTGAAATTTACCTTTCTGGTAGAGAACCCAAAATCAGAAGTGTAGGTGGTTGCTTTTTTTATTGTTTATTAGATGAAGTACCTCCCCTTCGCAGATGTAAGACACATTTGATTAGCTCATAGTACAACATTGACCAGTGGTCACACCTTTATGGACTGAAGATAATTTCAATTTTAAAAACCCTATAGACACTACTATCACTTAAGACATAGTTACCAGTTCAGGGAGTCACTGAAAGCTGCCTGAAGGAGGCAGCCACTGTCTCTTAGCCTCCTCGAATGCAACACATGAGACACTCGATAACACGGATCGGAAGGAAGCAGCAATGTAAATCAAATTACAAACTTCAAGTCCAAAGAAACTTTAATGCAGAGAGGTAACTAGGAACTTCATCAAACAGCTCCCCATTAACATTCATTCTATCTCATGTGCCTCATAAAAAGAAATGAATCATAGTTCCATAAGCCACCTCATAATAAAAAAAATTTGGAAAAAAAAAAAAAAAAAAAAAGTGTCGATGCTGAATATATCAGCAGAAATAAAGCACTTGTTATTTTGATTTTAAAACAGGCGTCTGGTATTTTTCTTTCAACTTTACTTGTAAGCTGTGCCCCTTACTCAGGTGCTCTGAACCAACGCCAAAGTCTTCTTTGGATCTAGAAAATACACATGGACATAGGTGACATCTGATGTCAAGTGACCACTGACGATAGGATGTGGTATCACATTTGGATTGATGATTTTACCAAATAGGAGTAAGAAATATCAAAGAGCATTCACTAGATTTTCACTTTCACATTGTTACTCTTCTCTCCAAGATGACTGGATTATTTTTGTAAGGTGCTAATTTACAGTGTGCACTTTATTTTTCTCACATAAACCCCCAGCACCAGGAGAAAAACAGCTATTTTTCACTACAGTGATTCAACTTTTCATCAAATTTACAGAAATTTCCCTTCATTTAAATCAAGGTTATTTTTTACCAAGAATTTCCTAAATGTTGGATAGTATTAAGTTGTAATGCAAACCATTCAGTTGAAACATGATAGGAGAGAGAAGTGTTATGCTTTTCATCAACCTGTTGCTTGCACAGATAAGCTTACCAATATTCACCAAGCTCAGCTTAGTATAGCACAAGGCCAGTGATGAAAGTTGGAAGATTGAGTTACAATCATTCAAGTGAAGAGGCCTGCCTTGGAAATTAGCATTCTAAATACTGGCTTTTACCAGGGTGAAAACACCTATCTCTGGCACCAGTGAAAAATACAATCACATCACAGCCACAAGGGAGGCCCAAGATGAGCTTAATTCTTTTCAATTTTCTCAACAAAAAAAAAAAATAACTCTTCAGCTCACCACTAGTTCTGGCTTCCATTTCAAAAAGCCTTTCAAATGTGATACTTATATGTAAATGAATATTTGATTTCTGTTATGTTCTAAAAAAGCACCATGATACTGGAATTCAATTCCTATTTCAAATTGAAAGCAAACATAACAAAAATCAAAATTATATAAACTTGGCAAAAGATCAAATAATGGTTGATGCTATGACTTGGATATGTTCAGATATAATAATTTTCTTCTGAGATTGTTTCTGGCTATTGCATAATTTACTTTCATCACAGTATTTGTAGTGGTGAACAGAGTTTGTACTGCGTATAAAATTCTTCTTTAAATGGAAGACAAACAATATATTTTTCCGAACTGCTATAGACTTTTCCCTTTCAATTGCAATCCATCTTCTGCCATGTTTTAGTTTCTCTTTACTCTAACAAGCTTAAAACCCATTTTAAGAGCAAGATTTTCAGCTTGTTCCTGTAGAAAGCCCACAAGAGGCTCTCTAATTAACTCCACATGAGCTGTATTCTTGAGACAGACATTTCTGGTCAAAGATAGAGGTATTCTTCAAGACCAAATAGTTATTTTGGCCCATGGACTATTTAGTAAATAACTGTATTTTCAACAGCACTTATACATGTATTTATTTTATTCATCAAGTAATTTTATTCATTCATTCATTTTCTTGTCACTTTTCAAATTTTAATTCAATCTAAATAAGTTTCTTTTTGTTGTGCTCAGTCACAAAAAATTCTAGCAAACAATAAAATGAAATAATACATGTTGGAGATCTTTGTATGATATTTGGTATTACTGCCAACTTTGGTCAAGATTAGCCTAATTATGATTCTGAGTTATGAATTATAATATATTAATTCTATCATCATAACCAACCATACAACTCAATTCGAAGTAGTACATTTCCTAAGACTGAAAATTGAATTTCCTGAAAATAGAGTTTTGTTTTGTTTATTTTTGATTTGGGGTTGTTTTGGGGGATTTTTTTTTTTGGGGGGGGCTTGTTTTTTGGGGTTTTTTTCTGCATTTTTCGTAAGGTTTCCAATGATTCCTAAAGTGACTTTTTTTTTAATTATATCATCCTTCTTTCAATAGTTTCTAATCATTTCACTTATGCAATATGCATATTAGTCCAGTTATAACAAACAGAATATATAACATCAATATGTAAAAAAACAACACTAACATGTATAACATACATAAAATAATATCTGAACGTTTCATAACAATGTAATAACAGATTAATTAACATCTAAAGAGAAATACTCATTTTCTGCAACTCTCTTGTACGAGTGGGGGGGGGGTGAAAGTAGCTGACCTTATATGAATTTACGGGTTAAAGAATAAAAAATATCCAACAGTGATATTACATAAATTGAGGTCTCAGTGGCAGTGATGATATCTCTGGCCATGATTAATCTCACAATATATCCCATCCTACCCATTTTCCCTACTCTAACATCTTTAAAATTATAATTTTCAAGGGGAAAAGTAACTGTAGTTGATGTTAATTTTTTTTTCTGAACAAAAGGTGGATTATATAAGACAATCTCATACCGTTACCCAGAATAATTCTGTAGCTCTTCATTCAGCTCACATGTACGAGTGAAATATCTAATAGTTTCCAATATCCAGTTAGATATTCAGTCCACTCATGTATTATATTGAACAAAATGTCAAGAACTTACCTTTTTTAGAACATTGATCTCCAATTTGATTTCATCTTCTTCATCCTATAAAATAAAGAAAAACATTATATTTGGGATAATAAAACAATGGCAAATTCAGTTTCAAATTGATGATATTTCAATTTTCAACAACTATAGTAAATCAACGATCTATGTATAAAATAATTTGAAATTTCCCAAGAACAGGGTAGCATCCATAAGAAATCAAGATGGTGCCAAAATGGATTATTTGATTTCATCATAAACAAGTTTACAAAAATCTTTCAAGGGTTATTTCAACATCTGTTTTATGCATTCATTAAAAAATGTCAGGGCAATGCAATGTTTCTTTGGGCGGTACCTTTTTTTTCCCTGCCACTTACTACAACTAATTCTCAAACTAACTCCCTGCCTTTCCCTGCCACAGGTTTCATTACTGTTCGTGAACCAGAAGTATTGAGAAGTGGCAGGAATAGTTTTTGCATCCATATATTTCACCAACAAATGGTAGGGATGAAAAGTACTGCCATGTTTTCTTTTCTTTTGACAAGGGATTCCTCCAACTAACAGCAAAACCATTACAGTCTAGTTTTACTCTTAGCCATCCATTTACTCCATCAAACAACAGTTCTCTCAATATCAATCTATCAACTAATAGCTAACACTATCCACATCTTTCTAGATATCTACTTTTCTATGCAGTAGGATAGGGGCCATCAGGTACATTATCTACACCGAAACAGTCATGTTTACATACAACCATGCAAAAGAAAGCAATTTCAAAGAGATATTGCTGACATACTCATGTATTCAAATGTTAAAAATCATAGCACACCTGATTTTCTAAGTATAGATCAAAAGAGAAAAAGAAAAAATTGAAAGCAATCCAATATCATAGGCAAATTCATTAAAACTTTACATGGCAAATCCCCCACCATGAAACGATACAAGTTCAATAAGTTTCATAATCTTATCACAACTCACAAATAGCATTACAACTGACATGACAGCTAAAAGCCGAAAGGAGTTGATTATCCATAAAACTGTCCAACTACATAGTTTAATGTGAACCACAAAAGTCAGATTTTAGTTCAGATAATTTAGCAAGATTCGTCAATTCCTCAAAATTAGAAAAATAAACTAAATTGCCCAAATAATCTGGGGGGACTTGGGATTCAATTTCATACCAAATTAAATAAAGATTTTGTTTCTCTAAAACAAGTCTATAATTTATGAAAATGTAAATAAAGGATTTATTCATTAGGTCTGGCTAACTGGAAATGAACACTTATTAGTAAAAATGTTGCAGTAGAATGCTCAATAGTAAAAATGTAGCAGTTTCTACTCTTTAGTTAAGCCATTCAGTTTTAGGAAAAGCTAATCCTTAGTGCACATAATAATTTTCTCTGAACGCTAACAGAAAAATGTATGTGAGGTGAAAATCTAAAGCACTGTAGTATCACAAAGAATTCTTTGCCTGGAGCAACCCTCCCCAGCAATCTACCAAATCTTCTACTCAGACACTTGAAGGCGAGTTCAATTCCACCTTGTTTAATTTTGTCACATTTCTTTTCTTCACAGACTAGTTCAGCTGTTATCCTTTAGTGAATATCTGTTTCCCTCATAACCTTTTGTGTACCCCTACCCTACTTCTCCCTCATTGTGTTGCAATTCTATTCTCATGTACACACAGATCACAACTTAGTTCAATTTTGCTACTGCATTAAAAAATTTTTGTCAATTTCATGTTAAAATATCATTGTTCAGTAATATTTTTTTTCACAGTTATATCAACACATTGTGCAAGTATGATTTTTCTTATTGATCCTGTTTTCTTCATTAATGATATGCACACAAAAACCTCAGCTATTGTTAAACCACTAATATCTCAAATATAAAATGAACACACTAACCAACTGCACCACAGAGACAAATGTTCAAGTAATAATTTACTTTTGAAAATAAACCATTCCAAAAGCATTTTAAATTCCAAAACTAAACTCTTGTTACACTTACAAATTGGGAACCTAAACTCAAATTACTCATGAAGTACTTGCCTGATCATATAAATCAAAATATCACTCATTCCATTTGAAATATTACTTATTTAAAAAGGGGGAAGAAAGGAAGTCATGAAGTTTACTGGATGGATAAGGAGGGAGAAGAGAAAGGGTAATAAAATAGTTTAAGAGAGTGGGATTAGAGGGGAAGAAAAAAAGTTTGGTAGTTTACTGACACGTAGGAAGGGAGGGGAGAAATGGTTAGCTAGTTTAATAGGAGGTTGGGAAAGGAGAGGGTAGAGAAGAAAGTTAGGTAGTTGGGGTGGAATTTGCTTATGAAAGTATGTATAACATTCAGAAAAAATTATGAAACAAAGATTGGAAGGGATAAGGGGAAGAATGAAAAGATACAAACATAAGGTGAACTAAGAGCAGAAGCATGAAATGGATAATCTTAGTTGTCAACATCCATGGAATTTCATGGAACCAACTGGTATAGAGAAAAAAGCCAATCATTTATTAAATTGGCATATTCTAGTAATACAAACAAAGAAGAATGGTTCCTACCTGGGACTGTTACTAAAAAAAAAAAAAAATTCTTAATTCACTCCAAGTCATAAACAAAGACGATTTGCTTTTTCACATGTACTTGAAAAAATTTTACAACATAAAAAATGATGCCAACGCAAGATTTGCTCAGGTAAAATCCTGAACCTTATATTTCATTAAAAAAAACAAATGGAAGAAAAAATATATGTTATGAGTGTATAGTTATCTGACAGTTGATGTTTACAAAGTAGAGAATTTTTCCTAAAATATTTTGAGAGAAGCTACCTCCAAAATAATCTATAGATAAACCAATTGTACCAATATTCTGCTTGTTTGTATGATCATTATGCTTTCTGATTATTCATTCTTATATCTTTCATCTCTTCTTCCACCCACACCTGCAATGTAATGAACAAAGGTAATGAAAGGGAGTGGTTGAATTGGAGCATAAGGGACCCTTCGTTCGCCATAACTGTCTCCTTATTCACCCAATCTATATTGTAATGAACAAGGATAGGAATGGAAAGGGGTACTTATGCCTGAATGGGAGCAAAATGGACAGCCTTCACTGCAACTCATCACATAATATTACATAATTATTCCTTCCAAACAAGTCTAAAGCCTAATAATTGAACTATAGTAGTAGAACATAGAAATACAGACAGATAGCAAAAGTAACCAATGAGATACATTAGTGTAATTTTCCTTTGGAATGTATTTGTGAAAACATGCATAGATAAATTCCTCCAACAGAATTATATACTTAAACAGATAGACACACACACATATATATATATATATATATATATATATACACACACACACAAGTGTGTTCATATCCTATTTGTCAACATCTATTTCAAAGTGAATGAAATCAGTTCAAATTTCCATTCCTATAAACTCTGAAAATTGATGATTTATACAAATGTTTCAGCATGATAGCATTTTTTTAACTATTAATAACATGCACAGAGCAAAGTAAAATAAGTAAATGTGATATAGATTATAAAATGCAGTTCAAGATAAATTATTAAAAAATGAGGACATCTTACATAAGTTTGGAACCAAAGATGGGAAGAAAAAGAAAACGAAAGGGAAAAAAGAGCATCTATTTGATTAAACATTGCTTCTTAAAGAACTTCTGAGCTATTTTATACCCTTGAAACTGATGTGATACACGTAACAAAAATATCAAAATATCAAGTTTACCTCTTTAAGACTCTCTTAGACCAATAAAGCTACAAATTCATATTTAGGTTTATGTTGCTTGTAGTGACCAGATTGCTATAATATAAAAACAATATAAAGTGTGACACACTCAACTGACAGTATGGTGACACGCGTGGTAGATTTACCTGTCCTTTTAATCATCAAAATAATCTTAGAAACTGCCCTCAAACTTTAATTGCTCTATAGAACCAACTGGAGCAGAGAAGGAAAGTTTTCCAACAATATCAGACTGCCTATAGAATATTTGATCACTTAGTCCAGCCACTTCCGATTTTGAGTTCATTACAGAAACCTCAATATCCTAGTTCATAATCACCCGACTTCTTAGGTACACTTTTGGTTCATACTTAAGAATCCAGTCTCCTGTTTTTATATCAATAACACAAGTGACTTCCATTCTGTAGTCTTCAGAGGTAAGTTCAGACTGGTTCAAGATTGATTTTGAACTATATTTATATTATACAGGTTACACATGCCTTCTTTTGGGAAAGACAGTCGACCTTTTTTTATACCTCAAACATCTTGAAGTACATTCATTTTCTTTTTTTAATTTTGTCCTCTACAATCACTTACCCCAGACAAACCCTTCACAGCCACTATCACAAAGTCTCTTACAAACTGGACAATGGCACCATTCTTACTGACTATATTCTTTTCCTCATGGCAGATTTCACAGCAACCCCCCAATTCCATCAACTAACCACTTTCTACAAGATGCTGAGAAAAATTACCAACTTACTCATTTCAAGATTCTTCCAATCTCATGGAATCTTTTGAGAACATTTGTTCTTAAATACAGATGCAGGATCATCTGTATACAAGGTAAAAGGGTTGCCTAGGTCAGAGCCTTTCAGCAAATCTACAATCGTAATCAGAAATGAGAAAAATTTCATCTTTTCCTTAGTTTTTGTGATCTGATGCAAATAGCATTGATTTGCATGGAAGATCTTTCTAATAAAGAGCCACAGTAAATGAAATCCAAAGAACTCAGTGGTCCAGAGTAGACCAGAGTTCTTTGGATTTCATTTTGGTAGGAAGAGCTGTATGTCATTACAAAATCACACTAGCATACAGTTCCATTTAGATCATTTTTATGCTGGGAAGAATCTGACTGAATGCTCTCAGATGCTCAAGCAATTTTGCCTTATCTTCAAAGATGCCTTCAAAGCAACTGACTCTTGCAACCTTGTATGAACTCTAAATTAATTTTTCCATGTCACAGCTTCAACAAGATCAATCCCTTCCACTCCCCAATGACCACTTTTGCACAACTCACATAGACCTTTCCAGCAATCATCTTTAAGACACGCATTCTCACGAAGATACTCTGACCAAAACTCGGAGTATTCAAAATTCAAAACTTTTAGTTTCATAGTTTTTTCATTTACATTGATCCTGTGGTTGATCTTTCAGTAATCAGACATTTCTAGGTTCTACAGATACAAATTTGAAGAAATTGATTTCAACTATAAGGTCTGCACTTCTAAACACAGGAAATATTTCTAGAAGGTCATGCTTGCCTAATTTCAGCTTCTTCTCTTCTTTCCACACTATCACTACATTTTTTATTCAAAGCATGGTATGGACAGAAAAACAGTCTTCTACAAGTTTAATGGTTCTATCCGCCAAAAAAATGTTGTGGATGAATCTGATACTCATTTCATTTTCTAATCAAGGAAGTGTATACCTCTAACTAGCTTATAGATACATAGTACATGTATTTTGCAGTTTTCAAAAAGAACAGTTCTGATCACTACAAACCAATTATAGAAACAAATATATGGACACAATCCATTTGCAAAAACAAAATTATAGAAGCCTGTGCAAATAAATCACAGGAAATGTTTGTAGACAAAGTTTATAATTTCAGCAAATTTCTATCATGACACACGTAATGCTTGAAAAATGTTCAATATACCACAACTTTGAACACTGACAAACTAATTATTGGATTGATTAATGAGCTTCATTCCTCAACATCTTGGATATATTCATTATCATAACTCGAAGTAATATCAATCAATAGAGAGTGGCAAGTGTCCAAAAGTAAAGGTAATATATTGACACACATAACAGGCCTGGTGCATATCAGCAAGTTCTATACTATCACTTGAAAATAAGAAAACAATAATCAAGACATCAGAAGTTTAAAACATTAAGTGTCTGATCAAAAACTTTGTATGAGATTTTTAAATTGTTCAATCCAAATTCCTCATAAGGTTTGTTCAATTTCATTTTTTTTTTCATAACAAGAGTTAACAGCGAACAGGTGTGCTGCAACCTTTTTTTTTTTTTCAAATCAGATAGCTTTTTAGTAATAAAAGATTAAATATATTGACTGGGAGAAAACATTAATAACTGTTCCTTCCCTTTTAATGCACCCAACAAAGAAATATGATACAAGCACTCCAGATTTGACATTGAAAGACTTGAGCACAAGCCAATCTGATGGAGTGAAAGAAAGTAACATTTACAGGTAAGCGATAAGAGATACTGCCGTTAAAAACACCCATGGCACGTAGTTGAATAAGTGATACTGCTACTCTTGAACTTGGTATACGCAAGTTCAAAATGTTTCCAAAGATAATGATTTATTTGTGTTTTGAATAATGGAATCAAAAAAAGATTCCACAGGACAACCCCACCTCCTGATTTTTTTTCTTAATTCTTTGGAGTGTTTATTTCTTCTTTTTTTTTGCCTGATCCTAAGGTGAAATAATGTCCCATGTGGTTCATTTTTAACCATATATGACACAGTGTGGTTCTGAAACCAGACTCTGAACATCTTATGACTTTTGATGAGAACAATATACCAAGACAAATGAACACATTTTTCCATTCAATTCAGACCTGAGGAATCCAGAAGCATATTTACAATTAAGATACAAACATTTCTTTACTCTATTTCAGGAAAAAAAAAATAGAAAAAAGGAAATAAAAATAAGATAGAAAAATGCTGAAAAATCCAATAGCCTGGTTTCAGTTTGGGTTCAACTTGGCAGATTAAGGCAATTTAGAAGAGAATTTGTCATGCAGTTGAAATAATAATAATCCAAATCTGTTATATGACATTCATCATTTTTGTTATTACAGGAGAGCTCATTCCTATTTGCATCTTTTGGGCTAAATCATATGCCAGTGATGCCGAATGTAACCACTAGACAAGTTTTTAGTTAGGTAGGTATTCCTATGGGGAAAAAAAAAAAAAAAAAAAAAAGGAACGTCACTAGTTTTGGGTCTTCATTTTCTGAAAAATAGTGTCAACCTGGAAAAATGTACCAAAAACTGACATGATATATCATTGGAAAGACAATTTAATAAGCTTTCTATGTCGAGTCAATTTGTATCTGAGCACAAGGAGTTACAGCCAAAAACTTGAAATTGAATACTTAGCATTTTACACAGAAATATTATTGTCCACTGTCTAAGGATTGTTGATTCAATATATATATATATATATATATATATATATATATATATATATATATATATATAAATCCATTTCTTGGTTACCCGTGATGAATGATAAATCATAGAGGTAGTAGATAGTAGAATCATCCACAAAAAACTTGTATCCTGGCAAAGCCATTATAGCAAAGAAGTATTGCCAAGAAATTGAAAAAATGTTAAATGAACTGCAAAGTTCACATCATGAAGTGGTCAATTGAAAAGGACCAATTCTTCTTCATGATGACACCTAACTTCAAAAAACTTAACAAGACACCTTTGAAGAATTCATGGCTTCCAGAACAAATGGACTTGTTTTTAGTTGGCAGTAATGTGTAGCTTTTGAGGGTTCTCATTTCAATTAATAACTTTCATGAAGATATATTGCTTCAAAATTGATGAAAAACAGCATTCATTTTTGCACCTACTGAATATATCATTGGAAAGAGAATTACATCAGCTTCCAAACAGTGCACCAATTCAATTGAATCTGTTAAGTACAGACAGTGAATGAGGATGGAGTTAAGAGCTATGCTTTGATGATCTGTCTGGTGATAAAGATTAGTAGAAGTTTAGGGCACAAAATACTGTCGAAAAAAAGTTTGGTACTCAAATGGTGTGCCAACAGAATATATTACAAACAGTTGATTTTCCAGTGTATATGATATACCAGATTCACAATTTTTTTTGCTTTTTTGGCATGAAATAAAGTCAAGATGAGTTTGAATCTTGATATAAATCATTCCACTGAATTGAGTCAGACTTGTATAAAAAATGTGTTCATTTGTTCCTGTACGATGTTAACTTCAAAAGTTATGCAATTTTCTGGTGTCCAGGTTAGCACCAGGTATAATATTGATATAGAGTTGAAATAAACCTTATCAGGTATTATTACAGCCTGTTAACAGGTAGAATCATAGAATAACCAATTCAAGGGTTAGGAAAAAAATGGATTACAGAACAAACAGTTGATATCAGGTTTATATGAAACTTTTGATCGAATTTCCCAACATTCTTTCACTTTTTGCCAGTTTTTGTCCTGAAATAGAGACGAGATGTGTTTGAATTTTGACCATTTTCCTGAATTTCTCTTGTCAGAATAGAATGGGGAAATGTGTTCATTCGTGTCTGTTGTTTAGTTCACAAGTTAAGCAAATTTCTGTCTTTCAAGTGTCTGTGTTCAGAACCACACAAGGTGTCATATAGTTATGAATGAACCCCATGGAACATTATTTCAGCTTGGGAACAGGCAGATTCATGAAACACTTCAAGGATTAAGACGAAGATCAGGTTGCGTGGAGAGAAAAAGAGGGGGTCACCTTGAACCTACTTTTTTGACTGGATTAAAAGGATTATATTTGACTGATAACTCAACTATAGTTTAACAGTCATGAAATATTTAAGATGACTGATGTTGCCTTTATAAACACTTTCTAGTACTTAGTTTATCAAAGCAACATCAATGCAAGTAACAATTATTACCATAAAGTAAAAACAATTATTGTCATTTCAGTGAAGTGATTATGCCTTTGAGGCTTTCATCAGAAGCAGTTACCATTTGACTGATGATAGATGAGTAAAAACATTCAATAAATGCACAAATATAACCATTCTACAACTTGATATTTTTGTCCATCTGCGCTTTGACTATCCAGGCTTGAGTTGCTCGATGTCAAGAAGCCTCATATTTCCACCAATAATGACTAATACATGCCATAGCTAATTTAGTCTAGAGCATAGATATCAGCTGTTATATTGAATGAATATAATATTTACTTTATTGCATTTGGTTATATATTAAATATACATATAGACATAGGGCTAAAAATAGAAGTGAAATTTATACTGTGATGTACTCAGATTGAAATGTGAAAAAATAATTCTGAACAAAAAAATTGCCATTCAAAATCATGTACATTCTGAATATGAATTTTGTCAGCTATTTTTTTTCTTTTACTAACAAGTGCAACTTTCAACATTACAGATTAGAGTCTGAGCAAATTCATCAAATAAAAGGAGAATACTGCTTTATCAAATTGAAATCAATTCTCTAAAACTAGGCTCTAGCCATTATATTTTCCATAAAAAGATTTTTTACTTAATTTTTGTTTTCCCTTACATATACTCTGTCATAAAATGTTTGCATATCTTATATTTCATCAAGAGTGTCCGCACTGGCCTACCACAAAAACCACTCAACAGTCTTCTCTAAGTACTAACGTGGGGTAGCAGATGATTGACCAACAATGATTCACGGACATTCAAGATACAATTTACCAACACCTTAAAAATTACAATAAGATCAAGAATTTTTTTTTCTAAATTACCAGAACAAAAAGGGCCCATGCCGTTCCCAGCTTTTGAGGTACTTACAACTTTTGACAAAAAAACAATACATGACTAGAAAGAAAAGTTGAAAAGAATCATTTTTATTGCAAGATTCCATTCAATGGAGTGGGGAAAAAAACAAAAAAACTTACACCTGAAACTTTTTTGTGTAATGTAGAGGAAAAAAGAAAAAAAAAATTGTTTCTGAAATTCCTTTTTTTTTTTAAAAAAAAAACATCATTATCAGTAACTTACACTTTAGATTAAAATTTAAAGTTTTTGACTCTTCAAGTTTGAATAAAATAGTTTGTGAATTTTGAACCTTCATGAACCTTTATGTATCTTGACTTTTTTGGTGTAAACAAAAGAAATTTTATTTGGGTATCTTGCAGTTTCAACAGCTGTTTTTTCTTCACTTAGTAGCTTAGAGCCCCAAATTGTCATGATTGCTGTAAGGGCATTACAAATATATGAAAGAGTTCAGTTGAAATTTTTTCTTTCTCCAAGACAATCCTCAATTACCTCAATTTTTGAATTTTAATGAAACAACTAAAAAAAATCAGGATTAAGGTAAATAGTACACAGAAGTCAAATATCAAAAAAATTGAAATACTTCATCAGCAAAAAAAGTAAATATGAATATCTGAAATCAAGTGGACTTGCAGTTAAACAACTGCATACCCCAAGCATCACTCAGCTAGTTTACGAAATATTCCATGACAGATTGCCCCCATGTAGCATATGATAGAAATTCTTTGCTGATTACATTGAAACAAGAACTGTTGGATTCATCTTCCAACAAGTATTTCCTCAGGTAGCAAATAACTTGCTCACATCAAAACTTAATATTTGTTGGAAACTAAAACTTGAACAGTTGTTTCAATCTTCACAGCACAAGAAAAGATTTTCAAAGTAAAAAAACTGAGGCATCCCTGTTTGCTATAAAAAAAAAATAAAATGGTTGAGATCCAGATGAGGGAAGTTCATGAACTGAATTCACTTTTTATGATATTACCTTTTTAGACAGATATAGCATAGTAATTTTCTTTTTAACAATACAATAGCTTTTTTTCTTTTTTTTTTCAAGATCTGTATACAAGCCATGTATCAACTTGCAACAGACACCTTTTTCTTATAATGAATAGGCCTACACCAATATCCAAGCTTTGCTTTGTTTCATTCGCTTGCTTGGATTAAATTAAGAAGATTTAATTATAGAAATGATGTTGAGTTACAAGAGGAAAAATCATCTGATAAAAATGTGTTAAAGCTGCAAGATACTCCTTATATTATTCTGTATCTTAACTTTCTCCCACTCATTAGGGCGTATATTCAGTGAAGTTTTTAAAATTTCATGAGAATTAATCAAATAATTCAACAAATTTTGAGATAAGAGGAATACATGGATTATATCTTTCAAAGCATACAAATTATATCATTTTAATACTTATCATTAATTCAAAAAATAGCTGTGCTTGCTAATGTTGATACATGTTATACTAGCATAGTACCCATAAAAAATGATAGGATTTTGTTAAGTATGGATAGATATATTTAACTATCAATGTATTTATTAGGACAAAAGATGCTTGTATTCATTTGAAATAGTTGCTAATTAGTCTAATTATTAGTCTAATAATATTGATAAAATACATCTAAAACTAGAAGGCAGTCATTGTCAAAGATGCACCAAAAAATTTAACCTCTTCTCCCATAGCCTTTTGTTCTCACACACACACAAAAATATCATTGAAATTCATTGAGAACTTCAGATTTTGAGTGGACAAACATGAAAATTTGGCATTAAGATGTGGTTTGAACACATGATTATGATGTAGATGTACCCACACCAAAATTTAATCAGTTTTCCTGAAGCCTTCCACAAAATGTAATTGAATTTCATTGAGAACTTTTTGGACAGCCATAAGTATATACATAAATGTAAATAGGGAGGGAAAAAAAAAGGAAAAAAAACACAGAAAAATATTGCCCAACCTTCCACAAAATCTCATTGAAATCTTTTCAGTATGTTCAGAGGTATCATGTGAATAGCAATATGTGGTTTGGGTGTAATTACGATGTAGGAGAGATAATTGTGCATGGTTCTGTCCTAAAATAGAATCAGTCCTTCCGTACTATATTGTCCACCTTTCCAAAAAGTCTGATCAAAATTCATTAATAACTTTGAGATATCTTGAAAAGGAAAAGAAATTTGGCAATATTATGTGGTTTTGACATAACTGAGATGTAGGTAAGGAAATTCTGCATGACTCTGCTCCAAAATTTAATAACTTCTTCCACAGATTAATTATTGTCAAGTGTTCCACAAAATGTCATTGAAATTCATGGAGAACTTTAAGAGAGACATGAAATTATCGCAATATCATATGGTTCAGAAAAAATTATGATGAACAGGGGGTGCATAACTGTGCATGGATTCACTCAAAAATGTATTCAGTTCCCCTGAAGCCTATTGTCCACAGAATTTTATAGAAATTCATTGAGACCCCTAAGATATTGTAGATATTCATCAACATATACATTAATGTAATTGGGGGGAGTGGGAAAAAAAAAAAAAAAACAGAAAAATATCTCAATCCAAAAATAAATTCTCGGATCTGTCCAAGAATTTACCATCTTTTCCTTATTTTAGAATATTTCATTACATTTTATCAATGCAAAAAAAAATATCGGCTCTAGTTTTACTGCCAAAAGGAACTGAATTTACAAAAATAACCCCACCCATACACAAAATTTAAGTTGCTAAAACTGGTGGAATTTTTTTTTTCTTTTTTTTTTTAACTTGAAAAAAAAGAAAAAAAAACACACTAATTTGGCAATTGATGAATTATTATTGGTCTATGACAGGATTCCATCTGGAGCCGAAGATTCAACTGTGTATGATCAATGTCCCCAAGTCAAATTATAATGATCAAATTGTTTTACATTGCAGTGACATTTATGTGAAGTGCGCTCCAATGATCATCAGTATTTTCTTTTCTGTAAAATATAACCTGAACACACAGCCAACAATACTATTATTTAGTTGGCTATTTCCCAGCTGGGAGAAAATTATGAGACATATTTACTTTGAAATTAAAAACGATCAAAACTAGTCCATAAGCTTTCCATGTCAGCAAAAACCTACATGAATATTTTTGGAGAACTCTAAATTTCATAAAACCTGTATTTCCAGTATTTAAAAAAAGGACATGGCTACTGAATGACATAACTCATGCTTAATAAGTGTAGGAGTACCCGTTTTATGTGATGGGAGATCAGAGTTGGTCAATAAATGACTGTTTCATTTCCCAACGTAAACAAGAAGACGACTTCACACATTTGGCTATTTTATTTTTATTTTTAACTGTATATTTTCTAATATTGATAAACAATTCAGCTTTCAAATTTTTCTTCTGTGCAATATAAAGCAATTTTTTAAATATATATTCTTTTTTAAACTTTTTTCATGAAAATAACGATATCATACAAAAAGATATATTACAACATTGCTAAAATTAAATTCATTTAAAAGAAAATTTTCAGGACAATTTTTAATTTACACAGAAAAGAAATCAAGCAAACAATCACTTTAGTAAAATAAGCTCAATCGTCAAGAACAAAACATCCCAATAATCCTAAAAATTCAAAAAAAAAAAAAAAAAAAAAAAAAAAAAAAGGAGAGTATACAACCAATGTATCCTCCCAATAGTCATCTATGGATCAGAAACATAGGACCTAACCAAAAGACTGACTCTCACAAACTGAAAATCATACAATGTGCACAGGAGAGAATCATGCTCAACATCACAGGGAGAGATCACAAGACAGCTCAGTATATTAGAGGAAAAACAGAAGTCAGAGACATTATTTAATCCATTAGAAGACTCAAATGGCAATGGGCTGGTCATGTTGGAAAAATGCCAGACAACAGCTGGACATTACTCACAACGTAGATACTAAAAAAGATATGCAAAACTGTGGCAGGCAAAATACAAGATGGTACGACAAACAAGACAAGTTCAAAAAGAATTGACTCCATGACATCCATGATGATGGATGCTAAAATTATGATGAGGATATAAATAAAGACTTGTATATCAAATGCATATAAATGCAATATAATGTCTAAAAAGCATATGATTAAATCTCCAGGATTAACTATCAACATAATGTAAATAAAACAAATTGTGAATAAGACAAATAAATGAATAAAAAAAATGTAGCTAACAGAAACAGAGTAGATAAAATGAACAAAAAAGTCGATAAAATAAATTAAAAAGTCGATAAAATAAATTAAAAAGTCGATAAAATAAATTAAAAAGTCGATAAAATAAATTAAAAAGTCGATAAAATAAATTAAAAAGTAGATAAAATAAATTAAAAAGTAGATAAAATAAATTAAAAAGTAGATAAAATAAATTAAAAAGTAGATAAAATAAATTAAAAAGTAGATAAAATAAATTAAAAAGTAGATAAAATAAATTAAAAAGTAGATAAAATAAATTAAAAAGTAGATAAAATAAATTAAAAAGTAGATAAAATAAATTAAAAAGTAGATAAAATAAATTAAAAAGTAGATAAAATAAATTAAAAAGTAGATAAAATAAATTAAAAAGTAGATAAAATAAATTAAAAAGTAGATAAAATAAATTAAAAAGTAGATAAAATAAATTAAAAAGTAGATAAAATAAATTAAAAAGTAGATAAAATAAATTAAAAAGTAGATAAAATAAATTAAAAAGTAGATAAAATAAATTAGAAAGAAGTATATAAAATAAATTTTCACAGTATAGCAGTTAAGGAGAATATTTTTTCAATGATTAAAATCAAGTTTGTGCAATACTTCAAAATCATAGCTGAGTGTGATGGATAGAAACAGGCTCCAGATCAGCATCCTACATTGTAAATTGAACCCTTTACACAAAGAGATTTTAAGTTTTTTGGTGATTTCTACAATGGAGTGAAGGCAAGTTGCTAAAATATTATAGAGGCATCACTTTGTATGACACTGAATGTGAAAGTCACATTCAGCAGTATGGTTACATCGTAAATAGAAAGCCAGAAGGCTTGTGTACTGGGAAAATATTCAACAAGTAGGAAAAAATTCTTGCAAAGAAAAGAGAAGAAAAAAAAAAAAAAGTGTCACCAGAATATGAAGTCATCGAGGGGGTGGGGGTCTTTCCCAGAATATGTGCATGACATAATTATGAAATTATGGTGTTCTTACACATCAGATACAAACTGAGGGTCTAGTCCAACATTATAGTTATATAGTAAATAGAAATGGATTCTTCAAGTTACTGCACTTTAGAAGTTCTTGATTCTGACCTTCTGGTCATGATGCATCATTTAGGCTACTCATAGGAGAGAAACAGAATCAGACTTAGTATTCTATAGATATTCTGATATAACCATTAGAGAGAGGAAAAGTGCAAACACCTATCAACAAAGAAACTTTTTGAAAAAAATCTTCAAGTTACTCAAACCCAAATGTTTTAAAATATTGTATTAATTCAAGGAAAGATACAATAGGCCAACAAAATCTGAACATGGTCTTATTCTAAGTCCACTAAGTACATACAAAATCAATTAAAATCCACATGAATTAACAATGGCTGGTAATTTTTTTTCTGTTAAAATTACAGAGAAACTCACAGAGCTAAACAAATCCCTTCATTTTGATGGATCACTGAAGGGTAAGACATTACATAATAAAAAAATTGATTTAACAATAAACAGATAATCATACTTTGTGTCCAGTAATTTATCTCAGTTAATTGCCAAGAATTAAAAGGACTAGAAATGATCTGGATGTGACCTAGCTTATTCAAGTAAACTGAAAATTCAAGGGGTTTTCATATTGAAAGGCCTGACACTAATACAAATCTTAGTCAATTGCAATTATGTATCAGGTGGAATAACAAATATTAAATTCTTGCAAAGGCAAGTATTTGAATAACGGATAAGACACACCACCAAAATTTACTGAAAAGTACAATCATTGGAGTAAATTATTTTGCTAAAAGGTTGTGATGCAGGCACACACAAATACATATACGCATCAAAAGCAAACAATCATCAGCTTTTATGCTCACAAAGATTTCATAACCAACAATATTTGATTATACAAATAAATAGCTTATGGTAAAATCCCAAAGACTTGTTGAGGAGTACATTAACCACTGAGAGGAAAAAACTTGACTAAATTATAAAATTTCACATTAGATAAGTAAGATTTATCTGAACCTATCTTATCTAAAAATCAACCTCTTAAGCTTGCTGTATTTTACATTGAATGTTTTAGTTTCATTTACTGTAATATAACAAATGTTACAAAGCTTGAAGCAAAAAAAAAAATTGAAAAAAAAAATAATGAATAAACATCGGATAATTTTATAAATACCATAGAGTCCCAAAACTATTCAATGTTTCCTAAGCCAAAAGACATGGTACCAATGAAAGTCATAAATTCTATATATACTATCAACTAATCACCAAGCACTAAAATTATCTGTCAAGAAAAATTTCCATTACTAAATATCAATTTTGACTAGCTTTTCACCTTACTTTCAGTTGCTTTCTATCATAAAATTCAGTCCATAATTCTTCAGCATTGATTAAACAGCGCAATCAGAATATAAAGAGCAAGCCATGTTGCAATACTTCATCCCAATTTGAGAAGATTTAAAATATCGTTGTACAACTGTAGCACTCACCTTTTCAAGCACAAGTTTCATAATACATTAACCCTAAATGAAAAAAAACTATACGATAACATGAAGATAGATAGATCTTAGAGTCATTATCAGCATTTTTCCCCTCAAATGTTAAAATGCTACTAGCTTATCAAATACAAATTAACTACATTACCTTGGCCATCAAAAATTATGGCCTATATGACATATATTGATACACATTGTATTTCATAAAAATGGATATATCAAGTGTACAAAATGGTGAATATGTATAGATTAATTACCAAACTATTCAAACACAAAGGACGTAGTTTCCAAATAAATCTACATTCTCTACACAACACATTTAATCAAATTTCAATAACACTTCACTATGATCTGTTAATTTTACTACTATGTCGTAGTTATATGTCAAGACCACATAATATCGCCAAATTTCCTCCTGTTCGCAAGCTATCTCTTAAAAGTCCGCACTCAATGAATTTCAATGACATTTTGTGGATGGAAGGACAATAGGCTTTGGAAATACTGATAAAATTACACAATCACTACCCTTGACAATGGCATTTGTTAAAGTATGTACTCCCAGAGTACCTTCTCATCTTGATTCTGTTTTCTGACACCACCCCCCAAAAAAAAATTTTTTTCAAGATTCATGCTACAAATAACCAACAACTTTAGAGGATCAAGTATAGTAATAATTTTGGGACAGTTTACATTCCCTTCAGGATGGTTAAAATAGTTTGGGGGATAGAAGTGAAAAAAAGTAAGTTTGAAGCCCTGATATAATCACTGAACTAAGAACATAGAAAGCATTGTAATTAAGAGCAGACATCTGGGAAAGAGAATTTTGTATCATTGATTATTTTTTCAAGATTATCTATGGATTGATTACATGTTTTTAGAGAATAACTTTGTTAAAGTAGTTGAATAGTCCTTTAAACAACAGCAAGCTAATTTCTGCTATTGAAAAAATGACTGAACAATTAGAACTAATTGGTAGAATTAACTGACTATTACTATTGTTTACGCCAAAACTATAATCAGTCTGAGTGTCAAACATCGCAATGTTTCTTTTAACTAATGGGTTGCTTTCATAAGACATTCGCAAGTACAACATACTAACATTTCTAAGAAATAATGTATACACAAACTAAGGTTAAGTTTAGAAAATAGATGTTATGCTTTGACCCCCTACACACCTAAAAAAAAAAAAAATTGATGAAATAGATCACACTAGAATATTTAAAAGCCACAACCTATTTCCCTATCAGTCTATTTATTGAAGTATTCTTCATTCTCAAAATATTTTTCAAGAGAAATTTAAAAAATCTTGAATAATTTATGACTATTTATATGTAGAACTTTACAATTATATAAAGACTCAAAATATATTCTAGATATCTAACAAGGTTGCACATAAAATGTGAAGTCAAAGTACTTGGTCACATGTTGTAACAAGATAGCTGATGCAAGTGAAAAATGAGTATACACATCAGGCTGGCATAGTATATCATCTCTTAGTTGAAGAATCAATGAAATAAATGGAGATGACACCAGAGGAATGATAGCTTTGTAACAGAGAGCCAAAAATCAGCATTGCAGAGAAAAAAAGATAATGCAAAATCAGAAGCAAAAAGTGACCACCATATTGGATTGATTAAGCCTTCTTGGTACATGATTAAATGAGAAACCTATCTTAGCCAAGTGAAGGCAGACAGCAGACTGTCGATCAATTCCTTTTAGAAATTATTAGATCACTTCATAATGCTTCAAACAGTTTCCATCTACTTATCATAGCAAAAATCTTCATCATCCAACCAGGTAAAACTCGGAGGGAGCAGATGTGATACATCTAGGAGCTAAAACAAACTTCTAGAAATAATATACATGAAAATGACATGAATCATTAAGCAAGAACCTTTCCATAAACACACAGCTACCTATGAGAAAAGATTCTTAGTTATGTAATGGAAGAGATAGATAAGAGATCAAATTTAAAACATTAGAAATCATTCTTCTCATTAATGGCACAGATTTCTTACAATAAAAACGGTTTTTGAACAAGTTCGGGTGATAATAACGTCACACATAACTTCTGTGTCAATCAAGAGACTAATAAAAATCACACAACTTCAGTCCAAGGCATGTTAGTATTTTGCCCCATACTCTTTTCTCAATGACAGAATTTAGCCTAAATCAGGTCATCAAGAGGGGAGGGTAGTGGTGAGGGGTTATGTTTTCCCCAGCCTATGCAAGGTATCCCTGCTAGTACTTTCTATACTTCAACAAAAATATAAAAATTCACACAGCTGATATACATTATACAAAGGAGAAGGCATACGTTACAGACAACTGATAAATTCTCAAGATTAAAATAGAAAAAGATCAAGAACAGAAATCAATTATTTTTTGACATCTTGTTACCTCCAATATAAATGTTCTCGACCAGGCGAGGCAACCTTTTTTGAGCAGTGGGCCACATGAGATATTGCCTATCATAAATTGGGCCATACTACTAAAAAGGAAAATATAAATATGGTACTCAATCATTGTATGTGGCTTAGTCAAACTGTTCTAGGGTACAACCCTAAAAAAATTATCAAAGGGAGGCAATTCCAAAACAAGAAATTGAAAAAAGAAAAAAATGGCGCAAGATGGACAAGGAAGATAGTCCCACTAAACCATGTACAATGTTTTGAACACCCAGCCGAATAAAATTCAGACAAGAAAAATCTTATTTACTATTTATTTGTTACTTACATGAGAAATGAAAAGAAATTATTCATAAACTTCAACAAAAAACTTGGCATTATGAATTTTTCTACAGGTTTTGCAATACTTGGAGATATCTGAGATTATCTGTCAATACCTTGTTTTGAGTACTACCAACATGGTAACATATTTACTAGTGAAACAGTTTTGGAATAGTATTCTCCAGGAAGAGTTGCATAATAAAACTGCAATGAAGAATCTTCAAATTTTTTGCCGAAGAAGTCACCATTCTGCAGTTAAATAATTTCTATTCGCAGTTCCTTTCATGTTACTTTTTGAATTAAAGATTTAATTGATTTTCAAAAAGGTTAGAATTAGCTTCTCTAGCTTCACAGTCTCTTAATTTGGATCTAAGGTCTTTTTTCAAATCATTTAATTAATCAACTTAACTAACAATTTCAGATTCAATGTGGGGAATGGAAAACATCACCAGTTCTCAATTGATTCTTCCAAACCTGAAGTTTCATTTCAAATGCTTCGAGATGAGGATGCATGTCAAGAATCAACCGATTTTCCTTTTGCAATTTCAAAGGATCATTCAAATGGGTGGTAATATCAATGAGAAATGTAAGATCACAAATCCAATGGTTCTTCTGCTTAGGGACAAATTTACTTTTCGTTTTCAAGAAGGTGTATGCTTCTCTAGGGCTATATAAACGTTGAAGTATCTTCACTTTGCTTAGACAATGAATTGCACAATAATATACCCGATTGCCATACTCAGATTCAAGTTCTGAAAATTCTTTAAACTGGCAATGGTTGAGTACTATGAAATCAATGCCTGAAACAACAAGCATAAAATTTTTTATTTTCATCAAAAAATTCTCTTAAATTGAGCAACAAAATGATGCAAAAATCATCGTCTGCTGAATTTAAAGAAGTTCATTCTAGTTTTAATACAGAATGAAAGCCTGTTAGGTCCAATTAATGCAGGGGCCATGTCTGTTGATACACCGATCAAGTCAAGCTAAATCCAACACAATGGTTTGGTCAACAGTCTGGGGAAAATTAATCAAATTCATGATTCTTCTGCTAGCATATCCTCAATATCGGCTGAAATTTCTTCAAACCATCTCATTGTTCTGCGAGACAAGCTGATCTTTTCAAACATTTCTACCTATTCCAGGCACAAAAGCATCCTTTCACAAATTCACTATTGGAATAATTTTCAACAAACAACATCACTGGGCATTTACAATTTCTCTAAGCACTGTACCTTTTAGAAAAGAGTGTATCCAGGCTACCGATCTGTTTCTCTAGTATTTCAATTTTAAAGCTCGTAATATCTCCTTAAAATTATACCTACTATGTTTAGAAGTGTAATGATGCCAAATGTTAAATTCTTTAAATGCAGGTAAGGTTTCACAACATATCAAACACATTGGTCTGTATTGTACAGGGGATAATTATATAAGGAGACAAATGATTATTTCTTTTGACAGCAGCTACCAAACCTAAATCAAGAGAAAGCATGAGTGAATGAACAAGAACAAAAACAAAATTTTAATAATTTGATGACAAAAGTAATGTTTTGAGTGCACTATTCAAAGTCAAAAAAAGGATGCAGTTTGCCCATGGAGAGAAACTATTGTTGAATAGGCCAATAAAAGGGGGAAGAGGGAGAAATTCTGCCTGAAGATGAAAAAAAAATTGCCTAATCATAACCAAATGAATATGCCGGTCATTGTCTTTCCACAAGGATTTAATAAACGAAGATCAAAATTAAAATAAAAAATTGTCCAACTCAAATATTTTCTATAGCAAAAAAAAAAAAAAAAAAAAAAAAAAAAAAAAAAATCAGTCCAAAAGTTAAGAGATGTACTTTGAACAAAGTTGAATAGGAGAATTTTCAAGAGCTTAGCTAAATTGGATTTATTGCAGGACAAAAAATGAAATTTTAAAAAAAAAAAAAAAAATTTTTTTAAATTAAAAAAAATGAAAAGCTACCAACTATTGAACTCATAGAAAACATGAAAAGCATCAATATCATTAACTCTTTGTGGCATATTTCTTTTTCAACCAAACAGACTACTCCATCTCTACCTGTTGATCAGCCAGAGTACTGAACTAAATGTGACATGATATATACCTTTGTGTTCCTAAATATAGAAAATTAAAAGGTTTTTACCAACAATGCATCAAAGCGTTGAAGGATTGATTTCAGAAATTGAGCTTGAGGTGGCACACCAACATTCAAATTTAATCAGTTGATTATCCTATTCTGAATTAACTTCATTGAATCTTTTTGATCCAAGTGTGCATGGATTGGTTTCATAAAACACTTATGTTCTATTCTTGAGGAAACAGACAAATTAATGTTATATATATATATATATATATATATATATATATATATATATATATATGTGTGTGAGTGTGTGTGTGGGTGTAACAGGAGCCAGTCTCTGCAACCCTCGCCAGGAATGCAACGCTGGAATGGCCGTAGTTAGCTGGTCACTGTATCTCTGCCTCAAATCTTCCCTACCTCGCCCACATTGTGTCCAGATCCGAGGAGGTGCGGCTATTGACTAAAAGACTCTGTGGCGCTGGAACAATGACTCCCGGAGGTATCAAGTTGAAGAGGAATAATCGACACTGGGTGTAAATATGCATCAAGCGTTCTGTTAGCATTATTACAGGTTGACTAGTCAAAATATACGCTGATGTGGATGAGGACACTATGGAATGACTATCAGTTTGTCTTCAGGGATCTACTAGATATCTCTTGGAATGTCTGTTGGTATAGCTTCAATGATATTCTCGTGTCGAAATTATAAGTCGTTAATGGAATCCACTTGATGTCTCTTGGTATATTTCTTTGTATAGCTTCAAAGATATAATCTTCTGGGGGTCAGGATACTGTGGTGACAAGGAAAATGGAATTATATGCAGTGTCCCGGCAGCTTCTCTGCACCCTCCTCTCTTTTCAAAAATAGGTGGCTCATATAATAGCCAGCTCCCCTTGGGGTTGGAGCCGATAACTGAAGAGTTTATGATTGATTTCTTCCCTTCAAATATTGAAATCATGCTAGCCTAAGGAATTTTCATTCAGATCTCTCTGTATTTGGGATTCCTCAAGTTTCCTTTTGGAGATAGGCAGGGCTGGATCCCCTCGCAATCAATTTACCTGTCCAGAAACTAGAGATATTTTCTTAACAAAGGTGAATGATAAACATCTGTGGTCCATCCAGGCTTTGCTTGCCTGACACTTTCGTGCAAAAATATTTTTCCCCAACTCAGGGATTTTAAACCTCTCGAACAAAGACTATTAATTATATACATACAACTGTATTCTGTTCAGGCCTTGCTCATCCAACATTTACGGTTCAATATAAACTGCTTCACAGTTTTAGATTTTTATCAGTTTCTTATCCACCTGGTTTCTCTCAGATACCCGTTTTGTTAAGCATTCTTTTTTGTAAGTACATCCTACCTCACATTTTATTTCCACTTTCAGATTTTTTCAATTAACCCTTCACTTTCATCATGATTGATTGGTTGATACACACACACACTCTCTCCAAACTCTGGAATGGAGCACTCAGATAGTCCAACTGACCGTCCAGTTCTGCATAGGACAGGGGTAGAGCATCTGCCTCTGAAGCAAAGGTTTCAACCCAACCTAGTGATATGAGAAAGGATACTGGATAGTCTATCACCACACTGAACAGTTGTAATACAATGAAACAGCTGTCTGTGGATGATACAATTATTAATATATATATATATATATATATATATATACACACACACACACACACATATATATATATATCATGAATTATGTTACATAGAAACTTATTCAAAATGATATTCCATCATTACACAGTTAATATATCATTAAATTTAGCCATTGTAAATAGAATAAACAATTAAAGAAAATGGGGCTACTGCAGGAATCAAACCCACTACCCGTGGGTTCTGAACCTCCTGTCGGACTAAATATGTCCATTTCTTGAATATTAAGTCACATTGAAAGAGATGTACAGACCAAGAATAAATGAGATGAGAATTTGGGTTGAAAGCAGTTATTTGGTTTTAGCATTGCCAATGGGCTGTTCAGCACAATGGTAAGAGCATCACTACGTTGGGGCAGCTACCCTATCGGTGGCAGGTTCAATACCAGCAGCAGCCCCATTTTCTTCAATTGTTTATTCTTTTCATGTTGTCTTAATTGTGTGATAAATTAACCGTTAATGATGGGAAATCATTTCAAATAAGTTTCTACATGATATAACACTATTCAAAATTCCTATCATATATATATATATATATATATATATTATATATGACCAAGAGAAGGCCACTCAGACAAAAAAGCCAACAGCAGTGCAATTACCCTGACAGTCATTGCTTGCCAAGATACTGAGAAAAGGCACCAGGCCTGAACAGAGAACTCTGTGGGCGAGACCTGATCTCCATTATGAACAACCAGCGCAGATGGAAGGAGTGAAAACAATGAACTTTGTAAAGGAATATACAGGGGGCCCCCCCAGTAAGAGCTTCAAAGACAAACTCAAGAAGAAACTTTCGCTAGCCATTTTCCATCATCCAGTAAACGACTGACAGAAAAGGCCCAATATCACTGCATCAACGCAGTCAGCCTAAAGTTTGAATCTGACAGACAAGCAGCTGCTGAAAACAAGAGGCAAAGACAGAAGGAGCTGGCTGCCCTTCAAACACCACCAGACCCAAGCTTCTCTTGTTCCAAGTGCAGAAAGGTCTGCACCTTACAATCACCTTCAAGCCCACAGAAAATAAACAGGCCATCCCTCCCCAATCCTCTGAAGCAAGGAACAAGCTGACAATAAAAAAATTTACCAGCTCATTTCTCTACTTCAAAAAATAAGGTATTTTGAACAAGTAATTTAGAGTAACATCCTCATTTCAAATAACCTATTGAGATTTATTTTATCATAATGAAGAGACAATTATAAATCGATTGCTTCTATTATCTGATCCCATACAGAGCAATGATTACTAAATCACTTTTTTTTTTCCAAGTATAAACTTCATGAAACATTTTTTGATGTAATTAAACAATTCATATACTCATAAAAATTAACAAAGATTTTATTATTGCTTTTTATGTAAACTTTGATGAATTTTTAAAATCTTTCGGTATTTTTTTTTTGTGTGTGTAATTGGACGAATTTGCTTCAGATTCAAAACAGAAGTACAGACAGGAAAATTAACCAATCAATGTATCCAATTTGAGCAGACAAATAAATGAAACAGAAAAATTTGCCAATTGGCTCATTATATAGTTGGATAGTGATTTTAAGCAATTCTTATACTGAATCTTATATGCATATTTTGTATATTAAAAACCATCAGCTAAAACTGTTTCCAAGTGATTCAAGCAAGCTGGTGATGTATCTGTATGTAACTCATACAGGCTGCACCAATGGAGCTAGAGGGCTGAAAATGTTAACATTTACTTCTTATGTCTAGAAGAAAAATTCTTGAAACCCATCCCAACAGGTTTTAAGGGGGTTTGGGGATGGGGTCAATTTACAATGTAATTTTGTACTAAATTGATCCCTTAGTTTGTGTAAGGAAATGTTCCTGCTTGTTTTTTGAAAATTTAGACTTTTTAATGATAAAAAAAAAATAGGAGAAGCAACTCAATCATTTATCACCCTTTTTCCAAATGATCATCCCCCTCCCCACGTGGCATGTTACAAAAGAGATGTTGGCCACAATACAGTCTCTATTGAATAACTAATCAGACCTGTCTCCTTCAACCGATTAAAAACCAAAGCAAGTCACCAAGAGGTTTCAAGGAAGAAGGAAAAAAGAATAGTATTAATAACAAAACAAAAAGGACTTACCTCTGTTACATTCATTACTTTGATAGCAGCTAATTGACCAGTTTTAGTATGACGTCCCTGGAAAAGAAGAGAAAATAAGATGAAATTAAACAATTTATACAAAAATTCATTTATGTGCAATTGTGATTACTCATGAGGCCTTTGAACAAACAAATTAAATACAATATGTTAACATTTTATTGACTGTCGATATCAATATTCTCATTCAATATGCCATACTATTCAGCTGTAATATTTAATACATAACTATTTATTCTGCTGCATAAATCACATTCATCTGAACAGTCATATATCTATGACGAGTGAACCATTCAGGAAAATTGATGTCAGAATTCCAATACTTGTTACTATATTGTGAAAAATTTTATATAAAAATAAAAATATTGCAAACTTATAAAAGATTAAGGTCTCCTGACTAACATCTTCAACTGACAAGAAAAATATATTTTCACCCATCCGGTAGAAATAATTAGACCAAAGAAAGGATGAAATAAAGATTTACCTGATCAATCGTTAGACTCTCTAAAAAGCCTCTTTGAATGATAAATTAATGACTCCATTAATGCAAAGACCTATTTTCAATGAATTATAAATATTGCAAACATTCATATACAGCTTTCAATTCCAATAACTTCAACTTTGTTCTCACAAAGTATTAAGAATATTCAATGGATAACACAATAACTACAAAGTAATGTGCTCACCACATATGTAACAGAAAAAATGTCAGATTTAACAAACCAACTGCAAGATATTGCCTTCTCATTAATTAACTACAAAACTTCAGACGAACCTGAACTACATAATATGAAGTAAAGTTTAAAATATATTTTTCTTCTTCCCAAATTCAAAGCAAAGATTTAAATAAAATTTCATAGCAAAGAGTCCCTGAATTTTACAGTTTTTCACACCTAAATTCATACACATGCTGATAAATATAAAAAGGAAATGAAAAACAGCCATGCCACCAACAAAACCTTCATCAGATGAGGATTTTGCAGTACAGCATGATTTCAGAGTTAAAACATCATTACCTCAAAACTAGATCACTCAAGCAGTGGCTTACAATACCACAAGACTTTGTTGTTTTCCATCACAGTATGAGAATGCTAGTGTGGGTTTTGTTAGTTGGTTTCCTTTCAGTATGAAAATTACTTGTCCTTAGTACTTACTACTGCAAATAACCCTCCCACATTAACTATCAATACTGACCAGAGAATCAGTAAAATCATCTTTCATGCAAAAACAAGTAATAATTCATTAGTATGAATTAATGACTGGTAATTCTTTCCCAATTTCACCAAAATTTTCAAAGTTACATAAAACTGTTACTTGTGATAGTCTAGCCAAATGAGTTTTGACACCCCAAAAAATGTCACCAAAATGAACCTAGTACCATTGGAACAGCGAAGTTGTCCTCTTTCAGAATCAGAAAACTTCTCTTTTGTCCATCATTGGGAAATTTCATTTGCTATTATTTACAGATATTCCATTGTCTGCGAAAGGTCCCATCTGCATAAGATAGGTCCTCAGTTTCTCTTCATGTTCATTCTCTTCATTGCCAGGAGAATAAGTAGGGGCTGATTCAGATTTTTTTTTTTTTTTGTATTTCACAGACCAGACCAAAATACTGTCATAAATCCCTATAGCCAAGTATGGTTTGGAAAAAAAAAAAAAAAAAAAAAAAAAATTTATAATATATATATATATATATATATATATATATCTTTGTATTCCCCCCCCCCCCAAAAAAAATATATTCGCGCCTGTCTGTCTACATATCTCCAAAACTTAAATTTCAGTGAAATTTTATGGAAAGGTAAGCCGGGGGTAAAGAAGTGATTAAATTTAGGGGTAGATTCAGGATTTGTTTTTGGTATTTGTGTGATGTTTTCAAGTTGTTAATAAAGATGTGACAAAATTTTAAGGCAGATTTTGGCATTTATCTTTGATTGAAAGATATTGGGGGGGGGGTTGTTTCTTTTTATACACTTTGGGTTCGCTCTAGTCTGTCAAGTCGATCTCGTCAGTATATTATCACCTGAAATTCCCTAAGGTGGACAAAAGTGGAGTTTTCAGATTCTTCAAGAAAATAGTTTCCAGGTTCCAACAGTACTAAATTTATTGTGTAGACATTTTTTTTCCAGGTACCCCTATTTTTTCTCTTGACTGGACTATTATGCAATGTTTCAAAGTGGGAGTCTTGAATTAGAAAACAAATCTAGAATTTCAACCCTATTATCTACCACTAGATAAAATAATTTGTTTGCTAAGCACAAGAATTATTAACTTCAACAATTTCACAGGGAGGAGGTAGAAATAACCAGAACCAGAAGTTCAAAATTCATGAGAAATAGTCATCAAGTCCAGTTATATTCAAAATGAATAAAATTCTTTTATTAGAAAATTTGAACCTCCTTATGACAATTTAAGATACATTTACTTAGCTCTAAACTAAATTATTGAAAACGAAGTTTGTACTATAAACTGAATTATTTCAAATTCAACTCGTTTTGATTCAATCAGTTTGGATAAAATGCAAAAACAATCAGCAAAAACTCAGACCTAATGAAAAAATTAAAACTGGATTAGTTTTCTGGTTGATTTCAAGTTATTCTATTAAAATAACATTTCAAATAGACCTATCATATTGCATTAGGACTGCCAAAGTCAAATTGAAAAGACAGTTTACACCATTATCAGTACCTAGTTTTCTAGGCAGAGTTCAATTAAACTGATTTCTCAAATACCATTCACTGACATTTAATACATCATGCATGATAGATATCATTCACACCATAACCATTTCTGGTTTAAATTGCCTAGTCATTAGTTTTGCCAAAATACTTTCATTTCATTGTTCTATAACCACGTTCCACTAAATAGTGGTTTCATTTTTTAATAAATAAAATTCTCAAAATCACTTCAGATGGTGACAATCATGTTCACATCAAATCAGCGGTCACTTAGTTAGGAATCATATTAGGGAGAAAAATAACTATAGTCACCACAGAGTTCTCATAATCTATCAATTTAAATTATATCATACCCATCATTAGGAATATCTTAGACAATTCTAATCTTAGCATCTTAGAAAAATGCAAGAATAGTGCCAAAATTTTTTCAAGCATCAATGATTTACATTGAGCATTTTAATGTAGTTCGCAGCAGCAGTTTACTAGTGTGTAAATTACATTATGAAACAAACTGAAGACAACCTACTCCATAAGTAAATAGTGCAAAGTAATGTTATCCAGAACGAAGTTTTATTTCAGTGATAAAAATGATAGATAACTTCTCGATGTATCAGTACATGGACAAAAAGAATTGAAATGAATCATTTTGAATTTAATGAAAGAATAAAAATGAAGAAAGAACCGTGTAATATCTAAAATTAGGTCCAAGTATGTAGAAGAGTTAGTAGGCAAACCCCTCTAAGAGCAATGTCTTTGAAAGAAAACCCAAGAGAAAGTATACATAGACAGGCAGAGCAGTGAATCAAAGCAAATAATTATCCACATTCCTTCCCATCAAGGAGAGATGGGGGTGGGTCTTAGTGAATGCTTTCATTGTTTGGCTAAAAGATGGCAAGAAGCACAAGGGAAGCTGGTTAACCTCTAAGACAAAAAAGGAACAGCTGCCTGCTCTTACTATCATCATGCAGTTACACTGGAGCAGCCCTAAGGGGAGGGGCTAATTAAACAAGATCACTCTAGCAAAGTAAGGTAGGTAAGACTGATGAGTGAGCAAGCCCGTAAATGTGTAGGTGAGTAAGTAGGTAGCACACCGGTTGTAAACAAAGAGTGTGGTCACTTCCACCCAACTACGAATAAGAGTTGGGGGGAGGGGTATTAGTTGAAAAATGAAAAGAAAATTTGACAAAAAGCAAGAAAAAAAGAAATAGTAGATGAAAAAACTTGTAAGGTAGATTCATGAAAAATTCAAAGTCCATTATTTTTTTCCTTAGATTTTTTATATTTTTCACACAATCAGTTATAAGCAGTTCGCAATAAACCTATGTTTCTAAAACAGTACAGGATGATAAGCAAGTGAGACTTTCAATAATTTAGATTTTGTTATCTCATTTGTTCTGAATCTATCAAGTCAGCTTGGCAGTTATAGGCAAAGCCATCAGGCTTTGGATTCTTAGTTGCTGAATCAATAATACTAATTACCTTGAATTTGCTTAAGAGACGTAAACATTTAAAAATAAGAGACAGTAGCAGACATGACACCATCTTCAGTTTTAGCATAAATTTTGTGCAAGTGGAACATACTTTTTCAAGGTCAAAAGTTTGATTTCAATGTTTCAGTGTAGTGGTCTGGGTGAAATGGTCTCATAAGGGAGTCTCCATACACCTATCCACCATATTTGGTGATTTTCCTTCATTTTTGAAAGGAAATCTTTGTAATAAAATACTTTTCCAGAGAATATTCTATCTTATACCTGTATTTAAGGTACTACTACCCTAACACCCATCTTTTTGCCATATTGTCCAATGACAGTTTGTGCAACACTGTGCCTATAGGTGTAGCCACATCTAATCTGGGTAAAAATTGAAATAAATGATTTTCCCCCTCCCCAATACATCACCATAAACACAAGTATGAATTTTCAAAAATGAAAACACTTGTGCTGATTATAGACATTTGATAGGACGTACAAGTAGATTGCAACCCCACATCCCTTGCCTCACAATGCCTTTAATCTGTTGCCCCCACCCTATCAAGCCGTCAGCAGTGATGCAGCTACAATGGGAATCTAAGAGTCATTAGTGGCTGAACTCCAGTGAGTAGTTCAGATAAAGGACGAGTTAGACATTCCTTCCACCACTCAATACAATAAAGAAACATTTAAAATTGTCACCAATCTTCACATTCATTTCTCATTGATTTTTGCTAACCACATGAACCAGTATCTGCAGTAGTTTGAATTTGGGTCAATGAGATAGCATCGACTGCAGCTAATGAGATAGCATCGACTGCAGCTAATGAGATAGCATCGACTGCAGCTAATGAGATAGCATCGACTGCAGCTAATGAGATAGCATCGACTGCAGCTAATGAGATAGCATCGACTGCAGCTAATGAGATAGCATCGACTGCAGCTAATGAGATAGCATCGACTGCAGCTAATGAGATAGCATCGACTGCAGCTAATGAGATAGCATCGACTGCAGCTAATGAGATAGCATCGACTGCAGCTAATGAGATAGCATCAACTGCAGCTAATGAGATAGCATCAACTGCAGCTAATGAGATAGCATCAACTGCAGCTAATGAGATGAAGAAAGTGATGGCTCAAAAAGATGTAGAACTGGAAGCAGAGAGGTGTCACTTTCTTGAGCTGATGCTTCTTTGACAGTTGCAGAGTCAAAAACAAGCTTCAACCATTCTACATATCAGATGATAGCAAAGGATCTAGAAGATAACAAACACATCAACAGTTCCTGAAGATGAAAGAGAGACATTTGCTGATAAACTCAGGAAGTTCAGTAAATACCCAACATTACCAAGAGTTACAAAATCCATTGAGCGGGTATGAACATCTTCAAAATTTAATCATTGCAGTGAACATGGACCATCCAAAAGAGATTGGTAGAAGGGTTCTCGAGAACATGGTAGATAAAAGGTAACAGAATATATATTGACGAAAAAAGCACATGGATTCCAAATCAACGGCCTAACTGAACATTGAAGAAGTCCATATCAATCCACAGCTCTTGTTTCCGAGACTAGTGATTGCTGGAACCCAGGCAAACAATTCAGCTGAAGCCTTAAAGTACGAACTATCAGCAAAGAGATCTGTACTTTATGTTTGGGCCCAAGAAATCATCTTTGACAAGTCACAGGTTTTTGAACATTGGGTAGGCAAGAGATATGTTGGGTGATGATGTTAGCAACATCATCTTATTTGCACATGCGAGGCTTTCTATGATACAATGTCCAAAGTTGAGATTGAAAAAAGTGTTTTTTTAACATCTGGTTTGAGAAAGCGACTCATTCAGAGCACAGGCCAGCATTTTTTTTTCTTTTTTATAAATCTGCTACCAAGGATGAAATTGCTATTGCAGGGGAATAAGCAATGCCACCAACATCTTTGCCATTTTCTACAGCTTCAGAGTGAATCATAGAGTTGAAGAATGGATGAGAAACTCGCTATCACCGGAGGAGGGTCCAAGAATCATGCTTCATTCCATATAATTCTGACCAGGACCCAGCTGCTCAATCCTTGAAGGAGATTATACACTGCAATTGTCAGTAAAGTTGAGGCACTATGAAGGACTTGATTACCCCCTAGCCTATTTAGAGTGCATGAGTATGTATGTGAATATGTTGGTACAACATTTGGATAAGGACATGGAGTGAAGTTTACATGTGGGCTGTACAAAGAAAATTGAATGATAAATGGTTTATAACCTCATTTGATGCGATGTTGGGATTTTTTTTTTTTTTTCTTTCAAATTATTTTGGAGTTAACGTACCAAAGTACACCCATACATCTAGAACTTGCTATATCTGATGGTTGCATTCGGAAGAACACCCTAGAAAACCTATGTATAACAATGAATTAACCAAAAATAACAAGCTCAGAAGCAGAGATATGCCCTTTGATTGTAACATGAAGGACCAAAATTTCAACCCCTAAATTCACCTTGATCCACAAAATATAAAATTTAAGACTGAGGTTATTTGTAATTCCTCAGGGATCACATAAAACCCTGAATGTTTACTACTGCAATTTTCCCCCCGGGTCAGACTGACTGAACTATTGGTCCTTAAGCAAACTCAAACTACAATTTAAAATTTGCTTTGCTTGTACTCCTACTAATCCCCAATTAACAGAAGTCTTCAAACCTAATGAATAATGCATGTGAGAAACACTGAAGTCTATCTTTGGGTTCTCCTTTCCATGTATCTGTAATGAACATTCTAAAGCAAGCTTTACAATATTCAAAAACAGGAAAAAGGATTAAATGAAAAGCTGGTTCTTTGACAACAAGGAGATATACTGTTAATATGCAGAAAAAATTATCAAAATCAAGACAAAATGTTAAACATTCTTTGTAGTTCCATCATTGACATTTTCATGACAAGTAAAATGTTAATTGATTGTTTCATCATAGATGCTAACAATTCACTAAAATATTTTCTTTAATCAAGAGTGGAAATGTTCATGATGGGAAACAAAAAGAATTAGAAATGGAAAGATGAATGATTTTCTTGCATTAATGATACCTCAACTTAGTAGAAACAATTGCAGAATTAAAGGTGGCATTATTTTCATGGAACACCAGCTGTTTTTAGACATGATCAAGTGAAAATAACATGTATAGGTCAGGAGAAAAATTCCATAATATCAGATGGTTTTGTGTCTTTGAAGTTCAGAGAATAAAAAGGTAGAGTCAAGTTTCAGGGAGGAAGTAAAAAGCACTGAAGTAACAAAATGTTCTTTCAAACATACTCAATTCAAAAATTGTGGAAATAAATTTTAGAAAATCTATTATACTTGTATGTTTAAGAAGCGCCTTCAGCAGCTGTTAAGGTTGATATAAAGTCACTTTCAGAGAATTTATCTTTCACTCATTCTGGAGATGTTCTATCTTTCCTCATCTGTCTCTCTCCCCATCCTCCTCGTTGACTTTTTCCCCATAAAATAATGATACCTTTGTTTTATAAAAGATATTTCTCTATGAAAAATATATATTTTACAGAATAAAGGTATCATTATTTTATGCAGCTATCAGATATCTTTTCAAGTTGAATTCCTATTCAGCTTTTATCACAAACACACGAACATTAAAAAAAAGGTAGGATCATTATTATTGACCCCACAGTATTATGATAAAGGTGAAAATCAAACTGGGAAATTCTTTATTCATCAAGTTGGATCATTTCAACTATAATGTGTCAACAAACATTGCTACCATGAGCTGTTTTTATTTTTAAAGCAGAAATGATTCACCCATATTTTTCACTCAAGCAATAGTGATACATAACATTTCCTAAATGATACTTTAAGAAATATTGTTTTTATATAGATAGAAGTTATCGGAATGATGGTGGGTAGATAGTTCTGTAGAGTTCTTGTTGAAGAATGGGCACCCACTATATGAGCAGACCCACATGGACGTTGGTGGATAAGTTGAAGGAGGAAAGTGTATAGAGAACATCCACACCAAGCATGAACGTGAACGCAGATATTAGAGTGAAATAAAAAATTTTTTAAAGACACATACAAGTATATAAATGAGCAAATGAAAAGTGCATTTAATTCCTAACATTTATAACAATGTTTGTATCAAGATCCCAATATCAAAGAGAAAAGAAAGAAAAAAAATCAATTTTTCATTTTTACCTTCAAAATACATTCTGAAAAAAATAACTGAACTAAGTTGCAATTCAGTGTGTATTGCAGCTCCTAGTTTTTCCAATCAGAAATTAATTAGGCTTCATTGGGTTGATTTAGAAAACAAATTAAATTGATTAAAATTTTTCATGAAATTTTTTAAAAATATGAACACTTTTTACTTAGCCTATCAGGATTCAAACTTAAATTTAATATCCAATTAAATTAAAGCAAGCACAACAATTTAGGAAGCTAAAATACGTTTTAACCAATCTAAATGTTTTTTATCCATTGATTTTCTTTTTCTCATAGAGAAACATACTTGTACAGATCACCAGAGTGTTACAAAAAAATTGCCAATAATCTGAAGCAATGCCAGGAGTAGAACAAAGTATTCACAGTTGATATTATAGTAGGTTCATGAGGGTTTGCTTCATGGAGACTTTGCTACTCACGTCAAATTTTTACCTTTGATTTAATCCCATCTCTAATGCTTAATTCAACATTTTTTGAGATATATATATATATATATATATATCTCTAAAATTAATGGTATGATCCCATCTCTAATATTTAGTCTCTCCAATGGTTGATTCAGCAGGTGACGCTTTCATTGACTTGTTTTCCAAGTTTAGGTTAGATTAATTTTTCCCCAAAATGTCAAATATTATCGAATACTAAAAAGTGTGCTAATTTTTATTGAAATCTCAATTTTCACAAGATCTAAAATATATTTCTATATATAACTAAAAAAAACAGAAGATACTAAAACAACTGAATCCTTTCCTACATAATAGAAAATGAAAAACTGCTTTCAACATTAATTTTTTATGAGAAAAAACAAAACAAAACATTCTATGTAATTTGAAGGTTTTTGTGGGCATTTGTAGAAGAAACTATTTACATAATCAATCGACATGAATAATTTCAATTACCTACCTACTCACTATTGATATTTTTGTGAGTAACAAGTTGTTTTCTTCCCCTTATACTTACAAAGTCTTTCTAAATAACATTTATGATTTGACAGGTATGAGTTAACTCAGTACATTCATGTGGAGAATATAAGTGAAAATATTTTGATGATTTCTTAAAGAGCACTCCAAAACCTACTGATGCTCAGTTTACATGATGTTTCACTGTCATTAAATTAAAAATAAGGAGAAAGAAAAACGTAGAAGAGAATCATGCATAGTTTAATATTGGTCATCATACTAAACAAAAATACATTTTTTTTTTTTTATGTATCATGGGTAGGGCCAGCCAAAGGGTGTCATGTGTCAGGCTGAGACTTTAAATTTCTGTCCCTGGTTGTATTCTGTACTAAGGCTTCTCAAACTAGGCAATGCAAACCCTTGTTGGTTGCATGAAGATTAATGAACATTATTAGGGAAACATCTTAAGAAAGAAATGTTCAAGAAAAATTTTTTTTTTTTTCTTTTAAATATGCAAACAAATTAGGAAAAATTCTGTAGTCAAATGATATTGTAGGTAGATGAATTTCTGAAATTAGCAACAATTGTTTCAACAGAATAACTCATTAAAAGAATCAAAGCAAGTTTGAAATTTGCATTTCAGCTGGATGAATCATCTTCAAGTTTTATTTGATCTTTGTTTCTACATTAAGTTATTGTTAGGTTACAACATCTTACTAATTATATACAGTTTTAGAAAAGCAAACGCAAAAAAAAAATTTTTTTTTAAATAAATCTTTCAAAATAGACATTTTTCCAAAAGTCAAGTTTTATTGATTGAAAGCACTAATTTTTTTTATTTTCTCTTCAATATGTTTTTGGGGGACTATCCTCAACTACTAATTTTAACCAGCATAATCTTTAATGGGGGAGTAACCAAATACTTTGATTTCTTACTTCTACCTGGCTGACAGAAATTAACGGTCAAATTTAGCATCATTATATTGTGAAAAGCCACTCAAAATTGACAAATTTCCTGGGGAAGAAACAAAGGTCTTATGGATTTGAATTTTAAAGAAAGAAAAATAAAATAAAAATTTCTAAAATTCCCCTGGAAAATTTTTTTTGACATATTCAACTAAAGTAAGTCTTAACTGTGCTCTACAATGAGATAATGTACAGACCATTTTGTTTTTTCTTGTTCTCCTGTGACACTACGACCAACTTTCCCAAATTATTGCTGCAAATTGATTTCTCTGCCAAAAGTCCAGAGACAACTGTCACCAATTATTTTCCATTGAGTCAAGTAACATTGTTATTCCGAGATTTTCCTAATCAGGGAAGTGATGGACTCCTTGCTCACAAATATTATCTGCTTTCTCCTGGGAGTTCAATTGAATAAAGAAATACAGTCCAGAATGTTTTAAGACAATGCAATGAATTTCAAAACATTCCTAAAAATGCTTTCTCACACAAAAAAGAAATGAAATAAAAAGTGCCACTCTTGCAGAAATGTGCTCGGGGGAGAGCAATTTCCCCCAACCACTGCTGTTTTGAAGAACTTCACACTTACATACAACAAGTCTAAAGAAATAATTTCTATAAATTACGATGCGAATGGGGTATAGCAAGAGATTGTCTAGGCCCCTTCATAGGCTTCCCTCTAATATTTAGTTCCCAACCTGGGAGATGCAAATGTTAGTGAAAATGCAGAAGGTGAACTACTATTCATAAAGCAGCATGTGGTGTTAACACTGTTCTGCTCAATAGTAGCCTTCTAGTACATTTATCATCAAAAGTATACTTTTTCATATCTGCCAGACATATCAGTAACTTTTGATTCTCCCCCCCTGCACACACACACACACACACACACACACACACAATCACTGCAAAGTGGATGGCAAAATCAAGCAGTTCGAACACAACTGAATTGTTTTGGAGCTTTTACTACTCAAGTTGGAGATTGTTAAATAGTAGATATATTGGACGATATAAGGAAATTCTTGCTTGCAACATTAGAAAGAAACTCCAGATCAAATACTTTCCTGAATTTTTTTTCTTACTTAGCCTCATCTGCAAGATGAAAGTGTCAGTTCATTATTGATCATGTCACCCTTCATCAGACACTAGATTCTTAACTCTGGGTAAAAGTCGCAAATAAACTTGAAATAAATTGAGACAAAAAAAAAGTTAATACTGGTGATTTCTTCAAACTTATACAAATCATTAAAAAATACATACTAACTAGACGAGCATTTTTCCCATAAGATTCTTTTTAAAATTCTGAGGTGTTAATTTAAATTTTAGATCTATAATTCAAGAAAATGTATCCTCATCCAGTTCAAAGGAAACTCAACAGAACAAGGCTGGCTGCTGCAAGGTCAAATTCTGTTCTAACTAATATTCCAACTGAAGATGATAACTGCAACTTTTGCATTGTATACATAATGCATATATATTTCACATATCAGTTTACACCCCTAATGGTGAGTCTTGTTCTTGTTACGATAGAAAAATAAAGTTAACTCATTTATGAGTTGGACAGAAGCTGAATGATCTGATAAACATTCAAGAACACTAAAATGATATCAAAAACAATAGAGACCCACTAACTGTGCAAACAGCCAACTAGTGCAGGAGATTCTAAATGGTCAGATTTTATTTTTATCTAAGCTATTCAAAAACAGAGCCACACCTCAACATGAAACTAAGGCAAACAAAAAACTATTCATCCAATGAAATCATCCTTTGCTTGTGAAAAAAAAGCTAGACAGGAAATGACCTTCTATACAAAAAAAGGAAACATTACTTTTGGGTCAAAAATCAAAACTATCGGCCACAATCAGCAGTCAAAGGAAGAACACAGCATTGTGGCATTTAGTACAACTAGTTTCAACAAAAGGTTAAATAGATGTCCTCTTCATGTATTTTGTGGAGATGTTTTCGAGTTGCATGAAATTGCAGTATTTCCAAACTTCATTATGAGAAAGTGGTTCAAGTTAGAGAATAAAATTCAGGAAGTAAAATTTCAATTCATCAATTTCAAATGGTATTATTCTAATAGACATATTAGCTGATAATCAGATTAAGAACACTTGTTACTCTTTCATTCTTCTTCAATAGAGTGAATGCAAAGCAATCAATGTTGTTCAATTCTCTGCATAAGAACAAAGCATAACTTCTGACTGAGTATTATCTGATTTATTGGATAATATAGTAATGACCATTTTTAACAGTCAAATAAGAATACAAGACCAATCTAATTTTACAAGAAGAATCGTTAAAATATCAATATAGGCCATGATTTTCATTTTGAACAAATTTCAAGATATCACTGAACAAATTTTATCAACTGTTTATCAGGAATAGTAAGGTTTATTATTTTTTTTCATTCAAAGTTTTTGTAGATTAGCAAAACTATATTTTTGGAATCTTCAGAGAATGGGGAAATAAAAAAAAAAAATGATGTTGGCCACTGCCTAGATATCTGAATGCCTGCCATTCTCAAGTTTCAAAATAGCCACCATAAGACAAAATTTGTGCTATGTCGGTTTCTAGTCAACCAAGAAACAGACTAATCCTATGTTTTCAGGGTTAGGGAATTGAATAAAAGCCTCAAAAAAGTTCTTGGGATTTAAATAAAAGCAACTAACAAGAGTAATTGAAAAAGAGCGCTTAAGATTTAATGTTATTACATAATACATTTTGCAAGTCTATACAGAGGATGTACTCACTCAGGAATACGCTTTCACACATCATCACTGTCCTAGGTGTCATTTTTAGCATTATCATCACCGTCAATTTCAGTCACTTATACACAAAGGTCTGTGCAAACTAAGTTGTGTCTCCTGCATGAACATATCTGGTAGGTGGTAATCTTAACATGTTCATTCTGATAATAGCCATGTTTGAGTGGATCAAACAGACACTGCCACATCATGGTGGATTAGCACCATATCATATTCTGTAGACACATACTTTCAATGTGTTCCTCAAGGGCACTATCTGTAGGAGGCAATTCTTAACAGATGTTTGCGAAAACAGATTCGATCTTAGGTCAGGAATACTTGTAATATGGATACCCCTTAGGCAGTGCATACCAAGTTGGCCAATGCCTCTATCACACCCTGTTAGGTCGTCTTGCTCTGTCAGTTTCATCAGTACCGAGATGATGTTCCCGTCAATTATCATGTAATTTTTTAAACCACTTGGTTTTGCCTACTCTGGAAAATCTTCAAACATTGTCTTCCCCATTGAATGCATGGAATACTGATTCTTACCTTGTCTTGTCCCAGCGCACTGCTGATGGTCTTAAATCTTAAAGGTATCCAATACCATAAAGATCAGTTTGCAGAGCTTGCAGTGTGCAACAACCAAAACCATGACAACAGTATCTAGGCTGAAAGAGACCATCCATGCTTCAGAACAGTGCTCTGATGCAGCTGATCATCGATGTATCAGCCTCCTCATGGTTTTTATCTTCAAACTGCATGTTGCAATGCTTGTGTGGCTTGATGCTGCAGTGATGACTAAGCTTACAGATTTTGTGTATTTGCTGGATAAAACTTGTGCAAGGTATTCAATTAGATTGGGTTTCATCTTTGTGTGAGATAGGAAACATCAAATTGGTGAGTTTTTAATGTTTGTGTCGTCAGCAATCTAGTACTGAATGTGATATTTGCCTTGTCATTTCTTCCAAGTTTTCTACTTTGACATCAGCTTTGTAGGTTTCAAAGACTAAAATATTTGCATCATAATCTGCTATAAACATCAGAAGCTTGTTATCAAAGTTTTGGCTAAGATCTTTCTCAGCTGTTTGTTTAATAGATGGCAAAGAAACCAGGGACAAACATCATTCCATAGACAATGGCGATATTTGAACTCTCGAAGAGTGCTGAAGAGGTTTCTGCTTCACAAACATGATCTTAAGATGCTGGGGCGTGTACATTTTGATGGGTTTCATTGAATTTTCTTTCAGCTTCTCAAGGCAATGAGGTTCGTTTTGTAAGTGCATGGAAGGACGGATCTATTTGGGGCAAACAATGCCATAGGAATCAGAGCCGGCTAGAAACATAAGCTGATACAGTTTTTTTGTTTCTTTCAGATCCACTGATTGGTTGCAAATCATTAGTTTGCTGAGTTTGTTTCTTGACTGGTACCTAAAAACTAAGATCTCCATTGATGAGTTCAGCATGTACCCTTCATACAGTTTCTGGCCACTTGTGTCAACATTCAAAATCTACAGGACACTGTTAAGGAACATATGCAAGTATCATGAAGTTGTAAAGCAGATGACCTTCTGCATCAAAGAGATAACCATGACACAGTATGGTCACCTTCATCTGGTTGACAGTATCATGCTCTCTCTCTCGACAGCACTTAGTTGTACCTCATGGCAATGGGATTATTGGAAATACAAATTAATTCTGAATAAATCTTCATCCTATTTAGTAGTTTGCACGAGTGGTCTGCATCAATGGAGAAAAGCCTTTTCTCACTTTGTGACAGATTCCTATCCTGAAGTTCACCCCCAGTTTCCAGATACTTTATCATTGGCTTCTGCATGTCTACAATGTACTGTGGCCAAAGGAATTAGTATTTTATCCTATCTAGGGCAAAGAACAGCTTACTGGGCACCTCTCCAGTCAGATCAGAATTTTTTGATGTTTTGACAAAGAAAATGATTGCTTTAACATGGTGAAGGTTCTTTTCAGAACTATGTCATTTACTTGAACATAGCAAGTTTCTGCTTCCCATGTTTTTAGCTGCTAAACACTTTTATCAGGCAGTCATTGGCCATTAGTGATATATCCTAGGCTCAAGTTTCTGTCAACTGCTGATCTTACACGGGCTTCCTAGACCTGCTCAATGTGGAAAGTCCAGAATTTTCATTAAAAGCATGTACATGTAATTCTATCATTGTGGTTTCTGATGTTTATTTAATCTTGTGGGTCAGCAGAGCCCAGTTTCAAAACCACCAATAGATAAATGAAGAAATGTAGAAAATCTTCAATTAGAATTAAATGTATGTACACTAGTGTTAATTGTGTTCTACTAATCCCAACTAAGTTTCAGACGATACCAAAACAATTCATTTTGGGTATGCTCAGAAAACTAGAATGTTGAATGTTTGACTGTTTCAGGCAGGGAAATGACAAATGTTATTCCAGGATCTACTTATACCTTTCCAAAACAATTTGTTCAACAGAAGCATCTATTTCTAGAAAATAAAATAAGTTTTTATTTGGGGGGGGGGTAAATACTGATCACCAGTCAAACTAAGTTATTACCTAAGAACAAAGTTACAGGCAAATCTCATACAGGTTGTTACACAACCTTAATGATTTGACATGGGATAACCATAAAAGTGGAACAAATATTATGATTACAAGTCTAATGACGCCACCATTTGTTCCCTTGGCCCAGATAACATAGGATTAGCCTATTTGATTATGTTTCAAGGTTGATTGGGAGCTGAGACAATCACCATAAAATACATATTTTGTGCTATTTTGAAAATCCAAAATGGTAGCCAGGCAGGTGTCTGCAAAATGCCAACATTGATTTTCTGATTCTTTATACTCAGGATTCTAAAAATGCATAGTTTCACTAATCTACATTGGCAGTCTAACATTAGACTTAATGACTATAAGCACAGAATAAAATCACCCAATCATCCCAACCTACTCCCAGTAGAACTACACTTCCACACCCCCGGCCAATCTCAACACAGTTGTTTCATTCACCATCAGAGAAAAAATAGACAGAAGTACACCATCCAACATAACAGAAATTCTAGAATCACAGGAGTATATGAGGATTAATGAACTTGAAACTCTCTCCTCTCCAATCTCTAACACCATAATCCTATAACTCCTGATTACTATGCTTGCTAACTCATTATCCTCATAACTGCACCCGAGACGACACTTCCACTCTTGCCCAAACACCCCTTAATATACATTTACTTTTATTCCCCAGACCTCCACCTACATATAACTAATGTTACAAACTTACCAACTACCACTTTTACGTTCATCAAATATTGGGAACATATATATGGTCCACTTTATTTGTACTACTCAAAGCCATCTAACTTTTCAGAACATCTACAATGACCATTAAGGATACAGAACATTCATTTCACAACTGATACTTGATTATACATAACTAGGACCCCCTCTAACCTATATTCAATCACCTTGATTTCTACAAGAGTTAGCCTCGATACAAACTGATTAAGTACCCCAATAGTCTAACACTAAACCATTAGTCAGCTACCCAATATCCATGACAGATTCCTCAGAATGCCCACCTCCTCTGACCAGCACAACCAATAAAATAACTATAACTGCTGCTATTACTTCCAACAAGATATCCAACCAAACCACCACAGATTCCTTCAGACATAAAACAGTCTGGACTCACTACTATGGCCCCCCAGCAAATCCTAATTTTTTTTATTTCCATTTTTGCTTTCAAAGCAAACCATCTGATGCTAAATTTGTTTTCTACCAAAACCTTTCAACTACTAAAAAGATACACACATGCTACTGAAGATGGGAAACCCTCCCAAAACATGTATAGCATACTAAATAAAACCACCATATACTTTTACTACTGAGTTCATATCATTCCCTATTGTTCACTTGTGGGTCACTCCATACCAAGAGGACAAAACCACACTAACATTTAATTTTTGCTCCAACTTTGGTGACAGGTCTTTTGGGGAAGAAATGAACCCCTGTGAAATTTTTACAATATCTCCCTTCAGTCACTGGGATCAAAGAAAGACAACTTCATTCAATGCGTCAGCAACCAAATTATTTTTTCCATTTTCAACAAGTCACCATTCCATAACAGGAAAGCCTTCTATGCTGATAATTTGTTCTCAGAATCAACTTTTTGAGAGGATTTTGAAAATGTTATCTGCCTAGCTCTAAAAAATATTTTTTCAATAGAAGATGTCAATGTTGGCTCCCAATTTCATAAGTATTTCAGGGAAGCCATATTCATATAATCATAATTGAAAACCTGACTGACCTCCTGAGCTGTGTCTGGCAAGAATGTAAGTATATATATATATATATATACATATATATACACACACACACACACATGTCAATTCATTACAAAATGTCACAATTTGGATCTTTCTAGTTTTCCTAAATCTCAAGATTAAGTCTAAAAAAACACCCATTTTAAAAGAAAGAAAAAAAAAGGCAAAATGACGTGGATAAGTACCATTTTCTAAAAAAAAAGAAAAAAAAAAACTGATGAAAAGAGTATGTTCAAGAAAAAAAAAATAAAAAAGATGGGGGCTAGTTTTTCAACTTGATGGCTTGATTCTTTCATGTTGTAATCAGTGACGGAAATGGGGGTTGGGACAGTGCAAGCCTGATTTTCCAGGGTTTTTTTTTTCTCATACGTTCAATGTCAGCTTGTGGAGACGTTACTGTATACCTAGTTTCCAAAACTCATCCTTAGTGGTTCTAAAATTTTTCTTAAAAAAAATTTTTTTTTTTGAATAAATAAAATAAAATAAAATCTCATTTCCACTACTGGTTCTAATAGAATATTGAAATTTCTTCAGTCCAGGAAGATGCATACATGTAATATATGCACTTTTGATTCTTTATAAACTTTGCAGACGTTTCCAATACACCAGATACCCTCAGAAAAATATACTGAACTGGACTTGACTCACTTCAGTGGGCCAACATAAAAACTACAATATTTCCAGAACCTTTGTTATTACAAGGGAGATTTTTATAGGATAATAGTAGAATGAAAATTTATTTTTTCTACCAGTCTTGGTAAATCAGCTTGCGATGCTATAGGTATTTAGTAAAGAGATTGGTAGGTTATAACTGGTCAAATTATCACTCCTACTGACCTCTTAGAATTCTAAAATAAAGTGCACGGAATTACCTTTTTTATGTCATCAGAGGGAAACAAGCCGAGAGGGAAGCACAGGAAATGAGATTTCAGCAAGGACTTACAGCTGCTGGTACTTTGGGGTAGAGAGGGGCATCATTTATGTTGCCATAAATGGAGAACAGATTTGTAGGAATTTCATGAGACAAGTTCTTTTGAAGCAAATGTTGGGACCTACAGAGACATTGATAGAGTTAAAATGCAATGAGGCCAAAATGTTGCATGTATTATTGAGAGTTTCTAGTGGATTAGAACCGATCACTATGGGCCAGAGGTAGAGTGATCACCTTTAGTTCCAATATGTCATGATAATCAATGCTGTTTTCCCAAGGACTCATAAAGAATAGAGGAAGCCTGGGGATGTGCACCCACAAATGGGTTCCTCAATCACAGTACAGATGATGGAAAACCCCGTGCTGAGTTACAAGTGGATTAGAAACATTTGTGAAGAACAAAAAAGATGCATATATCACATTTATCCACCTTCATAGGCCAAAAAAACAGTTTATTGACCATCGACACAAAACAGTTGCTGCATAACCAATAGGCATGGCCTCTACACAATGGGGGATGGTAATTTCTTGGCAATCAAAACATGCATTTTTGTCAAATATCTTCAAGAGTTGTGAATTGTGGTTAAATTGATAAAAATAAAAAATCCTAAACCAGTCTAATACTTGTAAAATTCACAAATCCAGATTAAAGCAAATCTTTGAAAAACTGCATTCAAGTGTAAGTCTGTATGTTGTCTAATAACATTTTCAAATGAAACACTATTGTCAAGTTGTTTCTCTTCTCTGCTATAACAATTAATTCACCACAAAATACATAACTCTTGGACATGAAAGATAATTAAGATCAACTTATCCACTTTGAATTAGTGCACAGCTGATAAATTAAGGCATACATTATGGAAATAGCAACAATTGTATTTTTGTTATTGATTCAAATGAGAAAGTATTTTCTTTGGAATTGTAATCAGTTGTAAACACACTTACAGTTTATCAAATGATGGAAGTAGTATGTGATAAGCGAAAAAAGAAAAAAAAAAAAAAAAACCTTGCCAAATATCTACCTTGCACACAATAGGTTTTGTAAATGATGCCAGCCAAAGGTTTTGGGGGTTTTTTTTAACATCAATGGTACACAAATATCCGAGTACATTCACTCATTCAATAAAGAAATTAAGGACTAATTTGTTAGACAACCTACCAATAATTGAACAAAAAACAACCAAGTTTTCTCATATCAGTCCTAACTATACTTGTTGGTTAAAAGGAGTTCAAATTTAAAGCTGCATGTAAAAGGAAAAAAAAAAAAAGAATTTTAAACCTGTTTTTGGTGTTACAAAATACTAACACAAAACAGTAAGAATCAAGCATACACCAACTTCAAGAAAAAGGTTCTATTTTTAATCACTTCCTAAAGAGTATGCAGGTTCCCTTACCTATGATTATCATAACAACTGCTAAAATATACTGAACTTTCTCACATAAATGACAAAATGCTTTAATTTGATTTTTATATTGGTTAAGGCCAGTCAGGTTATTTGATATGTTTTCTAGATCATAAAAAATACTAGCATAGTACCTATATCAATTGATATGTACAAAGTAAATCATACTTATCGATAGTTTGTAAAATGAAGTATAATATTCATAGAAAACAATGACATAGAAAGAATTATGTATAAAATCTTTCAATTGTAATATAAATAAAAGAATATAAAAAATGTTCAAGCAATCATTTAAATGAGAAAAGGACTAAACACACAAAACATTGAAAGAAATGAAAAAAAATGCATGAAAACCTACTAGAAAAAGACTATCTGCTAATCACATTAACTCAATCCTTCAGTGATGATGATCTTCCTCCTCTGTTGTGAAGGCAGCCATTTTTTTTTTAAATGGATTTGACTGTTAAATGCTTTGTCGAACCCTTTTATTTCCACGATAGCAAGTTAATATTTCTAGTAAATTTGAAACAATTTTTGTCCTTTTATAATTTGGGTCTTCACATTCCCTTTTCAATGTGTTTAAAATCTTCATTGACTGCTTTTAAATTTAAGCACCTAGTGGGAACAGGGGTTCCAGCAATTCCATCATCTTTTCCTCATTTCAATCAATTCTTTATTGGTAATTTCTTTGTTATGAGCATCAAGAAACTCATTGATGAACTTTAAATTTTCAAAATTCATACAGTTAGCAAAGCTTATGATTGCCTTACTTTCATTTTGCATGATTTTTTAAGGGTCATCAACCCCTCCAAAATTTTCATGAAGGCAGAGATTTCTCCGAACTCCCTTCATATTCTTTGATTTTCCCCAAACTTATTATTTTTACTCCATCTAAGATGTTAAAGTCTTTCCAAAATCCTTGAATTGATGGCCCACCTTCTGTATCAGTAGCAGAGATAGTGAGTCTTGAATGCAGCAATGACTCCTGGGTCCATTGGCTGTAGGAGGGAAGCGATGTTCTTCGGCAAAAATATCACTTTGACCAAAATGGTGGTATAGAAGAAATGTAGAAGGGAGCATTATCCATAAGCAACAGAACATTGAAAGGAATTTTCATATTTTTGCATTATTTTCAAATTCCAGTTCAAAAGGAAATGAAAACCACTTTTCGAATAATGTGGCTGTGACCCAAGATTTTGTGTTGTGCTTCCTAATGACTGGCAGGATTATTTAATCAATTCCCTTAAGAGTTCTTTGGTTTTTTCTAACAATGAATTAGCATAAGTTTTAATTTGCAGTCACCTTCCACATTTCCCAGCAAGATCAAAGTATCCTTTACTGTTTTGAAGACTGGCATTGACTCTTCTTTGGCAATAAAACTTCTGGTCGACATTCGTTTCCAGAAAAGTCAGGTTTTATCAATGTTAAAAATATAAGATGGTGTGAAACCTTGTTTTTCAATGATTTATTCTAATTTCATGCAGTTTCTGCATCAGCATTACCTTGAACATTAATGCTATGCCATTTTTGCATGAATCGAACAAAATGTTGCCCAGATAGAAGCAACAGAAAGTTTCCTTTGAAATTTTCTTTGTTGAATGGTTTAGAGAAGAGATTGTTCCTTTATACAAATGACTGCTTCATTAAGTGATAGATGTAAATACTGCATGATACAGATTTTCAGCAACAAAAAATGGGTAATATTTCTTATCCTCTTATTGCTTCAAATTAAAAACCCCAAAACTAAAACTGACATGGTTCCTGCTTTTGCTCAGTAACTTTGAATTTACCTAAAAGACCAAGTCTACGAGATCAGAACCTAAATTTGGAAACTCCTTAGAATAGCAAGAATTTTATTAAATACAGACTACAAGAGCAGCACCCACTGCACTAACACCTAGCAATGTGAATTTACTTACTGAAATATTCAAAGACAGAAGGGTATACTATTTATAGTTCATCACTGTGAAAACATTTGTATCAAAGTAAGTGAATCCAAGTTGACTAAGTTTGTTCTTTCACTTATGATAAAGTGAATTCTTGCTCAAAGATAGTAAACATTCCTGGAATTGGTATGATTTCCAGATTATATCAATATACAATCATTCTATATCAAGTGGACAAATGATCTACACTCTAACATCTCAGATTTTGCCTTAAATTTGGTCAGGTTCTTTGAGGTCCGACATGGAATACTGGAAAATTTTGGCACAATATTTCTTCTCATTCAGTCGTTCTTGGATTCAAGAACAAGGACTACTTCTGTTCAGCGCAACAACTAACCACCATTCCATAACAGGAGCCACCACCAAATTGAAAATTATAAACATCAACTTTCCTTGTATATTTTGAAAATGTTATCAGCCTAGCTCTAAAAATTATTTTTTGAAACTGATATCAAAGTGGGTTCTATATTTCATAGGTATTTCCGGGAAGCCATTTTTGAGTAATCATAACTCAGGACCTGGCCCACCTTATAGGCTCTGTCTGGCAAAGAAGAAAATAGTCTCAATGAACTACAAAATATCACAACCTGGACGTTTCTCACTTTTCTAGATCTTGAGACATAAGATCTCAAAAATGGCCCCAATTTTTAAAACAAGGCACCATTTCCAAAGGCAAAAATTAATAAGTGGGAAAGTTGTACTATTTTCGAGCAAAAATCACTGAAAAGAACAATATTTAAAATACACAGGAGTGGAGATTTTTTTTTCTTTTACCGTGTATATCTACTGCTCAAATTACTGGGGGGGGGGGAGTTGTATGTTTAATATCTACTAATGAAGCAGTTACTGCATACCTAGTCCCCAAAACCCAGCTTTGCTGTATACCTCGTTTTCCATCACTGGTTCAAATAAAGCATTGAAATTTTGTTCCATGATATTGCGAATTAAGAATTTCATTCATTTGCAATCTAGCATGACACATGGTTGCTGAGAAACCACTGCCAATTCCTGACAAAAAAATGCATAGTTTTGATTGCAGAGAAATTGGCATTCCCCATCACTGAGGGTCCATGCCTGCTGTCAGTGCAGTTACAGTTGTGTGTAGATAGCCAGTAAAAATGTCTCTTTGGCCTATGAGGATACATAAAAGTAACAGATGCAACTTTCTGTTCTTCATAAATGTTTCCAATCCACCTTGGTTCTTGTTCCCGAAACTCAGTACAGGATTTTCAATTTACTCAAGAGTGTTGTTGGGGCATCCATTCAAGGGTGTGTCTTGGGCAAGATAAGCTTACAAGGCCCATTCCAGGCTTTTGTCAACCATACTCCTTAGGCAAAAGGCTTAGCAGAGAGGCATTGAGTAACATTTTTAAAGTATTTGGTATGAGTCAGCCATAGATTGAACTAATGACATACTAAACTGGAGGTGAATGCTCTTCTGGGTCACTATGATTGGTTTCAATACATCATATTGGTCATCCTTCAACTCTCTTCTATCAATGTCACAGTAGATACCAACATTTGCTATAAAAGAATTGGTGTGTCTCATGAAACTTAACTTGAATCTGTTCTCTATTTATGGGAACAAAATGAGGAATCCCAGCAGCCTCATGTCCCAGAAATCTCATTTCTTATGCTTCCCTCTCAGCTTGCATCCCTTCTGATGATACAAGTTAATTCCATGCACTTCATTTTGGCAGAATTCAAAGAGGTCATAAGTGATAATTTGACCAGTTACACTGTACCTCTTACACCATGACAGGTAGCAAAAAAAATTTCATTCAACTGTTAGCCCATCAAAATCTTCCTTGTGATAAAGATTCTCAAGAGAGTTGAGAGTGCAATCGGGCCAATTCAGGACAAAGGTTTCCAAGGGTTTCTAGTGGATTGGAAACATTTGTGAATTTTGTGGAGGACAAAAAGATGCATACATTAAATTTATGTACCCTGATGGGCCAGAAATCACTTTGGCACAGGGTCATTTAGATAACAATAACCAACCGATTACAATAAGCAAAGAACATCAAAATTGGAACAATTTGCATTCATTGTTATAAATTCATTGACATGTTATTTTAATAGAGAATTCATTTTTTAAAATTGAATTCATTTTAAATGAAAGTTTTGGGGGACGGACTGATTTCGATAAAAAAAATAACTGATTATCCAAAGTTATAATGGATGGCTTGGAATGAAGACATTGTATCACTCCCTCTCATTTCCATCAACTCCTATTTAACCCTTTTTCCACTTGTTCATGAACTAATGCATCAATATACTTTTTTGAAACATGAAATTTTCCAACAATTCAAATGGAATTACAGGACTTAGAGCAGTCAGCATTTTAAGTTGTCTTGAACAAAATCAATTATTAAAGGGCGAAAAACAAATTTGAAGTACAAGGCTTCATTAATAGTAAAAATTTACTCCATAATTGAATGACATTTAAAGCAAAAACCATTGCTAAGTTGTGAGAAGGTGAAAAAAAAAAAAAAAAAAAATCACCAATATTTCACAAGAGGCATTATTGTTGTTGGTGAGAGACTGGCCATGGCAAGCACTTGCTGTTCACTATGGTTCCTCCCCTTACTAGACTAGTAGTAATGACTCTTGGCTAACAGACATTAAAGCATCCAGTGAATGAGTCACTCATCTTGACTACAAAAACACTCTTTACAGTCCCCATCATATAGAGAATACTTGCATACAATTCACTAAAAGCATACACTGTTTCTCTTTATTACTATTCAGTTAGATAGTTATCAAACGGAGACAAAATTCTAAGGCATCCAATGTAGTGAATAGGAAAACACTCCAAACAAGTAAACGGAAAAACTAAGTTTTGCTTTGACAAAACAATATAGATGTAAAATGAGATTTTCATTAAAGAAGTATTGCTACAAATACATTCACCTGCTGAGCATAATTAAAAAATGTTACAAAATGAAAGAGTATAGGTACTTAGAGGATTTTTATGGTTTCCCTGAGCATCAAACAAGAGGGCAAAAATTGATGACAAAGTGACATAAAAACCAGTAATCATAATTGTTGTAAAGGTGCCAAGTTTGCTTTCAAGACTTCCACATTGATTTTTTTTAATCATGCATCATACCTATATGTTTACATACTTCTCTTCAGATACAAACACTCATCAGCCTTTAAGCATCCATTGTTGGACATAGACCTTCCCCAAGATTTACCAGCCTCGTCATGGGTCTAGTTTGTCACACCATCTTTTTTTTTGGCGGGCCACCATTTTGCCTATGATCTCTGGGGATCAACATAAGTTTTGATATCCAACGGTTGTCTAAAATTCTTGCAACATGACGGGTCAATTATCATTGGAGAAAAAAAAAAATATCAAAATATCAAAGTGCAAAAGAGACCTCAAAAATTCCTCATACTTGAGAATGGATCAGACAATTTGAGAATGGAAAATTGTGAAAAAAAATAAATAAATAAAAGTGAATGTTTTATATTTTGGTACAAATGACAATAAAAAAAATTTAAAAAAAGATACTGTTCAACTTGAAATCTCCATCTTGCAATACATTGTGTACTACTAAAATACATCAAACTTTAGACACTATTCCTTCATTCAAGACAACTACTGATTCAAATGGTCCCCTCTCAACCATTTCTGATTTTGCTCTAAATTTGGACACAGTCCAGAGAGTTTTACGGGCTATCTGCACAAAGCTGTGGCTGCACAGCAACAGGCACAGCCACAAGGCAATGAGGAGGTCAATTTCTCAGCAATCAAATCTAAATACATATTTTTGTCATGACTATTATCTTTAACAGAACCATTGATAGAAATCAGTTTTGGGAACTAGGTATACAGTAGTCTCCATTACTAGAAATTAAACATTTCATTTATACCTTTAAAAATGGTATGTTTTTGTCATTCTCTAATTCAAACCATTTTTAAAACCTTATCTTCGGATGTAGAAAAGCTAGAAAGATCCAGATAGTTACATTTTTTTGTAAATTGACACTTTCTTCCTTGCCAAACAGAACTCACAAGGAGAGCCAGGTTCAGAGTTATGATTACCTAAAAATGGCTTCCCAGAAATACTGATGACATTTGGAACCTACTTAGACATATTTTTCAGAAAAAAAAAAAAAAAATATTTTCTAGAGCTAGGCTGATAACATTTTTTAAATCTACAAGAAAATTTAACCTTGTTCACAATTTTCAGTTCAGAAGAATTTTGTGGCTAGCTGAAAATGGAAAAATAATTTGGTCACAATTGCAGCTAACGAAGTGGTCATTGTTCTTGGATCCATAGTGTTTGAAGGAGTAAGAATAAGGAAAATCTTACAGGACTTTTTTTCAGACCCCTAAGAACCTGTGATCAAAGTTTGAGCAAAATCAGAGATGGTCAAGAGAAAGACCCTCCTCAAATTAAACCACTTGACATGGAATGACCCAGGTACATTTTCAAGTGTCATTCGGGATTTCTAGCACCTTACTGGATTTGTTGTTTTCAAATATTTTGTTATTGTGAATAATTTCATTTTATCATAATCATGTCAAAACTGTCTGGATTGCCCTTTACTAAACAAGCTTTTCTAGATTGTAAACTTCTATAATTTCTATATTAGATTACAATACGATCAACACAATATCTACAAGAAATATAAATGAACTTTTCTTAAATTGACTGCTACTATTACAGCTCATATCAACTACAAAGGCTTGCAACAATGTAATTCAAAGCCCAGTTTTACAATTCGTTTAGATGATGAATTCATACAAAGTTTAGTGAATTTTCTCCAATCAAGAAAGTGTTTCATTTCAGTTGAGCAAATTCTATCAATGATAATTTTCCATTTTAGATAAGTATACTATTTCTAAGTGAGGATGATTTTTATCGGGCATCTTAAATGTTACAAAGATGATGTCAATCAGTTACAAAAATTATTCTTTGTTTAATGAATGGAAACTCAATTGCCAAATCTATTCATGACCTAGTTAGAGTTCCTGGAATTTTCAATATGCATGGAGTAGATGCTCACAATTAATATACAATTGAAACTCCTAGAAGTCCTCATTCACCAAATATTCTGGAAAACTAGCTGAATATTTAACTCATCTCATTCGTGGCAAAGATTTTTCATTACGTATATTGATTGATACATCACAGCAATATCTATCAAATTCATTTTCTAGCTCTCAAATCCAGAAGTAATTTTTTAAGTAAGAGTATAAAAATGGAGATTACAAGACCTACAATTCAGTGTTTTTCATAATTGACATTTTTTTTTTTAAATGATGAAAACTTGAAACATTTCATCCACATCTTTTCTCCCAGTCTTTACTTTCAAAATGTGTTCTATCTTTGGAGTGAATTACTAAATGATCACAAATGAAGCAAATGTAGATGGTTTAGCAAGCATCACATTACTTGAAAAAAGGATGATAAGAGCCTAATCAGTGCAATGTGAAGGGTAATTTGAATGAATAATGAATTTACAAAAGCAATGGAAAGAAACAGGGGTGGGGGAGAAAAGCTACATAATTATCTTATGAAGAATATTCATTTATGATTCTACATGAAAAAGGACAATCTGCATTTCAAGCAAATTTGTAGAATAATTGCTTGAATGATTTGATGTACTTTATAAACCTTTCAAACAGGGCATAATTTCTTGATCTTCCTAAAAACTAAGTCAAAATCACTCTATAGATATTAAATGAAGAAGAAAGAGAGAAAAAAAAAACTAGATCTCAATCTATCCACAAATGTCGACCTTTGTGAGGATCTAAAATTCATTACTGATGATTTTCAAGCTTGCTCAGTAAGTGACAGCTGCTTTTAGATCCAACAAGTGTTTGAAATTTTCTTTATTTGAATTGGGCATTCATTTCTTCTAGATAGAAATACTCCAAGTTTTTCTTAGAGAAAAGAAAATTTATATTGGTACCCTTAAAATGATTTGCAAAAATCTTTTATTGACTAAACCATTGTCTGAGTGGCATAACCTCACATTATTTGTTGGATATTTAGAAATAAAAATTCTATAAAAGTTAATTCCTGAAATTAAACAAGTTGAAACATTTCCTTCAAATATACTGTTTCGGTAAGCTGTGATCATGTTTATTAAACTTTCTAAATTTTCAAAACAAGATAAGCTAAAAACAATCTTTACATTTTAGGTATGCTACAGTGAAGTCATTCATAGTAATCTTGCTGTTGCTACCATCTAAGTTCAAAAATAGTCCAAGTGATAAATATACCATCCAAAGTAAATGATATTTGACAATTATATTTTTGCAAAGGAAAGATCTTACTTTGATTTTTCATAGCATAATGAACAAAAATACAAAACATAGCTGCACTAGGGTCAAAATCTCTAGCTTCATCAAAACCTGAAAAGTAAATATAACAGAATTCATTTCTCCATACAATATTATTATTCCCAAACTATGCATTCCATTTCAAATACTGTTTTAGAAGTTCCTGTAAATGGGATTTGCAAACTTCAACAAATTAAGTCAACCAGAGTTGGGCTTTAGAAGTGAGAGAGAATTAGTTTTTGCATATGTCACAGTGTCACTCGTGCATGACATCATCGGTTTACAGTCTGATAATTGTTGTTAAATATGAAAATAGTGTCAAAGCTCAATAGTAGGAGTTTGACAAAAACTGATGCAAAAAATATGTCTAGTGATTGATGAGCTGTAACAGAAGTTTATTCTTATTCAAAATATTTTCCTGTCTTTTCTCTTTCGTCAATGACACAAATGTCCACTATAACAACTATTAGGCACAAAAAATTTAAATCTTTTGGGAGGAGAGTATTCATTTATAATCCAAGCCTTAAATAAGTTATGGTTTTGTAAATGGTGGAAGGGTTTTCTTTTCAAGAACATTCCAGGTGGGGTTTGTCATGTAACCAAATACAAGTGACTGATGGTTGTCCTAGAATTTGACCAGGGGTCTGGTTGGCCATAGCTGTCAATTTATACTTAAAAACTCATTCTAAACTGGTCAAATGTTTTGTGGACACTCTTTCAGCTGCTGATTGAAATTTGGAATCGCTCAGAGAGGAGGGGGGTGAGATTAATCCCTTACTCTCCCTCTAAGATATAAAAACCGTTCACAGTAATAGTATTTTTAAAATACCTTAAATCTTCATATTTTAAAAATTGAGAAGGTGAGAGTAAGAATTGATGTTTACTGCCCATATAATTAGAAAAACAAAAAAAACATTATCAGTTGAAAACAAATTAAATTAATCAGATTTCTATCCATCTATTTCAAGTAAAATTAATATCAATCATTCCCCATGAACATAATTCATGGGGAATAAAAGGTTGGTTAGTCTATCAATTTCAAAATGAATTATTTGGTGATAAGATATACTAAAAATAACTTGCGCTGTCCAAACAGAAATTGCAGATTTATGCTGCTCATCTCTAGTATCATTTTTTTCTTTTTATAGAAATTCACCTCCTGCCCTAATGGACGAACATTCAATTAGTTCAATATACAAGTCACTGATTGGAAAATTAACATCAGACAAGCAACGGACTTACTCTATTCCATGACAAGGATAAGTTTCCATCAGTAAATGATCGATATCCATTTTCAACTACTATCTGCTTATGATCACTAAACAAGATTCAAAATTACTTTTCACACAAATTCTTAACGGACACCAAGTTTCTTCCTTCTTTTAGTTTCTCAAGTCTAAAATATTGTATTTTCTTGAATATTTCCGAAATCAAGCATTATTTTAACCTGCATAATTATTTTGGCCCAGTATAACTAAATTCACAAAATAAGTAACTGAATCTCATATTTGAATCTCAATATAACAAGATTTAAGTTCCAAGACGAAAGAAAAAAAAAAAAAAAAAAAAAAAAAAAATCAATAAGGAAAGGGCTTCATATGAAACCTGATACAAGAACTTACAAGTGAACCAATCCACACCTGCCCAACCCATTGCAGCAATTACTCCAATTACTTCTTGTCGCAACCACTCAAGAAACCTATTCATTCATTCAAATCTGTGAGTTGCTATCTTCTTGTGATTCACATTTTTTTTTCATAAAATTACCGTACACTTAACATTTAAAGCATTCAGTAAAAATATTTTTTTTTAACCAATATCAAACTGTTGGTAGGAACCTAGATGGCATTATTAGTATTGCACATACCACTTTGTCTTGTGTCAAGCAATAATGACAAAGCAGCAGCTGAATGAAGAATTTTGAAAGACTTCAACTGCAGCCATTGTTGAGTAACTAAAATACTATCTTATAAATGGCTTCGATTGGACATCAATTAAGTAGAAAAGAATCAATTTTATTTAAATCAATGAATTCATAAGTGTCAACATCACTATCCCATTATTTTATAACCCAATAAAATAAATTAAAAAAGTTCAATAGCTGGCATCCAATCACTATTTTTATCATTTAATGACATTTGGTTGAAGAAAAAGTACTCTGAATGATTGAAGTTGTATGCAAAGTTTCATACTGGAGATTTCTTGTTGAACTAAGATCCACATTCAGGTAGACAAGCCAAGATTGATAGCAATCAAATCATTTGGAGAATAATTAATGTTATACAACATGGGAGATAGCCAATATACTCGAAATATCCAAATCAAGCATTGCAAATCACCAGCAGCAGCTTGTTAAGGTTTATCACTTTGATAGGCCTTCTGGCATCAGCAGTTCTCTCTCTGCAAACACTCTTGGAACCACAAATCAGCTTGTGGCAGGATTTTGATGCTTGCAGCAACATTGTCCTCTGAGGCTCACACATTCTTTTTGTTTGCACCCACCCAAGCATCTGGTACCAGTGACCCACCAAACCTCAGTAGACTGCTTTCATAACACAGAGAAGCTCAGGAAGACAGCATTTGCTCGGTATTTTCGCGCAGAAAAAGCTTCCTTCTTGCATGGTCCACCTTGCTGGTTCTATCAAGAAGAAGTTAGGCAAACCCCTCAATGTTCATTACATCGTCTGGGATCTTTAGTGCATTTGCCAGTATCGGTTTGACCATTTGACCATGCTGCCTTTCTTTCAATGTCCACAAAAGGTAGATACAGTGTCACAGCCGGTCGAAGGATGGCACATTGGAAGCATTGGACACATTGTCCACACTCCAATTCAGAGTTTTCTTCATCTTCTGATTTTGTAGTCAGCAACACTCTTCTTAGATGTTCTGGTCAGAGTCTCTTCCCAGGGTGCTGGTTTCCCTGTACTGTGATAATGTTAGTTTGGCTAATGCATGTTGCTAGTTAGCTAACGCAATACCTTGTGATTCTCTCTATGCACATAGCAGCATAGTTATGATTGTGAATGTAGCAGTATGAGCTGCAATTGGTCTATTTTAGTAGGGGATAGGGATAGAGATATAATGTCAAACCTAGTTTTAGATGGCTTGTGGCCAGCACCATGCCATTAAAAAATGTTAATCTGACAAAATAATACTATAAAAACTGTTTCACCACACAATATAATGATCAATTACTTAGTAAAAGTTGAATAGAATCATGAGAAAGTACTTTATTTGGCTTTCAGTGTTACAAGGAACTAGATTATGTCTGTTAATGCATGTGGTTCCTATAGGATAATGAAGTTTGACTTACCACTAGTAGCCATTTCGAAGAATGGATGCTTACAGCCACCAGGGGGAGAGTTTGTGAAGGCCCAACATCCAATTTTACTCCCAATATATCTAACAAAACATCTGCCAAACCTGGTATTTTTATCCCCAAATTAATAATTGTTACTGTTGAACTATGCCACCCCACTATATATGAACAATGTAAGTATTGGTTTAGAAAAAACAATAATCACCATAATACAAACGTGATTCTTAGCACATCTCCACAAATAAAGACTTGTTTCTATATCGAAAATATGATAACCAAAATACCTTTTTGTTACCAATCCGAAGTTCATACTTCTTTCAGTATCCATAATTCATTTAAACAGTTGTATACACAAAATAAATTAGATTATCAATTTTTCAAGTTTTATACAGATATCAAAAGCTAAGATCAAAGTGTATTCAATCCATTTTTTGAGAGAAGAAATCTTTTCCCCAGTTATTTCCAACATTATAACTTCTTTGAATAGAGGCATACACATGACAAGAAAGCATTCACTGGTTGGCTATCCTTATTTTGAATACCATCCTTACAAAGAATATGCTGGTTCTACATGGACAGGGAACTAGCTGCTGTTCGCTAATTCATAGAATGAAAACACCACTGCCTTTGTTCCTAACAGTTAGGATTTCCCCCTTCAACAACACTCAAGAACAATTACTCTATTATCAATCTTGGTCTATTTAAGGGATCTAAAACTATCTTATATATATATATATATATATATATATAGTACCTTTAGGTCAGAAACCAAAGTTTTTCAAAAGGTTACTTTCAACAAACATCTAAAAATTAAAACCATAACGTGGTCTTAAATTTGACTCAGAACGTTCATTCACTTTAAAGGTATGAAAGTTTTTGATGAAATTTTTTTAGAGAGAAAGGGTATTTGCTGTAGGGGGAACCAGAGGGGCCAACCATGCACACTCATCAATATCATCCACCCACCATATACTGTTTTTTCTGATAGGTACATGCCTAATTAATGGTTTGGATAGTTATTCCAAACTATTTTGGGATGAACTGTGATTTTAGGGGATACCATTGTTTCAGAAATCAAGGAATTGAAAATACTGATTATTTGGTGGATTATGACCCCAGGTGAAAAGAGTGTACGGTAGTCTCCTCTGGCTCGTATAAATACTATTGATTCAATGATGTTTTAATAACACTGAAATGCACAATCAGAGAATAAAAAAGGCGATATGAACGATTTCATTTTGAAAATTTTCACATAATAATCAGGGCTTGGATTAACTACTATATCACAGGATACATTTTCTAAATTCATAGCTAATTTCATCAGAGTAGCATAATATCGTTAAATATTATATAAACTATATTGCATTGTTTTGGAATTCATGCTAAGCTAATTTCTTTTTTTCCTTTCAAAAAAATTGAAAAAAATGAATAAATTTTTAAAAAATAAAGGATTATGTCATGCAAACATTTTCTTTAGATTAACTAATAGAACGCTTGAAAGCAAATTCAGTAATCCAAACACCTGTTATATATGTTTGTTTTTTTTCAAGAAGCTAAGGTTTCGAATTATATTCATAAAAAGTCAGTGTGTTCCGCTGAACGATGCAAGATTATGAACTAATGAAATTCAGATAATATCAAGGACTTTGCTCAGATAATTCCATCTAACTTGCTAAGACTCAACTTTTACTCAAACCAAATCAATTGGCAATTTAGAATCTAGAAGCATTGGTAACCAATACTTAGAATCTAGTTGTATAATAAAGAAGTCTTAATGATGGAAGAAAAAAAAAAAAAAAGCTGCTCATACATGTAACAGCCAACTTTCCCATCTCAATTTTCATAATAACCACGTCATACATTCTTTTCACTCCTGTTACTTTTACAGTTGTCAGTTATGAAAAATAGAAATTTCACATCCCTACACCTATCTAGCAAGTTTTTAATATTTCTCTTATTCATATGTTAGCATATTTCTTCACAACATAAAAACATGAATCAGAGATTTCACCTCAGTCTTTTCAAGTACAACATTCTTTCAGGTGCAGTGTATGACAGTGATCTTTTAATCACATTCAAAGCCATCATATAGTTACCTCGTTTAATAATGGGATAAGCATTCTTTGTTGGCAATGTGCTTTCAAATATTTCAAAAGTTAGGGAGTGAGATGACTTATTTCTTTTAAAGTATATGCAAAAGAAATATCATAAAAAGATATGTAGATGTCTAATAAAGCTACTGTGTACCCAAACTGATGCCAGCTAAAGTCAAATCTCTCTGGAGCCATCTGGATTTATAGTACTTCATTTTTCACTTTTATCCATTTTTGAAAAAAATCTGTTTAACACAAACACATTGAAAAAAAAAACAAAAAAACTCAAATGTTTACAGGGAAGCTTTGCTAATCTCAGACAAAACCTCTTTTCTTCTGCAATCCTCGATACAATTCCACTCTCATTTGTATTATCTATAGAGAATCAAAATTCACAGGTCACAAGGTATCAGCAAGACATTTTAAGTATCATAATTGACATCTAGAGTAAGCAACTTTTGTTTCCCGAATGAAATAAACTTGATAGCAAGTCAACAAAATAAATGCATTACGTATATTAGATTATATTATCAGTATATCTTTATAACTTTCAAGAGATGCAGGAAGAGTAGAGAAAAACTGACATATTATCAAATGAAAATCATCTATGCTAATATAATCCTCTAAAATATATAGAGGTCTTCAAAAACATTTTTTCATCCTTTTCTACTCTTTATGTTGAATGTAGATCAGACTATGTAAAAATATTCAAAGGAATTAGTGATCTGTGCCCATTCAACTTCAAATATCAGTTGATAATGAATATAAAAACAACTATGGGTCTGTGCAAGTTTTAAATGAATAGCCAAAAAAGAGGGGAGTGGTATATTATACAACTTCTAATGACCACAGTTATTATTTACTCCAGTGATGCCTGTCATATGACATTGTTTGAATATCGCGAATATACTTTTGCCATTGTGGGTAATATCAAGTTTTGTCATCCATAATTCAGCTGTCCCATTAGATGCTCATAGATTCAGGTAGGCTTCCATCAGGTATGTAAGAATGGAAAACTGACAATACCCACTTGACCTTTGAAGAGTTGAATGTAACAAGCACCTGCTGTGAACATTATTTTTCACGATATCTCAAGTAAAAAGAAATATTTTCAAAATCCAGTTGAGTAATCAAATTAATTTTCATTGAATCCTGCATTTCTTCAAAAGCTACTTTATTTTTTGAAGATTTTTAATTACAAAGTTTAAATTTTTCAGCCAACAGACACCTATTATGGTACAACTGAAGTTAATCTTAGAAAAGACAAAAATCAAGTAATTTTCATCTTTTTATACAATTTTCTAGCAATTAATAACTTCAAAGTTTTCTGGAAAAGCTTGTGACATTGCAAAAAGTTACATGTTTTTGGCATCAACCTCATTGAGATGAGCAACATATAAATAATTCTATTTCATGTACTCTGATCTTGAGGTTATGAATGCAATATATGAAGGGTGCATCTGGTCTACACTTAGACATGAACAAAAACATGATGTGACATATTTTGAGCATAACAAAGCAATATATATATATATATATATATATTTTTTTTTTTTTTTTTTTTTTTTTTTTTACACACACAAGCTTGGGTACCCAGCATTGCATCTTTTGGAAAATGATTGAGGCCGGTCATACAAGGATGAAAAGCAATGGTCCAGCCAGGCATTATAGCTACATAGTTAACAAAATGGCCACACCCACCCTAAGCCAGAGAAAATTTTTTATTCAAAACTGACACTTTGCCAAAGGTAACAGAGGTTAGAATAAAAGAAAAATTAAGTAAGGAAAAAAAACTGATGTTTTGTGCTTTCACTGGTAAAACAAAATTCACCCTAAAAAAACAACTAAATAAAATAAGCTGAAGGTAAATACTGCTGTAAATAAAATAAAGAAAACATGGAAAGAGAGAGAAATTCAGGCAGTCAGTTGGTACATTTAAAGAAGGGAAGAGGTGTTTGGTTGTTAATTTGAAATAGGCAAGTGAAGTTTGGGTAGGAAACTACAGGGGTGCTTAATTTCAGCTAAATATATTCTCAAGTACCAAAATTATGAAGTGCCGAAGTTGGCAAATCCATGCTTGCGGTTCGCGAAATGCAAATTTAGGCAAACATGTGTTGGTTTTATATTTCTTTACGTGTCTGCATTGGTATTTTGCTGTTATTAACATGTGTATGGGTAATCCAAGATTTTAGAAAGTGAGTAGGTATGATATATTTTTATTTTGAAGTGTGTCTATCATATATTTTGATTTTCAACTAACCTGTGTCTATTGGAGGACATGTGTATTTGGCACTGTATGTGGTAAAATTGTTTTGTATCAATATTATCCTTATGACCATTTCCACTCCAAGTTAAAATTGGTCCAAAAGGACCAAAATCAATAGCAGAGTCCTTGTTATTCAGCAAGAGTGTTGTGATGAACATTAGAGAAAACACAATGGTGGCCCGCATTGGACTACAAAATGCCACAAGATCATGATGAGACCATCAGAACATTCATAGCCAGTGTCCACGATTTAGCAGGAGTATGCAAATACATGCTCAACTATCTTTTCTGTATTACCGAGGTGAACTATACCAACCAAATTTTAAGAGATTTGGTAACACAAAGAATTGCTGACCCCAAAATACAATTTGATCTATTGGGAAGCATGAACCAGGATATGACACTTGTGGAAGTCTACAGATTCATTGAAGCAAAAGTGGCTGGAAAACGCTCAGCAATCAAACTACAGTAGACTCGAGGTATTAAAAAGTACAAGCAGTCAACACCATCATGCCTAGCAAAAGGAACTGCTTGAACATAAAACCAGCAGAATGAAAACATGCTCAATCTGCGGTAAACACAGCCATGGCAGACAAACCCCTCTCTACCAGGTGGACACTGAGCCCTGCCTACACTGTGGTCACCCCTACTACCTTGAAGTTGAAGGTAGCAGCAAAGTAAGGGCACAAAAAGGCAGCTACTGAGGAAGAAGATGCTGTATTTGATTCTCATTGTGCTACTGCCAGAATTTATAACACAGGTATCACGCTAGATCATCATCATCTCTATTATAATATCAACAACTGCTGGTGCGGTTAGGCATCAAAATCACAACCCTTTGTCACAATGACTATCTCTACCCATCATTAGGACTACAAGGCTCTCGGTTTCACTCTGACAAGAAAACCAAAAGTTGCAATACACTCTGCAATGGTTGACACTAGTTACCGAAGCTGCCTTGCTGGTATGAAGGTAATAGAGCACTTTGGGAAGTCTTCACCTGGCAAAAGTATCCAAACGTGCCAAATAACTTATATCATGAACAACTCAGATTAACTCTTCCTTAGCTGTGAGGTATGCATTAAGCTGGGAATGATTACCCGAACATTCTCCAAATCGGAGAAATACGAGGACCCACCTACTCTAATATATTGCCTTCCACTACAGGTGATGCCGTCATCACTCCACAGCCATCCGAAGGTGCACAGACTAGTTCATGAAACTGGACATGTTGCCAGGTACCACCACCAAACCAACAAAATTGCCTTTTCCAACAACTGTTAAAAACTCAATCAATGACTCCCTGAATACTATAGATCAAGCAGCTTCAACATCTTATCACCAGTCCCTACCAATGATGAAAGGACATTCATCCATGATAGACCCAAACACCAAACCTGTGACATCACATATGCCCATATCCATACTGGTTCACTGGCAAAAAGACATCAAAGCCAGACTGGATCAAGACAAAGCTGGGAGTTATTGAATCTGTTTCCATTGGTGAACAGGATATTTGGTGTCATATGCACAAAGAAGAATGGCAAACAATTAAAGTTCTAAACCAATACAGTCACCATACAACCTAGCACGGTTTGTACTGCATGGCAAAAAGACGACTGACAGCTTGACAGGTATTTTTGCAGATTTGATGCGACTGTTGCCAACATACCTAAGATCAAATGCATCGATGATACCCTGCTTTGGATGGACAAGCTGTTGAATGCCTGACATCTGTGGATACCATGGAATCACACAACCCAGACAAGGGTGAAGATACAGTCACATTTGTTGGATGTGATATTACCATAAAAAGCATAAGGCCCGCTAGAAAGTACCTCAACACTATAAACACATGCCAATATCACCATTGTCCGCTCTTGGTTCGGTCTTATCAACAGTCTTTGCGAGTAGCATGCTGCCGTTCCATCAGCTGCAAAAAGCCGACACAAAGTTCTGGATCAGCTGTTTGAAGAGACTAAATCTGTAATCAGAGAAATTAAGGAGGGCATGAGAATGTATGATAAGACCAAACCAACCCGCCTTCCAACAGAAAGGCCCAAATTGGATTCTGGCTCCTCTTAAGATGCCAGATCAAACCATTTTGTTGTTGCACTGGGGGTGCAAACCACTCATGTTGGCAGCCACTTCATGCACATAAACGAGTCGCACAACGCACTGATCAGAAGAGAGGTACTAGCAGTAGGAGACAGCTTTGACAAGGCCTAATTCTTTGTCACAGGTTGTGACAAGCTCATCATTGCAGTAGATCATAAACCACTTAAAATCTTTAGTGACCACTCACTTGATATTGACCGTAACCTCAAGAAGTATAGATTCTGAATAACTCACATTCCAGGTGTGAAACAAAGCTGCTGATACTATATCACGCAACCTGACAGTGACTGCTGATGATGGACTGAGAACACTCGGTTATTACCACTTCTGTCCGTAGGAGACCATGTCCGCATCCAAACTTCCAAACTGACCACCACCACCCTCGACAAAATAGAACAAGACAGGCACAATAATTGAAGTCTGTCAGTTCAACCAGAATACTGTTTGTGTCAATGGCTCTGGACAAGTCATTCTGCAACCAAAAATTTCTGAGGAAGTACCTTCCAGTCCAGACACTAATTCCACAACACTGCATTACCGGCAATCCCAAATCTCGACCACAACATCACTGTCCATATCAAATCTACCACATGCAATTGCTCCATGAAAATGCTGACCAAGTGTCCTCACCAAACAATTACAGTCCACTATTGACCACCATCAAGCACCATCATCTTCTTCAGAACCATCTACACTCCAACAAGCCCATGAACAAAGCAGGAACCCTGCATCTAACGACTCACACTCAGTAAAGACTTCAATTAGTGCTAGGACACTAATTGGACTTTAACAAAAGGAGACAAAGTGAATAACTTTAGGTGGAGGGGATAGATAGTATTACTATTAACTTATGTTTTAGCTGCAGTAAGTACCTTCATTTTGATGTTCTTCAACCGTGTTCATTTAGAGAGATGAACACATCTTAATAATTGGGTTTATCACCAGGTTACTAACTAAGATTTATCCATTGAACCAATACTCAAGTCTATCCATGAAATATACAGAAAAGATTACAAACAATAATACCGAAGATATTAAAAATACAAAAATTACAGTTCAGAATCTTTAAAAAAATATTTCAAATAAAAAATGATTCTGATTACAAAGAAACGATGAACTTATTTTTAATATTGGTTAACAAAGGATTGAACCCAAGAAAAATTATTTCTGGAAACAAATGCTAGAATTTATTATACAATTAAATTCTTATACTAGCTGATCAAAATCAGTTATTCCACAAGAGGACACAGCAAGTACCACTTAAATCCTTTCTTACAAATTCCTCTCAACCCTTTCAAGATTCTAGGCAATATATATCCAGAGGTTTCCATGATTGCTGGAATATATATGTCCAATAAATATTTTAGAACTCTACTGGGACATTTCAATTCAAGCATCAAGTACCTTAATAGGTTACTATTGGGAAGGTTAAAATTATTGGACCTCATTCATGTTACTCTGATAGGCATTATTGAGTGTGTGAAACTAGTTATCATTTACAGCCTGTTAATACCAGTCAACTTGGAAAAATTAACAAATAAACAATCCATTTGGAGCAGGAGATTTGATATGCAAGATTGCCACTAACAAACAACAGACAAGTATGGTGATAGTGACTTATAACACCTAATTCAGTTAGGAAAGAAACAATAGGATTATAAATAACAAATTAATTGCTATGCTTGATTAATTAACCAAACACACACACAATCATAATCATAATCTATTATGACTGGTTATATTAAATGAACCAAGCTTCAAAGATTTTGCATACTGTACTGGTCAGATTTTTTTTTCAAGCAATAGGTGAAAAAAAGAACATTTCTCAAGTACAACTTTGAGAAAATTAGCCAAATTATTGCCATTCATAATTAATCATTGAAAATTTTGTACTATTTCAGTATAGTGAGAATCCAATTTTCACTTCAGCAGGTTATCAGAAGGTAATATTGACTCATAGGAAATAGAGTTACTGATTGCTACCCAACACAATTTACTACATATCAAAACTTTGAAGACAGCAGGTGCGGGTGACCTTACAATTAATGGCACAGGGAATGGAATCCGAGTTCAAACTTCAGCCTGCACAGTTTGTATTCACTTTGCACTGATACACTCGGGAAAAGTATGAATCTATTCAATTAAATTTCCATAATATCCAAGGACACAAAGAACTTCTAAGAGCTATCACTGCTCAGAATTAAGGATTTGACTATTTGTCTGTGTAGTTTTTACTTGCTGATCATGGACTTGATGAAAGTTATATCAAGGTAACAAGATATTAAGCCAAGAAAAGTTAATATTTTTCCTATAATTAAGAATAATTTCCAACAAAAGGACTTGACATTCAGCCTTTCATTTAGAGAAAAAAAAAATCTCAGCATTTCACTTAGTAAACCTCATAAAATATTTAGCACATCAAAAATCAATTTTATCTTCTCATGTAACTCGGCAAAGCTCCATACATCCACTTAGAAATGAGTTTCAATTAAGGGAAAATAAATACTTGAAATATCATCTTAGAAAACCATAGAAACTAATTCTATCAGCACTTGTATGTATTAACCACTTAGCAAGATCAATTAAACCAAAACAAATTTTTGCACAGAAATTGTTATACTTTAAAATGATCATCCTTATCTAACAGAGTAAAGTATTTCAAGTTTACACCAGAAATTGTTAATTGTGAGTTTAACATTCTATATAAAAATCAATTACTGAAAAATTCTAGTGTATTAGTATCAATCAAACATTTACTTAAATTCACAAAAAACACTTCATACTATCCACAATCCTACTTATAAAACTGAAACTGAATAATCATAATTCCAAAATTCAAATCTTCCAACACAACCCATTCCTATTTGCTACAAAAATCAGGAGTCAAAACAAACAATCAACATTGCATTGATAAGGACATAACATTTGTCAATATCACTGTTTCAAGTATTCAATTATTTCCTGGTACATTATGGGGTATATAATACCAAACATCAATTCTAGTGAAACAAGGTTTTTTCTACTTCTACAAAACTTAAAGAAAAGATTTTTATGCAAATCTTTATTAGCATCTATGAAATATTGCTTTATAATATGAATTGATTTGATTTAGCAAGGAAGATCTATATACATGAAATGTAATATCTATCCATCTCTCTCTATTGTGTGAAACTTTTCGATGAGTGCACAGATACAACAGTTTTATCTTAGGCAGGGCTCACAGATACTCTTGTCTTAGGCAAAGTGCCAATCCATATATATATATATATATATATATATATATATATTATCCTGTTATTTTATACAGGTTCTATGCTGATATCAAAATAATATGCCACTATTAGACAAAGATTTTATCAACAAAAATATACTAACATAACATGTCTTAATGTTTGAGGTAAGTTTTAAGTATAATATCTGGACTAATTTTATCTTTGAAGGAAGTCACAACTTGTTAAAAGATAAGTTAATCTGAAGAAAAGGTTGCTGCGATATGAAACTTGAGAAAAATAAATCCTGGTTAACTCCCGAAGTTTTCATAATTTGCACTCATCAACAGCTCAAATTATCAGATGCCCATAATTGAGACAATAGATTCAACAAAGAGAAATTTTGAATATCATTAAAACCAGTTACTTTTTGCCTGAACTACTGACAGCAAATAGTTTTGGACATTCAATGACAATCTAGCTTAGAAAATATTTACCAATTCATCATCATAAAGAGTAACGAAAATGATAAGTCATTAGTCAATTTTTTCATGAGAATTAGTGGCTAACAGATTCTACTTGAGATTAAAAGACTAAATACAAAGGAAACGTTAACAAAGACATGGACAATTGAGCTTAAATAGTGGTTCAGTTAATTAACAGTAAGAAAACCAGAATAAATTAAATAACTTGAGTTGTTTTGTCAAAGATTATCTGAATTAGTCAAAAGTTTGTAAGGAAGGAAATTTCTCTTCCAACACAACTGTAGTAAGGAATGATAACCTATAATGGAGGAAAATTTACCATCATAGAAATAAGAGGCATAGAAATGCTAACATTCTTGGAGAAACAGATAAAAAAGTTTTTTTAGAAATTATATATATTTACAGCAGAAATTCTCTAAATTTTACTTTATGTTCTACACTCAATTCATAATTTTTTTCAAATTAACTTGAATTTTTCATGGGTGAAGAAACTATGCACACTTTAATCTAAAAACCAGAGCATAAGTAAAATATATTTTCAACACCAAACTATGAGCAGGTCTTCAAGATTCATTGCAAAGGATAACATTTGGAAAATCTTTACTAATACATCTAAAAATAAATACAGAATCTCAGATCAGTAGATGAAAATGAAAGTATCTCATCACTATATTTATTTTCATGCTAAATTTCTTTCAAGATAACCGAAGTGAAAATATGTGAAGCCGTTGAAATGGATCAGTCAAGGTGTCAAATCAATAGTTTTGGTTGCCTAATAAGCCAAGTTTAACCATGAATCAGGATTTTTCTGCATTTCAGTAAAAATGACAACTATCCTTTACGAATATAACTAAGGCCAGAAACCTTCAAAATGTGATCTGAAGTGATAAAATAAAATAAGTATTACATACTGGAAAATTCTCAAATTTGAATGAGTCTTGAGAATACCAATGAGAATTTTAAAGTTATGCTGTTCTTATGCAGATCAAATTAGCTTACAAAACTCTTGTGGTCTATACACATTATGCCTGAAAGACAAAATATAATTCATCAAAATAGAAAGCTAGATGTGAATAATTTTCAAGCAATATCCTCAAAAATGCAGAGATGGTAAAGTTTAAATAATTTCTCACAACCACACCCTGTCTTTCATTTCTGAATGAATAATGGAAAAATCTGAAAGTCTAGCATTTCAAAAATTAAGATTCTGCCCAACTGTTAATCATATTTTCCTTAGAAATTTTAATTAAAGAACTGAGGTTGTTTTCTTCCGAGAACAATTTCTATAGAAGATAATGTTATCAGCAAAACAAGAAAAAATATCTAAGTATGTAGAGATCTATTGTTAAAATACTGATGCATTTGTCCACATTTCAGTTTTCTATCAAATATCAGTTATGCAAAATGCGCTTTTTTTCACTTTTCTGAACATCTAACTTTTCAATAAATACTTATACACCAATAATTTGTCACTCATTAACAGCATTTGTGAACATTAGATTAAACTTACTTGCAGTATATAGCTTTTGATTGTCAAATATTGAAATATTTTTAAAAACTATGGTCTTGATGGTCCATAACAGATTTATAAGGATAGCTTTCTCTATGGCAATTGTTCTGAAACTGAGGTCAATGGATTCCTAATGTCCGCAGCAGTGTTCCCATAAACCTGACGCTGTGAATATTGTTAGCAGAGAAACAATATCATCCATTACAGAGGTATCGGAAAACAATTATTGTACACAGACCATAGAATAAATGATTTTTAAAGGTCAAAAAATCATACTGTTGTTTATTGATTACAAACAACAAAAAACTAAAAGCTGAAAATAGGAGTTCACCAGAAGAATTTCTTTATAGAAGGGGTCCTTGGAATTTCAAAGTTTCAAAACCTCAACTCTAATTGTACAACTGCAAAGAGGAGAGAGGATATTAGCGATTCAAAAATAGCTTCACAGTCTAAATGTTTATATGCTGATGAATATTGCCACCTTAGCACCAGAAATGAAACTTCAAGCTTTTTAGTCTAAGGATTATATTTTTAATGATATAGAAAATCATAAAAATTGGTTTAGGTGGATAAGCGAGTGTGTGATTATACGTCTTTGTTGTTTTGTTTTTTTTTCAGGTCAATTACTTCTACAAATCCAAGGAAAATCTTTAGTGACTAATATCCATCCTGGGAAAAAAAATTGATGAATAACCAGCTTAAGTTAACGAACTGGCCCTGTCAAGCACCAAGATTTCAGATACCAGGTTAATTTTCTATTGATACCATTACTATGTATGCAGTTAGCCTTGAAATGTAAATTAAAATTCTAACAGTCATGCAACTCTGCTGTGGGCCATGACAACGTTAAATGTACAGAGCTGAAAGTATTTATTTGGGATGTTTACTCAGTTGTGAAGCTGATGCAAATTTGGGTAGGTGCTGTTGGCAGCAGCAGAGGTTCAGAGCATGTTAGGATGTTTCTATCTCACCACATTCGCCTTTCACAGCACTTGTCTGTCTGTTGGCAACAAGAACTGACATTTAAGCAAGTTGTGTATAAATCTTTTACAATGAGTGAATAGCATCAACCGGGAAATTCTAATCACAGCAACTGAAATCATTTCAGCAATTACTGATTACAGTTGACATTCAATGAACCACTTTTACAGAAAAAAAAAGTGCATTCAAGCCAAAAAAATGCTTCCAGTTCCCTTTCCTATCCTCAGAATAGGAACAGATAATACAAGCAGAGAAAATAACTAGTAGAAAAATAATACTTTTGCTATTTGGTACATATCTCGATAAAAGTATATTTAATTTTATATCCTTTTTATAGCGGCTCTTGAGGTGTCAGTGGTTGCTATTGAAAGAACAAGTGAATACTTTCCGGTCAAGAGACACTCCCAAGAACTTGACCTTCCTATCTTGGGAATGACAACATTACTCACCAATCAACACACCAGAATTAACAGATGAAAATTAAATTTTGTTTAGTTCTTTCCAAGCGAAATGAAATTGAATTTGTTGGACAAATAAGATGATACTCTTAGCAAATCGAAAGATCACCAAGATTAAACAACTTCTCCAGAAAACACACACACACACACACATTTCCAAAGATTTGTTTCAATATTTACAACCCACTTAAACACTCTAAACTTGCAGTAAAATTAAATTCCGATATATTGTGAACTTTTTACGAATTATTTTTTATCGATAAAATACACAATAGCAACAAAATTTGAAAAATCTTTCTCACTATCAAGTTCCATCCCTACATAGCTAACGTAGATAAGAATAATTTGTCAGGTGTCCATCTCGTCATTTACAGATGCGCCTGTCATTATTTCAGTATCATAAAGAGGTCCTTAATCTTTATTGCAAAATTAATCTGTTCAGTTTTAATTAAATATTCCTAGAAATAAAAGAAACCCAGGGAAAAAGATCAAGTAATGAATATCACCATAACTACGTTCAGTTCATCAGACTGTAATCTTAAGAATTTGAAGACCAAGAAGAGAGAGAACAGAAAAATATTGCAACTCATAAAATAGATAACATTTTTTCACCTCTGATGTAACAACGGAAGTCTAACACTATGTGTTAACGGAGGAAAATAATCTGCATGTCTAAGAAAAAAAGAAGAAAGAAAAAACATCAGAGGCAAATGATAAAAAATCTGTAGAATTTGGTAGTGAAGAAAAGAAGAAGCAAGTTACTTATAATTTCACAATATAAACGAATCAATTTGCATGTTTCCAACACTAAAATCTGGCTTCAAGAATCAGGTTAAAGCACAACAGACAAGTAGTATAACCCTAACTGCATAAATATCGGGAATGCGTGTAATGAACCTTATGTATCACATGAACTTGGTAGGAACAGGTAAGTAACTAAATGAGGATGATGCAGTACGAAAGATTCCCGTGATAAAACAGAGAACTAAGTCGTTGATGGAGAGAAGCGACGGTACGCGATTGTAGCAGTCATCAGATGAGTGACGTGATGAAAGTGGGGGGGACAACGGAGGGAATTCTTAAAACAAAACTATTTGACATCAAATGTCAATTCCTGTTCCTTCAAGAGAAAGAAAGGAAAAAAAAGACAGATGACAATAATACAGATGATGATTGTAAGTCGTTTAGTTGAGGACTTCAACTAAGAGCTGATAGTAAAAGTTTTAGTGGTGGTGGTGGTAGTTGTTATTCTAGTAGCAGCAGTAACTGTCGAAGAAGTACACTGGTGGTTGTATATTCATTATTGAAACAACATTTACATGTCAGTGGGTGAACTGTACATTTATAAGGGTCATTTTCTGAGGCAGACAGCAAGTAACCAAGCAAAGAAAAAAATCTGAAAGAGAGGGAAGTACGTTTAGTCAGACGTCGAAAAAGATGAAAATAAATTAACGATGAAAGCAGAAAGTGATGACTACTTCAGCTTCACCAAATATTAACAGTAAAGATTGATTCAAAATAAAAAATTGCGGCAGTTAGAAAGAAAATTGCTTGTGAGAGGAAGCAAGAATCAGCATTCCGGTGCTCAACTACTGTACTACTACAATATGGCGATGGCAGCATCAAGGTTGTGGTGTGCTAATAAAACCAGATGCCGAAATCCTAGTATAGCCATCAGAGAAAATAAATTATTTAAACTTTAATTCTTCAAATGGAACAGAATAAGGTTGTGAGAGCGACACATTTAGGGATGGGCGAATAAGGTAGAGGCTAAAATCTAAGCGAGTGTGGAGTAAAAATGTCTCAAAATATCATCAATAAAAGAACGTAACGAGCTTTCATCTTCTGAAGGAAACTGGCATCAACGTGTCTCTAAGAGGAATGAACAAAATATCCCAAGAAAATGGCTAACCTCCCTAATTTGACAGAGCTTTCGGGAGATGGACATTCTTGTTGATAGTATTAGTAAATTAGTCTGTCTTAATTGGGTAATTTATCTTTGCGAATTTTATCACTTGGGTTTCTGACTTCTCCCCGCCCCATCCTTTCCCGGGCACACACTGGCTTCAGAGATTATTTTTTGCTCTTGGTCTTTCCTTTCTCTTCGAAGTAGTTAAGATAGCAGATCATAACGAAGAGAGTGCGGTAAACAGAAAAGGAGTAAAATAGAGGAATAAAGAGTTCTGAAAGCTGTTTAAGATGTTTTCAGATTCTTGTCAGAGAGTGGAAGAAAAGAGCAAAACAGAAAATAGCAGCAGTACAAGGATTTAGGATGGCGCCGATAAAGAAAATAATAGCAGTAACTTTTTGATTTAGCAAGAACAAAAGTGCTCCTTGACAAGTCCCAAATAAAAACAGTGAAAGCTCCCAAAAATGGGTCATTTTTTTTTCTCTCACACAAACAAAGATCTATGTTGTGTATAGACAGACTAACAAAAAGTCTCTTTCCAAATCAATATCAGTAATCTGATTAGTGCTTCAAGAATTATTTTCGTTAAGAAAAAAAGTTTCACAGTAAAAATTTTTAATAATCGAAAGTATAATGTGAACACTAGAAGTCGTAAGCAACATTATTCGGATTCCTACTTCTACGTTTTAATGGCAATGTCAAACTTGAAGAATGGTTTAATAATCGTATTTATTAAACAATTTTTCTTTAAAAATAGGCAAATAGACAAGACAACTAACTAACGTAACCATATAACTGAATTCACAATGGACATCGTCATCATCGACATTCCTTTTAGGACAAAAAAATTGACATAACTTTACTTGGTACAACAAAAATAATACGCACGTCAGCAGTAGATCAACAAAAGGGTAAAAACATAAAACATTCTATTGAAGAATTAGAGTGGTCAATATCAATATTGGGGGAAGTTAAACAAACTTTTACATGATGACATCGTCATATGTCATGTTAAACGTTCCTTACCTTGTACACCTGTCCATAGGTTCCATTGCCTACAACTTCAATTAAATCAAATATTCCAGCTGGGTCCTGAAAATGGAATAAATAAGACAGTGAAAAAAATGTCAAATATAGATGAAAGAATATGATGATTACAAAATGACATACCAATAAACTAAACTTTAATCAGACTTCTGACAATTTCTGTCGTAGAGATAATTACAAATTAATATTCGGTTGATTTTTCATTTTGACACTTATTTCTTTTTCAAATGATCAAAAAGGAGAAGGCTAAAAGAATAATATAGGACATTTTATAATGCCAATTTGAACTTCAATTACTGCTGCTAACGATTTTTTTACTTGTTCATTAATTTTATTCAACATTATTCTGTGGAAACATTGTTGGGTGGATTTATTTAGCGAAACTTTTCTTCAACATTTATTTCGTGATATAAAAATCATTCGAGCCTGAACTTTCTCGTCGATCGTGTATTCTTAATAACATAAAGATACAATTAATTGACTGCGTCAGAATGCCAAGACAAAATTACATTAAGTTTGATCTAAGAAGCGATTCATTTGAAATGTGGTATGGAAAAAAAGAAGAGATACAATCAGATGATGCAGATTGTAACAATTTAAGAAAAAAAAAGAAGGAAAAAAACAACAACGCATTTCCAACAAAACGAACGATGCATCAAACCTACTTCAATCAAACAATCTACAAAAATATAGAATAAGAAATGTTACGCCGAAAATCTTTTCAATAATGAATATGATATAAACTGCAATCATGGAAAAAAAATCTCAACCCATATTTTGTGTTGTTAATTCTTCATAATTCGAGATCACGATTTTTGAAGCAAGATTTCTTTCGCACACACTCTATACATGAATCTATATTTTGAATTTATCAAAAAAATATTTAATAAAACTATTGAGAGAAATATGTATGTTATGTTAATTGTGCTTGACTGGATATGATGATGCATTCATTCATGGACAGGGTCTGATAGAGGAATGAACAACCGAATCAATGAAAATCTGCATTTTTGATTGTAGCATAGCAGAAATGAAACCATTAACAATCATCGGAGCAGCGGATAGCAACTAATATCAAGTAAAGGTACAATAAAATAAGATAACAGAGAAAATACGCTTTAAAGGGAAATAAAGAAGAAAAATAACTTACTCGTAAGCTTGATAAGTCTATATCATCCAGACTGACGTTCACACTCTGCGTCGCCATGTTGGGTACGGGGTTCCACTCTTTTTAAAAGGGGGGGAAGATATATGTATTTGTCGTGTCTATCTTATTTTCTACGGCTCACAGAGACGGAAAAAGGCTTGGACTAATTTGTATTCAAACGTCAGACCCTCAACGATACATTTTTTGTCTCCACACAATAGCCACTGACCATGTACTATCGTACATGAACTGGAGAGATTAGGGAAAGTACATATCCACTATTTACACATGTAAATGTGAATAGCTCTTAACGGTTGCATTATGGGTAAATCAGGGGGAGATAACCGAGTGCTCAAGGATACAAGTCGTTCCTCTTGAAAAACGCAGCTTTCAGGAAGAGCACGTTTACCAGACATTATCACAACTATTAAAGCACCAAAATGAGTTATTTTAGGGTTTTTTTTGCTCTTATATTAAAGAAAGAGCTGCTGCTGAAGATAATGAAATGTTCAGTTTTAGAAAATTATTTCATATTTTCATCTGATTCAGAATTTATAATTTATCAAAATATCCCACAAATGCTGTCTACAGTTTTGAGAAGGATCATTAACATTCAAAGAGATTTTCGGATGATTGAACTCGTTGTTGTTTATGTTATTCATGCACTGCCATTATATTGGGATGGTACACTTGAAGAAGAATGTAAAATGGGTCACTCAAAATGTCATAAGAAAAACATTTTAAAAAATGAGTTCAATAGTCCGAAAAACTCTTTGAATCTTTCAAAAGGTTTAATAGGATTTGTTTGACCCAAACAAGAAACAACTCAGCTCTCTGACAAATTGAAACCAAAAGCACAATAATGAACAAAAATTTGGTGAATACAGGCATGCAACCATCAAAACTAAACAGTAAAGCAGCATAAATGTAAAGACTGGTGGAGAAAATTGTTTGGTCCTAATCTCATTACTATGCATAGAAATCACCATGTGGCTAATGTCAGGTAATGATTATGCATTTATATGTATATACATACATATATATGTATATACATACATATATATATATATATATATATATATATATATATATATATATATATATATATATATATATACACACACAAACACACTATGATTGTATTGTGGATGTAATATGATCCAACAGAATGTAGATGAAAATGACAATTGAAAAAATAAGTGAAAAACTCAAGAGATAGGTGCTACATCTTGAAATTTTTTATCATTATTCCATGGGTGTAGTTCAATGCATTGCGCCATTTTCACAGAGAAAAATATGCTGTTTATGTTTTGATGCTGAAGAGGAGAATGTGAAAATTTTTCTGTGTTTGGTTGATTGGTAGGAGCGGGAAGGGGAGGTGTTTGTACCTGTGTGATTAAGGGTGACATTTGGTTTGAAATGAGATGGGTCTATGAGAAACGAGATCAGGGGTCAATTCTAAGGGAGAAGTGGATTTTGTTATTTTTATTCTAAGAGGGTGTCTAGCAATTAATTGATAGCTGTTGGTATTTGTAAGGCAGGGTCGAAGTAGGTGTGTTGTTTTCATTTAGTCTTTTTGGTTGATGGTAGGTAAGATTTCTTTTACTTTTCTTAAAGGAGTGGTAACAGAGCGCTTGCAACGTTTTTCAGAATGACTGTCGGTTGTTAGTCAATACCTTGCATGTTGATATTGTTGGCACTGTTGTGTATTGTGTCTATGTGGTTCTGTTTTAAAATCAGTGTATTTAGGGGGTTTGCAATCTGAAAGTGCCCATACCTTTGAGTTACTGTATATGTTACATACACTCTATCATGATACATAACACTACTATGATAATATCGAATGATATATTTCCATCTCTATGAGATAACAAATACCTTATTTCACCCCACTTCATATCCTTCCACACATATCCATTAAAACAAAATACATATCACCTCACTCTATTTGACCCGTCCTTACTGACTCTTCTCGGTCACACCCATGTAAACTCCCCCCTATTCTCCAACTGAACAACCAGCAAAACCACTATATATATCACTTTACTCATCTAATTTCTCAGACATGTAAACAGCTACACAGTTGTTGCAATAGATTTCTGCATTGCTTTGTACTTATAAAAAAACTGGCAGAACCAGCAAAATGCATCAAGCTTATCCTTGTGATAATAAAAACTTAGAGATATAATACTTATTTTTCTCAAATCTTTTTCAGTTTCCACATTGTCAAGTCACTACCTACATATATTAGATACATACTAGCAGGGATTCCCAGCTTTGCCCTCGTATCAAATAATTGCACATACCGGGCAGGCCCATGCACACTCCAGCATGCAGTTAAGCATTATTTCCTTGCTAATGTTGTCAGATTTGAGGTTTGTTTATCCTTCTCAGTGCCAGGATTCCCTGCCAGTACCTTTATATAAATCTTTGCAGTCAGCAAGTGGCAGGAGTGAACTAAGTGATAGGTTGTGAGATCGAATCTTGACATGTGAGTTGCATACCCTTAAGTAGGTTCATGCAGACTCCTGGGTAGACCTGAATTGGTGCCCACTCACCCTCAGACAAGTCAACATAGTTTGTGCAGCTTTTTCTGTGACTGTCATTTGAATGTTTGAAAGCAGAAGTTTGGGTTTAAGATTCTGATAATATGAAATTTATTAAAGCGTTTAATTGTCTTAAATGATATTTTGCAATTCTTTGTTTTGTGAAAGCAATATTTCAACCATTGAAGAAATCAACAACAGATGCAGAAAAAGGTAAAAATAAAACTGATGACTGAAATCGTACAAATAACTAATCGTATTAAATGAAGATTATAAATTGTAAAGTTTTACAAACTCATTCACTTGATGATGAAAATGGCACACAACTTTTATGTGCCGTTTTTTACATTGAGTTAATGAATGCGTGGAAAATTCATGAAGGAAAACAGAAGTTATTACAGAAATTAAATTGTTGTTATTTTGGATATTACCTGGTATGATGAGATTTTTTTCCTTTTTCTCCATCTAAAGATCATATCAGTCTTAATTAAAACTTTTTGAGTTCACAAAACTGAGGATTGCCCAATAAAAAAAAGGAAGTAACTGAAAGGAACTAGTGGAAGTAACCAAATTCTTCGAAAGTGTACTTCTGCATGACTGATGGAAAGTAGCTGTCCAGTACAACTCTGCTCTAAAGGATTAAAGAAAAAAATTTCTCTGAATACTTAATCTGACTTTTATTTCTTCAGAATTTTAAAAATTTTTACATGTATGTACATGTATATATGTGTGATAGAGAAATTGACAATTTGGGAACTTATTGTTCAGACTGATTCATTTTTGCCAGCGAGTGAACATCATTGATTGTAAACTAAATGAATGAGTCTTAGATGGGATTCGAACACATACCTTAATGGGAGTGCTCTTTCGCCAAGCCAGCTCTTACCAATTGACCTACCAAGGCCTGCACAGTAAGAATGCTCCCAATTGGTTGTTGGTTTGAATCACACCTAAGGCTCATTTTTTTTTTTCTGATCAAATCAAGTTTTTACCAGACTGATTTACTCGTGGTAGTGAGCATTTTGGAATGCACACAACCAAAAATAAATCAGTCAGGTAAAAACTTAATTCCCATATTGTCGATTTCTTTATCAAGCAGTTGGATACTAATATATATGTTGTAATCTATCTGGTAAAAATATCTGCCTATGTGCCTGTGGAGTTTGAACAGCATCTTCAAATTCGCTTACTTGAAAATTTGATAATTGACAAATCTGTTAATAGTGTAATAGATAATAACATCTTATCAATTTCATCTGAGAATTTATCAAAATGTGACTGAAAACCTTCAAATGGACGAGTCCATTGTTTCTAATGATGTATGAGCAAAACTCTTATTAGTGGGAGCATCTATTGTTATGGACAGAGAAACAAACGGAGTGAGTCACACTGTTCATTTAATAGATCAGAGCTTTCCAAACTTTTTGTATTGTAGAATTTCTGTGACATTTTACTCAAGTTTTGATAGTCCAAATATATGATTCAAATGCCACTTCCAGTCAGAAGGATTAAATGATTTTTGTGAAAATTAGATTTGACTCACTTTCACAACACACCTAGATAGGCCACACACAAAAGTGCAACGATACATAGTGTGTGTGTGTGTGTGTGTGTGTGTGTGAGTGGGTGTGTGTGTGTGTGTGTGTGTGTGTGTTAATACAAGTCAATTCAAAGCAGTTTCTTGCAATTGCCACTGCTCCAGCAGACAAAGAAACATTTTTAAAATTTTTAGAAAAATTAATAGAGTAAATCTTTGTTTATATGGTATACATATTTAATACATTAACAGTTTTTCTTTCCACATGAGGTCATTCCAGTTGGGGATGATTTATTTACCTCTCATCATGAATTGAACCCTTCAAAAAGAAACCTATTTTTTTTTTTTTAAACATTTTTGGTGCAAAATTTCAAGTTTCTACTATGAATAATTAGGGCTGATGAAGTTCAGGTAGATAGATACATAGATAGATCCATATAAATGTCACATGAATAATCTAAACCCAGCATCAGTGATTAAATTGATGTATTGTATGTAGCAGTGATCAATTAGTACAATATATATATAACCTGTCACATACAGATTACCAATCTTTAAGATCATCCATGTATTGTGCTGATGCAAACTGTACCTTTCAGTGTACAGGAAAGAGTAATATTTAATTAAATGGAGTTGGAAAAAAATTCCCAAATTTTATACCAGTTGTTCAATCTTGATGAAGAAAATAATACAGCTTTTCACAGGTTACCATTTTTCTTTAAATAAATGCATCAGTAGACTTTTGAGTAAATTAATTTAATAGCAAATAGAAAATTTCCTTTGAGAAGTTAGAAAATGTATCATCAATTCAAAAAAAAAAAAACCTAAAATAACAGACTTCTTATATTAGTAACAACTGCTTTTCAAATATCAGCAGTTGATAGATAAAGTCTTTCCTGGTTGTATTGTGAAGTACATCAGTTTTGGATGATTTTGAATTTATCAAAGCATACTTATCTGCCCAACCATTCACCGAAATGATAAATATGGAGAATGGTAGATTTTTTTTAAAATGTCAATAAATATTATGAAGCAAGTATTATAAAAACAGGTCTGGTTGGTTACTCAATAAAAACTATCATGTGACCAACATCGTTATGTGTTGGGGGTGATCAATCAAAAAATCAGAAAAAGGGTGATCAATAAATAAATTACCTCTCTCACCTTGCATTGGACAGTGATCACTAAAAAATATGAATATCCAAAAAACAAGTATCAAAGACACAACCTAAGCAACCAATTTAGTATAAACTACATTGCAAATTGAACTGCCATAATTTATTGGGATTAGGATTTTTTACAGAAAACAAGAAAAAGGGTTTTTCTAAACATAATAAGGAATAAATGTGGAAATTTTCAGTCCACTAACTCCATTGGTGTGGCCTGCATGCATAGTACATTGCTATCCAGCCAGTCAGCCAGCCAGACCCACTTGAAAACCTATGGCAACAGTTTTAGTTGACGGTTACTAATCCGACTCCATTAGAATTAACTACATCTTTGATAATGTATGTTTGTCACAACAGCCAAGCAAAAGGGATGACATACCCAATTGAATTGCACCAAACAGTTACGACTTAACTGTGAAGACAGGAGTGTAGCTAAAAATTTGGGGACCAAAGGGGCTTAGCTCTTTGAGACTCCCTCCCCCCAACATTTACGGAGATTTGTTATTGTAAAATATTAGTAGAAATGCAGTAGTCGAACTACCAATCTATATAAAGCTTTCGGAAGCTCCTTCCATTGTGTGCTGGGAGGGGGGATCTTAAATGCCCCCCACCCCTCCCTCAACTAAGCCCTGTGTAAAGAAAGGAAATTAAAAACGTATAATTCATTTTTAGGCTTAGAGTGTGATTGTGGAAAAAGTAACAATTGTTTTAAATTGAAAGTTTACACTAGGATGAAACATATGCATTTCAAGTATTTGATTCAATATTTTGAAACATTGCTTTTTAGACAATTATATTTAAGTCAAATATCAGATTGCTATTGAAAAATTATGAAAACGGTCCTTCTCATAGAATTCTAGTAAGACTTGGATCATATATGAAATTAGTCACTCTCTAGAAACCGTCACATGATCAACGTCTTTTGGTAGCATGCCATGTTGGGGTGATCAATTAAAAAATAGGGGAAAGGGATGATCAATTAATAATTTACCTCTATTACCTTTCATTAGGAAGTGACCACTAAAAAAGTCTGAATTTTTCAAAAAATATACTGTTGGACTCAAACTAAGGAATCAATTTAGCATGAACCTACATTGCAAATTGACCCACCCTCACACACACACCCACACACACAAAAAAAAACTATTTTGGGCTAATTTTCAAAAAAGAAAAAATAAGTTTTTTCTAGACATAATAAAAGTAAATCTTTTTAATTTCTAGCCCTCTTGCTCCATTAGTGCTGGCTTTATGCGTGATACATACACAGTGAGCCAGACCAACTTGAAAACTGAAGAAATCTATGTTGACAGTTTTGGTTGATGGTCTCTAATATTAAGCATGAATATAAAATTTAGGAAATCTAATGTTTATTTTAGAAAATCTGTCTGTGTGGCCATCTTCTCTGCTCTAACAATGCCAGAAGTATTGAATTAAGGTAACCCTAAAAAGTGATAATTTAGAAAATGCAAAAAAATGGGTGATTTACAACTTGATGATAGTAATCTGATTTCTATCTATCTCTTTCTCAGTATATATATATATATATATATATATATATATATATATATATATTTATGAATTATAAATTGCATTATATCATATAGAAACTTACTAAAAATGATCTCCTATCATTACACAATTAATGTACCACTCGACCTAGACAATGAAAATAGAATAAACAATTAAAGAAAATGGGTCTCCTGTAGGAATTGAACCTGCCAATGTTAGGGTAGCCGCTGCAGCATAGTGATGCACTCACCAGTGAGCGAAACAACCACCAGTAACGCTAAGACCGATATACTTTATTCTCATCTCGTCTATTTTCAGTCTATTCGTTTCTTTCAACACAGCAGTTATGTATTGAGAAATGGATATATATGATCCAACAGAATAAATTATGAATTATGTTAATATGTATTTCAAGACACACAGATGTGTTGAAGCAGCCCTTGTATCCCAATGCAATACAATAACACAAAGATATGGTCATTTTCAGATTACAAACCCCCTGAATACTTTGATTTTGAAACAGAATCACATAGATACAAAATATTACAACATCGAAATGCAAGGTATTGACCAATAACTGACAGTCAATTTGAAAAACTGTACAAGCACACATATGCCATCCCTTGACTTATAGTTCAGTTCTTTCTCAGCATATTATTCTTTAAACAATTAGAATATTTTGCACTTGAAACAGATGTACAAAAACAAATAATATTGATGATGATGATGATGATAATGACGACAACGACAACGATGATGATAATGATGATGATGATGATGATGATAAAAGTTGCTAAATTTTTGCGGGTAAAGTCCATTCTCTGTGCCATTAACCATTAGACCACCCAGTCCTTTTTTAACTTTTTTTAAATATTTTTTCCTGTTTATTTCAACATTTACAAACAACAAAAGCTGAGAAAAAATCTATAGTTCAGAATAATTAATATGATAATAAAACAAACCCGGCTGATACAGGTTCAAACTCTACGCCAAGTAAAGATGATTACTGCAACTTTTGTATATTTGTATCTCAATCGGTACAATATTAGGTTAGTGAGGTTAACCTATAGAGGCTTAGTGTGGTTTATTATTTAGTTTGAAAATCAAACTTGAACATTAAGTGTGCAAGATGGAGCTGAATTTGTCTAGCTTGTCTCTCCATGTAGTACTTAGCCAGCTTTGGTTGCACATTTGATCTCTGGGGATCCATGTTGTGAGCCGTGTTGTCCATCGCTTGTCTGCTGTTCTTGCGACATGGCCAGCCCATTGCCATTTGAGTTTTCTAATGGATTCTATGATGTATCGGACTCCTGTCTTCTACCAGATATATTGTGCTGTCTCCTGGTCTCTCCATATGAGGCCCAGCATAATTCTTTCATGTGCACATTGCATGGTTCTCAATTTGTGGGTCTGTGTATTTTGGTTAGGTTCCATGTTATAGCTCCATAGGTGACTATCAGGAGAATGCATTGGTTGTATACCCTTCTTTTTAAGATTAATGGGATCTTCTTGATTTTAAAGGTTGAGCTTACTCTACCAAAGGCTTGCCATCCTCTTCTTTTGAGGGTCTCATGGAGATTCGTTGTCTTAGGTAGATGTTGTGGTCTTCTTTCTCCATCTGTGTCCTTGATTTTGATCTCAGTGTTCCTATTTTCGACATGATTGTTGCACATGATCTTCATTTTGCTTAAGTTCATGAGTAGGCTGACTTTCTTGCACTCTTTATTCAGTTCATCTAGCATTAATTGGAGGTCGTGTAAGTTCTCTGCAAAAAGGCAATGTCATCTGTAAATCTGAGGTTGTTAAAATCGTTGCCAGTTTAGTCTTCTGAAGATCATCTCGAGGTAGGCTGTGAAAAGTTTGGGTGAGCTGGTATCACCTTGTCTTATCCCTTTTAGGAGCTAAAAGGGCTCCAAGTCTTTATGTAGCCTGATAAAGGGGCTGCTGTGACTGTATATACATTGCAACACTGATGTATACTGGATCTACACCTTGTAGAGTGATGGCCTCCATGACCTTAGGGATTCCCAATGAGTCAAAGGCTTTCTTGAAGTCTATAAATACTACAGTGAGGGGCATTTTGTATTCTATTGCTTTCTCTTTCTGCTGATTTAATGAATGGAGATGGTCAATGCTGGAGTAGTTTCTTCTAAAGCCAGCTTGTTCCCCTGGTTGGTTTTCATCTATTGTTTTTGTGATTCGGTTGATGACAATTTTTGTGAAAAGTTTGTGTATGCAGTTGAGTAGGCTTATAGGTCTAGAGTTGTTGAGATCTTTTAGGTTTCCTTTTTTATTGGATTATCTTTAATAACTCTTAAATACGTGTGTGCATGATTTTGTCCAAATTACACTGATTTGCCTGGAAAAAAATTCCCTCATTCCCCCTGGCTAATCCTAAGGTCTGTACATGCCTTTGTAGACAACAGCAAACCGTCAACCAAATTCTCAACATAAGTTTTTTCAGTTTTCAAGTTGGTCTGGCTGGCTATATATACAAGTATTACATGTACAGGCCATACCAATATAGCTAGAGGGCCGAAAATTTTTAATCATTATTATATATAGTTTTGGATTTCTCTTTCAAATTCCCATCCCTGAGAGTATATTTCTAGTGTGGGGTTCAATCTACAATAAATTTATGTTACATGGTCCCTAGTTTGTGCCTGACTGCATTCACGCATTTTTTTGAAAATCCAGACTTTTTAATGAGTATAACTTATTCATTGATCTCCCTTTTTTTCAACTTTAGTTGATTACCCACAACACAGCAAGCTGCCTGAAGATATTGATCATGTAACGGTTTCTATTGAGTTACTAACCAGATATGTTTTGTTCTGGACTATATATCCATTTCCTAATAACAACAGATATGTATTTATCAACATAATCCCCTTCCTTATCAATGCACATAATTCAGGGGTTAATATTAATTATGGAGATCAAACATTATACAGTGAAAATTTTGGATCAAAGTTCAGCTAATGACGTGTTAGATTGCAGACTTACTGATACTGATGTACCCTTGTAAAATATTGAATTTATTCTGAAAATTAGATAATTACACATTAAAAGTCATAAAAATCATTATAATTATGAATAATTATAAACAAAAATTATTATAGGTAATAAATAATGATAATTATAATAAAAAATTATGACATAACAAATCAGTCACATATCATAAATCATGATAAATTGAAAGTAATCTAAATTATACAAGAGGATGTATGGAGGGAAATGTGAGAAACAAATTAAAAGATTGCCACATCATCTTTCCTGTTTTTTAATCAGACTCTGATCATTTATAATTACATTTCTGTTCAGTAATAGTAACAACGACCATTCACAACAAGTCTATGACATAAATTTATAGTGACTACTTAAAAAATCAACTTAAAAAATTTACCTCAGAACATACTAGCTGTTGTATAATTCATTTGTATTATTTATCAAAGCCAAAATTAAGAATTCTGGACCAGATAAAATTATGTGATTTCTATTTGCTCTGAGTTCTTTCCCAGTGTAATATTTTTAGCAAATAGAATACCATCAAAATTAATGGGCAGATGATGTCAATTCTGTAAAATCAATCACCTCTTATCTTTTTCTCCCTTCTAAAAAAGACTTTTTCCCTTTATCTTTGTCCTGTCTGTACTTTTCTTGTCTATTTTGTCATTTCTAGCTGACTTTTCCATTACATACAATTGCACTCATACAAAGAAAGACAGATGTGATGATAAAGACTCTAGGTATCTATTAAGCTTATAAGACCAGTAAGAAAATAATTGAACAACTGAAAAGCACTTATCAATGTCTTACATTAACTCAATCAAAAGAATTCCTGGATCCACTTCAAAATTTAATCAATTATTCCCTATCCAATGGTCCTACTTTCCACAAACATTCATTGAAATTCATTCAGAACTTTTTGAGATATCATGTGGATAGACAGACAGACGTAAGGGAAGACACGGGGTTATACATATACCTCTCCAACTTTGTAGGCAGAGGTAAATCATAACTACTTACAGACCATTTTTTATATCTATGTTGAATGATAGATACCAGCCTTGCTTATTTTCATAAATATTGAAACTTGTTGACTGAGGTAGCATCCAACAACTTCATTCACAGTACCAAGAATTAGGGCAACCAGTAGAAAAATTAAGAATTCACATTGTAGTCTCAACCTACTTCCTTCTGGCAAGTCAAGATAACATTCCAAAAAGACCTTTCTATTAAAACTCATTAAAACATTCAGATCTAAAATTCAAACACAACAGCAAATGAATATTTTTTGTCAGTTGCAACTATTTTAAAAGGTATGTTTTTCAAACAGTTATTGACCCGATTAAATACAATACTTTTTTCTTCAGTGTTACGATATACAGAAGCTGATAGTGATCACTTTTATTTGGGACAAGGTATTTAAGAAACTTATGGTTGATTGATAACATTAAGCAAGGCATAGATAGAGGCAGCCGATTATGTGATCACGTTAAATAAAGTATTTGAGACAGACTGATTTTGATAACAATAACCATTTGATAACATTATCTGTGATTATAATGAGTGGCTTCCTCCGTACTAAGTTCATTAGGAATTTACTGTGGGTGTCTCTCATGGCAAGATTGTTAGCAAACTTGACTCACAGATCAATTTCTCAGTTTAATGAGTTTGGTCCTTACAGGGTGCCCGAGTACTGTAGTTTTGTGTCAAATTAAACTCAGCTTATTTTTTTTCAATACTATTTACTTGCAAATTGTAGACAAATGAATAAACTTTCATTTCTGTCACTCGGTCATTTTGAGTATAACAATAAAACCTCAAAAACTACAAGAAATTCAATGTAGATATCTCATTAAAAATAAGCTGACTTACTTTTCTTTCAATTTGACCTTTTGTGATATTTCATGAGAAATAGTTTAACTTCTTTTTTTTACATGAATATTTCAAAACTATAGACTCGTAGGTGTAACTTGTAATAAGCTCACTTTATAAAGATAAATAGAGACAGATATTATTATTGAATCCCAAACAAAATACTGGGAAGAATGATATATCATAACATAATGATAAGTGATTCAGATAAACATGTCCCCTATTCATGCATAATTCGAATTTGTATCCTAATCTCTGCTGTGTCAATCACAACGTTTCAGTCAGTACATTCTCCAGTTTTCTTCAAATGTTTATCATACTGGGTAAGTTTAAGAGAGTTTCAGATTTTTTGGAGGTGGGCTGGATTAGAAATGTTTACCATCAGAAACTGTGTTGGTCACATTTATCATAAGCCTCATTCCATTACTACCTAAGTTTCTTTTCTCTACTCTTTCTGTCTACCCTCTTGTTATACTACCTAACTTTCTTTTCGCCGCTCTCCTTCCTATCCTCTCATAAATCAGCTACTTTCTTTTCTCCCTTATCCCTGCCAATGGTGTCTGTTACACATAGAATATAAGCGGCAACTATGAGTGAAGCCTGTTGTTGTCGTACACTTATGATAATTGTCAGTGAAGCAAGAGGTCAAAGACTGGTAGAAATGAAATTTGTATTAAAAACCATAAATGATATTATTTTTTTTTTATATTATTAAATCATGAATTATTTGGTGTTTGATTCCTTAATTATGAAGATATGCTGTGGAGTTCCAATGGGATATACGAGTGTAATATAAATCCCACAGAAACAGTAAATATATGAAAACAGAACACCAGAATTAGTCACATTATGTAAATTGCCATAAGAGTATCAGTTGACAGGAGATTTTCTCTGCAGATCATGTGGCTATTCCAAAGAAGACCAATATGGTAATTATGACACACACTCTTGTCTGACATATTCACAGCAGATTATTGTATGCATCAGTTGCTTTTGTAAAATTTGTTGTATGAATTAGCTGCATTAAGTGAGGATATAAGCTTTTCTTTCAAGATTCTCAAGTCCTGATTGTCATCTGCTTGTCTTTGTTTAGTATTTAATTTTTCTGAAAATCAAATGTCAACTTGAAAGCAGACTATTGAAAAGCAAAGAATACCCATACTTGCATCAGTTATCAAGAATACTTAACAAGTATTTGAAACTTGGTATCTGTATGAAATGAGAAATACTTTGTTTGTGGATATTTAAAACATTGATTTATTGAGCAATCAAATATAATGGTTAATATTCTACAGAATATGCTTCTTTCAATTTTCTCACTCTCTGAGGTGTTACCTATCCATCCAGAGGGTAATCTTTCTCCAGAAAGTCTGCCCCCCACCCCGACATCTCCTTTTCTGTTTGTCACATATCTGAATGAAAGAGACCCCTCTCTTTTCTTATAGATTGTATACCTGAAGAACACTAAAATGGATCAACCAAAACATAGCGCTAACAACAAAAGAATCACAAAGAATGAGTTCAATATTCAGAACAACTGGAAATGGAAATTACACATTATAATGATACACTATCTTTAATTTCATAATTGCCAAGTTTTATCAGTATCTGTCAAATTACTTTTTGGCTATTTTGCAAATATTCAGGTAGACAGACTGGATCAATTAAAATACTCTGTTGTTTGTCATACTGCAGAAAATTATCCTGAATAAGTGCAACCGGGCATGTGAAGTGGAGAGAGAAATACAGAGAGATTCCGCTGCAAGTAGCTCATGAGTAATTTGCATTTAGCATTTTTCAGTCATTATTAGAGACCTGAAACGCTCACCATTCACTCTAGATAAGGACACTTCTGACATAAAAATGGAATTATTTAATAAAACTGGCTTCAAGGTATCTTATCATGATTTATCTTATCAAAGTATCTTTTTCAGTACAAATTTGTTTCAAACTCAATGCATATTTATTTTTACCCACGGAATGTTTTGAAAGAGGTTTGTTATTTACATGTCATGCTGTTTCCAAACATTAGCTTCTTCTTATCACTTTGCATGAATCTTTCAACATCTACCTTGACCACCATTTACTACTGTGATCTCCTGACTTCTGATGTTTCATGGGTGGTATGAAATGGGACCATAGGTACAGTTATAAAAACATGGCCACCACCATATAAATAATAAATAAGTCAATTCTGTACGTTTTAATACTTTTCTAGGCATTGATTAAGATGATGTTCTATTTTCTGATGAATTTAGACATGTCATGCCTAAGAGAGTATAGAAGAAATGTTCCTAAGAGGTGAGCCTACAAATAAATGATCAAAAGAAAAGGAATGGCGAGTGTGATACAGAGTAAATCAGATGAAAGGAGTAATAAGAAATATCTTAGAAACAGAATAAGTTTGAGGTTACAAAACAGCCTGACATTGGAGATAGGGCATGGCATTGGTGAAAGGGTGTGGCATGAATGGAATCCGATAGCCTCTAAGTGGGAGGCAAAGTGGCCCCTCAGTAAGGCTTGAATCTGTAGTGGCCTCTCAGTAGAAGGCAAGAATGGGATATTTAGATTAAGACTAAATTGAAACTGACTGGCAAAGAAAAGCAAAAGCTATTTATTCGGGCAGACAAGCTCAGATACATAAAAGAGACTAGGATGGGGACTGAGAGGATATAGACAGTGGAAGATGCATATCCATCCATTTTGCATTTTTTGTTTGCTTCAACACTTTTTCATGTTTTGAAAAAATAAGGTGTATCAGTCAACAAAATAAACACAAAACATTTCCTTCCATACAGCCAGCTTTGTCTTGTTGTCCAAGTCCCATGATTTCACAACGTGTATTCTTGGCATTTCTTTTCCACAGCTGTGCTTGAATCCCTAATTCTTTTCAAAAGATTTAATACTGTTCGATCTGGCTAACACAACAGCTGATGAGTAGAAAAAAACAGACAGATTTTATGATCAAGAGAATGAAATGCCAAATTCTTTATGACAATAGCAGTGAATCCTTCATAAAATTTCCTCAGAATATTTCAACCTTTCTTGGGATCCCTAATTTGCATGCTATAAAAATTATTGCTCTAAAGCATTACTGATTCAACATTATATTTAATTACATAACACATTTATTATTTATTACTTTTTTGAGTACAATGATAAAAATGTTTATATTTAGACAACAAATTTTCTATTATACAAGTTTGATGAAATTGACATACAAGCATCATTTTTTTAAAACTCTTTCATGCTTGTCTTGGTTCCACACATATTTCACTGAGTAGCAAATGTCAGAATAATCTATAATTGTGAGATGAAGCATTAGCTTCAGCCTTTCCTATAATCAAAAGTCCCTGACATTAGACAGTTAATGCTGTCAAATTTGAATTTCAATGTTTAGAATTTTTGTGTTATGATGACATAAGTACACATATTATCAAGTCACCTCATAAGTAATGTCTTAATTTTGGATCAGAAAAAATATAGAAAAATGTTTAATTACAATTTATTCATTAGCATAGGTTCATAATTATGTATTATTTATTTTGTCAAGAACAATGATCACTGTTTACCATGTAACATTACAAAGTGAAATTCTTTGCAAATCAAATAAATTCATTTAATAGAATTTTATAACTGCTTTGATAACCTAAGATGGTAGAAATCAGTCCCAAAAGATCTACTGACAAATTTGGGACATTTGGGCATAGCCCCCCTTCCTCACCCCCTCAAAAACAAATAGAATAAGCAAAACTGAATGCCTTTGATAATATTCGATTCAATTGACTCAACTGCATTTCACACATATTTTGTTGTGAATGCCAGATAATATTATGATTGTATGTTATTATCAGCAGACCAGGGATAGACATTGATAGCACATGGGGATCATTAATTAGGAAGGAACAAGCAATGAACGAGAGATTCTATAAGGAAACCCTGAAAGATGAGAGGAAGGGCCAAGTTCACAAGGACAGGACAGAAGTCAGGGAGAGGGTCAATCCCAAGATCACAGATATGTAATCATATGAGAGGGGATTTGCACACATAAAAAATTTGACACCATTTCAGAACACAACCGATACCCAGGGAAGGTGTAGGGTACACATCTGAAACATGAAGAAACAAACACCCACGACAAGGAAATAAGTCAGAATCAACCATAAGCAATTATCAAAACACCTCATCTGACAAAATTCAGACTAATCCTTAGTTTCTTAGGAGAACATTTTTGCACTGACAAGTTGTAGTAAACCAACAAAATTAAATCATTATTTCATCTCAAAATCCATCCACGACTACATTGACCTGGTGTTTGCCCAACCAATACAAACATCCTTTTTTTAAACCATTTTTTGAATCATCAGACCCTCTTACCACATTTCTCTTTATCACAGATTATTTTTTCATTCTGTGTTGTTTTTTTTTCATTTGTGCATCTATCTTTATTTCCATTTTATTGTAGCATCCAGAAGGAGAGAAACTTAGTAAATGTTATTTTGTATCTTATGCATTGCTTCAACTTCAATGGCATCGAAAAATATTTGGTAAACACATTGAGTCATAAGTAAAATCTTCATAATGAGATATTTATTATCTCCCTCTTTTTCCTCTTCCTCTTCTGCCCCCAGGATTCATTTATTCAGTTTTTACTACAATTTTGTTGAGTTTTGTTGTTGACAGCACTTCCACCTTTGAATCTATAATTACTCCCTAACATTCTCTTTTGCGCGTCAACACTTTGGAAATTATCACATGAAACTATCTTCAGTCTTGCTTTAAAAAAGAGAGAAGAAAAAATTTGAAAGGAAGATTGAATATAAGAATTACAGGAAACGGTTGAAAGAAAGGGAATAAGAAAGAAAGAAAAGTCCAATTTGGGAAAGGAAAATAAGGAAGAAGCAGGAAAAAAAGGAAAGAAAAGAAAAAGAAGTAAAATATTGAGAAATAATGAAAAAGTTGATATCCTAAACAGTCATGATAAGGAAAGAAAGAGAAGAATAGAGAAATGTTGCAACTAATATTACTATTACTAATAATGATAATAATGACAGTAATGATGATATTATGAGGTCTGGTTAGTTACTCAATTGAAACCGTTATATGACCAATGTATTTTGGCAGCATGCAGTGTTTGGAATGATCAATTAAAAAATTTTAAAAAGGTGTGATCACTGAATATGTTACTTCTCTTGCCTTTTGTTGGATGGTGATTGATGAAAAAAAGTATGGATTTAAAAAGAGAAACAAGCTGGGATACTACCAGACACAAATTAAGGGAACAATTTAATATAAACACATTGTAAATTGATCTCCTTCCCCACAAAAAAATCTATTAGGTGGGGGTAAGGATTTAAAAAAAACAGAAAATTCATTTTTTCTATACATAATAAGGAGTTCTTGAAAATTCCAGTTCTCTAGCTCCTTTGGTGTGACCTGTACATGTGATAGATATACACATAGCCAGCCAGACCAACTCGAAAACTGAAAAGACCTATGTTGATAGTTTTGGTCAATGATTCCTAATGAGAACAAAAAGAAAAGAGAAATAGAAACAAAAACAGCCGAATATTGTTAGCAAAAGAAGTAGAAAAAGAAAAAGAAATAGAAGCAGAAAACAGAGGAATAATTGTTATAATAGTCATAATAATGATAGTAAGAAGGAGGGAGAAGAAAAAAGGCAGACGAAAGAGGAATAAATATGATAAGAAGAGCAAAGAAAAATAGGGAAAATAAAGGCAGAAATAGTGGTATAATTATCATAATTATAAGAAAAAGAAATAAAAATAGAAAAATAGAAGAATAATGTTGATAATGAAAAAGATGAGAGGAATGAATGCAAAGAAGTTATAGAAGTGGATAATTACAAGAGAAAGAATAATAAAATAAAGAAAAGCTAATGCAAAGCTCACAAGGACAATGATCAGATTTTGCTTTTTTGTAAGTTTCTCAGTTTTGGTCGTATTAGCAAAGTATGCGTCAGCCATGGAAAGAACAAAAAAGACTTTAAAATTGATAAAAAGAAAGTTCTGAATGATAACTTCATAAGAATATGGGATGAGTTGTCCTTTTTCAGGGAATTAGAACACAGTTGCCTTTATCTTGAATAAAGAGCAGGAACATATTTGGTAAATTCCGGAGAATTTGTGAGATGACAGAGAAGTATAAACATTTTTTTTTGATACTGGGACAAAATTCTATGAATTACATTTTTTGACTCATCTTCATCAAAGTAGACCAGTGTGCTTAATTATGTTCATATTTTTGTGTTAATTCACACCATCGTAAGAACAAGATTCACCTTAGTAGTCTATTGGAGAGTTGAAGTTATCTTTTTTTTTTTGTTAAATCTTGGCAACAAGGATGATGCATATCTAAAAAAACCTTCCAGATTAGGAAAAAATGTTTTTCCATGAACTTTTAGGGTGCCCATTTTGAAATTAAAAATGGGCGACTACGAATATATATTTCCTTTAATTATGACTAAGTCACTGTGCATGTCCCAAAATTTAATCACTTCTTCTGTTAACTTATTGCACAAAATTCTATCATTAATGGAAAAATAGCCTACAAAGGCAGTGGCATAACAAGGGTTTTCAGCATCCAAGAGCAAAGACAATGTCCATGAACAAAGACAGCATTTGGGGACAAAGACAGTGTCTGGGGGAGGGCATGATTATCAATTAACAGGCATTATAGGCTAAGGGAAATGTTGTGCCCCTTCAAACCTGTACCCAGAAGCTACTGTCTTCTCTTGCCCATTTCTTGCTACTCTTCTGTACAAAAAACAATGGTACCTAAGTCCCCTTCAAAATACTCCCTTTGAGACTTAACACACTCATCCTAGCGTCCCTTCCACTTTTCATAACAGTCTGCAAAGCTGCATCGTTCTCTTTAATCTTGTCCATGATTTGGAATCTCCTCCTCTTCAATGAAGATTTCAGCTTTGGGACAAGCCAGGATTTGCAGGGAGGCTAACAGACCTGGGCAATGAGATGTTTTGTTAAAAAACCCTCAATACCTATTTACTGTTCAACTTGTTTGATCATTGTGAGCACAGTGATCACACCTAGCTTCACTGCCAACAGAGTGATCTCGCAGAGAGTCTATGTTCATGCACTTGCAGTTAGGTCCTTTTTGATTGGTTCCCAAGTTACATCAAGATGTGTCAATGCAAAATATTAAAAATGGACAGATACTAGGTTCAAATGCAATCAATAGTACAATACAACCATGATTATTGTTTAATTTTGAGAAACCATTAAATTTCTCTTATAATAGGTTTTTAGTTGGGTTATCAATTTGCAATGTAAGTTTATGCTAAATTTATCACTTAGTTTGTGTCTGATAACATTCATGCTTTTTTAGATTTCAGACTTTTTTAGTGATCACTCCCCAAGAAAAGTAACTTATTCATTGATCCTCCCTTTTTTCAATTTGTAATTAATCACCCCCAACGTGGCATAATGCCAAAAGACATTGGTCATGTGACGGTTTCTATTGAGTGACTAATTTTGCTTTTTTCTTTCCGGCCAGAAGTTTCTAATCATTAATGTGAATGGAAGTTTGACATTTGTTTACCAACCTGTAATATCATTGTATAAGCAGCTAGTATATATTTCAGATAAAAATATGTCTTATCTATAAATAGCTTTCTTTTGTCTGCATTTGTATTTTTAGGTTCATGTTCATGGTGAGTTCTCATCTGAATTGTGTTAGGCGGGGTATTTTAGTTATTGTACGTTGTTCGTTCAGTCTAATTTCTCCATCTCTGTTGTTCGTTTTTTTCATAATGTATTGGTCATGTAAATTCCGACCTTCCTCAGGTGTCTGTTGTGATCAGGAATGTTGTTGAATTTTCTTCTAAGGGAGCATGCACATCCCCTCTTATACATGTCATGTCCTGCGCTTGTGTCTCAGTGTCAAAATAAACAACAGAGATGAAGAAAATAGTCTGAACAGAATGGAAAATACAACCACTTTTCATTAAATTTCACCTGTAGACTTATGGAGATTTTTTATTATAAGATGACATATTACTCAATCCGGACCACAACGGAAATTGAGTTTATTATTATTATTACATTATTATTTTTCTCTTATGTTTCTGTTGTGGCACACACTATACTTTTAGTTAAGAATTAAATATGAAATCCTTTTTTTAGCTAGATAACAAAAATGTCACTTCTGACGACATCTCCTTACAAAACCCCTGAACACAATCGCTTACATGCCCGGGTATTTCTAGCTAGTCACTCTCTCTCTCTCTCTCTATCTCTCTTAGATTCTTTCTAAAATCGATATCATTTTGCCAACCTCCCGGCTGATCCAAACTTTACCATTTTTCAACCATGACCAATCTCTGTACTAACTTTGCCCATTTCAGTTCACCAATGTCAAGGCATTTCACATAAGTACACCTACTCACCACTTGCTCCAAACGTGTATACACCGCCAGTTCTCATGAATGAAATGGCAATGCTTTTCACTATCCGATAGTCATGATGGATTAGACTCCATGTGTTTTACGCCTAACATAGTCTGTCCGTCATGTGTCTACCAGCGTCAGAGAATGGCCCCCAAGTTGCTCACCTTTGATCCTAAATACCTCACTCACAATTTTTTTGTAGTTTCACATACATACTGAACACGGTCTCCATAACCATTCCTTGGTATGCTCCAAGTCTTATGGATTCAAAGCAGTTCAGGCTCCTCCAATCTGACACTGACACTGACGACAGTAATTATCATGGCACCAAAGCTCCCTTCTTCTCTCCTCTTCTCTTGACACTATCATATCTATGTTGTTTCACAGGTATTTCCATTTCAGTCCTGTATTGTCATTATTTTTCATTTTATTATATATATGTGTTATTTGTCCATCTAAATACTTGTATGCATCCTTTTTACTTTGTTTAATCTCCATGCATATATTCACTCTTGGCATGCATTCTTTCCATAAATCTCCCTTCCTCATTCTACATTTCCACTGACATCCACATGGGCCACAAACACAGTGGGCATCTATCTATCAGCAAGAACTCTACAGAAATATATCCCAACTATCATACCAATAGTGTCATTTCCAATATTTCAGGTTTTATTGTTATTCCTTTTAAATTAAAAAAAATTGCAACTCAATGAATAGTAAAGCTTGCACATCCAAAGTCCACTGCCTTCTGACCATTCTTTTTATGTTGGTTCAAATAAGTTTCTTCTCTTTCTTCTTCAGCTTCTTCTCTTCAGTTCTTTTTTCCCAATGAATCAGCAACATTATTCTCCTGGGAGAGAGTGTCAACCTTGCTGTTGTTATCTTTACCATGTTTCATTCTTCTTACCACAATATAGCACCTGGTCTTAGTCTGGTAATCACAAATGAAGATACAAGTAGCTCATCAAGGTACATACTCATCTCTCATTCTCTCGCTAATTTACAGCTGTCCATTGTCCAGATGTTTGGTCATTTATCTAATTCTGCATCAACGTCCTTCCCCTTTATCAATCCATCTTTTATTTTGCTATGATAACCAGATTATGCACAGCATTCTTTTATGCAAAAACTGTATATTTACGTTTGGGATTTGTTGGCTAAGTTTTACTGTTCTTTTGCTTCTAGAGAAAAAGACCTAGATTTTCTATGATATCAGCAGTTCATGCCTGTGGGAGATAATGTTGGGACCGTTGCATTTGCTTCTAACTAATTCTCTTGGGAAAGACATGAATCCACTTCACTCATCCCGGTTGTGGGTAAATAACGGAGCAATAAGAGCCCTTTAGCCCTGCATGGTAGTTCACCCACAATTGCTGCAAACAATGAACTGTTAGAGAAATGGAGACAAAATCATTGCCTCATGAGTTGTAGTATAAGATATGATACTGCTTTCTAAGGCTTGAATTTTGCACCAAAGTAGAATCAGAATTTTAGTTAAATAGAGAAGTGAAGGCAGACATGTATGCTTTGGTATTCTCAATGAAAAACTCTGAAAGCATTGCATACAGTATAACTGCATAGCCAAGCACAAATCACTAATGGTTCTGAGTGAGGTAATTTGTGATGGTAAAATTAGTGTGTTTGGTGGTGTGCAAGTAATACATGAAGAGTGGGAACATAAATGAATACCATATTTGCTGGTCTATAAAATGAATGGTATACAAGGATATTTGGAGAACTATCACTCACTGCAATTCATCCGAGCCCCATAACTATCCATATCAAGCTGTGGGAGACAGCCTCATAGTCATAATATGGTGTAATTTGATATAATATTTATACAGTTTTTCTCAATAAAATTATCATCTTATAAAATGACACACATAGTAGATTGGTATTAGTAAGCTTAATAATGAAGAAATAAGAGTTATAGTGGCTCATAATCAAAAACAGCTCAGACTAGAGAGCATTCAAATGGAGATCTAAGTGTCCCTGGTTCGCTCTCTCGTTTTGACATCAATATTTTGGACCTGTTTTATGCGAGTAATATTTTATTGTCTACTTGTTATTGTAATGGTTATGATGTGCTTCAATATTCACAAACAAAAGAAATGATACCATATCTCACCATCAACTGAAATGGCCCAGTTGGCAGCATAGGAGCATGAGACTGAAGACCTCAGTTCAGCCCCAATAAACTTCATTTCATTTCTGAATTATGTTTTAGTATATAGTCAAGAAACCATTTTTCTTAGTGATGGTTATTTTCCCCATTTCAAATTAACCTCAAAGGGATTGCCACATTGAATGAAATTCACTCAGACAAATAGGCAAAACCACAGAAACTCAAGTACACACATTTGCACACATGCATAATTAATGTTTTTATGCAGTTATCCTTGACTTTATTCTTGAGGAAGGAAAAGGAATTTCTTCATAAGGGATCGGAGAGAAAATGAATCAAGGCGAGTAATGCTTTTGATTTGTATTTCCAAACTATTGTTTCTATTGCCATATCCTATCAACACCTTGTTCACATCTTCAAGATAATATTTGTAGATCAGCCCTCTTTTAATCATACACCTTTCTCTTTGTGTATATGTCTATAAATATATTTGTGAAATACTAACAGATAAGGACAGAAAACAGATTTTATCCGTTGGAGATGTTTTATCGCTGTGCTCAGCATTTAAGACAGTAAACAGAGCTATTGATACACAAAAATAAGAATTCAAAGGATATATACCCAATGAATGTTAACATTTCATGCTTATTGCACTCATTGGCATCTAGCAATATATCATTTCCTGAGAATTATGCAAACAAAAATCCCCACTTACATTTGAATTACAAATTCTTTCATAAACCAATCAGGTTTGAATGTTTCTGAAAACCGAACAGGTCTAACCAATGATTACAATGTATATATGAGGACGATCTGTGAGACTTACCTTCCTTTTCCTAAATTACCAAAAAATATACACAATCATTTTCAGATTTAATTTTCTTTTCTTTAGTTTCTGTATCATCATCATCAGTCTCTTATCGTCTGTTGTTGGACATAGACCTTCCCCAAGATTTGCCACATTTCTCTATTGTGGGCGTGGCGGAGTCAATATTTCCTGAACCTGTCTAGTTCATCTCGCCAGTTCATATTCTGCTGGCCATGGTTGCACATTTGATCTTTAGGGATCCATGTTGTGAGTCATGATGTCCATTGGTTGTCTGCCATTCTTGCGACCTGGCCAGTCTATTGCCATTTGAGTTTCCTTATGGTTTCAATGATGTCTTGGACTTCTGTTTTTCCCCAAAAATACTGTGCTGTCTTGTGATCTCTCCATGGAATATTGAGCATGATTCTCTGATATGCATGTTGCATGATCCTCAGTTTGCGGGTTAGTTTACATGATGCAGTACTCTGACGTCAGGTGATAGCATCAATAATATTGAAGGCCTTCTTGATGTTTATAAATGCTACTGCTAGTGGCATTCTATATTCTGCTGCTTTCTTTTTCAGTTGGTTTATTGAATGGAGATGGTCCATGGTTGAGTGGCTTCTTCTTGTTCCCGTGGTTGGTTTTTGACTAGCGTTTTTGTGATTTGGTTGGTGATAACTTTGAAAAGTTTGTAGATACAGTTGAGTAGGCCTATTGGTCTGTAGTTGTAGTGGTTTTCCAGGTTTCCTTTTCTATGTAACAGCATTATGATTGCAGTGTTCCGATCTTTTTGGACTTTACTTTGTTTTGAGCATAAATTGAATACAATGGCTAATTTCCCAGTGATGATTTTACCAGCTTTTTTGAGTAAGTCAATGGAGTTATTATCTGGTCCAGGCGCCTTTCCTATTTTTGTTTGTGTGATGGCTTGTTTTTCTTCCCATGGGGTAACTTCTGGGAAGTCCTTGAACTGATTGCTCATGTCTTGCACATCCTGTTCATTGTTTTGTATTTCTTGTATGGAGGAGTAGAGTTTTCGGTAGAATTCTTGTGCACTTTTGCCAATCCGATCTCTGTCTGTTGTTAGGTCTCCATTTTCTTTGAGGACACTTGTTATCTGTTCCCTTCCTGTGTTGAGGGTTTTGTTAATACCTTTGAAGCCCCAACCTTTTTTGAGAATTGTTTTGATGAATGCTGTCATGTACCTCCTTTTGTCTTCTCTTTGTTTCTTTCTAGATGGTTTTTATTTACTTAGGTTGCTTCAATTTTCTCTCTTGCTGTTGATGGCTTGAGCTTCCTGCATTTTTCCATGAGGTTCCTAGTTTCATCTGAGATTTTACTGATGGTTTGTGTGTTCTTTGGTTCAAACATAGTGGCAATTTCAATTAGAGAGACTGTTGATTTGTTGATGAATTTGCTGATGTTGTTGGTGTCAATCTCTTCTATTTTGGTAAGAAGTTTGAATCTGTTTTTCAGTTCAAGCTTGAAGGATCAAATCAGCTCTTTTTGGTACATTTAGTGGTTCTAGCTTGGTGTGGAATATTTTCCTGCGTTCTTTGCTGGTGTTAATTTGAATTTTACATCTCACCAATCTGTGGTCACTTCCTACATTGACTTGATTAAGGACCTGGATATCTTTGACTGTGTTGCTTTTGTCTGCTAGGATGTGTTCTATTTCATTCTTTGTTTCATGGTTGGGGCACTTCCAAGTCCATTTTTTATTGTTTTTTTCTTGAAAAAGATGTTCATGATTTTGAACCTGTTCACAGGTGCAAAGTTTACAAGATCTTCACCTCTCTTGTTCTGTACTTTATATCCGAAATTGCCAACACAGCATTCATTTCCTTGTCATACCTGTGCATCAAATTCTCCAATAATTACATTAAGGTATTTTCTGGTATGTTGGAGTAAGGAGTTCAAGTCATCGTTGAGGTTGTCTATTTCTTCTCTGGTTGATTGCGAAGTGGGAACATAGACTTGATTTTCAGTTTGTATCCCTTTGAGAGTTTTATGGTAATACTGGCTACATGGTCAGAGATAGCTTGGGAGCCAACTACATTGGCTTTATGTTCCTCTTTGATGAGGAAACCTACTCTACTTTGCTTTCTCTTTTCCGTAGTTGTAAAGTTGCTCTTTTGTTCGATAAGTTCTTCCCTGGATCTTCTCATTTTGCAAGTGATGTGGTTAAGCCTTATGGGACCAATGATCCAGTTGGAAGGGCTGGTGTAATTTTGATAATGCAAACCATGGGGAGTGTTGGGCCATGCCCTGCCATTCTAACCCATGATATGTTGGAAGGGGGTCTGGTGAATTGGTCACCACTGACGTCACTTAGAGTAGCCTGAGAACTCCACTGGCTTTTAACACCCATTGCAGCACTGTGGGGGATGAAATCAGATATGGAATATGTGGACAGAAATCTTTTTTTTTTTCGTTTAGTGGTTCAATAGCTATGATTTTCATTCTAGACAGCTCGTATGGATTAAAGTATTGATATAAGAGGTAAGCTGGCCTAGTTCAGCACTAATGCATTCAACTTCTTACCTGGGGAGATATTTCTCTCTACTGTCAGTGAATTATTGCATAAGTCCTACAGCTTCAATTCTACTAGCAGTTAGGTCATAACTCTCACTTATTTTAGTTCTTAATTTGGTAAAAGTCCACAGAGGTAGCACTCGAATAAAAAACATTTGCCATTTATTTGGTCACTTCTAGGGGCTGGTATTTGAGGGGGGTGGCTTTGTCTATTAACGAGGCGGTTCTGATTGAGTTTTGAATTTAATTACTTCTAAACATCTTGCATTCAATGAATATGGTGTTAGTGATGATGCCAAAGCAAAAAGAGACCTTTTAATTTTGTAGGAAGTTGTTTGTTTTACATGGGAATTTCTTTCTTTTTCTTTCTTTTTTTTTTTGAGAAATAAAAGAGATTTGACAGTAAGAGGAATACATTAATTTTGATGGAATTATTAACATTTAACAATGAAAGACCCCTGAATTCTGAAAAGATGAGGGAGATATTTCAGTTGGAAGTTGCATTTAACTTGGGTGGAGTGCCCGCTCATTGTCAGTTGAAGCAAGTTTTGATAGTTTAGACAATTGATCTATTTTTCTTTTTGTTAAATCTTCGAAATGTCCAGCCTACTAGTAGTAATTTATTCTGGTGAATTTCCACAGATTTTAAAACCTTATATTATCTCTTGATACTTCAAAAAAACCTTCAACAAATTTAAAATGTGTAGTAGAAATTGGCTCACAGGAATCCTCAATTCAACTTTTATTTAACCCATATTGTAGCAAGCACATAATAGAGATTTTGAAGAACCACTGATCCCTTTAGTAAGAAACTGTTCTAAGATCTATTTTTATTTAATTGTAAATAACGATAAAAATAATTCATATTTTCAAAATTGTTTAAATAATTTATAAGGGTTTAAAAATAAAATATTCATTATCAGTATCATATCTATTTTCTTATTTCATTCATTTATTGTATCATTTCAATTATTAATAAAGATTTTCTGAATGAAAATTCTTAAAAAGGAATGATAAAAGGAATTATACCATGTATGAAATATATATGTGAGTACCTCTTGTGAGGCATTAAGTCTGGACTATATCCTCTCGTGCTCTAAGTTGTATTAATCAGACAAAGTTTTCTGATTGACATGTTATTGTTTATTTGATGGAATAAGATAAAATGGCAGAGATAGGTACAAACACACACATCATGGAAGGAGATCAGAAAAGTCTTAGTCCAGAAGTAGACTTATGGTGGCTAATGATGGTGACGATTATCTAGTTAACAAGGGTATTTGGAGGACTCATCTAAGCCCCATAACTCTAAATACAAAGCTTTGATAGAGAGCTTCCTGGTCTCAATACCTGCACATTGGATGCAGTGTGATATTTGTATAGATTTTTTAAAATTAAATGTCCGTCTCATACACTGGCATATATACAGTATTTGACACAGCTCGGCTCACAAGAGATTTTTTTATCAAATAAAGAAATCAGTGTATATTTTATCATATTTCAGTATATGTACATTTATCATATCAAATTATACAAATATTTTTGAATAAATCTTTGAATACATACTCTCTTTTTAATATATACTCTGTTATGAATAAAATATTGTATATTATAAATTATTATACATACATTTATCATATATATATTCTATTACATGTTTTCTAAATATACAATATAAAGTGATTAGTGCAGTTGGCAACAGGTTATTTTGTTCATACATTTTTTTAGCTTTTTTTTTTCAATGAGGATTTCATAGCGCCATCTCTTTGGTAAAAATGAAAAATCTTTAGTAATTCAAATCTCTTCAGACTTTGCTGCAGTCATGAAAATTTTTCATGGTGAATCATGGACATGCTAAAATATGCAATTATCAGCTTCCACTCAATCCAGAAATGATATGAGTTCCCTGATATAAATTTGAAAAAAATAATCAGACTTAAATGCATATCTAACTGCAATTTGATGCTATCCCACTTGAGTATTACAAATCAACTGATAGCAGTAGATATACTTTGGCAAAATGTTCTCTGCTCATAGGATTAAAACTGAAACCAACTATGTTTATTCAAATGAGTAGCGTTATTTCCCATGTTTGATCCACTACAATAGATAATCAACTCCCCGATCGAGCTTCAATTTTGAATGAAAAATGCGTGATTCATATATACTTACGCCGCACTCCTTTCTTTGATCTGATCGGCATCCCCAAATGTTTGCCGCGAGTCGGAAAATGCAAATTTTAAGCTAAGCCTCGCAAATATTTTTTGAAATGACATAAATAATTATTGTCAATGGTGTAACTGACTATAAGTAAAAAGTAGGGAAAGGAAAAGTCAACGAGTTTGTTGAGTGTTGTCAAAATTCATGGACCCCTTCTAGAAAGGAAATATTTTAGTTTTAGTTTTAGTTATTAGTTTTTAGACTGTACTCATTGAATGACGACAATAAACAATTTTGACCTTTAAAAATCATATTTATTCTAGATCGATTGTATTTATTGTGTACAATAATTTTGTTTTTTGATAGCAGTGCATTGGATGATAATATTTCTCTGTCACAAGATTTGCAATAGCAGGTTTGGAGTGAACACTGCTGCAGACCCCAGTTTCAAAACTACCGAGTTGAATGAATGAGTGAATGGAAATTGATTTTGACATAACTGTATAACATGGAGATTGTATATGTATGTGTATGCATTTTGAAAAAAAAATTTGTCATGCCTTGTTATTATTGTGTCATCTACTTGCGCATCTCTCTCAAGGACATTAATCGAAGTAAACATGTACAGCCTTATCTGAAACTCCCTAAAAAATGTTTGACATACAAAAATTGTAAGCAACTATGGCTTTAATTTTTTGTCTAGTACTTCTTACATCTTAATTTCAATTGCTTTTTATCATAAATCTCAGATTGTCATTCCATGGTCGTCAGTAAGCAATGCAGAAATAAATAATAAGCCTCCAGTGAGACTAAGGATTTTCTACAACTTGATTCAAATACAATAACATAAGTGTTGGGGATGATAGAATATCAGTTCATCATCACGATAAAATGGCAGAATGCTAGAAAGGTATATAAATTTATCAAGGATCAGTTTTCTGGTCAGTCAATCATGATTAATTTATGGTGAGTGAATAATTTTTCCAAGAATTTACCTCACAAAATCAGTTCCTTGTTCTAACTGTTTTGGGGTAAAGAATAGTCATTATTTCTTGCTTCTAAACAGAATTCAGTGCTTCCTGATAGTGCACTCAATTTTTCTCAACATTGAATTGAGGTTATATTCAATCAAAATAGATCAAAATACATAGGAAAAATTTTCCATAAAAAAATATACTACCACTTCACTAGACTGAATGTATCCAAATTCATTTTTTTCTTTAATTCCTGAAAATATTTCCCCAGCGTTCTCAATCTATCTCTTACAATTGATTTTTGTTCTCACCATATACTTGAAAAATATCAGTGTCACAAAACAAATGTAACCATGAAGTATTATATGAAAGTAATTCAATATTTGATTAACAGAATAGGAAACAACAATGCGTTCAGATGAAGTTAATATTTAAATATGTATTCCCATCATCTTAAACAAATGAATTCTTTAGAAGTATATTTGTCAGGATTCCTTTCAGCCCCATATTTTGCAATTGGCTGATGGCCATTATCTCAACATGGTAGTATGAAACTCGTAGTAAACATGAGCAAAGAACTCAAACATCAAATTCCAACAAAAATACCACAGTAATTGCCACACCTTTCCAATGTAAGATGGTGACAGAAGTAATGAGCTTGTTATCATTATTGTCAGCATACTGCAAGGCAACTGTTACAACTTTTTTAAGCATTGTGCGTTAAATTTCATCCCACTTTAAAAATTTTAGTATCTGTGTGGTGGGTCTTTTTTGATACCACCTTTTTATCTTCATATATCTAGGAGCACAGAGATTTATATTCTCGGTCACCTTTTTGTTTAGGACCCAGACTGATCAACAGATGGTTGAGTAGTTCAAAGAGGAAGAAAAAGAAATGTGCCTCCAAGCGTTAATATCAATTGACAGTTTTTTTTTCCTTTGTGTTTCAAGACAACAGGACAAAATTTTGGTCTAACTTTCTCAAAAAGAACAACGTAAGTCTACTCTAACTGTTAATTTTCCTGTAAAGAGGCTCTAATATTATTGCTGTATTCCCATAAAACTTCCAGGTTGAGCAAAAATTTGTTCAATTCATTTCAGAGAAAGATATTGTTGAAAGAGCTGTTTTGTGAACATGAAGTTGTTTATTTTGATTAAAAAGGAAAGGACCCTTGTCTTAAACAAAGGAAACTTGATGGTGTAGATAAAAAGGTAACAATAACAGTAAATAACATGAATCACATTTGGATATGAATCAATAGAATAAAAACACAACGTTTCAATATGTTCATATTGCTAGTCTCTAAATCTACAGAGGCATTTGTATTAAGCACAAAAGGTTTGCCATACTAACCACAAAAAATGTTCAAGAAAAAAAGTGGAGTTATTTCCTAAATGACGTTTATCACAAAGTAACATAAGAAGAGGATACACACGACTGACAACAAGTGGAGAATTACTTCTGCACACCTCTTGATTGTCCAGGTTCAGAGGTAGTCACTGACACTCCAACATTTCTAAACTTTTTGCCAATGGGTCTGAAAATTTGAGGTTTTTTTTAATTTTAATTGTGCTTATACAAGATTGTTATAAGGCCTATACAGTTCAAATTTTACAGAAAGTTGTCATTACATTTAGTATTTAAGATATGTGAGTCTTGATGTTCAGAAGCAGTAGAAATTACATAAAATGATATAAAGATATTCATGTCATAATTATAAAACCTGGAATATACTATTTGGATGTTCTCCTCAACAACACTTGTAACGTTAGCATGTGACAGTAAACTCAAAGCACATAGGGACAAATTCCTTTGTCTCCAGCAACTACAACCATCTCGTCACAGAATCAACTACCATTACTACTGTAGCAACCCCTATATTTTTAATCAAGGATAGCATACAAAATCCTTCTTTTAGCTAGATATCTAAAATGTCACTTTCTTCAACGCCCCCTCCCCCATAAAAACTCTGAACACGTATGGTCAATCACCTTTTTGCCCCAGGTTTGGAGCCGGTTATCATGTCTTCCTTTCCTTTTCGCGACACATGGTCAATTGCTTATTTAGCCCCTGCTTTTGAGCCAGTTACTGTCTTCCTTCACCTCTATAAACTTTTGGTCAGCGTAGTTTCTATTCATTGACTGTGACTATATATATATATTGTCTTGTCAATTATCTTCCTCGAAGTGAATATACACAAAAACTTCATAGCAACTAAATGCAAATACTTCAGCTACTATTTTTTACGACCATGCAAACGCTGCGTTCATTATTTCGCCCCTTTTAACTCCTTCTTGCACCTATTCTGACTAATCACCTTTTTATAATCTAGCTTGGTCAACATACTATTCATTATAACAGGTACAACTCACCAAGCTCAATAGGTAGACAAAACAACATTAGATCTTCCATGCGACGTGTCCCTTGAATCCTTATTCTTTCCTACATTTCATTTTTATGCCTAGGATTAACCTAAACCTAACAGGCCTCTTCTCTTCTCTTCTCTTCTTAACACAATTGAACGTATTATCATTTCTATTCCATGTATTTCATTTACATTCTTCATTTGTGCATTAGATGTATCTCTCATTTTTCACATCCAAATATTTGTAGGTGTTTTCTTGCTCCATTTGATATCCACATCCACATTTGTACTTGGTGCGCATATTCTCTATACATCTCCCTTCATTCATCAACTTTACCACTGACCCTCACATGGGCCCGCTAATACAGCAAGCGCCTTTTCTTCAATGAGAACTACAAGAACTATCTAGAACCATAATTTCAACAAACTGTTGAATTTCCAACCTGAATATCTCTCACACATAATATCTCCTTATCACATAATATAGGAACTATCATACCTATATACTGAAAACAGTGTTATTGCACAGTTCATGAATCTATTTTGTCAATTCTTTTCAATGATATCAAAAGTTACCTGTTTCTTATTGAATTATTCAATTTTGATATACATTCTTTATCAATATGTATAGAATAAATTCATAGATAACAAGCAAGAACTTTCACATAAAAGCTCCATACTAACAATTATATCTAGTCATTTAATTTTATATGTAATTTGAAAGATGGAAGTAATATTGAATAACATGGATGTATATATATTTGGTCTTTCCAAATATGGTGTGAATTTTTTTCAGATAGACTAAGCTAATTATATTGTAGGCATAAATCTTCAAAGCTCAGATTTGTGAATCGTTCTTTATAAAGAGGGAGTGAATACTGAACAATATAAAAAAAAGAACAAGAGTCAACAGTTACTGGATGCAACATGTCTGATGGCAAAGTATCCAGTCATCTAATATGCATGTCCTCTTTTAGGGTCGCCAACAGCCACCTTGTTCCTCCCTCATTAATCTTGTCCACAATCTGAAAACTCTTCTCTTTCACTAGCAAAAATTCAGAACTTACAGAGAGACAAATTTTGAAAGTAGGGTAACTGACAAAAAAAAAATCCTGCACGAGACGTAAAGAAGGACTGGTTTGGTCATTGTAATTGAATGCAACATTCACACAGTACAAAAGCTTATTCAATAGCATTCCACTGCCAACCGAGTAACTCTATGGGAGAGTGCTTGTTCTTGCATGTAAGGTTCCTTCAGATTGATTGCAAAGTTACATCATGGCTGTACAACTGGTTTGATATATAAAAGAGGGACGCATACTTTCCGGACAAACCTCATAAACTAGATCATACAGGTCATTTTTCCAAGTGGCTTTCAAGGCATTGAGTTAATAATATTGGAACAAATAGCAATTAATTAGTCCAATATGAAGCAAAAAAATAGTATGATTTACATAATACTATTAAAAGCAATAAACTCAATTTTTTCTTGCAAAAATTTAAACCTTATTCTTTCGACAGGACAGAGGATTTTGAATGGTTGAGAAAAGAGCGCATTCAATATCATCTTAGAATTGAAGTATGATATTTTGGTATTTGATTGCCATCCAACACTGGCGGTATATAACATAAGGTTGGTTATTTAGTGTAGAATCCATTTACCATGCACAGCACATGGGGAAGATTCTAGAAATTATCTGGTTCTCACAGGCATCAGAGAATAAGTGCAATGGGGAGGTGCAGCAAGAGGAATGGCTTCTCTGGAATTAGATGTGTAAGAGTAAATGTTTGGCCATGAATAACCAAGGATTGAGATTGAGGTTAGTATTTTACTTTCAAATAGGCAATAGTCATTTATTTCCTATATGTGGAGAAGTTTTATCAGTTATGTTTCCATTGAGTCAAACTGCTTTTTAAAGCAAAGTTGCCAAATCTATAAATATGGAAGCATTTAATTTGTTAACTATTGTTATAATCCGCTAGACAACGGGGGTAGCTTGTACTATTTTCAGATCTACTTACCTTGCTTTTTTGGACTTGACCTTGAAACGTTGTGGTCCGAAAGTTCATACCATGTTCAATATCTGTGATTTGCCATGTTTTTCTGAGAATCCTGACAGTCTGAGTTAGAACTCAGCCTACATTGGCCGTGTCTACATCGTTTCATAGAATATAGACAAGACTGAAAAATGAGCCTATTTCTTCTAAAGAATTAACTACACTCCCATTGAATCCAACTCTGAATATTTTAAGGGCTGTATTTTTTCTTAAGCAACTGAACATTCAGACAAACCAAGATTAGTTCCAGTTCTTTTAAACGGCACTTCTACTGGAGCAGGATGTAGATGCTACACATTGGTTGATCAGCAGTCAGATGATTCAATCTCCAAAAAAGTGTCCAAAACTACATAAGTGCTCTGATGAATTATGAGTATATTACCTATTACCTATTCTCAGTGAATTGCACTTGGACATAACATTTAAAATATCTAAGGAAATGAAAAGTATTGTGCTATTCATAGTTGATAAACCTGGCCCTACTCTGTTAGGCAGAGATATCCTAGAAAATCCAATCTCGTAAAATTTCGCATTCTATCTATTTCTGCCAACTGATCTAATATTAGAAAAGATGTCACAGAAATCTTTCCAACTCTATTTTCTGTAGCTCTAAGTGGGTTCAATGGAGAGAAATTAAAAATAATAGTAGACAAGAAAGTACCTTATGTTTATAGTAAAGTCAGGTCTATTCCTTCAGGAACTTGACAGACTTGTTGATGAGGGCATTATTTCTCCTGTAATTCATTCCAAGTGAGCAGTTACTGTTGTCCGAGTTCTAAAATCATTGATCAATGTGATGACTATGAATTAACCGCTAATAGAGCTGAATAGTTGGTGAAATATCCAATTCAAAAATTGGATGACTCGTTTGTTGGCTTGTCTGGTGGTAATTTTTTTTCAAAATGGACATGTTCCAGGTGTACGCACAGCTGTTATTGGATGAGGGAATAAATCAATACTCAGTGATAAACACAAACAAAGGTTTGTGTTTTGGAATTTCTCCAGCTCCAGACATTTTTTAGAGAGCCATGGAACAGCTACTACAGGTTGTGCCTGGGGTGCTGTGTCATCAGGATGATACCCTGACTTTTGGTGCAACAGAGACTGAGCACTTTCAAAGATTGAAACTAATCCTAACAAAGTTACAGGATGCTGGGTTAAAATTATGTGCTGTGCAGATAAGTGTGCTCTCAAAGTAATCAATGCTGCATTCCTGGGTTATCAAAATGATGGCAATAGTATACAACCTGTGAAAGATAGGGTCGAGGCCATGGTTGAAGCCCCAGCATCCACCAACATTGAACAACTCTAATCTGACCTTGATATGTTTAATTTCTATAGTCACTTTTTGTCTTAAGCATCCTATATTATAGAGCCTTTCAATAGACTTTTGACAGATGATACTCCATAGAAGTTGGGTACTGATCAAGACACAGCCTTCAAAGATTCTGAAGTTCAACTGTTGAGCTCTAAGGCATTAGGGTTACAGCATAAGTGCAGTGTTAAACAAAAACATAAACAGTCAGGAAAGTTCTTTTATTTTTTCCTCTAAAATGCTAGCTAAAACTGTGAGAAATTACTTGTGACTAGAAAAGGAGGACATGACTATTGTTCTTGCCCTAAAAACTTTACCATTACTTGTGGGATCAGCCTTTATTTACTTCAATCACTGACTGTAAACCACTCCTTGGAATTTTCTCCCCTGACAATATCTCCCAAGTGGCTTCTGGTAGAATTCAATGTGGGTTGTTGTTTCTTCAAGCCTATAACTTAAAGTTCTGGTTCAGTCCTTGATACTGCAAATGCTCTCAACGGATTACCTCTTCCAGTAACTGCTGAAAATATTCCCATTCTGGTTAAGTGGACTAAGCTAGTCTATTTTTTTGACAGTTCTCCTGTGACTGCATCTGAAATAAGGATGATTACCAGCACAGACCCTGTTCTTTCCAAAATGTTCAAATATTATGAACTTGATTGGCCTTCTTCTATTTGTGATTCTCAATCTGAGCTTCTTTCTTTCATAAAAGAAATGAGATTTCCACTCAAAATGGTTGTCTACTATGGGGTTACACAGTGATAGTTCCTGCTGCCCATCGCAAAACTTTACTTGCTGAACTTCATGGGGTTATGTTGGTGCATCCTGAATAAGTTGGTGACCAAATTTGGACAGAGATCTTGAGTTCCTTGTAAAACATTGTCTCAAATGTCTGGAGCATTGTGAAAATCCAGCTAAATCAGAATTACATCCTCAACCCTGGCACCGATTACATATGGACTATGCTGGACCCGTGCATGACAAAATTTTTTTTAGTTATAGTGGACACACTCAAATTTGGTGGTTTTTTCCCCCATCAAAGATCCCAGTGCTAATAAGACTATTAAAAACCTGCATCATTGTTTCTGTCAAATGGGTTTTCCTATTTCTATTGTGTTTCACAATGGTCCTTGCTTTACCAGTTATGAATTTAAAGAATTTTTAGAGAACAACGGCATCAGACACATTACTTCAGCCGTTTATAAACCATCTACTGATGGTTTGGCTGAGAGAATGGTACAAACATTCAAGAGTGCTTTAAATAGTTCCTCAGAACCTTCGAGTACTATTCTAGACAGATTTCTATTCAAGTACCAGATTACTCCACATACTACTACGGGTGTATCACCAGAGGAAATGCTTTTCAAGTATTGTTTCCACTCGTCTATGAAGTCCTAGTGACCACCTAGCTAGTCGCATAATAGGACAATTGGAAATCAGAAAAGAAACTTCTCTTCTTCATTTAGAATGCTAAATCTACAACCTAATGCACTGATTGCAGTGCTAAACTATGTGCCTGGTCCTAAATGGATACGCACCTGCTCAAGTAATCAAACGAACGGGCTACCTGTCTTATAAATGTCAGCTAAGAGATGGTGACATTATCTAACATCACCAAAATCAGATCATCAGCAGGTCTTCTCCATCTAAGGAGAAAACCCTTGAACCTGATCAATCCACTACTCAAAAAATTGGCCCTGAATGTGAAATCACAAAGCCAGAACAAACTTCTTTCTGGGAACCTCCTACAGAAATGGTTCTTAGGAGATCAGACAAAATTGTAGGGGCTCCTGAAAAACTAAATTTCCAAGCCCCACACGAAAGAGACAAAGGGGGAAGAGTTTTAAAACTCTCCAGACAACAAAGGTGGCTTGTTCTATTTTTAGATCTACTCTCCTTGCTTATCAAGACAGTTGACCTCTAGACAGCAAGGTCAGAAGTTTGTACTAAGGTCAATGTTTATGATTTACTGAGCTTTTTTGTGAATCCAGAAGTTTACTCAACTCAAGGGCCAAGACTGGCCATGTGTACATCGTCTCTTAAACTATTGCTATGTTTGAAAAATGAGCCTTTTTCTTCTAAAAAGCTAACTATGTTCCCACCCTATTTCCTTCCTGTTTTCTTGCTGACTAAAAAGCACTAACGCTTTTAACCAACATTAATCATAAGAAACAGATGATTGGAACAAGCATACAAACTTGCCAGAATTTCCACTGAAGAAAAACAGGTGGGTTTGTCTCTCTTATATTTTTCTTAACTTGACTTCCTTGAAGTTCAAGTCATTTCAACCTTATGTGTAAATCGATGAAAAGTTGCCACAGGAAAATTCTTCTCTTTTTACTACAGTAAATTTTTTCCTCAGAAAAAGGTTGTCAGAGATAAATTATTCTCTCCCTACTATAGCAAACTTTTTTTCATCAGAAAAAGCTAGTCAAAGATAAATTATTCTCTCCCTACCACAGAAAAATATTGCCATCAGACCAAAACAGCTACCATGTCTTATGTGAGACTCATCTATCATCACCCAACTTTCTTCCTTCATAACTGCTGTCAGTATTAGATAAATGCAAATGTTCCCAGAGCCATCTTTTGCAAAATAATAGAGAAATCTTAGAATTGTTTATGAAGTTTACTAGTGCAATCAGACAACTTTGGAAGGGACATTGGTCAGTATTTTCTTGCTTTTCACTTCTTGCTAGACACAAAATAAATCATTTTTAGACAAGATAATCATTAGTGAAGAGATGAAAAATGGACTTATTACAAGACCCCAAAACATGAAAATATTGTGTCTAGATCCAGGACAGCTTTCAGCATTTCGATATAAATGGAATTTACTGGGGTAAAAAAGTTATATTCTTTTTTTAAAATTCAAAGGAAATTTTTCATCACAGATATAGGAACCTGGACAACCTGTTACTGTGCAATGGTATAAAAAGCAATTGGCTTGTTTCAATGCGCAGAAATTACCTTTTCAAGGCAATGATTCGACTGGTAATTTTGCTGCATGACAATACCCATCCTCATTTTACAAATGCAATGCAACAAGTGATCATGGAGATGGAATAGGAAGTTCTCCATAGGGCATATGTTCCTGACCTTTTACCTCCGGACAATCACTTGTTTCAAACATGGAAAACAATTCAAGATATTGAAAAATTTCTCGAAGGATTCATCAAATCAAAACCGGAATCATTCTATGATGGAAAAAATGATTTACATGGAAGGTGAAGTAAACTTAGAGAAAACCAAGGGTAAGGCAAAATACTTTGGTGACTTAGTATGCTGTATGGCATCTGCTATTAATTTTAAAGATTTTGTCAAAAATGCTGGAAGCTTTTGCAGCAACTAAATAAAAAACAAATAGGTTCATTTGTTGTATACCAAATCTTTATTCTCATACTCTTAGGAAACAAAAAGGGACCTATCTGTGGAAGAACTTGATTGAAAATGTTTGTAAGTGAATATTTCAATTAGTAAAACTTTTTTGTGGGATCATTTTCAATCAGACAAAATCCATTTTTTTTTCGAATCCTTTGCTTTGCTTATACTCAATATTTTTCTACCCATTTCCTCAGTCCCCAAAGCTAAGTAAAGGTTATCGAAATACAATTAGGGGAGCCTTGCCAAACAGATCATTCAAGTTCTAACCTAATTGGGTGCCCTACACTTGTAGCTTTGGATTTTTTTCAGTTTTGGACGCAGATATTTTGACCATGGACATTCCAGTCTTGTTCTGTTTTTTCAAGGCAAAAATGACTAACTAGATGTGATTAAAATGAAATGGAATCATAACATATAAATAATTATATAATGTATGTTTGTTTCATGTCTTTTAAATCTTTTTTTAAAAGTTTTTTTAGCTAGTATTTGTTTTTTTGTTTTGATTTTTATAAAAGGCAAATAAAATGGGTTTACCAAATGGTTGATAAAATTAGAAAAAAAATCTTTCTCAAGTAATTTTATGTAAGTGTTGAAATTTCACACTTGCCCATACGATGTTGAAATGGTGTGTAAATATAAAAATTTAAGAGAATTCATCAAAGGAAAACAGAAATACGTGAATAATATAGTTAGTCATTTTCGCTTTCAAAAATAGAACTAGGCTGAAATGACCAACAACCATCTGAAGCTAAACTAAGAAAGTTTTGTTAGTATCAGGCAGGTAAAACTCTAAATCCCAAGTGGTAAATAAATTCCTTAGTCACTACTGAATAATTTTTCATTATTTTATGCGGCACAGATTTCGTTCTAAAAGCTGATCATGAGAAAAATAGAAGGAATTCTCTAATGTCATGAAATATGGAATTTATTTACCTCTCCATGAGGACAGAGTGTAACACAAGGTCGAATTTAATTCCCTTAGTACTTCCCTTTGAGATGCCCTCGGCATTAGGGATTGACCCTAAATGTGATGGGGAGGTGTAGCCTGGGCAGACTCCTCTAGAATTAGACATTCAGTTTCTTTTTCAGACAAAAAGATTGTTCATTAATTCTTGCACACACGTATGTAAATTGGCTGCCGTAAATATCAACAAAAGTTACCATCCTTAAAGATAACAGAAAGTTGCTGGAATTTCTTGTTTTTCATTTCCAGCTACTTTCAGCTAACTTTAAACAACTTCTTAGAAATAAATGAATATAACATCATAAGAAAAGCCAACAAACATTTAAAAGGTGGCCTTTTATTTTTCTATTAGGGAAGATTCAAAATTCAAACTCCTTAAAAAATTGACCAATAAATTATTTGATGAATAACTCTGTATCAAAATAAAAAGGGAAAATCGTAACTTACTCCTAAAATTGATTCATAGAATAGTCTCCCAAACACAGCAAATAGAATATGAAAATGTAAATTAATTACTAGAACTAATAACAACAGCTTCTAATGTCAAAAACATCAGAAGACCTGGAAGTGAAAATTCAACACCAAACAAATTCATTAATAACTTATTCTTTTAATTAGGAACTAAATTCAAAACTCTCCTTTTAGCTGGATATTGAAAACATTGCTTCTTCTGACAACCCCTATAAAACCCCCTGGACGCACATGGTCCAATGCTCATTGGTGCCAGCACCCCTAGCTGGTCATGCCTCTGGCCCCGTCCTTTGCGTTCAGCTACTCTTCCTCTCTCTTTCTCTCTCCCTAAGATCATTATCATTTCGCTGACTCACTGGTCAATCCGATCTTGACCATTTTCCCTCTATGACCTATCTCTGTACTAACTTTACCCATTTCACTTCATCGATATCAAGCCTCACACATATGCACAGCTATGCTGCTACGCCACCGTGTCTTCACCATGTGCTACAAACATGTATCACCTCTCACTCTCATGAATGAAATGGTGAGGCTCTCCTAAACTTCTTTACTTCGGGAAACATGCATGGATAAAACTCCATGTTCTCTGTCTTTCATGGTCTGTCCGTCGAGAGTCTATCAGCATCAGAGAATAAATAGCCCCCAAGTTAAGTCACTTACTTGGCAGTATGGCTCGCACACTGAACGCGGATTCCACGTATTATCTTGGAGCAATCCAAGCCATATGGAAATCCACGCTTTCACACAACTCCACTCCAACTCCAACACCAGTACTATCAACAGCAAGAAAGCTCCCACCTTTCGCCATCACTTCTTCTTCCCTTCTCCTAACATCACTTCTCATGATCGATCGTATTTATGTTATTCTTACATGAACTTCATCTTCATTCTTGTATTAAAAGTACCTCCTATGTCTGGCCAAAATCCTTGTATATCCTCTTTCCACCTTGTTTCAATGCATGTCCAACTTCATACTTGGCACACATTCTCTTCATACAACTTCCTTCCTTCCTCCCTTTACATCTACAGGGCTGCACGCGTGCTACTACATCAAACCATGAGGAGCAAATCCCCTCATCTCTCAACCTTTCATTACGCTGTTTATTTTTCAACGAAAGTAATCATATGTAAACATTAATGACAACTACCTGAAGCAGTGTGTAAAAAAAAAACATCAAGAATAAGACATAAGAATAAACCCAGCACACAAGACTCAATCTTAACAAAAAATTATGATAATGCAGACAATTTAAAAATAATAAAAGTGACCATGCAGCAATAACATTTGAATACAACATGAAAACAACAATAAACTATGAAAATTATCAAAACAGATATAACTACTTCAAATGCAAGCAAGAAAATATTAAAACAACATTTGATTGAACCATCTCTGCTGTTCAAGAATGACAAAATAGATAAATTTGGAGAAAATTCAAGGAACTATATAATAAAAACATACAAATGAATATTCCAGAGACAAACTACAATATCAACAAAGAAGCTAAAAAGGTCATAAAAGCAAAGAGACATGCTTGGAGAAAATACCTGACAAATAAAACCAGACTTAAATTCATACAATACAGAAAGAGATAAAAAAGCCGAACTAATCAGAGAAATCAAGTGCAATTCTGAAAAAGATCTAAAACAAAAAATGAAATCAAACAAAAACGTGTTCCATGAATCTGCAAACCAAAAGAAATCCATCAGAAAATCCACCGGAAAAATTAAAACCCTCCCAGGAAATGGAATACAAAACAAATAAGTAATGTGCAAAGGAAATCGATAGGTATTTTATTACACTATTCAAAAAAGTAGAAGGTGAAGACCTCCTTACATTAAATGAATTCTTCCTACAACTACATGGAAAAGTACCTCAATCTCATTTATTTGGATTGACCCAATATAGACACCAAGAAATTGATGAAATATACATTAACAAAGAAGAAGTACATGAGAATAAGTGCTAAGAAACATTAACATATAAAAAGCAGTAGAACCAGGTAAGCAACACCCTAAAATACTACAAATATCAGCAGATGAACTATCAAAACCAATTAGGATATTGTTCAACAAATCTATATCTGAAGGGAAATTACCTCAGGACTGGAAAAATGTTGTCGTCACACCAATACACAAAAAAAAGAAACAAAAAATTAGCTTTTAACAACAGACTGATTTCACTTACATCACAAATAGTAAAAATATTAGAAAAATTAATAAAAGACTAATTATGAAACACATAGACAAGTACATAATTATCTCAGATTCTCAACATGGTTTCATGTCTGGTAAATCATGTTATAACTTACAATCAACACTGGAGGAATGAACAAAACAAGATGATGAAAGCAACCCAATTGACATAATATATCTTGACTTCAGTAAAGCTTTTAAGTGAGTACCTCAATGAAGACTACAATACAAACTAAAATCCTACAACATCATAGGAAATATCTTAACATGGCTAGAAGACTTCTCAGCTGGGAGAAAACAATACGTAACGGTTCATGCTACGAAGTCAGAGTGGAAAGAAATAAACAGGGGTGTAGGGCAAGGCTCAGTATTAAACCCAATATTCTTTATATTATGCGACAACAATCTATCAAAAACACTGCAATCCAAATGTTGCACATATGCAGAAGACACTGAAATGTATAACCCAATAAAAGACCAACATAATGCAACAAAATAGATAAAGATATAATTAGATAAGTGGTCTGAAATAGGCAACTACTCTTCAATATAGACAAATGCAAAATAATGTATATAGGAAAAAAAAACGACGAAAATATCTACTACATGAATGATAAAAAAGATAGAACCCAGAGCAAGAAAAAGTCTTCAGCATAATCATAACATCAAAACTCCAAATTCATAAACATATATCATAAATTACTAAAAAGCAACAATAATAACTGGAACATTAAAAAGCCGATTTGATTTCCTTGATACAAAAACAAATGAAATATTATACACAACATACATGAGACCCCGATTAGAATATGCAGTGCAAGCTGGGTCCCCTCAAAATTCTCAAATGGAAAGCGGGATACATGCATAAATATGTGCAAAAAAATAACATTTTTTCACTCGCTGCATATCTCATCTCATCTTATAGCTCAAAATTTCAAGGGGGGCAACTCTTGGTGATATTTTGGGCAGCTAATTTACATCCGTGCGTGCAAGAATTACCTTGTTTTGGTTTGTATTAATTTTTGAAAAATATCTTAAAGCAGCTCAAAAGCAAAAAAAAAAAAAAAAAAATCGAATGTTATTGTTATCTTTGTTGGAGTGATAAACGTGAAAAAAATTCAGACCGTGAGGTAATATTTTGTAGTAATAAGACTAAGTGCGTCTTATCGTGTTTATCTAAGACGAACAGATAATGGTGGTTACTAAATCATTTGACATCGACCACAATGACAAGTTGGGAAAGTGAAGTTCCTCACTTCATTTTCGAGTCACTGCGGTCATCCCACTAGGCTTGTCTCATAAAACAAATGAATAACATATACAAAGAAATATCAGGGGGAAGAACCACTCCTGTTAGTTTTTGTATCATTCCAGTTCTGCTTAGTATACAGGGGCGTAGCTCCTACTAATACGCACGTTGTTATGCTATGTTGACAAAGAAGAATGAATCTCCTGGAAGCAGATTCGTATTAATCATTCAAAACTTGTCATCTTAACTTCATAATTATTTATTAGATTTCGCTGAATAGTCGAACAAGGCCACAGTGGTGGGGCACCCAGTGAGAATCGAAATCAATTTTTACACTCACTAGAAAATAGAAAATGCGCTGCGAAAAAGCTTCCTTAAAATTGCACAAAGTACTTGTAAAATCCTCTCTCTTTTTTTTTTTTTAATCGAGATCATTTTTTTTTTTTTTCAACTGTGGTATTATACTGTAGCAGTGTTTTAGACAAAAAAAAAAACGCAGTGCACCATTTGGAAGAAAAAAATTTTCTTTTTTTAAAACTAAGTCTCAGATTTCAACAGTTAACAAAATACTAAATTAAGCAGATATCAAATCTAACAGAGTGTGAGAAAACTCCTCATCAGTTATTTCAACCAAGTGCCTTGTGCAATTTATGAATTTCTTTTTTTGTGAGACAGTTACATTATATTTTCAACCAGAACCACTGAATCGCCAGTAAATAGTCAAATTGCTTTCTGGGTGTGGAATGCAAGTTATTTCACATCAATTTATGCGATGTCGTCATCTTTATTATTAGGAAATGTGCAAATTCACCAAATTAATTAAATTCCGAGTGGATTTTTTCAATGTTATTTTTTCTTCAATTTGCTGTTGGAGCCACATTCAAAATGTTCAATGAATGACAACCCAAGTCGTTCATGAGTCATGCGAAAGGAAAACGAATCGTGGATATGTTGGCTTTGGACCGGCTGACTTGAACTGTTTGGCCCGAATGAGTTGCAGGAGGATATTTTGGCCCCAAAACTTTTCTACTCCTGACAATTTGACGGTGTCTAGTTTTTAAAGGCGAAAATCCCTATCTAAATGGGAGTTAAGATGATCTAATGTAGATTTACTACAAAATAACTCAATACATGTTTGTTTAGTTCAACAAATATTTGTTTAAACCATTTATTGCCATTTTTAAAAACATTTTCTCCAGTTTTATTCGCTACGGAAATTCGTGAGTTTTCATAGGGCTGTTGAGCTTTTTTCATTTAATCAAAACGATTCATGTTCTGGATCTTTTCGAGTTGAATATATGATTAAAGAAAAAGGTATCTAATCGGGCGCACCATTGACTTTCTAACAATAATAAACAAGGTGTGGGAATTATAACGGCGAAATGAATTGACTACGGATGCACAGGATAGGCAAAAACAAACGCAGATAGCGAACATAGTGGATTGTAAAATTGTCCTACATTGAAATAAATTATTTTCTCTTTTCATCTTGTATATTTTAAAATTATGCATTCACTCGTAATTTATTCATTTATATCATTTATTATTTATCATCAAAAGCTTTGACGGAAAACAAACTCGTAAATATTTGTCTACGATTCTGTAAACAAAACAGCAAAAACTAATAATGTCAGAGCAGTAATGTTACAGGATTTGAAAAAAAAGGTTTTTGCGGAAACTTTCATCGCATTGCAGCAATTTATTTTCTTAGTGAAAACTTTCGTTTCATTTCTAACTTCTTTTTTTAATCGACTTTTGTCTATATTGTGCATCCATAGTCAATTTCTTCAATGGTTAAAATTTGCACCTTCCTAAAGCTGTTCATATTTTTTGACTCAATACACACCCAGATTTTAAACTTTATTGAAATAACGATCAAATTTTAATAAAAATTTCGATGCTTACTCATTAATGGATAATTTTTCAATAGAAATGGTATCTTGTCAGTAAAAACTCATAGAAATCGTTCGGATGACCCCAATATCTACCGTATTTTGTTTTTCTCATCTAGAACCTCTGAGGAATTTTTGTGTTGACTGATGATACCAATTGGACTTGCATAAGAGACTTTCAGTGAATAAGAATATCTTGGGGGACATTCTAAATCAGTTGCAAACATTTTAATGCCATTTTCCATATCGGCAGATTTTTCCTATGAATTCCTCGTGAGAAGAAGAAAGTTTTTAAAATAAGGGGCATATTGTACATCGATGGAAAGGAAATTTTTCATTTTGAGTGAAGTTAAGAGAAAAATCCTATGACTCGGAGTAAGTTGTTTAAAGCTATTTACAATCAAATGTCATAAACCCTTGCTTTACAACGAAAAACCTGCGTGGACCGATAGCTGTAACGTAGGGGAGATAATTGTTGATGGAACCACTGAGAAAATTAGAGCACTTCTTCAATTGCCCATCGACCGCCCTTCCATAAAATTTCATAGAAAACTTTGGGAAATATCATGTGGCCAGAGAGAGAACCGTTGAAGTTATTGTGTGGTGTGGACGGTTAGTTAGGACATGAACCGCTAATTGAGCATGGATTCATTAAAAAAATTTCCTGACTTTTTCATAGCCTACTAGCCAGTCTCCGACCAAGTTTCGTTGAAATTCATTGAGAACTCTTGAAGATATTGTGTGTATTGAGTGAGAAATTGTGAAGATATTGTGAGATATGGACAAATAGCTAAATTGCAGGAGACATAATTATGCATGGATCATTTAATCTTTTCTCTCTTGATCGCACACTCTTACATAGAATTCCATTGAAATTCATTGAGAACTTCAGGAGGTATCATGTAGACAATTTTGTTGTTGTCAACAATTAGCTCCGACATAGGGGAGATAATCATGCCTGAATCTGCTCTAAATTTTCCTGACTTCTTTCATAGACTAATGCCCAGCCTACTGCAAGATTGCATCGAAATCATTCGAAAAGTGATTGAATTTTGGAGTAGATCCTGGCACAATCACCTCCCTACATTGCAGCTATCTATCCATATGACACAATATCTCCCAGAAGTTCTTAATGATCTAACATATTTCGGAAAGCAATTTTCAATACCTAATTTGCTAAAAATCTTCCCCAGAGTCCCATTTATACAGACAGAAAATTCATGTCGTCAAGAGTGGTTTCAGTGAATTTTAGGGGTTTTTGTTATGATCTGAGAAATGAGAAAATTACTGCTTCAGAAAATTAACAAAAAAGCTGACACAAAATTGTAAATCGAACCCCCACCTTACTACCCCCAAAACATAGTTTGGTGGTGATTTTCAAAAACAAACTTTCTCGAAACCTACTTCAAAGCCCCAGTAATACACACTGAAAGTTTCGTGGGTTTATGTTGTGTAGTTTTTGTGGTAACCGACTACAAATGGATAGACATTTGGTAAATTATAAGTAGATTTTTGACTCTATACATTTCCAATATTTTATGACTCTACTGATTTTTGTGCAAAGGCGAATATAACACATTCCTTCTTTCGTAGAGAGCAAAAGTTAGAAAAAAAAACTCATCCACTTGGAAAAGATGAAGAAAATCTTTGAAAACACATTCAAGCTACTCATCTAGTTTTACAATTTTCCCCTTTATGAATCTGATTTATCTTTGTTAATCTAACCATAATGAACAGCGAATAAATAAATAAAAAAAATAAACACAAAACTCGATCATCTTAAAAAACGAACTTATAAACAAAAAGTAATAAAAAGAATGAACAGCCTGGTGACTGTACAAGGGGAGGTTAATCTCTTTTCTCAACGCACACGGTAAGTCCTCTTGCGTTTAGATATGTATTTTTTATGGTAAAATGTTAATCTTATTGCTAATTTTAGCAATGTCAACAGTTCAAATTATATTCTCTTTTAAAAGAAAATCTTAATCTAACAAAAAATAGAAAATCTGTTCAACTTAAGCTCTTGCCAAAGATATTTGAAAAAAAGAAGTTACATTTTGAAGAGATCTTTTATTGCAACCGATAATAAATCCTTCATTCACAGATTTAGATCCAGATCTTTCATGATAATTAGCAAATCAACCCTTCTGTAGCATAAAGAAGGATTATGATGTTCCCCTATTTTTTCATGAGATTAGCAATCAGATCGTGGATCCATTTAGATATAAATTCAAGCTTCACTAAGTTTGAAGCAACACATCTACAATCTTCATCATACAAAACAAATTGGATGTTTCTTTACTCATGAAATTAAATGTTTTTTTTATAACAGCTGATTTTGGTCTAGTATAAATCAGAACAAAAAATATGAGCCACAAATCTTAAAGACATAGTGCAATTCTACCTTAGTCTTTATTTACAGGTAATTCTCTTAATACTGATTCTGTTGCTGATAAATACTCATCAATTTTTTTAAAAAGCCACACTCGTTGGGTTTCTTTTCATAGACGATTCATACGTGCTAATGACTTAAAAGCCTTTTCTGTACAATGATTACAAAGAGGCAGAGTAGCATAATGGTTAATGTTATGGAAAACTGAATTGTCAAAGTGAGTTCAAATTTTGGCTAAGGCTGTTCATGTTCCCTTAGCACTAACGCCTTTAAGGAAGGTATGAATTCACATCTCTGTGTTTGGTTTCATAAAAAATTTCTTGTCAGGCATGCCATGATGGTGGAGACAGTTGGTAAGTAAACACCTAGGCAAACCACTCTCCCAAAACTAATGCCCAAGCTTCAAAAAATTGTCACATCCATTGTCAACCTTGACAGGGGCCAGCATACAATAAATTCTCACTATTACCAATCGACTCTGGTATTTATAACAATGAAGATATTTCCTTCAGACATTTACCATCCATTGTACTAAAAGAACATTCCCTGAGGTCTGTGGTTATTACCATGGTGTGCAAAAGCATTTTTTGTTCAAATTGAGTTGAAATAAACTTCATTCCTAAATCATTTCTTGTGTTGTCTTATCTACCCGCTGTTGGGAAACTAATTTGGAGCAGGTTGAGGTCCTAATGGAGAAATATATTTTTACAAATAAGTGAGAAAAAGAAAGCCAATTTCAAACATCAAAAATAAGAAAGTAAGATGTGATCCAGCATTTTCCACTTACATTCAAGTCGTAGCCCTTTAGCTCTAGAATAAAGGATAACAAAACCAAAGAAATGAACCACAGAACCAATGAATCATTTTTTATTTCATAAAGGATAAGATTGATGACGTCTAACTCATTTTAGATGAATAAATAAACAATAAATTTCTGTTTCCAAGTTAATTTTCAATATGAGATTATCAGACTTTTTTTATTTATAAAATTTCTTCACATAATTGATAAAATTTTAAATTGTGCATTGCCTGAGTGGCTTAGGGTTTTAACTCCCTGGACACCCTACTGGATCTGTGATTTGTAAGCAAGTCTTGCAGATCATTTGCTTACGTGGTGAATTTGAAGCTCACTGGATGGGGAACATATGTAGCCCTGAACTAGAATAAGTTAAGCTTAATTAACATTGGGAGTGTGTAGAGCAATAGTTAGTAGTCTTCTAGACCAGTGTGAATGTAGCAAGTTTGATCCTCACTGGGTGCCCCACTATAGTGACTCTGCGTCAGACTAAGCTAAGCTTTGGTAAATATCGAATTCAACTGTTACTTCATTTGTAATGGAAGTTCACACTCCACAGAGCTAAAATCAAATGACAAAAAAAGTTCTGTTATTTGGATAAGATCTTAGCAAACAGACACTGACTAATCTGAACTTGGAGAAGAAAAAGTAAATGCATTTTTCAAATAATCAGCTTCGATTGATTCTTGTGTTTCTCTGATTAATTCTTTAATTGAATGGTACAGAAACTGATGCCAAATCATTTCAGCATGAAGAACTCACACAATCCAGCAATATCATGGATGTCTCTACATCACTGATGTTACCACCATACCTCAGCACTGAATGACCTGCGATGAACGTTGCTTCATTCTTGCCAACATATATGAGATGAACTCATTTCATCTCGTGCTTATTTCAATCAATGTACATATCAGTAATAATCAAAATAATTTGTTACTACCCTTTGTTTCACAAGTCTGTAATAAAGTACCTTCTGTCATAAGTACTTTTCAGCACTTCTCTCCCACAATCCTATCACTATCAATGTGGTCTGTCCAGAAAGTAACCTGCCATTTAATAATAATGGAAAAATAGGCTACCCTGCCCACCAGCGATGCCTCAGTCCCTGCAACGTACAGCCCTTTGGATCTCACTTGCTTATCCAGGAGTCCCTTTCCTCTTTTGGGATTGTCATCAGTTACTTTGTTGCATTCTCTTTAATCTCAAATCTCTTCCCAAGTGGCAGAAAGCCAAAGCTGGACTGTAGAGAGGCTGACAAACCTGGGTGATGTGATATTTTGTCACCCCCACCAAACAGCATACAAACTCACGTAATGACTTCTCACTGCCAACTGAATAACCGCATGGGAATGTGCCTGTCTATGTGAACACAGTAAAGTCCATTATGATAAGTTGTCAAGGCAGCACAACTTATTCTCAAGATATCCAAAATAGCAGGATACTTCGTAAGTAGGTGATCATAACATTAACATAGTACCTACAAGAAATAACTTGACACAATATCACATTACATTCTTGATTTACTGTTTCAAATATCAAAGCTAAGTGGCCAAGAGAAGATTGAAGTCAGTTTTGTGTGTCCACAAAGTTTCTAGAACGGTTTCATAAAACTTTACAAACTCATAGGATGAATGTTAAGCAGAGAGAGTACAATGGGGAGATGGCTAAGGGGGTAGGGTCAGGAGACATGCACTGACACCTGAACAATTTTAGCCACTAGTAACATGCATGAGTGATGGTATATTGATAGTGTGGCAAATGTCTCCCTCAGAGGATGAGATATAATGAAACAAACTCAAAATTTCTGTTCCAATCGGTAAGGTAATGAAAATTTTGGTTTGATGGGAAGTAAAGAAAGCCCTAAAATAGTAGGCAGTAAATTGTTAATTTTTCTAACTTTTGACTGCATTAGACTCTTCTTTGAGTACTGCAGAAAAAATCTGACAACCAGATTTATCTGGAATGCAAAAAAAAAAAAAAAGATATGCTACTGTGTCCTTTCTCTTGAATGATCAGTCTTTTTATTAACAATCCAACAAGACGCAACTTGGGAATAGGGTTTTTGAAGCAGGGACAAACAATGAAGGAAAGGAAATAAAAGGCAATATAATGGGAGGATGGATACTCTGAAATAATAGAGTGTTAGTTTTTGATGGGAGGTAACTAAAAAGGCCTCTGAATTTTATTAAGAAATGGGGTTCCGTCAACATTTGCTGCAATTGAAACAGTAAATGTAATTTTTTGACATTCATCAGTTTTATTCTCTTTTTAATTTGCTCACCTTAGTTTTCAATTTTCTCACAACGGTTTTTTTTTTATTTATTTGCTTGTAGTAGTCTTCAATTTGCACAAGAAATATAAGAGTCTTAAATGTTGGGAATATGCTTTTGCCATTGTAGGTTATATCAAGTTACACATGTAAAATATGGAATGTGTGTCTGCTCACAGATATGAACACAGAAAAGAAAAAAAAAGCTGTTTTGGGGGAGATGCTGACCTTTATATAAAGGTCAGTGTTGTATGATGTAGGAACTATGTTCAGTGTCTCATGACTTTCTCAATACAAACTAACAGGAGATTAATATAGAATATATTATTAATAGATTGAAATTAGACTAATTAATAGCCGTATGCAGGGTCGCCACCACTCAAACTAGGGTAGCAACAGTACCAACCTTTCAGGAAAAAGGTCCAAGTCTTGCTAAAAGTGCACGACACCTGTGTGCCTGTCTTAACCATATGAAGGCTTCCTGTTCAGGTTAAGGCATACATTTCTTACTTGAAATGAAAATCTAGAAATGATTAAGCCTAGTGATAAGAGCAAGTAGCACACCAAGAGCAACACCTCTTGTACTTAACCATTAGCTAACTTTATTCATTAGGTTCCAATACTCATGTGGCAGGGGAAAAGCTATGCAAAATGCATCAAACTACTGAAACTGATTACCATGTTCTATTTGTAACTTGAGCTCAAAATTTTACTGTTATTTCAATGAATATTGCCACATGGGTTCAGCTAGGAAGAAAAAAAGGTTCAAAGAACAATCGCTTTCAGACAAGTTTGAACAGGTTAAATGCCAGGTCAGAAAATTTCCTTGAGTTGAATAATTTTTCCTGCTATTTTCTCAGCACTAACAATATATGTAGAGAGTACATCATTAGATTTCCCTTAGATGCTTCATCCAGTGTGAATCTCAGCACTTGTGTTGCCATCCCTAAAATCTGCCTAATCTTACCAAGATGAATCTGCGAGAGGCCATTGTCAGTTTTTTAAAGAGTGTCTATACAAAACCCACACTGCTTTTTCTTTGTTTGGGGTGGGTTGGAATGCATTGTAATCTTAGGGTTTCTGAACTTTTCAATACCAGAACTTAAAATTGGGTTAATGATACTATATTTTGCCAGTATACAATAAACTCGATCAATTTACAACAGTAAGACCACTGATTTTGGACCTAATAATCAGCTGATCCTAAACATCATTTCATTCACTAAACTCAGCAGATTTCTCGAATTCAAGGAGAACTGTATAAATAAGATGCTACTTGTGTATCAATAAACTGGAGTTACAAGCTGAAAATTATTTGATGGTTGTTATGAAAAGTAACCTTGGTCACTTAAAATAGTTGACCCCTCACCATAATGAGTTTTGGCTTCAACACACTTGTGGATCCGTAAGCACTTGAGCTGCATTTGCCCAACTATGTTCAATAAATGCAGCCAGTTTATTTGACCAGATTTTTGTGACCCAAAAGATTGAGAGGAAGGGGAAAAAAAAAAAAAAAAAAAAAAAAAAAATTCAGTTTCAACAAGGTCACAATCCAAATTTTCTTCATCCTGGATAAGCAGTGTAAATCATGTCCCTATGTGTACATCCTGTATTATAGCAGATCTAATTGTTTTGACCATGAAAAACAGTAATTTGAACATTCCAACTTATTTACATAACTTTTCAATCAACTCATTTGTTCTAAGGCCACTGAAAATAAATTAACTAAATAGATTGCATTTCAGCCCCCTCCCCCAACAACCAAGTCAGTTTTACGCTCACAGCCAGTGAGGATCCAAGGTCCTAGATGAATCAAATTTTGGTCCTCTTTATAGTTACTGTGCCACTCGTTTCGAGCAAAAAATGAAGGGCAACCAGATTGTATTTACCAATGATGTTTGTCAAATGTGGCAAGCTACCTAATTTACAAATGAAGGGCAATGATTAAGTTCAACTTCTAGCTTTACCAATAACAGTTCATCATAGCAAGGGTTATTACCTAATCTTGCAGTGATTTCATACCCCTGTAGTTTTCAACCTATCTGGCTTCAGCAAGAACAAATGGTTCTATTTCCTAGAGTCAAATTCTGCATTCAACTGCTTGATGTAAAAGTCATTGTCCCCTTTCACTTGCATATTCAGCCTGACAGACTGTGTTTCTACATCACAGCACCATTCTAGCCTTCACCATGTCATCAGACATCTAAGCGTAGTTGGACATTCAAATCAAAAATGTTCTACCTAATTCTATGTATCAGTTTGGTTTATTGATACAGAAAAAGGACATCTGTACAAAGAAAAAAGCGACAGATTTATCCAACAATTCCCACCCTCTGCACTTCTGTTGAAATTCTAGTGCTGTCTTATGAGTAAGACCATTAATCATTAGAGGCTGGCTGATTAATCAGGCCAATACTAAAATGCTATCAAACACAATCGAACATTTAATAGTCATCAAGCTAATGTCTACATTTACCAGCAAAAGGCACCAGGTTTTTTTCCCCCCTTATAATTCAAAATAATTGAACGCCCAAAGAAGAAGAAGAAAAAAAAAATTTCTTTAATGAAGGACTGTCCGAAAATAAAACTTTTTTTGGCACAAGGAATAATGAAAATATTGTCTCAGCACTGTATACATCTCATCACCTAGACTGAAAGGCTACATGGGCATATATTGCAGATGGCTCCTTCAGTTGACCTTAGGTCAGTTATGGCTAGGTGTTAATTGAAATCTTCAATCCCAGACCGAGATGTTCCATACTCATGTGGCTGTGATCATAGCAGGAGAGTCTGGCATCACATGACCACAATGCACAAATAAAAAGTTGAATCATAGATTGCATTATATTTTATACTAACTAATCTGAAATGATTCAAAACATCAATTTTGACAATGTAATTACAAAAAACAAATGGAAAAAAAATAAATGGAGTTGCTGCAGGAATTGAACCAGCCACTGATAGGTAGCCGCTTCAACATGGTTATCCACTTACTACTGTGCTAAGCAGCCCACTGGGAATGCTAAAGCCGAATAACTGGTTTCTCATGAAGACTGACAATAAGCAAGATGAGAATTTGGTTTGAAAGCTGTTATTTGGCCCTTACGTTGCCTGTGGGTAATTCAGTATGGAGGTAAGAGCATTGCTACATTGAACAGCTACATATTGATGGCAGCTTAGATTCCTGCAACAGCCTTTTTTCCTTCATTTGTTAATTCAAGTCAAGTTGTCTAGATAGAGTGATATATTGACCATGTGACAACAGGAAATCATTTCTGATAAATTTTGATATAATACAACACTTTCAATTCATTCTGTCAGACCAAATATGTCCATTTTACACACAATTAAAAAGTTATATGTTCAAATTATAAAACAAGGTTATTCTATAAAATCTTTTCTATCATCCAGTTTTTGTGGAAATGCAAAAATCTCACGAATTAACCTGATAAATAGTAGTCAAAACTCATATCCAGCCATAGAATGTAGAAATTTTGAAACCTCTTCATCACTACACTGATTTCTTCACCCAACTCGTAGGTGTTTTTATCTCCTAAATTCAATTTCACAATCACAACTTTCAAAAATGAAGGAATATCGCCTCCAACCTTTCCTTACAAGTACGACCAACGAGTATTCAGAAAAAATTGCAATTCCACCAACATTTTAGTTTTCTCACCCTTGCTGTCAAGAGGTAAATAGCACAGGTGATTCCCATACACCCCCCCCCCTTTTGTTCCCTGAACTGACTGCTGGAGCCATCAGCAGGGCTGGCCCCGAAGAATTTTACATGGAAAGCAAAATTCTATGATTGAATTGTAATAGGTTACATGGGAATTTAGTTAGTGTCAGATACTTATTAAGTAGCTTAGCTAGGAAAATTAAGATGTTTTCATACTTTACTTGCATTGTTTCTTTCGATGTAAAAATGACATCGATAACATTTGATAATGAAAGTTACAAAAACAGCAAACACTGACCAAGATAATTGCTAGTATGTAGTTTTCCATTAAAATAGATTGTTTGCATGGTAGTTCTGACAAATCAATCGCTTGGTACTGAGACAGGCCTGGTTAGTCCCTCAAGAAAAAAAACAAAAAAACTTCAGTGTTGCTAATGTTAAATAAAGGTTCATTCCTGTTTGGTAATTCTGTGTCCCATTTCTTAGATTGTCAATTATAAATGAAAAAAATATCAGCATTACATATCTGTCACTTTGCCCAATTAGATATCAGTTCTGGCTTCTAAAAAACCCACAATTGTATACTAATCAATTTGCAACTTTTAGTCAACTCATTCTACTACTGAGTACAGTCATGGCAGTAACAATATATACCTTCAAGTTTTATCTGCCAGTGTGAGCTCAATCCAGAAAGGATGGTTATTCTCATTCAATTCAGTGAACAGCATCTAATTATGGGGGTGTAGCAGATGATATTGAACACACCTAAACCCTTTCGGGGGGGGGGGGGAATCAAGTTAGAACTAACATCTGTTATCATGGTTCCTAGTGGAGAGAAAATGAGAAGTGGAAATAAGGAGGAGGTTTCATCATTCCAAATCCAAGAACTCAGGATTGCATGAAAAGTTAAGACAGTAGGACCCAAGTGAAAACACAATCTTACCTGTATTCTTCAGAGGAATAGGATACACGACTATGAAACTTGATTATCATACAGGTTGGACTCTAAGATAAGTGGTTTACGAGTGCATTTGAGAACAGCACACGGCAATTCATTCAAACTCTGGATCTATACCTACCAAGCTTTGGTAGAGACACCCTCAATCAATACCAATACATTGAATACAGTGTAACATTTGTATTTTCTTTCCTCAATTGGAAGTCATACGTAGGAAATGAGAAAAATACTAACAACAATTTCTTTCCTGGTATTTATTGTCATCTGTACATTAGGGTTCAGGTGTTTATTCTTTTTCAGCCTTGCCAGTTGTTTGTTTGGAGCCTCTGAGACGACCAGTACGACGGGCAGCAATAAGACCAACCTTTCTACCAGCTGACGTGTCCCTTCTGACTGTAGAAGCCTTACCAATATGCTGATGGTTACCACCACCATGGGGATGCTCTACAGGCTGCAATGAAACAAAAGATTCCATCAGGATAACTCAAGAGAGACGGAACAAGAAGAATCAATTTGCTGATCATAACCAATTAGGACAGTAATTTTCAAAGAAAAGGCAGTTGGCTCCCATGGGAGACACGTTCCCTGGGACTGAGAATAGAGATTTAACAAAGGATATAAGAGATACTCACGTTCATAGCCACACCTCTGACCTTGGGCCAACAGTTCTTCTTTGCTTTGTATTTGTAGTAGGCACGACCAGCCTTCAACAGGGGCTTATCCATACGCCCACCACCAGCAATGATTCCTGGAAGAACGCATATGACGTTAATGAGTTACTTTTGCTCAGATTTTTCTTGACAAGATATTGAATAACGCAGATGGCGATAATAACCTAGTTCAGAGGAGAGAGAAAAAAAACAAACACCAAGACCAAATGCCCAAACATATGAAGCCTCTAGTTACAGATGTAGTTCCAGATTCTAGAAATTACAGGGTTAAACACTGGATACTAAAAGAATCTCATACAGAAAATATATAGATTATACACACACACACACACACATCTAATATCCTAATCTAAAAGAAAAATAGAATCGTTTCCTCAGACTTCGAATGTCAACTCTTTTCATGGACATCATGGCTTTAAACAGCACATTGCAATGACAGGCCTTGGGAGGAATAGTGGTGTTAGTTGCTGTTATCTTCAGTTTTGAAAGTCATCTTAGCCTGGTTATTTCCCTACCAAAATGAGCCCTTGCCATCTTTACCCATAGCCAGAAGCAAAAAGAGATGGATTCATGCCTTTCACACATAAAGAAGTAGGACTTCACAGATTCCATTCTTAATGCTGTCAAGTGGCTAATTATTAAATTCAGACTGGAATATGAATAAAGTAAAAATTTAAAAAAAAACAAACAACTGATTCTAGTGCTCAAATGTAAAAATCATTTACCAATCATAGCACGGTTGGTTGAAGAAACAATCTTCTTGGCACCAGAGGGCAGCTTGATTCTGCTCTTTCTTGTCTCTAAATTGTGGGAGATGACAGTGGCATAATTGCCAGATGCACGAGCCAGCTTACCACGGTCACCAGTTTTTTCTTCAACACTGCAGATAATGGTACCCTCAGGCATAGCACCCAAGGGTAGAATGTTGCCAACCTGGAGAGTGGCTGAAAAAGAAGAAGCATTCATAGTGAAACAATTTGGAAAAGATACATTTCATCTTTCAGAAAAAAAAACAAAAACAAATAAATAAGAGAATACTACAATGGCAGGTTTATAAAATAATCAAAATGTAATTCAAATGGAAGATTACAGAAATATAATACATACCCTTTTTTCCACAATATAAGAATTGGCCAGTGTACAAGCCTTCGGCACATACAAAGGTTTCAGTCTTACGCTTGTAGCGATAAGGATCTCTGAAGCTCACACGAGCTAGAGGGGCTCCACGGCCAGGGTCGTGAATGATATCCTGAAATGGATGAAAAAATAGATAAATAAATAAATGAAGTAAAAAATCTCAATGTGGGATAAAAAGTTGAAAATTCCTTTCCTTAATACATGTTATCTGTAGAATGAACATTTCCAGATGTTACTAAGCTGAGGACAATTTTTAGTATTCACAACCAAGTCTTCACAAGGAATTAGAAGAAATGAATATAGCTCCAAGAAGAAAAGTCTTGATAAAATTCATACAAGTGTACCTCACTACACCCAGTACTCAGAGCTTACTTTGTCCACACAATACTTCAGGTCAAAGTGAAGAAATTTTAGCTCATCACTGTAAAAGGTTGATTTCATTTCTCAAAGATTTATTTGCATGTATATTTTAAATAATAAATAATTAACCATATAAACAGCAATTTTGGAACTTGGATCAAGTCTTCAATAAAGACTAGCGATAGCCAGTGATGATTCTCAAATTCAAAAAAAAAGGAAAAGAAAAATTCAAATACTTCACAATATTATCCTCAAAATTCTATTCCTAGAGTTGCATAGTATGGTCCGTTGTTTATAGCCAAAAACTATCTTCAAAAATGGCAAAAATCTGCAAGATTTCCTCCATTTCCAGCAAATTCATAGAAATCAAATCTAACAAGACTTCAGATCAAAACAGGAAAAATTGTACTTAGGCTTTTATTGTACTCAGATATATTCATTACTTCCCTCTCACTTAACTACCTCACTGCAACATCTGATTAGAGAGTAACGGTTACACATTCAAATTAATGAATCCACTCATGTATTTTACACAGAAGTGAAGGTTTTGTTACAGTACATGAAATTTTTCCAGTGCTGATTATCATGTAAAGAAGAAAAAAAAAAGTATCAGTAGTAAAATCATTTTACAGCAGACCTTGTTCATTGGCACTCAGAACTCATTTTATCAACACAATAATTCAGGTCAAAGTGAAGAAACTTTGGCTCATCATCGTAAGGTCACTTCAAATATTGTCCAAGAGAAAATGTCCAAACCATCACATCAGTTGAACAACGAAATAGACTGCATATGCTTTTTGCATACAAGGACAGTAATGGAACTTTTAGATTCAGTCTCATTTTTTAGCTTAAGTCATTTCTAAGAAATAAGGAGAACACAAAGCCATTTTACATTCTGGGGGAGGAAAAAAAAGGACATCAGTGCGATGTCACACAAAATGCATTAACTTCCCAAACAACTGATTACGTAGATCAGTTTGAATCTTAGAATAAATTTATGGATGGTAATCCACTTAGTGCTTGAAAAACAATTCCAACGTATAACTAATTTTCAAACTATTCAGTAATTTTTTCAGTGAAAAGCATATGGTTTAATATCCATTCATTGAAATCTCATAATCTGAAATTCCATTACCTGAAAAGGTCTGATGAAAATCTGTTTTTACATTTTGTAATAGATTTAAACTTTACTTACCCTGACAACACCCTTGATATAACCATGACGCTCAGCGAAGTCAATAGCACGAAGCTTGGCAGCTCCTTTCCTGTGTTTGGTATGGGCACGGAAGACACTTCCTGCACCTTTACGCTGGGATCTAATAACTCGCCCCATTCTGATTCTGGAAAAGAGAACATGGCTTCCATTTAATAAAAAATCAGATTAAAATACAACAAAAAAGAAAATACTGGTTTCACCAAGCCAATAACTTCCAAAAAATTCCATTAGAAAACCATGTATTAACATTAGGGATTTCAATCAACACCAACCACAATTCTGAGTTCCTGCCAACACTGCTTCTATTCATGTCCTGTGTCATTCAAATTGACTGTACATAGACACTTCTCTAACACCAACAGCAATGATAACACAGGTTTCCAGGCAATAATTTTCAATGGGATTTGATTGAGGTCCTTGAAAAAGGGTACATAGTATGTGTATTAGAATGTGTGGCTAAACCAGTTATTTTGACTCTTCCCTTTCTGACGAACTAACTGATCGGTCGAATGTTGAGCGAAACGCCACCTAATCGGTCGCAGGTTCGATTCCTGCAGCAGCCGTTTTCTTGAATTCTTCAATACATTTCCAATGTAACGCATTCATTTTGTATAACATACCCACTTCACAATATAAATGTATCAATAAAATGGCAATATTGTGTTTCAATGAATAAATTCAAATTGAATTCAACTAGACTCCAGAACAAAATATCACGTGCATTTACTTAACAATACTTCACATGGAAGAAAAAGTGAAATTAGGGAAGCACGCATTGTAATTCTCATACGTTCACATCGTGCTTATTCGATCGATTACAACAACTTGGAAATCTATTGAAAAGTCCAGAAAAGTGATCAACTATAACACCAGAGATGAAGAGAAAAAAACAGCTTCCAAGATAGATTTTCAGGGAAATATATTGATTCTATGTTAGGAATGCGCTACAATCGAAGCCCAAATTTCAACTGTCTGGTGTAAGTGATAACTATTAAACCAAAATAATCTGCTTCAATGGTTCACGATCTCTCCAGGGAACTGTCCATTAATCCGATCAACTTATCAGACACAGTGCAATAGACATCTCAAATAGTATTTGTTCGACGTGACAAAAACGTGGAAAAAGACAAAACCAGAAAATTTCATTTTTCGAAATGAGTCGAAATTTACTACAAACCTTAACAGGCTGTAAAACTATTTACCAGTGATCTTGCCAACGCATACTGTATCACGTAGAAAAAGTAAAACAAAAATGGAGCCGCGTGTGTAAAGGAGGTATATGTTCGAAACTTTCCACGAATATAGACTTTATGCTCGGGCCATTAGATTTACAGAATTGAATCGCACAAATCTAATTGAAAAAAAATCGACAGTAACCAAGTGTATATAAAATAATGGACCAAGGGTTATGAACCCCTTGAATTTCAATATAATTAAACTCAAAGGGCTCTTGAGTAGAGTTAAATCGACTTCGACTAGTTCCTCAGTTTCAGCCTTTTTTTTTTTCGATTCATCGTCGACACGTAACACGTGGTCTTGAGAGATTCGTAATCTAACTCAATTTCTCAAATCATTTTTTAATGAAGAGGTGAAATAAAAAAGATGGTTCTGAACAATTCAATCTAAACTAGTGCACGAGAAACGGATTAGGAAAAGACAACATTCTAAAACCAGCAGCTAAGCGAGTACCACTCAACATCCATTAATACACACGTTCCACCTTACTCATTAATCCTCAAGCTCTAATTTGAAAATCCAGACATATTGTATGGGTAATCAACGAAGATTGTAAAATCATGAAGCCGAATGGGCAATTTCAAGATCCAGTATGGCTGAGCATGCGAGTATGACCGAGCAGAAAAACTCATTACATCAAATAAAAATACGTGAAATTATGATCATGAGCAGAAAAAGTAAAGACACATAGACTGCATTATTTTATTCATACGACAGAATAGTATCTACCTTGATATCTACTCATCAGCGATTGCCAACGTGGGTTAAGCGTACCATGGTTTCAAGAACCGACACACAAGACAATTTATCTCAGTATTTCTTCAACAAACAACATATATATAAAATAATCATTCGAGATGATACAACAAAACACTTTAATTTTCATTAGTAAGCATTTTGGGATGAAGGTTTGCAAAAATACTAAGATGATTACGGATAAATTTCAGCAGAGACAGGAATACACTTACCTTCAGCACAAGGGGGATATCTGAAAGGAAGGAAAATATACGCATGTGCAATAATTCCTATATCCGGTGTCAGCCTCCTTCAGTTTCGTATTTGATAGCATTTCATTTTTTTTTTACAAGTAATTGTTTTAAATAGAGGTAGTTATCCGATCTATTAATGATTATAATTTTTTTAAATTGAATAATGATTAGTAATTCACTTCTTCGATTTTGGATTAAAAATCTATAAGCGATGTATTTTTATTTTACATGTGTTTTTTTTTAATGTCGCAAACTTTATTTCATGTCGGAAAATAAACAAGAGGTAGATTTATCATGGCATAATATTAATACAAAACTTGTTTTCCATTGTTTAGAAAGAGATATTAGGTTGTAATCTATTTCAGAGTCAGGATCTTTTAAGTAATAGTTGCGAATTTCTTGTTCAATGTTCAGTCCATTACGGTTTATCTACTCTTGAATTATATTTGAACTACTTGGGGTACCCAGCATTGGCTTGAGAGAAGGGGTTCCAAAATCTATCAACACTGGAAAGCAAATGATATTTTTTAGAAATTTCATGAAATAATTTAGGGGAAATGTGATCTCACCACCGGATGGCCCAGCACACACTCCCGGGCAGACCCGTGTAGGCCAATGTGCACCCCTGGGCAGGCCTGTGTACCCACTATAAAATCAAATTTTCACAAGACTAATTAATCATGTTCTCATTTTTGGTATTAATGGTTGGTCAAAGTGGACATAAAACTCACAAATCCAGATCTTTGATTTACTAGTGTAAAAATTGCAAAATATTACTTTCCTTTATGGCTAAAAGTGGCTAATTTTTTTTGTTTTGTTATTCTTTTTTATTTTCTATCTAAATTCAGAGCTAAACAACTTAAATGCACTCAAAAAATTATATGGTGAATAGGAGTTAGCGGTAGGGTTAGGGTTTTTGTTACCCCCACAAATGGTTTTATTGTCAGGTTAGGGTTATATACCTCGAGAAAATACTGCCAAAACGGCAGAAGCACTGAGGGGAAGAGAAGTTCACATCTGTGGTTACATATGACAAATGAAAAGTAAGGGTATAGTTAGCATTATAAATAGAATCCTCTTAAAAAAGCTCAAATATTCCCATTTTCAAAACTGACAAATTTCCAGATGGTTTGAAAGTCTGATAATATAGAATGAATTTTGTCCTTCCACTATTGAATTTAGTCTGCAGGTTGTTTCAACCTAATTTCTAAACACTGGTATTTTTTTGCTTCCACCGATTTCTTTTACAATAACAGTGGATTTTTTTTATGTGAGCACAAAAACAGACACCATAATATTTGACAATTTTTTGCCCAATTTGACATACAATATGAGCTGTAGGTGATTTGTGACCTGCTTGAGTAGCTTCAAATAAATGATGAAAAAAACATCCTGGATGATGCTGATTCTAAATATATATATCGTTTGATTTCATCAATCTAACTTCAATAATTTTTCTGAAAATCCTAGATGAGAAAAATATGAAGAAGAATTATTTTTCGACAGACTACTTTTCCAAGGGTGCTAACAAAGACTCCATAAAAATCAACTTTTCTTTTGTAAAATTCGACCTAAAGATGTTTTTCCTTTGTGATGCCCATTTCTCGTACAAACATATATACACACATCATCATCATCATTATCATCATCATCATTATTATCATCATCATCATCATCGTCGTCTGTCTTTTATTGTCTGTTATTGGACATAGACCTTCCCCTGGATCCGCCGCATCTCTTTATCATGGGCATCATGGAACCAGTATTCTCTGAATTGATCTAGTTCATCCCTTCATCTTGTTTTCTGTCGGGCACAGTTTCACATTTGATCTCTGGGGATCCATGTTGTGAGTTTTGATGTCCATCGGTGGTCAGCCATTCTCACAACATGACCTGCCCATTGCCATTCAAGTTTTCTACCATATTCTATGATATCTCGGACTCCAGTTTTCTTCCTGATATACTGTGTTGGCTTGTGATCTCTCCACATGAGATTGAGCATAATTCTCTCATGCACGCGTTGCATGCTTCTTAGTTTGCGGGTCTGTCTCTTGGTAAGGTTTCATGTTTAGGCTCCATAAGTGACTATCAGGAGGATGCATTGATTGTATACTCTTTTTTTTAGGATTATTGGGATCTTCTTGTTTTTGCCCACACTTCGGTACTTTATAATAAAGATACTGCCAAAAAACATCAGTACTGAAAAACAGAGAAATACACATTCACACTTTTCCTTTGACAAATGGAATGCGAGGGTTCAATTTTGCATAGTAAATAGAACCCCCCTCTAGAACCCCTTTATTGGTATCTTTTTCTGATGGTGCAGAACAAAGAAATGGTATCAAACAGAAAATTTACATGTTAGCCACAACTCTTATAAATAAATGATTCTATTTTAGCAAAGCTAAAAATACTGATGAAAAAATCTCCTTTTTCTAACAGATGTTACATATTACACTTGAAAATGGCCATAGAATGAATTGTCTGAAACGTTTTGACAGCATCAAAGATAGGAAGAAGAGATTAGATCGTCCAAACAAAAGTTATCTTAGTGATTCTTCTCAGAATTATAGACAATATTATGGACTTTGTAGTGATTTCATATTATCCAAAGTGATCATAACCGTGATAAATGCTAGATGTCATTGCACACAAGAAAGTAGTGCCAATGTCACTTCTGGTAACTCTCTAGTGTAAAAGGAACTGTTTCTGGCACTTTCATGATCTTACACTCTTTCTCACTTTGTTCTTTTGGACATGTGTTTGTAGGGACATGCATTCCCCAAGGAGCAGAGGATTTCTTGATCCCAAATGAAAGTATTATTTGATTTTACTCTGCACTCACTCCAAAACATACATGAACTCATAAAAAGACAATTCATTAACTTACATTCACTTTTACCTTCAGGAACAACACCAAATTATATACATTCAAGAAAATATGTTATTTTCTTGTTTGCTGAAAAATGAATAAAGATATGATCTCTGTGAGGTTATGTTTCCATCTTTATTACCCTTTTGTTATTATCATTCCTCATGACCAGGCCAGGCGTAAACTGAATTATTCAATCTGCCACATGGTCCAACTTTTAATATAAAATTTGACCTAATTCTCACAATGGTGACCATCGCCTTATCAAAGTCATACTGGTGACTTATTCATAACAAATTATATATTATTGTGATCATTGTATCGCCATAACTTCTTCACTATTTACTCATCTATTTTGGAACACTATAGTACAAATACAAGTAAATTTTTTGGTTATTGTTTTTTTCATTATTTGGTTCATTTTCTCAATTCTTTATTTTATCATACGCTAGAGTAATATGCTATGTTCCCAAGTACATTCAACACCTTTCACCTGCTGTTACATACCCAAGGAGTGTCTCGACATACAGTAAAAAGCAACCAACTATGCTAACATCATACAATTTGATGACTCACCTTAGCCCATAGACTGGTGAATTCGATGCAAGCTCTAGATATGGAAAACTTGTTTGATGTTACAGCTAACATGAGTATTTATTCAAAGGACTTTCATCATTTAGTCTTTTAAAATTACTATACAACACGTGAAATACAATTGATTCCCAAAAGCAAAACACTTGGAATAACAGAGATGACCTTAAAATACATACTTTCTTTTTTGCTTTGTCACTTTTCTGGGATGATATTTAGAAATCTGAATGCTTCACTGGCACATCTGATAATTCTGACTGCAATGGAGAAAAGTTCTTTTATTACAATTTGATATTTTGAATGGCACAAGTAAATGGATTTGATGCTTAAATCATTTAGTGTTCATGTCTTTCTGAGAAGCACAAGAGCCAGGAAGAAAGTAGCTGGATTTAGAGCAGAGTTCCCTCTAAACTGTGCACATGCAAACATATTTTGCATATGAATGAAATTAACATGCACAAAAAAGATTTCAAATTCTGTAGAGTCTTTACTGAAAAAATTTTGATTCACTATGCCAAATTTGAAAGTGCGCATATACTTTTGTCACTAGAAAAAATTTTACACCGTATAAGATTTTCACACTCACTGACAACAAAAATTAGAGGGAACATTGGTTTTGAGGTATTATGGTCCAAAATCTAACATTTGCTGCTCATGTCATTTAGTGCTCATGCCTTTTATGTGTTAAACTTACATCTTTTTGATAATTGCCCATTCTATATGAAGAAAATTCCTCCACAATCTCCCTCTCGAGCATGGAATGTAAGATTTTCTTCTCCGTGCTTGTAAAAAGGCTGACCTCTTACATGACACAGAACCAATACATCAACACATTAATTCAGAAAAGTGGGATCCTATTATACAAGTTAGATGCTTTTTTAATTTGGGTGTTGAGTTCCTGGTAAAATTTTCCCCTCTTTAAAGCGCCAAGTGGGACAAAAAATCCTTGGTCAGATTAAAACATGATAAAACTTTCAGTGATTGATGACAAAATAAATTATTTCAAACAGGTCACAAGATCTAAATGTATATTATTAAAGGTTATTTTGCATTCATTCCAAAAATCAAAAAATTAACTACCTGTTATCCAATTTTGTTTTTATCTGATATCATATTCTAATCACATATCTTCAAAGCTTAACTTTTAAAAAAAATTAACTTAAACAGTTTTACACTTACTTCAACTTAGTATGAATTGTGTTAACATCATTTGAAAAACATTTGCTCATTTTTTGGCTTGATTTTTAAAATACCGTTTCAAAATTAGAAGTATTCTAAAATTTTAATTATGCTTTAAAATGAAAATATTCAATTCCATTTTTAGGGGGTAAGATTCTTCCATGGAGAAGATGGAGAGATTAAGCAAATCTGGGGCAAAAAAATTACTGAAAGAAACCAGAATATAGAATTTTAAACTGATTCAATTAACTCTTCAAAGTTAAGGTTTACAAATTTGTGATTAAAATGAAGTCTAATGAAAATAAAGATTGAGACCATGTGATTTATTTTTTAATTTTTGGAATGAATGCGAAAATCCTTTACATTTAGATTATGACAGCTGTTGAAAATAATTCATAGTGTCACCATTATTAAAAGTTTTGACATGCTTTAATCTAACCAAGGATTTGTCCTGCTTGGCACTTTGAGGGGTGAAAATTTGTCCAGGGAATAATCATCAAGTGCTCTTTTTGTCCCATGCATCCAATTTTTGGCTAAACTTATAAATAAAACAATTGACACCCAAGATATAAAAAAAATCAAACCTCAGTCATGTATAAAAGATTATTCTATCATCAAAATCTTTGTGTTATTATTAAGAAAAAATATTGGGAAAAGACCAGATATAATCTTTCTTTGAGAAAAATCCATAAATTTGAGATTTTTTAGTAAATTAACACTGAAAAGTCATCCATTTGTAAACATTAAAATGCTGTCAATTTGGCAATCAAAGATGTTCTGTTATCCACACATAATTATTAGCAATGTGCTGATGTCTTTTGTCATGAAAATGCTGTATTTTAAGAATAATAAAGAATATAAAAAGTAACAAAAACAAAAGAAATAGAAAAGATCCGTTTGTTGTCAACTGAATATTATTCTTCAAGCACACTGCAATGTAAATCTATATTATCTACGTATATAATATGCAATATTTGTCCATGTATTTCACGTATGCTATCATTTTTGACAGCATGGGTACACTTGTGAATAGGGTTATTTTTATCTATTAATAGTGATTCAACAGAATAAAAATGTTAGAATTAAAGAAAAAATTTCACTGGATATCAAAAAAAAAAAAGATATTATCTTATATCTGCAATTTCCAGTGTCCTACAAATATAAAAATAGAAAAAAAATAATATCCCCCCCACCCCATAGAAAAATTAATTAATTTTGCAATTTTCAATATTTCTATCCAAAATCATTGATAAAATCAGATTAGATATTCTGGGTTTAGCCATGGAAGTTGTAGACATGCTGAGTTGAGACAATCAAGGTTTAAACAAACTGCACATGAAATCTTTTTGTTAAACTCTCAAAATGCCAAAGTCACAGAATTCTTTGAAAATTATTGTCTGAAATCATCTAACATGAAATATCTGTTCTTTTGGGGCAAAATGTAATTGTCACAGAGGAACATTGTGACATGAAGATTAAGCAAATCTTTATTAGAATAAACTAAGTTTGCAACTAAAATAACTTGAGTATTATCCTAATTTATACTAGTAAGTGAGTGATATTCTTAATAAAATAATTGGTATTTTAATCCATTTGAATTAATACTTAAGAAATATTTTTTCAAATGGAATAAGTCAAATTTTAATGAAGTAAATGAGTTAACGATTACAAGAGGCTTTATTCAACTTTTAACGAAGGGAACAAGCTGGCTTCAGGAAAAGGTGCTCAACCATCAACCATCTACATTTGGTAAGTCAACCAAAAGAGAAAGCAGCTGAATATAAAATGCCACTTACTGTAGCATTTGTTAATTCCAATAAGGCCTTCGACAAAGTGGAAATCCCCAAGGTTATTGATGTAATCATTCAATATAGACCCTGTATATGTCAAAGTATTGCAATCAATCTACTGACACAGCATTTCTTCATTAGGCTACACAATGACTCTGAGCTCTTTCAGCACAAAAAAGGGGTAAGACAAGGTGATACCAGCTCACTCAAACTCTCCATAGCCTGCCTTGAGATGATCTTCTTAAAACTAGACTGGGAAAACAAAAGAATCAGAATAGATGGCGAATATCCAAGTAACCTCAGATTTTCTGACAATGTTGTCCTTTTTGCAGAAAACCTCCATTATCTCTGAATAATGGAAGACAAACTGAATGAAGAAAGCAAGAAAGTTGGTCTCTACATGAACTTTAGTGAAACAAAGACTCAATGATCAGAATTAAAAAAACAGAACTGAAGAAAGTAGACCTCTACATCAATCTAGGACAATGAATCTCCATGAAATCCTTGAAAGAAGATGAAATCAAGCAAAGAATCACAATGTTGATAAGCTCAACTTTCAAAGACAAGAAAATTCTATTTATCCTAAAAAGTAGGGTATACAACCAATGCATCCCTCTGATAGTCATCTATAAAGCTGAAACATCGAACATAACCAAAAGATTAATCCTCAAATTAGAAACCATACAATGTGCACAGGAGAGAATCATGCAGAGAGAACGCAAGACAGCATTATCTTAGAGGAAAAATAGGAGTCAGAGATATCAAAGAATCCATTAGGAAACTCCTATGGCAACAGGTTGGTAATATAGTTGGAAATCACAACTCACAACATGAATCCCAAGAGATCATATACGAAACTGTGACCAGCAGAAAACAAAATGGCGAAGCGAACAAGACAAGTTTAGAAAATAATGGCACTATAGAGAGAGGTGCCAAATACTGGGGAAGGTCTATTTTCAATGACAGATTCTAAAAGCCTGTTGATGATGATGATGTTGTTGATGATATTATTTAATTTAAAACAAAACGCTTTAAACTTTGAGGTACAATATTATCTTGGATTTCTGAAAAAATTGACTTCACATCAGGGGATTTGACTGTTTTTATTCTGTTTAATTTATCCATTTGTCAAATTTTCCATTTGTATTTTGGTAAGTCCTACTTTTACAGGCACCCCGAGCACTTGACGCGCCGGTCGACTATCCATGCTGCCAGTACCCTGACGAAAATAATAGATTATGTAGATATGATCTCTCAGGGTGCGTAGTTATGCGTTGGAGGTCAAATTGGAGTGACCTCCCCTTGTTCTTTGCTGAAATGCATATGCACCTAAATTGTAACTATACGACAGTGTGGTTATTAAAACTTTTTCCTTAACTCACTTTTTGACTACGTGTTTATTCACTATGATATTATGACAGTTTGATCTAATTTATGAGCCTTCAGTCACATTTACAGAGAAAAAAATAACAACAACAACAAAAAAAAAATCAACCCCAAAGCACTAATGCTACTCTCTTGCTTAACTAACAAGTTTAGTACAGAAGTGCGTAATTTATTTTTAGACATGATACTTTCTTTTTTTTTTCTCTTTCTTTCTTTTTCATAATCCCCTCTGATCGGTGGAAAAATACATGATCTAGATTTCAGGTTTATCTTTCTGAGAAAAAAAATGTAATATTTGTTTAAATTCAAGATGTGGCACAAAGAAAATTTGTCACTTTTCTTATAAAAACTAAGAAGTGTGTATGACCTAGTGGTATCCAATCCAATTCTACCACTAACAGCCGAGATTTCGCTTACAGATGAAAGACTTGTTTACTCGTAGACAAAAATAGACCACTATTCAGTAACTCCTGGGGTACCGCTCCCCCCATTATCTAACTTCTATTCTCTTCGACGTAAGAAGCGAACAGGAGCCAAGTCTGCATTGTACTTAGAAAATTTATCAGAATTTCTTCTTCAATTTATCATTTGTCATTGTTGACACCATTTTTGTTATGAAAAAAAAATGAGTGAACTTGGATACGGAAATCTGTGAATCACTTTTAACAAAAGTTGCTCTCACTAGAAGTTAGTTGGACAAGTGGTTGGCGCTATTGGTAATGCAAGAACATTTGGGTCTCTTATCCCTTGTCTGATGAAAAAACCAACATAACTAGGTTTTGTAGGATTAAGTGCTAGAGTGGGTTCGGAATGGGACTCTTTGGCGAAGCCGATTTGTCGTGAGCGTTTAGGTGTTATGTTACGACTGACGTTTTGGCTTCATTAGAAAAAGTTGATTGCTTCATTTGTCATCATTCAAAGGTGAATTTTAAAAATGCTTAAGAACTGTAAATCTAACTTTATTGGAGAAATATTTTTATGCTGTTATTTACGGCACAAAATTACTTTTTAAAACTTGAAAATGAAAAAAGAATAACAGTTTTTATTTAAATTTACTCATACTTCAGATAATCTGGAGTAAATTGAACGTTAAAATGAATTTTCAAAAATTGATTATGAATTAATTGAAAATGAAAACTAACATATCTTGATTTTTTTCAAAATTCAATCAATTTTTTCATTTTACTTCAAAATAAGACATAAATTTTGAGCAATTTTACATTAGATAAAAGCTTACATTTCAACATACAATTATTATTAAGCAGCTATGATACTGGACATTGCATGGGGAAAATAATTGCAACTATAACAACACTGTCTCCTTTTGCTTTCACCCACTGAAAAAAAAAAAAATTAAAAAATGTTCTTTCTTTTTATGACATCTGAAAAAGAGGAAAAAAAATTTCTGTTTGATTTTGAATCCACCCTTGAAATTCAACACCTAAGAGCAAGAAAAAGGCACCCCCTTGATTTTGCCTCCAAAAAGATGAAAAAGTTACTGAACCTTAGTTTTATCCCTAAAATTGAAGAGAAAGTTCCCTTCATGCTTAACCCTTAAAACTGAAAAATAGATGTTTGCCTTCAACTTTGACCCCTAGAATTAGAAAATCTTTCCCTTGATATTGACTTTTAAATCTTCACCTTAATTTTGATGCCCATAATTGAAAAATAATCTTCCCCTTCAATTTTTGACCACTAAAAGTGAAAAGAAAATTCTCCCCCTTGATTTTTACTCTTAGAAGTGAAAAAAACGTTCTCTTTCCTTTTGATTACTAAAAGTGGAGAAATAAAATTCCTCTAGCTTTTGACTCCTAAAATTGAAAAAAATTTCCCCTCAATTTTGACCGCTAAAAAAGAAAGGAGAAAAGTTCCTCTTTGATTTTGATGCCCAAAAGAGAAAAAAAAGCATTCCTTTTCAATTTTGACCCATTAAAGAGAAAAAAAAGATCTCCAATTTTAACTCATAAAATTTTTAAAAAATTTCCCAAGATTTTGACCTTTAAAAGTGAAAAATCAAAGTTCTCTCTCGATTTTGACCCTTTGAAGTGAAAGATAAAAGTTTCCCTCCATATAATCCACAAAACTTCCAATCCAAAAATTTTGTATTTTTGAAAACTGATTTTATCAATGGATCGATGGGTTCAAAATTATGATTACATGGTAAATAGAAACCTCCTTACCCACCTCAAATGCAGGTTCAGAAAAAATGAATAACATGTAAAAAAATAAACCAACTAAAAAATAGTGTCATTAGAATATGAAGTCACGTTAAAAAAATCTTTCAAAAAATATATGTGGCTAAAATGAAATCTTATTTTATGACATAATCATGGTATCACAGTGTTTTCTGCTGAAAACACCAAATGGGGATCCAGCCAAGTGTTACAGTCAGGTAGTTAATAAAACACTCTCCTTCAAAAGCTTTTAAAATGTTACTAATCACCCCAGATTTTTTTGCACACTCTAGTTCTGCATATTTGAGGGGTACCTTACTATTTTAGAAAACTCTTGTCATAAGAACTTTCACAACAAACTCAGTAAGTGTATATACATTCCCATTCCAATTCAATGTACATGGTGGATATAAATGTATTTGTTTTGTTACTTTAAATGAATTATTGTTTACTTCATTTCCTAAAATCAACACACCTATTTCAAAAATCTATTTACCAAACCTTGTTTCTTTGCTGGAGCATAAGAGAAGGAGTATGAGATGGAGGCTTCAAGCTTCTTTGCATACTCAAGGTCAAATCAAATTGAATTTGCTGATGATTATTGAGCCATAGTTTTTATTTATGTAGTAGTTATACACAATACATATGTTGTCGATTCAATATTTAATAGTTGTAGGATTTTGTTAAGGGATTTCAGGGAAACTGGGGCACAGTGGTTCATTGAGGTAGTTTGTGTTTACTTTGCACTAATGCCCTTCAGAAAGGCATGAATATATCTTATTCTCACCCCTTCTCCATCATGGGTAAATAGTAGGGCAGACTGGGCTCTCTATTCATGGTTGGCCACAACTTCCTTTTCATAAGTCAACAAATCCGCCATCTTATTTTGTGGAAAACTTGTCTACTTTTGCCATGCAGTACAGTTAAGGGTCCTAATTTCAATCCAAAAGTAATATTCAGAGGTACTCTTACTTTCACTGGAGAGCCACAATTATTCAGAATTTTTCAATTATGCTATAGGAAGGGAAATTGAGATTGTGCTAGGATTATTTTTTGTTCAAACTGAAATCTCTGTGCTTGCTCTTTAGAGAGATCTCAATGGTATGTATCGGGCACAATGAATCAGGAGCACTTTGGGTTTTGGGGACTGAACCACCTAAATTATTCCAGTTAAAATTGATCGTATCAATTCATCTCATGGAGTTTTCTAGGAAACTAAGAGGGCATTTTAGTAGTACTTTTGCATCATTCTTTTTTTTCTCAAGTTGCTTTCAAAACTGAGTGAATGTGATTCTACATTAAATGTTTCCTTTATTGTGCCTAACTTTTGCTAATGAATGTTCCAGAGATTTTCATGATCACTTTTTGTAACATGTCTACTGTTCTACAATACTGGGTAGTTGATTTCACTGTTGGATAATTCAATCTTAGGTCGATTCACTGTCCCCCCGGGATGGGGTATGATTCACTGTGTACTACAGCTAGTGAACTGTAGATCAGAAATAATAAAAAACAAGTGCCTGCCAGCAGTTAACTTAGAATAGAGATATATTACTTTCTCATCTTATAATCTATTCCACAGCCAATAGAGTTTATCTTTCTTTTCTTTTAGCCATATGTATCAATAAAAGTAGCAATTACCTATGGTTCATTTTTCCTGACCCACTGTGCCCTGGTTTTCCCTATATGAATGTTTCTAAAGATGAAAGAAAAAGCCTCCACAAAATTCCTTTATAAGTATTCCATGCCTCTGACACCTGGCATGAGATTTAAGCATAAATAATCCCATAAAATCAAACAGTAATTAGACATTGACTCTGCATCAGAAATAAATTAATCATACATTACATAAGGAGATGACATTGTGCGCCAGGAACTGTTTTATGAAATCACTTGGAGAAAAAAAATTATCAAAAATAAAACAGGAAAGTAATTGTGAAAGTCTATCACCAAGATAGTCCAGCATTTTCATGACACACTTGTGCATTAAATGAAGGAGTTATTAGAATTCAGAAAAAAAAATTATAATCAAATCCCCAGACTTAACCCTAATCTCCTTTGCCATTTAAAGTATGTTTTTCTTTATCATTGTTTTTCTGATTGATTCATGAAAATCTAAAACAATCTTCTAGCTAAGAATGCCAGACCATCTTTGTTATAGACTTTAATCAAAAACTTTTATGTCTTATTTTTTGATGATTATTTTTTCATAAAGTAGTTCCTGGCATACAATAACTCCTTATGATTATTTTTTGAGCCTTATAGTGCATAGTTAGGGTCTCATTGTAACCCCTCCTCCAAATAACCCACAAAACAGCCTCCAGGCCCCTTCTTAATGGTGTTCATTGCATGTTTTTTCTCTTTCTAATAACTCTAATTCCGATTTAAAGATTATGGAAAGTAATCTTAGCTGAGTGAATAACATCTTTTAAAAGTTCATTTTTGGGTATAAGTTTTCAATAAAAGTTGGTGCATACTTTGTGATTGACACAATGAAAGGGGAGGTTTTGCTAGTCTACGTGAAAGCAAATATTTTAAAAGCTGATTTTCCAATAATCCTAAAAAGAAGAGTATACGACCAATGTATTCTCCCAATAGTCACTTATGGAGCTGAAACATTGAACCTAACCAAGAGACAGACCTACAAACTGAGAAGTATGCAACGTGCGCATGAGAGAATCATGCTCAACCTTACATGGAGAGATCACAAGATAGCACAGTATACAAGGAAGAAAACGGGTGTCTGAGACATCATATAAAAATATTTAAAAAACTCAAATGGCAATGGGCAGGCCATGTTGCAAGAATAAAAGACAACCGATGGACATCATGTCCCACAACAGGGATCCCCAGAGATCACATAAGAAATGGAGGCCGACAGAACACAAGATGGAGAGGTGAACTGGATAGATTCAGGAAATACTGGCTCCGTGACACCCATGATAAAAATTGCGGCAAATCTTGGGGAAAGTCTATGTCCAACAACGGACGTTAAAGGACTGATGATGAAGACACTTTTCATGACTCTATACAATCTTTCTATACTACTAACAGTAAAATCATGAACATTGTACAATGGATTTGTCACCGGCACAGTTACTCAACATTGGAAAAAATTGCTGAACAAATTAAATCATAAAAGTATTGAGGGCTGGCCGGCCCATTAGGCAAAGTGGTCACCTATGTGCACTCCAAACTGGAAAAATAATTGTTAGAATTCAACAGGAGGTGCTAATTTTATTTCTTGCCTAGGAATCATGAAACCCTTGCACCAACCCTGAGAAAGTATTGGAGAATGAGTTCAGTTGTCACTTCAAATCTTGGAATCTTATTGAGATGTGTATTGTACAGTACAAGCATTAATCATAAGTTTTATTCCTTTCTTTTAATATATGGCCTTGTGCCTTCATTTGAGTATATTGTTAAATTTTAGATGTACATTAATTAGAATTAATTGGGACTATAGAAGTTCCATAGTAATTTTCAGATATCAGATTTATTTACGTAATTGTTGCAATGATTTAGTTCAAATGATTCATTATCAGCAGAATGGATGATATACTATTATGGCGCCCCTTTTACTTTTAGATTTGATACAAAACCCTTCTTTTAGCTCGATATCTAAGACCTCATATCTGACAATAACTCCCTTTAAAAGCCCTGAACACACATGTTCAATCACTTATTTGCGCCGGCACTTCTAGCCGATTACTCTTTCTCTTTTCCTCTGCTATAGGATTGGTATCATTTTGCCGGCCGATTTGAACATTACCATTTTTTTCAACCATGACCAATCACTTTACTAAATATTGCCTATTTTAGTTCACCGATGTCAAAGCATCTCTCGTAACGCTTATACTTCTCTATCTCTCATGAATGAAATGGCAACCCCTTTTACTACACAACAGTCATGATGATCTGTCTTCTAATTCTTTTTACTTCTGAAAGTAGACATGGGCCAAACCCCATGTGTTCTTTGTGCCGTTAATAGTGTCCATCATGTGTTTTTCAACTTCAGTGAATGGCCCCCAAGTTGCTCGCACTTAGACATACATACTGCTGGCAATTAGACATACCTACTGATACCTGGTCTCCATAACCATTGCTTGGTACACTTCAAGCCTAATGAATTCATCGCAGTTCAGTCACCTCTGCTCCCACACACTACAACAACTACCACTTGCACAAATCTCAACAGGATCGTATCAATGTTTTCTCATATGTATTCCTGTATTGTCATAAATGTTTATGTATTAAATGTACGTTTCATTTGTTCGTCTAAATATTTGTTCATCTATGTCTTCCTTCCTCTGTTTAATCTCTGTGTCCACAATCATACTTGGCGCGCAATTCTCCATACTATCATGGCAACCATACATCTCCCTTCCTCCTTCAACATTTCCAGTGATGTTGGCATGTGGTGCCAACAACCAAACCACATGGAGGCTAATTTTTTTGTATTCACCAACATCTTCTCGTTATACACAACCAACAGCCTTTACTACTCTACCTCTCACAATATAGGAACCAACCAAGACCAAACCTACTCTATATCATGTGTTCAAAGAGTATTTTGGACAATCACTCATTCTCTCGTGTTATTATTGTTGCTCACATATTTCAGCAGATCCATTCTTGGGCCATCCTCAGATATACTATACATTTATATTGAACAGACTTTTTTTTCTGGTAGTGTCAAGTAACAGTAGCAAAAACGAATTTGAAAAAATATTACAAAAATTGCCCAGTCCCTAAAAACATTGCTACAAAGGCATCAAGCAAGTCCAACCTTCCTCTTTTAGTGCAATGGGGAGGTACTAACCTGGGGCAACTGATCCCCCGAATCCTGGGCTAGGTAATGCTTATCTCACAGACAATCAGCAGCAAATCTAGTTCTGGCTGTGTTCTCCATGAATATGGCCTTGAGCCAAACTTGACTTTATCCAACAAATATCTATTCAATAACAAAACATTCTGGTTATTTTTTCTGTCTATTAATACATTCACAAGTGCTCACTAATATTCAGTTGTTATGGCACTTCTTTCTTTAATAATCCTTTGTTTCAAATGTTCAATAAATTGTCTCTAAAGAACCACTTGACATTCTTTCTACAAACCTACTACTGCTACATATCATTTTTATTTTCTTAGTTCAACACACTTCATCATGAGAAACTAGCCATCAGTAATCAACCACTAAGCAAAGGTCAAGGTCAGAAATGACTCCTTACTTTTCCTCCAGTCGCTGTGGACTTCCTGAAAAACAGGTTTCCATCCCTCTCAATGAACAGACCAAACACCAACAGCTAGGTATTTCTATCTTTGCATAAATATATATACATATATCTATATGTGTGTGAGTGTGTGTGTGTGTGTATATATATGTGTGTGTGACCCAACTTCTCCATGCAAGTCTTCCCAGCACTAACATCTAAACGCCAACGTCTAGGCATAAAGAGAGCTCAGCATATGATAACTTATCAGCAGGAGGACCAACAAGAACTAATTATGGAATTAAAACAATACATTGAAATACAAAAATAAAAATCATTTTTTGAGTTGAATTATTTCAGTGAATTAATTCACTTCAGTAGTTAAAATTGATAATTTATAATTCACAGGAACAAACTATTGAGTTGAAATTATTTACAACAGAGATTGAAATTATTTTTCTTTGCCATACTAGTACTGCATTTCATAGTGGAATGAGTTTGTAAACAAACTATAAAACAATTTAGTACCAAATATTAAAATCATTTTTATTCTGCAGTACTAGTGCTACAGTCAAAATTCCCTGGCCAAAGAAGATTTTATTGAGCGTTGGATTCCTCTTTTTAATGACTAAAACTCCCAAGATCTCATCTTTTTTTATAATTCATCCTCTGAAATATATAAGTATTGTCCAACACTTAATAAAAATCTTCTACCACCAAAGCCACAGAGTTTTGAATGCATTCTGCAATTAAAACCCCTCCCATCTAAGAATTACTTTGCCAACCAATCAGGACACCAGTGGTTAAGCTGAAAACACCATGGCTAATATAATTGTAGAATTATCAAAGACCTTGAAAATGCTAAGTTGTTTAGCTGAAAGTGCTAAGTATAATGAGACTTTTGAACAACTATTACTCTTTATGAATCTAAGCAGATGTTCATTTGTACTGAAAGAAGAAAAATTTAATAGAAAATTCACAAGTTCCTAGTTTATTGTTTCCAACTAGACATGCATCAATATGGAATCGGGCAGATTTACTGACAATGATTCAATGACCATACTTATACACTGATATTGATTTTCTGATAACACTCCAATGAGATACACAATTAATTGGGATGTATAAATTATTAAGCAGGTCAAAATTGAATAGAATTATGAAATATAACTAAATAAATTTTACGAACAACAATTGTTTGTGAATATAGATCAGTAGTAGGTGTATTTAAGAACTGTTCATAAGTTTTTGGTCTGGCATTTTTGGCTATTCATTTAACCAAGATCTTCATGGCTGGGGACAAAAACTGTAATTATAGATGTTAGCAGTTTTAAGAATTGAACTTTTAGATGTCGCCATTATGGTGTTTGTATGGTATAATGATGTCATACTCAAGGTAACACATAAATACACATCATGAAAGCATTCTTGTATACCATCACTACCCTGACACCTGCATTTGTATTTTAGCAACATCAGATTCTGACAAGTTCAAAGCCAAGCTAGGAGTGGCCTGCTTGATGGAAGAAATGTGATTATTTCTCACCTGTGCCACTAATCAATGTTTGAGTATAGATGAAAGTCAGGATTTTTAATCCTCACTTGGACAATTGATGCAAGATTATCTTACTACCTCCATTTCTCTATATTAAGCCTTCTACCATGCTAAGGTGAGCTAAGAAAGAAGTTTTCTGTAAATGTGATCAAATGACAATAAGAGGATGAGAGAATATTTCTCATTCAAACATTGAGGAAACGAACATTTGTAATGCATTGGCCAGCAGGTTAGTCTAGAAAACTCCAATTTGTGAATTTAGATCTGAATGGTAGTTACACTGTGAAATTTTGTGCTAGACTTAGCTTAATGTACTAAATCAAAACAATACGTGGAAATATCTAAACATGATTTTTCTGAGGCATCTGAAGGACAATTTCATGCAAGACATTTTCAAGTATGCAATTTTAGGTAAATATGTGCTTATATAAACAGTGGTAATAATTGGTATTTTTTACCCCATAGCAGTATACAATGTATAGATTTAACACTATCATATTTTCTTCATACTAATAAAACAGTACTCATCATAGTACATTGAGTAATGTGCAGATCTTGCAAGTCATTGAAAGTTAGATTTGACACTGAAACACCATATTACTAAATTTAAGCTTTATTTAACCCTGGACAAACCTTTCATCATTTGAATATTTCAAGTTGTCACTTCTTGTATTATAAGCTTCTGAGAATGAAAGGTTGTTATTATTTGCCTGGACCTATATTGTTTGTTCACATCTACTTATTTGTGATTTTAGATTTATCACTTTTGCACACTTGCTACCATTTTTACTGTTCTACTCAAGCTAAATTGATTTTGAAACTTGGAAGGCTTTATGAGATTTGAAGATAGAGCAAAAAATTCTACCATTCTCCATAGTGCAATTTAGTGGTGTTTTAGAGCATAAAGTCCTTCAAGATGAATAAAAAAATGATGGAAAATTCGTAATGTAAAACTATGACTAAAGTGGATTTTAATAAGAATCTAAGATTGATGGATGATTATATCCTCAATTGAGATTTTACAAGAAAGCGAAAATTACAAAAAAGTTGTAACAGAAAGACGGCACAATAGTACAAATGCTTTTTTCTCCAAATAAAAGTCAGAGAGTCAAGGTGATCGTCAAACAAAATGGTTACTTATCTAAAACTACACCAGTCCCACTTGCCAGAAATTTGATGCTAGAATTTATCTAGGTGTAAAGATGGTGTAACGATAAAAAAAAGGAAATGATTAAATTATATATTGTACTAAAATAATGGAGATTAATCAGTCACGGAGACTATTGAGAATATGAGATACAATAACATTCTTTTGTGAATGAAGGTAGAATGCACTTTTGATTTGGGTGTTGGTTAAAATTATAATTGAAGGATTGCTGAACTTATAGAAATATGGATTATATTTGTGAGATTGGAAATTTGTGGTTTGAAAAATGGAGATTTTAAATTAATTAAAGAATTTGTTTATGAGAGAAATTAAAGTATTTTTCTTTCGGAGACAAGGTGTCCCTCTAAGGAAGCCAAAATAACTGAATTACCAGATTGGCCAATGAATGTTGTAATAAATGATGCTATATTGATAATTGTAGAAGGGGACTGACCAATGAAATTAAAAGGTAGCATGGTAAAATGGACAGGAAGAGCTGCCCAGTTGATTTTGGAAATGCGTCAAATTTGACCTCGGGTTCATAAGCCAAAAACCATTAGGACACCATGCCTAGCCTCATACTTGGGGTTTTCCATGGATATAATGAAAATTTGGCAGAAAAAAAGGGTAGAATATAACAAGCCTTCTTGTTGAGAACACTACTGAACAAAACTGGCTTCACTTTGACCCCTGTTGGGGACAGATTGCTGGTTCAGATTGAAATATCTTAAAACATCTTGAGATTTTCCAAATCAAGCCCAGCATTCCAAAGAGAAAGCTGCAGATCCTTATGATCAAAGGCTTAACATAGGTCCCTATTAACACCCATTCCTGATATGGAAATATCAATTTTATAAATGTATTTATTCATTATAATGAAATAAGCGATTAAGTATTTGTTACATACATTTTTTTATCTGAGATTTGTCAGTTTGGCTCAGTCAGTAAGAGAGCTGCATACCAATCACTTGGTTGAGATTTCAAATAAGTAGTGAAATGTTAATTATTTCCACCGGATTGATTTAACGTGATGGAACAGACAAGCAGTGAAGAGTTTACTCCCTTAAATTTGATGAGGATTGTTGTTATTGTTACAGTAGAAAAATAATGTCAGCTCCAGCCCAAATTGGAAATTGACAATATAGTGGTTGTGTATCAATGTTTTTATAGACACTATTTATTCTGTGAACAATATACATGATGTTGATTAATTCTTGAATAGAAACTATTACAGGTTCCCTCTCCATCCAAATATAGTGTTCCTACAAAAATGTTTGAAAGTTGGAATGGTGTAAAGCAAAGAAGCAATCACCATCAGTTTATATGGGAAAGTTTTTGAGCATTCCCAGACCCCAAAATTAGTTATGAGAGTATATTAGACGGAGTTGTTAGAGGTTGGAATGGAGTGAGGTGCAGGAGACAGGGATGCAGGAGAGAGAGGATGCGGTTGCACATAGCCTTCATAACCAGATGCTGAAAAACATATGCTGAATGCTACTTGCATCTTTTTTTCATAAAAGTGAAAATGTGGTGTTCAGCTAACTTTCAAAAAACTTTCTCAAGGGCATTAGTGTGAAGTGAACATAAACAGCCTCAGCCAAAACTTGAACTCAGTTAGCTGATTTTGTTTTCTATACCAATAATCACTACACTATTCTGTATCTCTATGCTACAATGAGCAAAAAAAATCAATTCCCTCACAAAATGTTACAGTAAGAAAAATAATATGTGTGGGAGACAAGTGGTTTAATTGGTAGATAGACATTTTGTCGCTCTAGTTTGAGAACCAAATTATATCCAGAGTAACTGATTCAGACAGAGATGAAGGAACTCAAGCTGACAATCGCAGAAGAGATCATTTGGAAGAAGAATTTACTGTGTAGAGTCTCATTTCCATTTACAAGCAGCCCTGTAAAAATTACGCAAGCCATCAAAATAGTCTGTTGGAAAAAATAGTCCAAAATCTTGACACTTTTTTGTATCCTAATTAGTTTGTTATTGCTGGTTAGGAACACATTTGTTTTCTAACCGTGTTAGTAGCTGAATGAGATAACAAGAGAGAGGCACATGCGTTTAGGCTGACAGTTTCTTACTAAAGAGGCTGATCCTAACAACCGAAAACAGGGCTCCTTCTGCTCACCCTTCATTTTGCACAAGGCTTGTTTTCCCACTTCCTACCGTCAGCAATTATATGCCCTTTATTTAGACAAACAAAAAAGAATACAAGAGTACATGAACATAATTTACCATTCATTTGTATTCTTCGTTTTAGATTTTCTGTTCATTTAAGTGATTCATTTTTGGGAGTCAGTTCAGTTCATTTATTATTTTTTTTATATGTATTTACTTCATTTGTGTGTGGGCGTGTGTAAGTGGCAGCCAGGAAGGAGAACTATTTTTAATCAACGCCGTAAAATTCTGAAGTCCCTGATTGATTGGTAGTAAGAAGAAGAAGGTAGCTTTTCAAGAATTGTAGCTAACTGGTCTTCAACTTTTCTAAGGCATTGTTTCAAGGAATTAGATTTTCCTCTTTGATCCAAGATGTTTTCATTAAGTTTAACTGTTGAGCTGTCCATTGCTGGTATCTGTCTTATAAAATCACTGTAGTTGCATGTATATATCTGTGTTAGAGTTTTGCATCGTTTCTCTAGCTCATTAATCTTTGTTTGTTGTGAGTATACATGATACTCTAACTCTCTTGCATCTTCTTTGGATAATGAGTGAGACCACATAGTGTTTTCTTTTAGCAGGACATCAATAGCTTGTGTCTGGCTGTGGCTGTATAGCAGTCAGTCCTTGTTGTCCTAGATGTGGTCATGATCCTCTGTGATTTCAGCGGGTCTGCTGTGATTGATAGGAGACATTGATGCCGAGATGAATCACATGTGCGCTGGAGTCTTATTGAAAGTCAGCCATACATCAGATACATGATGCTATCAGTTGTGATGTTCTTATGTACCACAACAGATCCTGTGATGATGTTTTCAGTCCACATTTCCTGACTTCATGCAATCTGCAGCTAGCAATTAGCTACGACTAGATTTCCACGTTATCTTCAAGGAAGCTATAGGTTGGGGCCAGACTTTTCAATTCCATGTAGAAGTCATCTATATTGTCTGATGTCTGCCAGAGCTGCCTGAAGACAGATTTCTGGTATTCCATGTTCTGTTCAGGGTCAAAGTAATTTTCAACTGCTTTTGTGGGAGTTCTTCAGTTTATAGTGATTCCACAATATCGTTCATGTCATCATCTCTGAACGTTAGAAGCATGGTTTTCTGATGTTTATCCTCTGCGGCCACCTATGTGATGAAAAGATTTTTCAGTTGCCACACCCATTTCCTCCACCTGACAATTTTCCGTTCAGATTAGCAATTGAAAGCTGGGTAATGTGTTAGAGACATTTTCATTTGATCTGTTTGAGGTGGGTTGAAACTGTGTGAATTTGAAAAATCCTCATTGCTATTTGTTGTATCTTGGTTAGTCTCTTATCGCTGGTTAATTGAGGGAGATAACACAAAACAGACATGAGTTTAAGTTAACAATTTCTGGTCAAAGAGGCAGACCCTAGCTACCAAACACAGGGCTCCTCCTTCTTATTTCCATTTTGCACATGAGGCTTGTGGTCCTGCTTCCAGCAAACTACAGTTGGCTGTTATATACCCTTTATTTAGCCAGATGTAATAGAATACATGAATATAAGAATATTACACTCTAGTCATTTATGCCGAGTTCTTTTTTCCTCCCGTATGCTTTTTGGCAATTTAAACTGTATGTAAATATCTTTCCTTTTTTTCCTGAATCACTGTTTTAATAACTTCACCTTGGTCCATGAAGCATCAGGCCTTATTGAAATAGCACAATTTCCATTTACACCACAGTCATCCTTACAATGTCACATATGTCTTTCATTTTCGTTTTTCCAAAAAAATACTCCTCAACTGATCTAGCTAGCTTTTACATTTCACATTCTCTTTTATTACAGCTACTCGTTTTTTCTTTTAAAAACCCATTTTTTTTTTTTGTCACATCTTAGTATAACTTGGTATTAAATGTTCGTTAAATATGTCCAGATATTTGCATTTGTCTTCATTTCTATTTGATTGGGCCTTATTCATGAGATATTATTTGAACAAGTTGGGCTTGCCACTTAACAAAGATGTCTTACTATTTTACCCACTTGGTCTCGTCATCTTCTAAAATCCAAGATGGCTGACCTTGTCTTCTCTATCTCCTTTCTTCATGACATCACAGATTTTTTGGTGACTTAGCAAGCTTGTGAGACTAAAATAATTAACTTCAACATCCTAAAGCGCCCTAATTTCCAGAAAATCATGTAGCAGTTTAAAAAGTACAACTGATGAAGAATCGAAATCTTGTATGCTTATTGCAAATAAGTTGTACGAAAATTATGAAAAAGATTGGATCCTTAAGTTGCAGCGAATATCTGAATTTGGTCCCCAGATTTTTAGAAATTGTGTATGATGCTTGATATACCGCTGATGGCCGCGTGGTTAATCGACGGAGTTTTTTTTGTTTTTTTTTTGCAAGTAAATCAGTAAGAAATAGTTGTCATCTGCGTACTCGCTGTAGAGGAAACGGCATTTGGTTTTTGTAGAAAAGTTTGATTTGAATTACACATTCAAGTTGTGATAGAGTCAAGTTGTCCTTCCGAAATCCCTGCGTCGTAATTGGTGTAAGTCACAGGTTGTCAAAGAAAGGGTTTAAATGTCTGGCTGTTCCGGTATTGTTGATATGGTATAGAATTGATGCAAATGTTTGAATGAATTAGAGTGTAATTTTTGCAACCGTAAAATATCGATTTTCTCTAAACATTCTGTATTATTAATTGATCACAGAATTTTTGAAAAGTTGTGGTCTTTTCTCAGACTTTGTGTCTCAGATGAGGCTATTTTTAGAACAAATATCGCTAGATATCTAAATGTACTTGTTAGTTTAGATAGAAGGTTCAGGCATTCAAAAATTGTTTGCTCAGGTAAAATGTGTTATTGTTTTTACGTCATGACCGGAGATTATGAATTATTTCTGTCCTTTCAAGAAAAATATTACAGTTTGTGTCTAACAATTCTTTCCAAAAACAAAACAAGAAAAAAACAAAAACAGAACATTATTTTTAAAAAATATGAGATTTTATTTGACAGAAATACAAATGTACCTTTTAAAGCATTTCAGGATTAAAAAAAATATTAGAATTAGTCTTTTTCACTTTTTTATGTGGAAATACATTTGGAAAAAAAATTAATTCGAGTTACGTCCCTTTTTGTACTTTCAACTTAGTTTCACACTAAACATTGAATTATTTACTTTTTTACTGAAAAGTGTCAAAAATAATACTTCTTGCCTTTTAAATTACCTGTGATCATTTTGATGAAAAAAATTAAAATGCAAGACCAAATATATGTCACTTGTTTAAAGCAACACTCTTTTATTTACAATTGACAAATTGCAAGAAAACTATTCGACTGATAATGCGTCGTGACATGGAAGTCATGCGCCTAGTTTTGTATTCTCATAAAGAAATCCAAGAATTAACGTTATCAAATAAAGCCATGACCCACCCCTTGGTTCATCTCCCAAACGTCAGAAGTGAGTTGGTGACTTAAAATCGATTTTATTTTCTAAAAAATTTAGTTGAAAGGGAAATTGTACTAATGATTATCAAGTAAAAGAAATTTTCAATTAAAATTTAAGAATTATAAATCAATCAAAAAATTAAAATTCATCTAACTATGCATGCGTATGCACGCACACACAGCAGTTTTGAAGCTTTTTGGTCAAGATTCATGTCGGGCAACCAAGGCGAAAAAAATGGAGAAAAAAAAAATTCCTCCAGTAATTTGATAGTATTCAGAAGGGAATTTTTTGAAGGTTTTAGGAGGGGGGTTCTTTTTACAATCTAAATGTGATGATTAACTGGAGCGATACTTTCAGTCCGTTGTACGGTAGTGGGGCTTCGAAGTATGCTGTTACTTTCTTTGTGGAGGTTGAGGCTTCTTTGATATATTGATAATCATTTTTGTGCTTTCATTAAAGTTTGAGAGCCAGCGGGCTTCCAAAGAGTGCGTGAGGGTCCGCATGAGTCTGCAAAGGGATGGGGAGGGGGGTCGCACAATTGAAGTGTGGGGGCTGTCCATGGGGCTTCTGTCCAACGCCCCTTTTCGATGTGCTTTTTTCTGAATATTCCCAGTTATTTTTCATTTACCCAAGAAATTAACAATTTTCAGCACAAAAAATTGCCCCCCAAAATTTAATTAAAATTCTGTCAGCGAAAATTTTTGATTTCCAAAATATGGGACAAACCAATAATAAAAAATATTATTCACTGATTGAATGCACGATATCATCTACCATTAAAATATATTTTGTAAATTTTATTCAGAAGTGAAATGCAACACAAATTTATTGTTGCTAATATTCTAGACCTTATCCCGGTATCAGCCATATTTCACGAGGAAAAAAAATCATCACCAAAACCCCCAAAATAAGGCTTTTATGACAAGGTTGTCATTTTGGCCTTTTTATAGCCCAAGTTAACGAATCTTGCCCTTTTGTAAATCATTTCTGAGCACGAACGTATTGGTTTGACCATATCTATTTTACCTCTTTTTTGAAATTAAAAATGCAATCAACTGAAATCAAAGGACAGCATGTCTAAAACCGCACGTTTACTGAATTATCATTAACAATAGCAGTAGTACTTGGGATAGTATTTCTTGTACGTGCTTGGGGGTCGATCAAGAATTACATGTACAGGGTCGATTGTTTAGTAAGTTTGAGAACCCTTTCCTTACGACTTTGAAATAAATGATTGATTCAGTTGACTATGTTTTTTTTGTTGTATTTTTAATGAATTTTCTTGGGTGTCAATGTTTTACGAGCAATTCTAGCATTTGGCCACTTTGGGCACATTTTAGCCAGAAACGTCTCCAACTATCTGGCAACCCGGTTTTTATAGTGATTCTTCTTGGAACATTTACAAGCGAACAAATTGTGGGGCAAACTCATTCATTGCTATCAATATCATTGAGACTGCTGTAAAACATAGTTGCTGTTGACAATATTTTAGAATGACAAAACTTCGAACTTACGTTTTTTTCAACCAGGTTAATTAGCCAAGCAAATTGTGTTTTCTACAGCGTAAAGTTATTATTTTCAGATACATAATATAAAAGTTTTTGAAAGTACTTTTCCTGGTCATCAATTAAAACCAGAAAAAGGATAGACACTACTGTTCAAAAACTGCAACGTAGCGTGTACAGTTTTTGACAGCATTTGCCGGGTTGATACTTATGGGTTAGGTACAACATACAAATTTAATTCAAAGGATGTAATTGTTCAAATAAATCATTGGACAAAGGGGTGAATACAATGAATATATATTCTATTTTCAAATTAGCAACAAGAAGGACAGTTAATCTTTTTGTGAGGATTGTCAACTTATGTTTGTGTTCAAAAGAGTCCATGATTAATTTATGTACCGTTGTTCATAGAAATAAGTGTCTGTAAGAGTGAGTGTGAACTTTTTAGGGTTGTAAGATTACACGAGTGCATTGTGGTTGTCGCAACATTTTTAAACGCATGAAAAAGTTTGTCAGGGATTGAATGGGGCAAGAAGGTTACTCATTATCACTGTTCATAGATATGTATGGAAGTACTGATGACTGGGGGGTAGGGTCAAGTGAGGGCCCATCTCGCCTGCTGAAAGGCTGGCCTGTGATTGGTGATTTAATTTTCGAATATCTTTCTGTAATACTTAGGAAGGAATCTCGTGGAGTATGTTTTTGCACAACTTAGTTTCGGTGGTACCTATACATTTGACAACATTTTCCATCTTATGTTTCTGTAATGAAACAATTTTTTTCCATTTGAGTTTTCAAGTTATTCCACGTTAAAATAAATAATAAACAATTATTGTACCAAATATATAATGAAAAATATCTTCCGAAATGCAACATAGTTCATCGTAAAATGAAAATATTATAAATATATATATAAATGAAGAGTAAACACTGTATAATCTGCTTTTTTCTCTTTTTTAATTTCTATTTCTTTCATCTCGAGAATTGATGTTTAAAAAGGAATAGTATGATGTCGTGTAACGTAAGAAAAAGAGACATATCTCGCTTTCTTTTCCCCACTCTCTATATCGTATCTATCTTTACCAGCATTCTCTTTCTTATTATCCTACCTCTGATTGAGAAAACAGTTCTCTTTCTTTAACAACGAACACTGTCTATCTCTCTTCAGCCACTCTCTTTTGGGGTCACTTAATTACTTACAAACGCCGTTGACCTATTTAAATCTGGTCTTAATACAAGATTTCCCGCTCTTAGGACTATCTACTTACGTTGCAGTTGAAAACAATGAAAAAATCTCCTCGAGGAAAATGATTCACGGAATTTTAAAATCAGATTTTGTGTTCTTATTATTGGTAATCATAACTTTTAACGTCTTTGATTTGTCTATTTCTTAAATATCAAGGGGGGTAATAAAAACTATAAGTTAATTTCAGAATCGAAATAATGAAAGTTGACACCAAGTAGGATTGGTGTGTATTTTGAAGTTTCACACCCTCGCTCGCTTGATATTAAAAAACGGCACATATATAAAAAGAAAAGAAAAAGAGAATTAATAGAAGAAAAACAAAAAAATAAATGAAAAATATCACTTTTGCTTTGATTAAATGATCAAGTTGTTTTCAATTGTTCGCCGTTTTTCACAACACTTGAGCGAGGGTGTGGAAATAGTAAAATCGGGACTACCTTCCCCACATTTTGTCCTTTTTCATCTCCAACAACTGAAAATGATAATTTCATATTGCCTTTTGGCTTACTCAACGTTCAACTTGATTTTATTATCTCCCTTGATAATTGAGAAATAAATGAATTTAAGACGTTAAAAGTTATGATTACCTTTAGGACTTGTACTTAATGGACAGGCCTAATCTTAAATCGGTGCAACTGAGCGAAAATGGTTCCGATTGGACGTCACTCAGGTATGCGATCTGTTGAAAATTTATGATGAGCAGTAACTTTTTTTCAACATGGAGTGTGCGTGGGTGTGAAATTTTCAAACTCACAACCACTAAGTGACATCAGCGAAATTTCAATTAGGATCACCTTCGTTAAGTTGTGCCCCTAATCCTAACCAGATGTCTAAAAAATGTTAAGCTCTAAAATGTGTGATCATTAAAAATAAGAGGCCGGAACCTTATCCACTAAGGAGAATAAAAATAATAATGATGTTAGATTTGAAATTTACGATTTTAAGTTTCATTTTTTTCCTCTTGAAAGTTAATTTTTGTCTTTCTTAAGTTTACTCGTTTATTCTTTACTTGAAAAAAGATCTTCAAAAAATAAGGACAATTAATAATATGCATTGACATACAGAAGTTGGAATAGAACTACTAGGATGGAAGAAAAGAAAAATAAGTACTTAAGTACCTCGTGTGTTTACAATATTGTAGACGTGAAGAAGGGGAAAAATAAATTGTCCTTAATCTGCTAAATAAACAGAGACGTTATTAAAGAAAGAAAGAAAAATAAAAAAAGATAAGAAAAGAAAATGCGCGTATCAGTACAACTTTCTGGTTTTCAGGCTGTGTTTAAATTTGAAAGGTAAATTGAATGATTAACGATAAACTAGCTATTTGTCATTCTTCCTACTCCTAATTATACCTTTTATCTCCTCGCAGATCAGTAAAAATAGTAATAATACAAACAATGAATGGGCAGAAGTTGGCTAACAGGCAGAAAAATAGGTGTCCTTTCTGAAGTAGAAGAAGCATTTCATTTTCGTGGTGAAGTTACGATACAGTACAAGTTTGCCGTCGCCTTGGACTTGCACAGTGCTACTAAATTGCATATATATATATATATATATATATATATATATATATATATATATATATATATATATATGCATTTTAAAAATTCGAAGCAGAGAGCTACTGTCCATATTTGTGCAATTTGGCAAAGAAACTTCTGAAGTATGAAATTATGAGAGTGAGTTAGTAGTTGCAACATTGAAATAGGAAAAGAAAAAAAATTAAACAAAATGAATTTGTTCACTTTGCATAGCAATTAATTTTAGATTTTGGCCCTAGAATAACTGAAGAGTTTTAATTCTAGATTTCCCTTGAAGAATATGCTATTGGTGTCACTAATGAACCCTCTGAACGTTTTGCATTTCGAAAAAAGTAACAAAATAAATGTGAATCTTTTGACAGCTTTTATAGCAGTCTTTGAGTTCTGTTAAAGACTTGCAACCTTTGTGGTAAGTGTTGAGATTCTCTAATGCTTAGTCAAATCATTACTGGTTACCAGGATTATGATACTAAACAAAACCTACTTTAAGTGCAAAACCTGATTCTTCAAAGGAGCAATGATATTTACGGTGCAGCTGAGGTATGAGGGCAGAAGAAGCTCAGGTTATGAAATTGTTTGACATTAAGAAAAGAGCTCCATAGAAGGAATGTTTGGCTACTCCAGCCTCCCAAAGCCAGACAAATGCTATGCTGATGGCAAGTTCGGCAAGGCCTGTAAAGAGAAGAATCAAATATCCCAGGAACAAGAAGAAAAGTGGCGATTTCCGAAGGGAAGGTGGTAAGAAGGGTGCCTCCCGACCTCACATGCATATCTCGACACCATCTCAGAAGATGGTGAAGAAGAAGATGGATGGATGCTGTGACTGTAGTTTAAAAAAAAAAAAAGAAAGTATGCTGTGTTCTTGACCAAGAAGGAAGTCTTTTTTCAAATTGAAACTAGAGCAACTGTCAACATGCTGCCTGCAAGATATGCAACTGACATCAAACTGTATGATGAAGTCGTATTAAGGTGAGCGAATGAGTATAATGAAAATCAAAGAAAAGAAATTTCACTACGTTGCTGTTGTTGCTGTGGATGAGGACATTTTTTTTTTTTTGATGACAAACTTGGTAAATTTACTGGGATTAACTGGGATGACAGTGTCGCAATTGAAACCAGATGCTGTCCCTGTCATAATGCCCAATAGAAGAGTCCCTGTGTCTGTCAGTTCACAACTGAGAGAAGAGCTAGACAGGCTAGTCAAAAGGGTTAGGTTATATTTGGCATAGTTGATTTGATGAGCATTTAGGTGTCAAACCAATTTTAACGTAAACCTATTTAGCAACTGACATTTTGGTATTTGGAAAAATGTTGATTGATTCATCATCATTCATAGGTGGAACTTTAAAAAGCTTAAAAATTGTAAAATTAACTTGATTGAAAAAATATCTATGTCCTGTAAATAAAACCTGCAATAAAAAAAAAATCAAATTATAGCTCTCATTTTAGTTAACTTTCATGTTTCAGTTTGTTTTGAGTAAAACAATATATTGAACATGAATTGTTTGAGATTTAATAAAAAATAGAATTTAATTCACCTTTGATTTTTACAAACATTCAATCGAATATTCATTTTACTGAAAAACAAAACAGATATAAATTTTGAGATTTGTACAAATTGAACAGGATTTCCTGGGCTTGTGAAGTTTCATCTTAGCACATATGGAAGAAAAGTGAATGTCATGACAGACCGCAAACCTTCAGTATTGATTTGTGCAAAGTCTTTGTAGAAAGCACCCAGGAAACTCCAAAACCTTTTGATGTGGTTGCAACAATACAACTTCATGCTACGATACAAGTCAGGAAAAGAGATTCCTCTTGCAGATGTTCTATCTCAGTCCCTGACGAGCGAACCAGAAAAAGAAGCGATGTTGATAGTGAATGATCTGACACTTCAGCCTATACAAAGCTTTAGATTGATACAGATCCACTAGCATAGAGCAGAGAACATGACAATGACAGCACTTGCTGAAGTTATCGCTAGAGGATGGCCCAAAGACAACAGGCTACTACAAGACCCCCTTAAACTCTACTTCCACAACAGACATAGCTTAATTAGTTCTTGGGTCAATACTGATATTTTCACGAATTGGTACCCCTGAAAGTGGCCGAACAATTCCTACATGTCTCTCATTTATATTCTGGTATAATAACCCCTGCACATCTCATAGTATGGATATTTACTACTGAACAACCTTACCTCCATATAAAACTAGGAAGCATGAAGAGAGCACATACCTCTGCCAACAGAGATAATTGTGCATGGATCCAGCCAAAAATTTAATCACTTCTTCTGTTACTTATTTGCCACCCTCCACAAAATGCCATAGGAATTTATTGAGAACTTTTGGCGATAGTGTATAGAAAGTGGAAAGCATATTCATAAATGTATGTAAAAATACCTCTCAGCTGAAAAAATATTCCTTGATACATCTGAAAATTTGATCAATTCTTCCATTCTTTGCTGCCTAACCTTCCACAAAATTTCATTTATTGAGAACTTCTGCAGATATTGTGTGGGCAGAAAGAGAACTTTTGGAGATATTTTGTAGTTGAAGACAGCTAAGATATGGGGAGATAATTGTGCATGGATCCACTTTAAAATTTCATGACTTCTTTTGGAGCCTATTGCCTACATCAGTAAGGAGAAGTTTCTCAACCTAATGAGTATTTACCAGTAAAGATTCTTTTAGTCTTTGTGTGATAGCCGACTTGCTGCATTTTATATTCCACTTCCATTTCAAAATGGACAAAGAGGTGTCTTTGTCTTTTTTTGGTCTTGTCTAGGATTTTTCAAGCATAGATTCCCAGTGTACTTTTTAGGTATAAATGTTGCTTCATTCTTCATTCTTTTCAGAGCTTTTCAGGCACAAGATTAATAATTTTCATCTTTGCTGCTATTTCACGCTGACTTATTCCTGAGGATGCTGAGTTTGACACCATTTCCTTTTCGGTGGCTATCAAGCCCTTTGCACCAGAGTATCAGTCTATATTTACAATGAGAGATTGAATATATCACCACAAAAAAAGCTGCTACTTATGATATATCTTAGACTAACTGGACAAGTTGAAAAATTATCTTTATATCAAAGAAACAACACAAAAAATTGAATACTTGAAAATGAAATCATTATTGAAATCAGTATAATACATGCTTCTAAAATCTCTTTTTCTTCACTAACCATGTATTTTTATTAATTAAAAAAAAAGATATAGTCTGGTGACCGGATCATATGCCTAAGTAATAGCACTGAATTTATGATCACTACATAATAAATTGTTTAAAACAATTATAGTTTTCTATAATGGATATGATATGATTTTGAATCAATCTGTAGTTCCCTGTATCCATGACAACTGATTCTTAAGAATGTCCACCTCCTTTGGTCAGTACAACCAATAAAATACCCATATCTGCTGCTACTACTTCCAACAAAACTACTGGAGATTCCTTCACATACATAAAACAGTCTGTAGTCACCATGAATGGCGTCCTATGAATGCTTATTTTTTATTTCCATTTTTGCTTTCAAAGCAAAACATCTGATGCTAAATTTGTTTTCTATGGAAACCTAACCCTCCAACCATTAAAAGGCACACACTTGCTACTGAAGATAGAAACCCTTCCTAATGTATAGCATACTAATAATCTTTACAGCTTTAAATGCTTAGTAAAGCTCCCTAGACATTAAAAAACTTTTTAAAAGATTTTTTCGTGTCACTTCAGTCATCAGTTTCCCAATATCTGTTAATGTAATTTATGTAATTTTCTACTTTTTCCCCAGTTTCACACGTACTTTGTTATTATGGAACAATGTAAAAATTGTCTTTTGTTGGGATCATCAGTTGTCTTCCATGTAACCATTTTGGGGATTTTAAAAGCAAAACAGTTATATTAACATGGCACCCCAGCAGTATTGATCAAACATCACGCCTTTCCTTATCATATAGTTTATGCCATGCACGTAGTTTGTCATTTTATATGAGGCTCTATGTGAATTGTATATTGATATTATTTTATTCTACATAATTATTTTTTGAAACAGGGCTTACCCCAAAAATGTTTTTTATGATGAGGGATCAGTAAGTATAACAACAGACATGACTTGCTGTTTGTGTCATTTCTATTAAAAGTTCACCCATTCAGAAGATTATATATATATATATATATATATTGTATTGCATAGTTGAAAAAAGAGAAATAAGGTTATGTAAAGTCAGGCATGTTTTCACAGTGGAATTGAGACTATGACTATTTTACAATATCAACATTCATTTGTCTGGTCACTGATAACAGACACAGAATAAAATCTGGAAAACTTAAGAGTCAGAGAAGTCTGAATGTTGTAGTTGACTCTGGCAATTTGGAGAAGAGAGCCATATATTCAAATCTTCCATATATGAATCAACAGTGTGGTGCTCCCTATACTTCTTGTTAGGAATTGAATATGAAACCTGAAAAAGGAAATAACATTTTCGATATCTAGCTAAAAGAGGGGTTTCATATTTAATTCCTAACTAAAAGTATAGGGGGTGCTACAACAGTATAAGTAAGTGAAAACTGAATTCTTCTTTTTCGTTTGTCAAATAAAAAAAAAGGGACTTGATAAACAAATCCACATTAATGGGGTCATTTTCCAAAGATTATAAAAATTCTTGCAATGTGAAATTATACATTAATTATAAACAAAATTCACAAACATTATCTGGTGTAACAAGATATAATGTGATGTAAACCATTTTAAGCTTCAAAGAACATTGGCAATGAACTTACATTAAAATGCCTTAAATTTAGGACCTAAATTCTATCTTTTCAAGTATCATTGTCTACTGACAGTAATGTTCAAGTGAAAGATGTTCTCTTGCTTTAGCTGACACCAGTCCCAACCGTCATATTTCCCAAGGAAGGTATGCAGATTAAGGAAGCCTAATCCACATTGAAGAAGTCACTCCAATTGGAAGTGTCTAGGAGGAATGTTGATGGTGCAGATGTCACTGTAATTGATAGATCAGCCCTCCACTGGCCAACTGATAGTACCATAGCTGATTTCATTTGCAATTGTTAAGACTCAGTTGAATTCATACCTGTCAGACAGTAATGTCTACCTCATCTTTTTGAGGCACGATGATTACAGTACCATCACGAGAGATACCAGGGAGACAGTCGTAAGCAAGAAACATAATCTCCTATTAATAAAGCTACCAGCCCAGAGGGTTGTCTTGTCATCCATTGAAAACAAGAAACAGCTAATGCTATAATTATGTGAGGAACTGAACCAGGATAGGATTTTCCATCTACAGAGCATAAGCAAACACAAGGTGGTGATAGCAGTAGGGGTCATGCCCCATCAAGATCAGGATGAAAGAAAGAAGGATCCTATATGATTAAAAAAAATCAACTAGAAGAAGAAGTCACATCATCATTGTCCAACAAGTCCTGGAGTATGGTGGATAAGCCCATCAAATCTCTGTAGTTCTTGATGAAACAAACATGTTTGTCCTACTCCTTCACCATTACCATCAAGCAGGACAAAATGTACCATTCATCATGGAATCCACCCTCAAGAAAAGTGCAATAGTGGACATCAAGGCAATGCTGACCAAACAATCATAAATTGTCACGAACCTTTTACCAGCCCATGCTATTTCAGGATGTGACATGGTAGCAACTTACTAATGGTTAGGAAAAGACTCTTGTTATCAAAGTCCTGGAAAGGCAGATGCATTGTCCCAGCCAGTCATTGTCTTCATCTCAGTCTATTATGGCATAAAAATTACTTTTCTAGGGAAAAAAGCATGGGAAAGGAAAAAACATCTGCTCCAAACCAAGCTGCTTTACAGCCAATGAAAGAAGTATTCATTGAGAATGTTGAGAGCCCACTTTCAAGCAATGTAGTGGTTGTACATCTTTTGCTGTAAGCAATGACACAGCTCGTTGCCAGAAGTATTCACCCGGAACAGTTTTGTGCAAGCATCAGTCTGGAAAAGGTCACACAGCAAATAACTGTTGCCAAAAGTATCCACCTGGAAAAGCTTATACGGCAAATAACCATTTGGGTATAAGCAGTGACGCAACTTGTTGCCAGGAGTATCTACCTGAAAAGGTTATATGGCAAATTACCATTTGGAAAAATCACAACTGTTCACTGGCTAACACACACGAAAGCCACTATCTGTACATGCAATAACACTGTTTGTAGCAAAAATAAGCGTCTGGAAAAAATCTCATATGAGCTAGTTCAAACCATAATCCATGACTTGATTCAATATGATGTTCTCATTCCCTGCACACATGGTTTCTATCGGAGACCATTGTTAAAAGGGTAACTACTCATCTTAGCGGGTTCTTTTTTCATGCTCGAAAATTCATACGCTTTAGAACACATGCCACTCATTTGGGTTTTTGGCTCAGGGTAAGTCCTTCATTATCATTACAAAAAAAGACACATCCAACAGGTCACTGAGCCCAATCAATCTACCAGGAGATGGGGAACTTGTCCCAGGTGTGGCTGCAAAAGTGAAAAGCCCTTGTAACTCTAAGAAGTACAGCTGTAAAGTGGTTGGTTTGCTATGCACAATGTTCTGTGCATGTTCCAGGTGAACAGGATGGTGCATCCAACAGGAACTATATTCTCATCAAGTGTTCTTGTTTTTTTTTCTCATGATAATGATAATAATGATGATGATGAATTATAATTTTTTCATTGTACAATTTTTGCTAGTGTATTTTTTTAATGTGTTTTGCAGGATTGGCCTTAAAGGATCTATAAACACATAGTACATGACCTCTTTTATGAATGAACATTGGAGATGAATTTCCTGCGACATCGCTCAACTTAGGTGATCTTATGAGATCCACTGTATCCAATGAAACTTGGCCATATTTATTTCAATTATTAATCAAATAAATAAAAATATTACTTATTTTATTAAGATTTTTTTCTTATACTGAGACTAAAGTTATATCTCTTTGTCTGATGACTTTTTCTTTTGCCGACATTGTGACTTTTTTTCTATGACTTTTTCCTATGATATTTTGTTCTCCTAACAGTTCCAGAATTTCAAACTCATTCTGTTTTCACACGATTTTCTAGGATTTTCCATTACCAGAAGTGTTTTCTTAATCAGAAACATTATCTACTGTTGCAGAATGTTGAAGTGAATTTAAGAAAAACTTAAGGCCACATTAAGCACTGTCTCATGAAAAATCATTGAATTTCAAAACAAGAGAATTAACATTCTCACTGATTTTTTTGTGATTGTTTTATTTCCAACATTTCTGTTGGTCTATTTTCTAGCCTTTTTCAGGTTGTCTGCTGCAGAGTCTTATTGTTAGTCTTATTCTGATAATGCCGATTGAGAGTTGTTCCATTGTTATGATGATTCCTGCTTACTCATTCAATTCCACTGAATGCTCTTTTTATTATAGTGACACCCACTTTGTTGACTCTACTTGATTTACATTTACTTTCTTTTCCATTTTTTCCCTGAGGTTTCATGTCTGACATGATAAACTTTCTCTGGAGAGAATTGTGTTTTTTTTAAAATTTCATTTTGTGTGTCAACTTTGTTTAGTTGCATTGCTTGTCATCATGAATTGCATTGCATTTAAAGAGAGTTGAAGTGCAAATTTTTTTGAATTTATAAGAAGTTTGATTAAAGTTAGTTTATACCTGTATAGTGTGTTTGATATATAGGGAATTTACCACTTATATTTTATATGTTTGTTGTAAAATGCTGAATGATTGGAAGCAGTGAATAAGCAGGGCTTATTTTTGTGTGATAAAAAGAACAAGCATGGCTGAAGATAATTACTGCAACTTCTGTATTGCATGTATAGTATAAAAAAAAATTATAAAAATATATTTTTTTTTTTATATAAATGTATTCATTCGACTGAAATAAGCCCTTGCATATCTGTTAAAAAAATATTCATTGATATGTATTCTTGTACGATTTGTTAGTTTGGTTCAGTTAGTAAGAGAGCCAGCAACTAATCACTTTGTAATTCCAAACCATGTCAGGAAAATGCTAATTTTACATATCAGTTTGGTTTAACAGAAAATGGAAAAGCTTTCATGCACTGGGTATACACTTCAGAGGCATATGTCTGCATTTCCTGGTTATAAAGTCGTCATATGACAGAGTCCTGTTTTCACGCTGATGATGGCAAGACCACTTGAACATTTCTGTGCCTTCGATGGATGCAGGTATGTTTTGATGACTTTGTGTTTTAAAAAAACTTCACTCAGCAGAGGCAACTGTCACTGGGAGAGTTATTGTAATTTCCAGAACAATCCAGAGGTTTGGGTGGAGGTCTTGAAGTTGGTTCTTATACAGGAATGTCAGCATCTCCAGGGCAGTTATTTGTGGTGATAGTTGTGGCAGGTTCATAATTTCCTGTGCCATTTTAGGTCCATCAACATTAGCTTTTCCATTTATAGACAGTATCTCCGGCACTTAAGTGCAATGTTTTTGCAAGCTTTCCTCAGACATTCCTTGAACTTTACTGAACTCATGCAAGAATTGAGCAACCAATATTTGAATACATCTGGAGAAGAAATTATTAGTTAGGTCTTAGGACAACTCAGTTCTGAGCTATGAGATTTTTTTGCACTTCTCACTCAAAATATCGATATTCATTAGGTATATATCGTAAAATTCTTAAGATTTATACATTAATAGCTCTATTTACTTTGATAGATATTGAGCATTGTGATTAGATATTATCAACAACAGATAAAATCTGCTATTTTTTCAATTTTTTTCACTATCATCATCATCATCATCATTAGCCTATTAGCATCCGTCGTTGGACATAGACCTTCCCTTAGATTCACCAGACCTCTTTATCATTGGCATTGGGGTACCATTACTTTCTGAATTTATCTATCTTGTCACGCCATTTTACTTTTTGTCGGCCACAATTTTGCATATGATCTCTAGGGATCCATGCTGTTAAGTCGCGATGTCCAACAAATGTCTGACGTTCTTTCAACATGTCCAGCCCATTACCATTTGAGTTTTCAAACAGTTTCTCTGATATCTTGGACTCCTGTCTTTTCTCTGATATTCTGTGCCGTCTAATGATCTCTCCATGCGAGGTTGAACATGATTCTCTCATGTGCATGTTGCGGGGTTTTCAGTTTGAGGGTCAGTCTTTTGGTTAGGTTCTACGTTTCAGCTCCATAGGTGACTACTGGGAGGATGCATTGGTTGTATACCTTTATTTTTAGGACTAGTGGGATTCTCTTGTTCTCGAAAGTCAAGCTTGGTCTACCAAAAGCTTGCCAGCCTAGTGTGATTCTTTGCTTTATTTCTTTCTCTTTTGATGACTTCAAGGAGACTTGCTGTTCTATGTAGATGTAGTGGTCTACATTCTTTAATTTTGGGTTTTTGATTTCGATTGTTGTGTCTTTGTCCCCAACATGTTTATTGAACATTATGTTTGTTTTGCTGAAGTTCATGTTGTGGCCAACTTTCTTGTTTGCTTCATTTAGTTTATCTAACATTATTTGGAGGTTGTGAAAGTTTTTAGCAAAGAGAACAATGTCATCGGCAAATCTGAGGTCTCTTATGTATTTGCTATCTATCCTGATTCCTTTGAGTTCCAATTCTAAGTTTCAGAAGATCATCTCAAGGCAGGCTATGAAGAGTTTAGGTAAGCTCGTGTCACCGTGTCACACCCCTTTTTTTAGTTGAAAGGGCTCAGGGTTTCTATGTAGCCAGAAGAAGGAACTATTGTGTCGGTAGATATGTTGTAGTACTCTGACATATATGGGATCTACACCTAGTTGAATTATTACATCAATGACTTTGGAGATTTCCACTGAATCAAAGGCTTATAAGCAGTCAACAAATGCTACAGCTAGTGGCATTCTATATTCTGCTGCTTTCTCTTTTAGTTGATTTACTGAATGGAGATGGTTGATGATTGAGTAGTTTTTCCTGAAGCCAGCTTGTTCCTGTGGTTGGTTTACATCTTGTGTTTTGGTGATTTGCTTAGTGATCTCTTTGGTGAAGAGTTTGTAGATGTAGATGTATAGGCTTATTGGTCTGTAGTTGTTGAGGTCTTAGCGTTTCCGTTTTTTGCATAACAGCATTATGATTGTAGTGTTCCACCCTTCTGGGACTTTACTTTGAGGCATAAATTGAATAGTTTCCTAGTGATGATTTTTCCAGTTTTTTTGAATTGGTCGATGGTGATGTTATCTAGTCCAGGGGCCTTTCCTTTCTTTGTTTGTTTGATGGCTTTCCTCACTTCTTGCAGAGTAACTACTGGGAAATCCTGAAATTGATTACTCTCAGCTTATGTTTCCTGTTCATTTTTCTGCCTCCTTTGTTTGGTGGAATAGAGGTTTTTATCAAATTTCCAGGCATGTTTAACAATTTGGTCCTTATTTGTTGTCAGTTTTCCTTTTGCTTCAAGCATACTAGTTATTAGTGTAAAATCTATCCAGGCTGGAAGCTTAACTGTCTGAAGAAGTTATAGTTCTAGATAGTTTTAGAAGTTTTCGTTTAAGAATGGGCACCCACTGTATAAGCGGGCCCATGTGGACGTCAGTGGAAAAGTTGATCAAAGAAGGGAGATGTATAAAGAACATGCACACCAAGTACAAGTGGGGATGCAGATATCAAACAGAGTAAAAAAGACACAGACAAATATTTAGATGTGAAAAATGAGAGATAAATTTAATGCACAAATGAAGAATGTAAATGGAATACTTGGGATGGAAACATCAATGCATTCAATCATGTAAAGAAGAGGTGAGTAGAGGACTGTTAGGCTTAGGTTATTCTTAGGCGTAAAAATGAGGTGTAGGAAAGAATAAGAATTTAAGAGATACATGGCATGATGATGTCATTTCATTCATCTATCGAATGGAGCGTAGTGAGTTATACCTGTCATAATGAGTGGTATAGTTGACCAAGCTAGATTATAAAGAGGCAGTTAGTTCAGAACAAGTGTAAGAAGTAGCTAAAAGGGGCGAAAATAATGAATGCTGCGTTGGCATGATTGCCAAAAATAGTAGTTGCAGTATTTGCATTTACTAGATATAAAGTTCTTGTGAATACTCACATTAAGGAAGATAAGTGACAACACAATATAGTTATAGTCAGGACCAAAGAAGGAATTATACCAGCTTCCAGTTTAGAAAGAGGTAAAGGAAGATAATTGGCTTGTGATGCTAGGGCCAAATAAATGTTCAAAAAGGGAGGTAACCGGCTCGAGATGCCAAGGCTTAAAGGCGTTTGATCACGTACATTCAAGGCTTTTATAGAGTGTCATCACAGGGAGTGATGTTTTAGATTCTTAGCTTAAAGAAGAATTTCATATCTAATTATCAGCTAAAAGTATAGGGGTTGCCACATTAGTTTCTTTTCTGAAGTGAGAGATTTTCTTATAGCTTTGAATCCCCTACTTTTTTTCAAGAAAGCTTCTAATGACTGTAGTTGTGTATCTTCTCTTGTCTTATTTTTGTTTCTTTAGGATGGTTTTGCTCAGCTTTGTTGCATCAATCTTTTCTATTGTTGTTGTTCCGAGGGTTCCTGTGTTTTTCCATGAGATTTTTGGTTTCTTTTGAGAGTTTGTTTATGGTTTTTGAGCTCTTTGGCTTAATCATACTGGCGACTTGAATTATAGAGATTGTTATATTGTTATTAAGCTCATTGATGTTCTCTTCTGGTTCGGTGAGGACTTCATATCTGTTTTTCAATTCCAGTTTGAATGATTAATTGAGTTCTTTTTGAACAGTAAGTGGTTGCAGTTTGGTGTTGAACATTTTCCTGCATTCTATCTTGGTGTTTACTTGAATTTTGCATCTTATCATTCTGTGGTCACTTCTTCCATTGACTTGATTTGTGACCTGCATATCTTTAACGGTGTTGCCCTTGTCTGCTATAGGATGAAATCTGTTTCATTCTTGGTTTCATGATTAAGGCTTCTCTAAGTTCACTTTCTATTGACTTTCTTTTTAAAGAAGGTGTTTATGATTTTGAACCCGTTTACTGTTGCAAAATTTACAAGATCTTCACCCCTATCGTTCCGTACTTTTGATTATACTTGCCAATGCATTTTTAAGTAGCTTGTCCTACTTTGGCCTTGAAGTCCCACATGATGATGTTGAAATATTTTTTGTTTCTTGGAGTATGGAACTCAAGTCGTCAAAGAAGTTGTTTATCTCCTCACCAGTTGATTGTGAAGTGGGAGCATAAATTTGAATGATGTTCACTTTCTATCTCTTTGAGAGCTGTTCAGTGACACTGGCTGCATGGTCTGAGATGGCCAACAACATAGTCCTTGAGTTTTTTATGAATTAGAAAGCAAACTCCACTTTGTTTTCCTTTTTCCCTTCTAACTCAATGATCAGTTTCTATGTCTATTTTGCAATTTCAAATATTCTTATACAAAATTATTGACAAAGTCATATTTAGTACTTATCATAATTGTTTAGACCAGTCTATTCAACCAGTGAGTAACCATTGGGCCTTGGACTGGTATTGAAAATGTGCTTACAGGACACCCTAAAATATGATTATTCTGCAATGAAATAAAAACAAAATTATTTCCTTGGGTCTTAATATTAAGTATTAGTCAATTACAAATGACTTATAGTTGACTTATCAGCCATATTTATGGTTGTGATTAACAACCCATCTCATTGGATGGCTCACAGAAATATTGCGAATATTGAACCAGTTTGTGGTTGGAGACCACTGATTTAGACAAATGGAATTTAGAAAATTGGGGTTTAGACATTCTGGATTTACACAGAGTGAATGGTCACCAATAAAAATAGATCACACAAGCTTAATTAAATTGAAATATTACTTATTTTATTTTTTCAAAAACTTTTTTCTGTAACTTCATGTCTGGCATTCTACAGGTTAAATGAAGACAATTGTCACATTGAAAGGGGAAAAAAAGCAAACAAAGAAAAGAATAAAAGTGATAGAAGAAGGATTTTTTTTCCACAAAAAATGTGTTGGCATTTACTTTCTACATATCAATTAAAAAAAGTGAAACTTAAAGAAAAAGTTTTACGAGGCTTTTTTATGCTTGTGTTTCTTGACTTGAATTGAATTCAAAAGCTACTTTTGAGAATTTTGAGAACTAGCGTCAACATACCTGCAAGCAAAGCACTATTTCTTCTTCTTTCTCTTTTCTTCCCCTGACTCCTGTCGTCTTTTTCTCAACATCTTTTCTTAACTTTCTACTATATACATTATGTACATGTGTGACCATTGACCAGACTTGCTAGAGTTTGACAGTTGGCACAGACCGAGTGCAAAACAGAGGGCTAAATATTACCTCACTGTTCCACAGTTTGCTAACTATTGCTAGCGTGCTATCCATTGCTACATAGCTTACAAGCTATTGCCCCATTGACAACTTGCTTTTGCTCTATAGCTTTTTAGCTATTATCCACCGTTTGGTAAACATTGCTCTGCAGTCTACTGACTATTACACCTCAGTTCCATAGCTGACTAAATATTGCTAGCCTGGTAAGTATTGTTTGCTTGCTAATTACTCACAACTTGTTAATATTGCTAGCCTGCTAACTACTGATCTGCACCATGCTATTTTTAGCTTGTAAGCCATTGTCATAAAGTTTCACAGCTTGCTAACCGTTGCCCGACAGCTTGCTAACTATATGCCAGTTTTATGTTATTGGTGTGTATGAGAATATTGACTGGGTATTATAGTGTGGATAGGATATTGACCACTTGTCTATCATTTGTTGAACTTCATTGATGCTTGGTGGCAAAATTCCAATTAACAAAAAGTGCAAAATGAACCAAGGTCACTTTTCTCTGTGAAAGATGTTTTTATTCTGTTTTACCAGAAGGTATTGCATGTGTGTCAACTGCAACAGAGAGAGAGAGAGATAGATAGAGATAGATAGTTAGGTAGAGAGAGAGAGAGAGATAGATAGAGATAGATAGTTAGGTAGAGAGAGAGAGAGAGATAGATAGAGATAGATAGTTAGGTAGAGAGAGAGAGAGAGAGAGAGAGAGAGAGAGAGAGAGAGAGAGAGAGAGAGAGAGAGAGAGAGAGAGAGAGAGAGAGAAAGAGAGAGAATAAGGAAAACTTTTGTCTTGAAGAAGCAACTATTTCCCAGTTGGGAGGGTGGTGGTCCTCAGGCTAGCTGAGGTGTCAGTATTCTCTTAGTGGTCTCTCCCTATTCTAAATTTGTAACTTGTACTTTTTCTGTTTTGTGGATTGACTTTGATTCACATCAACCGTGCCAACTATATGTCAACTATGTGACTCATAAATTCGTACTTTTGAAATTCCTTCAAGTGAGAAGCATTCTTATCTTCTTGTTGATATTATCAATTATGACTCCAGTTTATTTCGATAGCCTGATATGACAATCACAATACACAGTATCTATGTTTGACATTTGATGTTTGACAGGTGATAGGTCCTTTACATTCTACCTGCTGCTATTGCAAACATAACATATATGTCAAACTGACACATAGTTATGATAGAATGTGATACACAATTTTTAGTTTGGCAAAACTATATTTCTTTGTGTATATATCAAATAAATATTATACACATGAAATATACCATATAGCCCCCTCATTTTCTAACACTAACTTGCTAACCATTGGTCTACAGCTTGTTAACTATTGCCAACTTGCTGGCCACTGCTCCATGACTTGTTAACCATTGCTCAATTAGGATATTCAGTGAGGATCGAATTAATTGAATTAGTAATTTTGTCTATGAGATGATCTTACTAGCCATCATGCTATAGTAGGCACCCAGTTCTCTCCTAATCTTGATTCTGCCATTAGTAGAAATATAAGGTATAAAGGCAAACTTTCTACAAATTTGGAATATGCTTGCCACAACCAATATTTGCAGAATGATAACTTTTTTATAGCCAGGTATGGGCTAAGTGTAAAAAGTAAAAAAAATAGAATTGAGCGGCAAGGACGGTATGGATTGGCAATTCTAACCAGGATCAGAATATTTCTGTGCTTTGCCTAAGAAAGAAGTGCTGCTCCCTGGCCTCCTACAAAGGGTAGAATCTGTTTGCATTACAAACTTAGGTAGCTTTACGCTGGTGCAATGACATGGCCAATGATGGCTCACTGCTAAGGATTGGTATTGCTGAGTGCAAGAGGCCTCTGATTCATTCTGTGGCCTCAAAAAAATAACTCTGCCCAGGGGTGTCAGTAAGTCTCTGGGCAGAACCTTCCTATTACACTAAAAGGCAAGAGTCTGGCAACACTATTTGCGGGGACTTTCCCATAACCAGAACCCGACATTAGAAATGACCTTGTGTCACATCTTACTCTTGTGGTGAAATAAGTAAATGTGGAACAAAGTGTAGTATCTGCTTGCCATACACTCTTTGGTAGCTTTGCGCCAATGCAATACAGTTGCAGAAAATGACCTACTGAGGCTCAGTATTGCCAAGTGCAAGTGACCTCTGATTTGTCCTGTGGCCTCAAAAAAATAACTCTGCCCAGTCTCAGGGGATCAGCAAGCCTCAGGGTAGAACCTTCCCATTGCACTGAAAGACAAGGGGCGGGCTCACCTCTTCGCAACAATATTTGTGGGGACTGAGGCAATTTTTTAGTTTTCCTGTAACTGGAACCCACATTAAAAATAATCTTGTGTTACATCTTACTCTCGTGGTGAAGCAAGTAAATATGTATCAGAGTGCAGTATCTGTGCACTCATTAAAGAAGTATTACACTCATACAATATATATATATATATATATATATATATATATATATATATATATATATATATATATATCAAATCATATTTGCAATGAGTTTAATGTCCCATTAGAGTGCAAGCACATTCGGTTTCACTCAGTAAATGTTCAAAGGTGCAGTTAATTGACCATTGCTTTTCCTTTTATTGCAGTGATGGCCTTGTTTTCTTTGAATTCAGTTATTAGTTTATTCAAAAAGATTTAAGAGTTGTCTTACTTGCATGCACAAATGGACAGAACTGGTTTCATTTCCACCCACTATTACTACCACGGTGTGGTGGTTTAGCTCACATTTAAATAATCTGTCTCCGGTTTTATCATTTTACCTTCCTCCCAAGTTAGATTGGTTTATCACTTAGTCAGATCAAAAGAGGAATTTTCAGGTTTAGGATTATTATTTAATCTATTATTGTTTAAATTTTTTTGGTAAATTTCTTGTTTTATTTTGAGTTTGAGACCCATGTTTGGTCATGTTTTCACGTGCAGATGAGCAGAGAGAATAAGTGGAGACACCATTTCATTTTCATCTACTGCTAATGCTCTGGTAGGTTGGCCATTTAAATAACCTGTCTATGGTTTGATTATCTTAGCTTACTTATAATTTAGATTGGCTTATTATTTAATCCAAACAAATAAAGAATGGTCAAGTTGAGGATTACTGCTCAATCTACAATTGTTGATATTTTTTAGGTTATAGATTCACTTTATATTTCAAACATGTGGATTATGGAATTCCCATAGGTCCTGCTACTCTGTATTGAAGAGGAATGAATTAGTGATCATCTGATATGTATGCACACATGTGCTCCTAAATTCAGGAAAGTTAGCCAGCATAAATAAGATCAGCATTCAACTGAAATTAATCAAAGCATATTTTACATAAAAATGTCTGAAGGTAAACACACATGCATACTTGACTGTTGGATATTTCTACCATGGACGTTTCAGATGCAAATGTTTTGGCTCTAGGTATTTCGATGTTTTTGCCTCATTTTGAGGAGAAAATGACTTGATATTCATAATTTACGTATTTACTTCTGTTTTCTTCCATGAATTCTTTTGTTTCTTTTAATTTATGCGTTATTTCTACATTGAGTGTGCACAGGTGTGAAATTTTATGAATCTATTTAATTTTAAATTACTTGTATTTTGTCATTTCTCCTTTTAGAATGTAATGAATCCAAAATGCCTGTGCTTGAAACATCTGTGGGCTGAAACATCTGTGGCCAAAATATCTAAGCCAAAACATCTACACTTGAAACATCTAGCCCCCCCCCCCATACACACTTAACAATCCATACTTAAACACATAGATGAAGACATTAAATCACTGACAATACAACTACTCAGGGAGCAGTATATCAATAATATCCATAACAATAATGTTGCTATAATTAGAAAATCATTCATTTTATCACTTATGTTATTTTTCATGGTGAAATCAGCTGAACTATTTCTGACTAGAAACTACAGAAGAGACCAATTAATTATTATCATTAACAGAGGTGAGCTCACAGCTAACGGTGCTTGTTATAAACAATTCTTAGCAGGTAGCTAATGTTTTATTATTGTAAGGCATTAAAGATATTCCCTCATCAACATGAATATGTAATAATGGATATATATTAATCTCTTGGTTTTATACAGCAGAGGAATTATTGGTATAAGCTCTTTTAGCCAGATGTACACAAAAATTGTGCTTTCCCGAAAATTAACCATAAAAATATGACTGATAATGTCAAGATGGAGATAAGGAGGGAGAGTCAATTAGTCAAAATTGCTTAAATCTCACAAAAACAATGCTGTTGGTTTTGCTTGAAATACTTTTAAAATTACAGTAGTTTGAACTCTTTTTTTGTTGTTGTTATTCTAAAAGTTATTTGAGAAATAAAAGCCATTTGAGAATCATTATTCAGTTGAAAAAACTTCATGATAGCTCATTTTACCATCTTATTAGCCTAGTATCTATAAAAAAATGACAGAATTATTTATGTATGGATTGGCACTTCTGCCTAAGATCAGAGTATCTATGCACTGCCCAGCACTCTGCCTTGGCTCGGAGTACAGTATTTGTGTACTCTTTGAAAAGTGTGTATATGGATCCACATTGTTTTATATATGCAGATTATATCAAATACTAATTTACCCATGCTGTCAAAAAATGGCTGTATTTAGATAATTTCACATCTGTATTGTAAATAAAAAATATCAAAAATATTATTGTTCTGCATTTTCTTCTTTGTGGTCAACCAGAATGAACCCATAATTTTTGTACATTTAGAAAAAAAAAAAATGATGGGAGACTACTCCTTGATAAGCACTTTATAACTATGTCCCTTGACAGATGTTACAGACAAAAAATAAGTGTGTTACATATTATGTTGATAGATTTCATTTAAAATTTATCCTAGAAAAATTTCTGCTACAAATGGTAAATAACATTTGTAGTGTTATCCACTTTATTTAATAGTAGCATTGATTTTTCAAAATGATATTAGCAGAAGTACTTGGCTATGCTGGGTTGAATATTTAAGGAGTAAAACAAGGACTAGAGCTTTCAAATTTATAAAAGAATTTCTCCTTCACTTTTGACACGTTAAAGGAGAAGCAATGTTCCTTTCAGAAGATGTACACTCAAGCTAGTTGGTGTGAGTATTTATTTGGCTAAAAGCATTACATAATGTAGATCAGTTATTCTCAACAGAGATTAATACCACCCTTGGCCTCGTTGATTTCATAATCAAAATTGGTCATTCAGTGTTATATTCTAGCAATTTCTTGTTTCACAATTTTGTATTCCAACAATTGCATGTTCTAGCAATTGCGTGTTCAGATAATAATAAGCTCTAACAACTGTAAACTCCAGCAATGGTAAATTCCTGCAGTTGCATATTCTGACAGTTATATGTTCTAACAATTTCATGTTCCAGCAATTACATTTTTTCACAATTGCATATTCTAGCCTTTGCATGTTCTTACAATTGTATGTTTCAACAAGAGTATATTCTAGTGATTGTATGTTCTCACATTTTTATGTTCTAGCAATTGTATATTCCAGCAAATGCATATCCTGTTACTTGATTGATAAATTTGTATTGTTAGTATATTATCATTCAATGTACGATATCTGTATCTCACCTGAATCAATCACCATAGCCTGCTTGTTTACCAGAACTAATCATCTAAAAATTATCTAAAAAAATACCAGCCCAAAATTTGGGCATTGTTGGTCCATAATGACCACATAGATCCAAAAAAGCACTTTTTTGGAAAAAAACATGACAAAATATTCTCAGATGGTGCTTAGTGGCACACCCATGCAAATTTTCAGAGTTATAGTACCTAAAATGTAACCTGGAGACTCACACAGACACATAGATAGATAGACTAATAGGCTGTAACTCTTAAATAGAGACGAATCTATAGCCCACTTGGCTGGTTGGTCTGGTCAATTGTGGGGATACAGCAAATCAATATACTCTTTGAAATAATAAATCAAAAGAACTTAGCTGATAATTATAGTAATCAAAAGAAAGTTATCACATTAGAGCTAAAGATTGATATGACAAAAAAACAGCAATTATAGGCTAAGTAGAGACTTAATGAACCTATGATGCAAAATATCATAAAGTTCAAAGATGAAATAATGGAAAAAGTAGCTTTTGCTTTTTTGTGGATTATGAAGATGAAAAGATATAGGAAAGATGGAATGACTTGTATTTGAGGATTGAATACTGTAACCAGGAAAGGATTTGTTCTGTGTTATAATAATTTCAAACTATATTAATTTAATTAATGCAAGAGTTTTGTTCAAAGCATTATTTGTATTAATACCTACCTGTATTAGCAGTTGTTACTTACTGACTTTCCTGGCATTGAGGAAACTTTGGTCTCAAAAACACAACCCAATTTTGACTTGTAAAAAATTTTAAAAATGAATAAACAAAAATTATGGTCTTAGCACTTTTAACTACCTTACCAAAATGTTTTTGTGGATGGCTTAACAACATGTAAATCCTCTTGATCATATAGTCCACATTTTCAATTAAGTTGCACCCACACTACAATACTCCATTTCTAAAATTTGGTCTTTGGCCAAACAGTGATTTTTATCTTTACTGGAGTATCTGTATCATGACCAACAATAATAAAAGCATGGTATTTATGCCGATCATTCATGCTGGTAATACCGTTACCAGAGTTGATGGCTTTGTTTTGGAGTGCATTCCACACTGTCTCAATGTATTGAACTGACCTGTCTTTATCTGATACAGCATATTGATTATTGCAGTTTATTCAGTACATTGATTTTAAAGATACTTTGTTTTATGTTTTTTCTAGTTGATTGATTTTGATATTTGATAAGCTTTTCTGAAGTTGACATATCAGTGAACTGAAAAACTTGAACAGATTACCAAGCAATGTAATTTATACATCTCATTTAGAGGTCACACGAAGGCATTTAGATCACTGTTAAGCATGGATTACCTTCCTTTATGGTTAGGATAGGCCTACGAAAAAAGTAAGTTTTAGCTCTGTGGGATGCAGGTTAAATTTTTCAAGACATACTTTCGAAGAAAAACCCAGTATTTTGATGCTGGGAAATGTGGTAAATCTTTTTAGATGAATAAAAATAAAAACTAGCTATAAGTATTGCTTTATCTAAAATTCTGTACAGAAATATTATATTTATAAATAATAATTTTTTTAACTAGTATTCTCATCTTTGTTGTTTCTATCAAAACATTTTAGCTGGTCAATTCTTCGGCCTCTTTAGGTGAATGCTTCACAGGGTAAGTAGTCTTGAAGATCTATTTAAATATTAGCATCAGGGATATTTTCAACAAATAGATATTTACCACTATTTGCTCAATGCCATATTCATGGGAAGAACGCTGGAAAATAATCATCTAAAACATTTTGATAAAATCAACAGAGATGAACATACTAATCATGACTTTTGGCCGCACAGCAAATTTATTTAGAGATATACAAAATCATTATACATGAAATGTCATTTTCTTTTTTTTTCAATAGTAAAATGAAGAATGATACAAACGACAAAAACGGTGAATGATTTACTCAAAATATGACCCATTTGGAGTAATAATTTTAATCATTAGAAAAATGATTCTCAAATGATTATAAATCATCTCTGTAAAATTCTTTAGGTTTCATCATCATCATCAGTCTTTTAACATCCATTATTGGACATGGACCTCCCCCAGGATTTGCCACACTTCTTTATTGTGGGTGTTGTGGAGCCAATACTTTCTGAATTTGTATAGTAGTGGTCACAAAACACTGTTTCCCTATTATTGAACCTTTTATTACAGATAAGAATGCTATCAGGTGATGATTTGATGTTCAAATAAGAATTGAAAAAGATAAGATATGTGTCACAACATTAAGAGAGAATTCATTTAATATACAACATAAAAGTATGTGTCAGTGATGTAACTTATGTACGTATATGGAAGTCATTGCTGCTGGGAGAAAAACTGACCGTGTATGAAATAAAACTCTGACTAAAATACAGTTCTAAAGACAGTTCTAAAAACATTGATGCTGCAATCAGGAATAGGATAACATGTTCAAAGAGATCACTTATTGTTTTGTTGAAAGATGAATTTGTCAAGTAGAGAATAGAGTGACTCAGTTAACCTAAATTTCGCTCAATGTACAGGATGTAAGAATACATTTTATTTATTTATTTATGTACACCTTTTTGAATATCTATAATGAAATGCTTAAGGTGTGGCAATAACGCTTAACCTGTTCACTGCCAGGTATATTTTTAAATGTTGTATCCTCATAAGAGATTGATGGAAAGTCTTCATTGAATGTGCTGTTTCATACAAATCTACCATTAAATTGAATAGAATATCTAATAAATGTAATATATAACTAAATGTGTTTAATAAAATATCATAATGAGCAATCTCTTCTGTGGCACTGAACTGATGACTTGCTAAGACAAGTTATCTTGTCAGTGACAGCAAACAGGTTAAAATGGTGAAAATTATTTACCAGGTTATTCATCATCATCAGACTTTTATTACCCGTCATTGGACACAGACCTTCCCCAGGATTTGCCACATTTCTCTATTGTGGGCTTTGCGGAGCCAGTATTTTCTAAACTCGTTCAGTTCGTCTCTCCATCTTGTATTCTGCCGGCCTCTGTTGTGCATGTGATCTCTGGGGAGACCATGTTGTGAGTTGTGATGTCCACTGATTGTCTGCCATTCTTGCAACATGACCAGCCCATTGCCATTTGATTTTTCTTGTAGATTCTTTAATGTCTATGACTTGTGTTTTCTCCCTGATGTATTGTGCTGTCTTGTGATCTCTCCATGTGAGCTTGAGCATGATTCTTACAAGTACCCGTTGTATGCTTCTCAGTCTGCGGGTCAGTCTTTTGGTTAGGTTGCATGTTTCAGCTCCGTAAGTGACTATCAGGAGAATACATTGGTTGTATACTCTTCTTTTTAGATTAATGAGATCTTGTTTTTGAAGTTTGTGCTTGTTCTGGCACAGGCTTGCCATTCTAAACAGATTCTTTGCTTACTCTCTTCTTCTTTTGTGGCTCATGGAGATTCATTGTCCTAGGTAGATGCAATGGTTTACTTTCTGCAGTTTTGCATCTTTGATTTGACAGTTATGTCCTTGTCCTCAATGTGGTTGTTGCACATATCTTAGGTTTTACTGAAGTTCATGTGTAGGCTGACTTTCTTGCTTTCTCCATTTAGTTAATCTAGCATTAGTTGGAGGTCATGTAGGTTCTCTGCAAAAAGGATGATGTCATCTGCAAATCTGAGGCTGCTCAGATATTCGCCATCTATTTTGATTCCTCTATTCTCCCAGTCCAGGTTCTGGAAGATCATCTCGAGACAGGCTGTGAAGAGTTTGGGTGAGCTGGAATTACCTTTCCTTACTCCTTTTTGGAGCTGGAAGGGTTCAAAGTGTTTATGTAGCCTGTTAAAGGAGTTGCTGTAACTGTATATATATTACAGTACTCTAACATATGCAAGGTTTACACCTTATAGAGTGATGGCCTTCATGACCATGAGAATTTCTACGCAGTCGAATCCCTTCTTGAAGTCTATAAATGCTACAATGAGTGATATTTTGTTTTCTGCGGCTTTCTCTTTCAGCTGAGTGATTGAATGGAAATGGTCCATGGTCAAGTAACTTCCTCTAAATCCAGCCTGTTTTCATGGTTGGTTTTCATTTAGTGTTCAAGTAATCCGGTTGGTGATGATTTTTATGAAAAGTTTGTAGATGCAGTTGAGTAGGCTTATAGGTCTGTAGTTGTTGAGTTCTCTTGGGTTTCCTTTTTTATGTAAAAGCATTATGATTTCTGTGTTCAAGTCTTTTGGGACTTTACTCTGTTATAGACACAAGTTGAATAGAAAAGCTAGTTTTTTATTGACAATCTTAATACATTGTTAATTTATAAATAGATTCATATAAAAAACTTACTTTTCTTGCAACTTTTAAAAGTGTCAATATCATTTATGAGTTTGCAAAAAACAATTAAAACAGATGTTTTAGATTTCTTGATTAATGAAAGAGGAGGGATCAGTCTTGTTTCAAAAAAATTTACATTCATGCAATATTCTTAAAAATGACTTGATCAAGATATTTGATCTGGGTCACAGTCAATATCCTCTTCCTTTTATTACTCTGTAATAATATGATTTTCTGACATATAAAAAAAATCAATATGGGTGCTCTGGAGCAAAGTATTACTTTTAAAAAAAAAAATATTGTAGACAAAAGTGTGAAACCGTCTACTGCTAAAGATACCAAAAAATGAACTTAGCAAAATCCAAATGCAGCAATCAGAATCAAGATCTCAATGAAAGGATCATAAATTTTCAGCTGGTTCAATTTCCAGATTTCCTTATGTGAGTGCCACATCTGGTAACCTTCAATGAATTTCAAACAGAAACCTTTATTTGGTTCACTGGTTTTGCTGGCTTCTTTCTTCTGTTCTCTTGTTGTCACAGCTAGTATCTTTTTCAGGATTAAACTCACAACTACCTTCCTGTTCAACCAACTTATATCACTCCAATTTCTAAAAATCATAAGGACAGCATGAACTTATATCACTCAAATCAATGAATTATGTGTGTATGTGAGTACATACATAAACAAACAGATATATTCTCACAAATTAATAATGATAGCTGAAAGATCTTGAATTTTAGGATATCAAAATTTCATTTCATTTTTCATTTGAACTTTGAATACAAACAGAAAAGTTCAGAAACAATAGGGATATTACTCTGATCAACAACATAGCATTGTGTGAGGCACGTTCAAGGCTGATCACAGGGATGCCAAATCAGCAATTTTTTGGCTGTATTCAGCTGATTTTTCTCCCTTTCCAGATATTTTCCAATGGAAAACATCTAGAATTAAGAGAAAATACATCTAGATTATGTTATCGATGAATAAAAAATAATGATTTTAGAAGGCACCTACTGGAGTACTAATACCAATTTTCAAGTTTGTATACAGAACAGTGTGGCCAGAAGCACTTGAACATTAAACAAACACATAAACAAACACAAGCGCTAATATAAAGGAAGAACCCCTTTGCCACCTTTAGTGGTTACACTTGTTCAATATTACTTACGTATTTTAGTTGTAAAAAATTGTCCCAACTTATCTTATGATAAAAATATTTCATCATTAAGAATTAAAAAGAAATGAATTATTGATTTTTCTATTCTTTATCCTGTGACATATGTCATGAAATCAAAAATTCAACAAAACTTTTATTCATTCAAATTTACTAAAAATACTTGACAATAGGCTACTGAAGAACTGGATAAATTTTGAACCGGATCCATGCAATTTTATCTCCCTTTGTTATAGTCATATGTCCAAACTACAGAATATTGCTATACTTTCATATCTTTCCACTTAATATCTCCAGAAGTTCTCCATGAATTTCTATGATATTGTATGGAAGGGTGAACAATAGGCTTTGGAAGAAAGCATTGAATTCTTACACAATTATTTCCCCAAATTGCAGTTATATGTCAAAACCACATAATATTGCCAAAATTTCATGTCAGTCCACATGATATCTTCGAAAGTATTTGAAGGTAATTTTAATTAAATTTTGTGGAAGGGTAGGTGATGGGTAAGAGAGTGATTTCTGGATGGATCCAGGAATATATTCTCGACTGAGAGATATTTTCAAATTTTTTCAATTGCATTTATGTTTTATGGTCAAAATTCCATGTTGTCCACACAATATCTCCAAAAGTACTCAATGAATTTCAATAATGTGTCATGGAAGGGTGGACAATAGACTATGGAATAACTGATTGAATTTTAGGGTGGATCCATGCACAATTACTCACTCTGACAATTGAATTGGTAGAGGTACGCATACAGTTGCCACTAGACACTCTGTGTCCACAGTGAAACATAGGTCAACTATGTCACTTATAAGTGACTAATACACTCAATTTAGTGTCTAATTAGGTTTATCAAACAAATTTAATATCGAGGTCCAAAGAAATAAATCTGTTTTCATTTAAATGCCAAATCATATAATTTCCTTACGGTCTGGTAGCACATACTTACCGGTCCATGGCCCAGTGGTTCATGACCATTGGTCTTGATTGAAAAAAGTGTAATGAAGATGAAAAAAGTGATATGGTTATTGCTTCATTTACAAACATGGCAAAAAATTTCACCAGGAATTTGACACCCAAATGATACCAATCTTAGGGAGGAGGAAAGAGAGAAAGAGTAGCTGGCAATAAGTGCCAGGGGTAAAAGCATAATCAGCTAGGAGTGCTGGAACCAATAAACTTTGGACTTCATGTGTTCAGGGGTTGTATAGAGGATCATTGAAGAAAGTGATGTTTCTGATATCTTGCTAGAAGAAGGGTTTCGCATTTAATTCCAAGGTAAAAGTATACACTTCTATTATTATTTTTACCCTAGTTGGAACTGAAGCTCCAATTTCTGGCCTCAGTTGCACTTTTTTTTTGTTGAACAGCTCAATAAAATACAGGTTTATGAATAAGACAGCCTGTGAGAGGAGTTCGGTTGAGACCCACCCCCAATGTCTGTGTAGTTGAATATCTCTATCATTGCAGAGTTTGTAAAGTTTTGTAACGTTTCTTCTGTATTTGTGTGACCAACTGTATTCTCATTTTTATATATCTATTTTATTTTATAAATTTTCTTAATAATGTATTTTTGGTTTATCTTATGGAAATGTTCTATTGTCTTTGCAAAGTTTGTAAAATATATTTCTTCAATTTAAAGATAGCATTTATGTGTTTTTTTAGGGGAGTAGCGCCATCAAAGAAATTCATTTTTACGGCTTCCAAATGGCCAGCTTGGCCCTGGGGCTGTACACTCTAAATAAACAGAATAAACAGAAACTTTTATTTCTAATCTGTACAAATTGCAACTGAGGTGTTGCTTGAGATTTTTGGGGCCAGGTAGGTTCGGCATGGTAACACACCCAATGACAATATATATATATATATATATGTATGTATATATATATATATATATATAAATATATATATATATATATATATATATATATATATATATACACATATATATATATATATACATATATATATATATATACATATATATATATATATATATATATATATATATATATATATACATATACATATATATATATATATATATATATATATATATATATATATATATATATATATACACATATATATGAATATATATATGTATATATATATACACATATATATGTATATATATATATATATATATATATATATATATATATATATATACTAGCAGGGAATTTTCTGGCATTGCCTGAGGAAAAAAGACTGACAATCTGACAAAACAGAAATAAAACTTGTACTTCAATAAATGTCTTCCTACAGAGTGCAACCAGGTGGGCAAGGGTTGGCACGAGCCCCAAAATGATTGAGTATATTGAGAGTAGTCATTGGCAGATTGTGTGATTGATTTTTATTATGGGTACTGCACACCCTTTGGCAGCTTTTCGCACACTCCTGCACATTGGAAAGTATAATTTTTAAAAAATTTCTTAGTATGCAACACAACAAATGGGGAAAAAAAGATTATATACACCAAGAGCTTATTCTTTACTTCTGACCTGCACTGTTTACGGAATGTTATAGATTCGCAGCCTGAGTTAAGTCGTATTTTAAAATGTTTAACAAATGTTTAAACATTAAAAACAGAAAACTGTATAAGAATATTTTTTCAGAAGAAACTTTTGGTGCTTTCATCAAAACCTCCGATACATTTTTTAAAGTGTCAGTTTTCAATGAAATCAATTTTTTTGTTGAGCATGGGGGTGAAAAACATTCTATTCACATTATAAATGTAATACTGACTTGACACTTACTTAATATCAGTTGTATGAAAGTACAACATTGGAGTATTTAGGTTACTTCAAGTATGAAATAAATTATTCCAGGGATTTTTCCATTTTAATTATGTTCAGATGAATTTCTGTGTTTTTGAAAAATGATTTTGCAGGGTCATATCCAATTAAGCTTTATAGTTACATCGAAAATTAGCCCCCGTCCCCGAACTAAGAACGTTTGTCCAAACAACTAATGCTTATCCAAAAGTAACAGAGGTGTTATTGGTTGAAAGCACAAAAAATTCTCCAAGAAACTAATTTTTAATACATTTTTTTGCTTTTACTGGGAACAGAAATCATAACCTAAAAATCAACTAAAGAATTAAGATGAAGTCAAATAGTGGTCAAAAATCAATAATTAAAATTTACAGCAGAGCTTCTCAAACTTTTTTCTATCTGCCATCAATGAGACAATGAAGCCCTACACTCAGTTTTATAAAAGCAATAGTAATATACAAATAGTTTTTTTTTTACTGTAACATAAGATAGAAACAGATCAATCCCCAATACCCCAAAAATTGCAAAATTTGATTTACAATGCTCACAGTTCATTATGGAAATATACTATTCTTTTAAAAATGATCTAAATGTGACAGAAACAACATTTGTATTCATAAAATGATTGAATAGCTTTGAGTCATTTCACTATGAGCACCAATAGAAGTAAATATTTGTATAGAGATAAAATAAAACTCTAGTGATGTGATTATTCTCAATATTTCTGTAAATCCCAATAATCTTTGTGATCCCTGGAGGGGGGCCTCAACCACTAGTTTGAGAAGCAATGGTTCATAATACTTAAACTGATATAGGTCATTTCTCACTAGTTAACCCTCTCTCCCTATGTAGTATTTAAGCTTGCGGATGGTTCTGCTACTGATGTCAAATTCATTTTTTCATTTTGCTCCTTTATTTACCATTCTCAGGCAAACACACAAACATGAATAAAGGCAATCAAATCTATACATATAAGAATGTGATAATTGTAGAGACAATTTATTTGGAAACATATTTCATTTGGCACTGGAGGCACCCATTTTCTTTATTTATTTACTGGGTTGTTTTTTCCTTTTGCTACTTGTTTAATTTTGGTGTCAAACGAAATATGTTTCCATATAAATTGTCTCTACAATTTTCAAATTCTTTTGGACATAAATTGTCCAATCTTATGATACATTCATATATGAGGATTTATAAGGTCTTCAAAGCTATTATGTTTGAAAAAAATTTTTCTTCTACACATTTCATACAGTCCCATTTCATTTTACAATGTTATGTTATGCAAGTCTGTTATTTTCCAATCACTGTTAATATGTTGTGTTCATAGGATTCTGTGTTTAATACAATATTTGATTTGATTTCTCTATTATAAATATAGACCCTAATGTTATATGCTTAATTTCATTGTGTGGATCATCAGTTGTTTTACCATCAACCTGTTTCAGGAATATTGATATAATGGAACAAATTTCACGATACATTCTTTTTAGCTCTGATTAATGTGTGACACCTTTTTTTAAATTTGATACTTGGTCCCAGAAAATATACACTTACAGAATATGCAGATTTGTGATGAGCAGACAATATTCTAATTCAATGTTTGATTATGTTGTAAATGAAAGATATAGAGACATGGAAGAGTCTATATGAACTTATGCCATAAATGGTTTGATAGATAGAGAAGTATTAGCTTATATAAAGAAATATACAGCTTTAGAAGGTTCTATATTAACCTATGTTATAAGCTTAATTGCCAAATTCCTAATTGTCAAACTCCTAATTGCAATTTATCAGCTTTTCAAATTTAAGACTTTTTCGACTTCTGCATATATAGAGAGAGGATAAACAAAATGAGAGATCTGATGACTTCATGAACTCCATAGTAATTGGTCAAAACAAAAGTGAAGTCATACATGAGGGTGAGGATTGTTGCTCATTCAATAATGATGTTGTGTTTTTTGTTTTCATTGAAATGATCAATGTTTGTAACAGTCAATTTTCTCAAATACTGATTTCCTCGAGGTAAAAAAAAATCTGGTGTTATTTCTTCCAATACGTTTATTTATATTCATATTTATTTCTTGATTTGATATATCTGCTGTTCTTTTTGTTTATTTTTATTTCAGAAGATTTAAAAAATGTCACAACCTCATTTACATACATAAAATAGGGTTAGTTTGAAGGTAAATTACTCCCTGTTTATAAGAAAATCAATTAAGTTCAGTTTAGTTTACAAAAAGATTCCTTGTAATCATCACAACTACAACAATAGGCTTTTTGTTTTAAAAAGATTTTTATTTATTTTAATTGATCAATCATTATTATTAATTTTTGCTACTATTTACCTTCATCTTAACTGTTCAGTTGTGATAAAAAACAACAACAATTGAAATGAAGGTAAAGAGCAAAAATTGACAATAATGAAATAAATAAATATTCAGTTTTTCTTTTCAGTGAAAACTATCTTGCTCCTGAAAATATCATTAAAACATGATAATCAAACCCTTTAAACAATATAATATCATTCATAAGTGCAAATAAAGTACAATTTTCCTCAGCATTTCCATGGGACAGGGATTAGAGGTGTTTGGCTGGTAACCAGTAGATTTGGGATTGAATCTACCCAGGTGCAAAACATTTTTCTTTCTTTCTTCTCTGCTTTCCAGCTAGTGGCAGATCATTATTAGGCTGAGTAGACATTTTCTATCTTTCTTTTGTCAAACTGCTACAATTGAGTTTTGACTTTATTTCCATTATCAATAACAATGATGAATGATGGATGACAATGACAATAACCAAATATGAGAGATCTGTCCTTTGGTCATGCCATCCATGATCATCTTTGGTCAAGCTACGTTACTGACTATGTCACTATAGTGATATGTAAATTGCATTGAACCAGACATTGATAAAGAAATGACATTACATAATGTTATCATCTTTATAGATACTGTTCTCAGTTTACATGGAAATCTCCCCAATCAGAATAAACTTTTCCCTCTGAAGACCAAATGTAGCCAAGAGGTTCATTAAAGGTGATAAAGATAAAACTGAAAGCAGATGATGCAATAATTGAACAAGATAAATAGAAAAATAACCCAGCATATAGATAAAAAATATGGAAAAGACAAATTCAGGGAGTGCTTGAACAAGAGATAAATTCCCATCTGATACATGTCCTATTAAAAGATGACTTTTGCTGAGTCATTTCCAGATTCTTATGAAGCTTGTTTCTAGTACTACCTCCAGCAAGAATAAGGAAACAGGATTGTCATAGAGAGTGAACGAAGTAACAACAACAGCTACTTGCAGTGTACTGCTGAGAAGAGGGAGAAGTAGTAATCGCAGTGATTAACAAGATATTGTATGGTGTGTTGGAATGGGTCTAATTTACTCAGAATAGGGTGTCTCTATCATGATACGTGTAGAGGAAAAATCTAAAATGCTTATAACATAGCACCAAGTATACTTGATGACAGAGAGAAAATGCAGAAGAGAAGGAAGTTGTCAAGTGATATTTCCATTTTTAAAAAATTGGATATTGCTTATGAATGAGTTGTTTAATCTGAAACACATCATCACCATCCAGCCAACTTCATAAATATTTATAAAACTAAGTTTAATACTGCACAAGGCTACATCTGTGCAGCACCAAATGAGGTTTGAATTCATTACAGTTGAAATGTTCTGTGAGACAAGCTTGCTATTCACTACATCAAGGCAAGGTGTCCATTGTCAACTCTATAGAGGCTGTCAAAGCTCACTCTGGTCTTGACATATTGCAAAAAATATGGTGTGTATTTGCTACTCAGGTAGCAAACACAAGGTAATTCATACATTTTAATAAATAAATGATGAGATAAATATTGTTTATAGTTTTAAATTATGGCTTTATTTATCATTATTTATGAATTGGTAAACTTGATCAAAATCGCCATCACCTAAAATAATTTCATAAAAGTTAATTTTGCAAGGCTTTGGTTGTTGAATAAGTGATATAATGTTCTCAGAGGCTAAAATCAGTTAGTGGCATTTATATTCAAACAAACATCTCTTTCAACCTATTACTAGTTTAGTGTGTTTGAACCCCACCAAGGGCTCTAGTGCCATGGCTCTGTACTTCCCTAAGCTGAACTTAGTAAGTATCTATGGGCACCTACCATTCAATTATGGTTAGCAAACTAGTTTCACCCACCATTTTTAGTTTACTGCCAGTCTATTATGACATTGTGCTAGATTTAGTAAACATCATTATATGGTACCAACTGTAATGTGATGTACAGCAAGTTGAGCTCAATAAATATCCATGGACACCTTGTTTACAAGATGAAGCATTGGATTGAAAGATTTTCATCATCACCTCTGATCAATGAGGCCAAAATTTAGAGTCCTCTCACTGTAGCATCTGATCAATTGGAGACTACATTATGACTGAGAGTGCAAAGAAAAAGGGAAGGCTATTTATTCGAGCAGACATGTCCAGAGAAGCAGAAGAGATATGGAAAGTGTCTAAGCCACATCCATCCAGGGCTAAGCTTTTAATTTCATGTGCCTTCTTATTGTTTACTCAATATGATTCACTTTTTAGAAATAAGGGGTCTTGATCGATCAAAACAAAGAATAAACAAAAGACATTTTTCTATACATTGTGTTTGCCTTGTTCTTCGAGTGGGTGTGTAAGACAAGTTACACCTGGGATTTCTCAATGTATAAATTTGTCCATGGTCCTTTTTCTTGGCTGTACCCATACCCCTAGAAATTGCCTTTAACAAGTGACAATTTATACATTGTGCCATAATAACATAGTATAGTGGAAGCAGAGAAAAAACACTGAAAAAAATTACAAAAAAATCTTCTGAAAAAGTTTTTTAATGTTTAGTGTTTAATGCCGTAAAGCTTCCTAGACTACATATATATCATCAAAAAATGAACTCCCATTTGATCTATCAATAACTTCAGTCAGGGAGGCATGGTGTTGAATCTAGTTCTGAAAGGTGAAGTTTTTTTCCTTGATGATTCTTGTAGCTTGGGGTACATCATCAAAATACTGTAGGATACCCATGAATATTTTTTGAACATTTTCAGAAATCAACCCCTTTATGTCCAAACTTACAAAATACTAGAAAGATAAGGTTTTTTGAGATTCTATGCAAAATATTTTAATCAGATACATCAAATTTGCTTTCTCTATAAAGGGGATCATGTACAATGCATTTGATTCCAAATTAATGAACATTAACCATTTCAGGCAATGGAAGCAAATCACACTGGCAAAATATATCAGCAAAAACGCACATTTGATGACAATGTGAGTCATGGTGGATGAACCTTCCTGTACACCCATTGAGCTTTTGCTCATTTGCAAGTAGAAATTCAGAGTAAATGATGCACATTCAATGGCGTGTGAAGTAAATCTTGCTGATGATGGTCTATTCAGCGTATTTGGATCTGAATCTGGCACAATTTTGGGCATAGCAAACCATGCGCTTCTTGGAGTTATAAGGGATTTCGCTTTTGCAGTTATGCTTGATCATCTCTGAAATGTAGCCTAGGACAAGTTTAATATCTTCCAGTAGATTGGTTGGACTCAGTGACCAGTTCAATGTGTCTTTTTCCATCCAAATCCCTCCGTGTTCAATTTTGAGGCAGATTTACATTGAGATTTTGCCTCAAGATTTCTTGAAAGTTGGCTCTTTTTACATTTATGATGACTGTTTCTCTTGTTGGCAAGAGAAAAGTAATCTTGTGTGTGACTGGTCGATGCTCTCTTTTATGCCATAGATGGCTGAGAGTTTGGCAATGGTTGTGATTTGGTTAATGGATCATCTACATTGCCAATCGCCAAAAGCTCATACTCAGCTTCCAGGACTCTTATCACAGAGCTCTTTTCCACCCTGTAACAAGATGCTACAGTGTTGCATCCCAATATGGCATAGGCTGATAAAAGGTTCTTGACAATTTGTAAATGCTTGTCCAGTGTCACCTTGGTGTCCATTATTGCCCTTTCCTTGCATGGGATTCTATTATGAGAGGCACATCCAGTCTTATTGGATGGTAATGGTGAAGGAGTAGAGAGAACACATCTGTGTCATCAGAAATCACAATTATTTGATGGGCTTCTTCAGGACACCCAAGAACTTGTTGGGCAATGATGGTGCCAGTTTCTTCCTGCTGATTTTTCAGATCATATTGGCTTCTTCTTTCTTCCACCTTGATCTTGATGAGGCTTGATTCCTCTCCTGCCTACACCAACTTGTGTTTGCTTGTGCTCTGTTGATGGAAAAGCCTGTCTTGGGTCAGTTCCACATATTATAATAGGACGAGCTATCTCTTTTTTTCAGTGGATGACAAGACAACCTTTTGGGTCAGCAGCGTTGTTGAACCATGTCTCGCTGGTTTCCCTGGAGATGGATTTGATACTGTAATCATGGTACTTGTCAAAGATTAGGTAGATGTCCCTGTCTGACAAGGGTGAAATCAGCCATGTCTTGACATTTTTGATGAATTCAGCTATGGCACCATCACCTGGTCCGTTGGTGATCCTAAGAAAGGCTGATCCTTCTGGCCTGGTCCTCTCAAAATCTTCTAACATTGCCTCCCCAATCTTTGTGGCACTATCTACTTTGACAGTTGGTGGGGCTATCTTCCTACTAGTGATGTTCACAATGCTCTCCCCTGGATGTTTCTTGGGATTCAATGGATGAGGTATCAAGTTTCTGAAAAAGTCTAGCCTTGTATATATCTGAATTTTTGAGATGAGGTATTATTATCATTTCTATTATTATTTGGACTATCCTCATCTTGGTTGTTTTTCATACAACGTTTCGGCTGTAGTACTCTACGGCCTTCATCAGGTATCATCTGGTAGGTGTGGGGAAGTAACAAACCGAACCCTTTATTTAACTGATGGGGGTATATAGATTGCACTCCTCTCTTAGCATTAATAGTATTATTATTGTCTCATTATTGAACCTAGAACCATCAGATTACTTGCAGTAATTTTGTCTGATTCTGTAACCACTACGCTATGTGTCCATTTAAATAAAAAAATGAAATTCTAAAATTAAAAAATCTTCTAGAAGTAATTTACACTTACGATGAATTTTAATTTGCAAAAGTTAGTTTCATCTTTATTTCTTAACTGAAATGTGGTAAAAATCATCACATGTGGCATAAAAAACAATGAAACATGACTTTTTTCAACAGTAGTTGATATAATCATTCATCGGAAATTGATGAGTGATTAACAGGTTGTATCAACCATACCAGAAGACATGGATGGGGGTTGAGCATTGAAAGACAAAAACAGAAATGGGATCTACACTGTTCCTTTCTAATGAACAGAAGTCACTTGATTGGTAAGACTTTTTAGTTAGGGATACCTGTAAAAAAAACAGTTATTGAGAAAAAGATTTTCTGTTAAAATGACATAAAAATTTGATCTTAAACAGTAAGTGAAATTAAGTGAGATAATGGAACGAAAATTAAAAAATCAATTGTGCCATATATAATGTTTTGTCTGCATTAGCTTCAAAAAGGTTGTTAAATGAATTCAGTGTTTATGATTTTTACTGGTTCTTTTTCTAATAAAATGAGAGATCCTGTTTTTTTATAAGGCTTATGACGTATGCTGAGTCGCATTATATTTGCATGAATATTTTTTTAAATTTCAGTGTTGTGGTTCAAGCGTGTAAGGGCTTGCAAAGGACTCCATTCTTATGTAGAAAAGAATAGGGCTTAATCGATACCCCAGTTTCATGGGTTTTACTTTGTTCCACTTTGATAGATGAAATACATTGTAATAAAACTAGCATTCCAAGAGTAATTATGAATCACTGCCATCTATATATGCTCATTTTTATCACATAAATTTAGCATAAACTTATATGGTAAACAGAACCTTTCACTGAAAACGGGGAGGGGGTAAAAAAAAACTCCAAAACAATTTCTCAGTGAGGAGAGTGTGTATTTGCAGAATTTTAAGTTCCTCCTGAACAATTAGAGTTAGGCCAAATTCAAATACATAGATACACAGATAAATACGTATACATAATTGTCAGACCACACAAATAACTAAAACCCACTGAAAGTGTTCAAACCAGTTTTTTTGAGGGTATCAATAACAATTACAAGTACAACAGATAAGATATATGTGGAAAATTGTTCTTTCTCAACCTCCAGGTGATCAACGTCTTTTGGCAACATGTCATTTCAATTAAAATATTCCTTACTTTTATTTAGAAAGGAACAGAGATGGAATGAAGTTTATGTATTTTTCGTAAGGGGTGTGGAGAGAGGATTGTACAAAGAGAAATCGGTTTGATAAGAGGGTAGGAGGAGAGGGAAAGGAAAGAAAATTAGGTTGTACAGCAAATCCTTTATTTTGGGTTTAAACTGAATACAGAAATAAATAAGTATTAGCTTTATCTATAAAACCTTAAATCTAGCCACATATGAAAAATGTCACTTCCTTTATCTGCTGTCTTTAAAAGCCGTGAATGTGCTTGTTCACTTGCTCCGACTTTCTTACTCGGTTACTTCCTCTTTCTCTCTCTTCCTTTCTTTTTCTCTGGTGCTGGTATGATTTTACCGGCCTCCCAGCCGATTCATACGTTACCATTTTTCCACCATGATCAATCAATGTTTCAAACCTTGCCTATTTCATTTCAACAGATGTAGAGGTATCTCTCATACTAAATCACATGTTCTCCTCTTCTCTAGCTCAAAAACACACATCCATATTTCTTTTCCCTTTGAATGAAGTAACAATACATTTACTACATAGCAGTCATGATTATCTTCTGTCATCTAATATTCCTTGCATCAGGAAGCACACATGGGTTAAAACCTCATGTGTTTTCTTTGACTCAATTAATCTTTTTATTGTGTATTTTTCAGTATCTTGGGATGGCCCCTTAAGTTGCTCTCAGTGATCATAAATTTGGGTGCAGTATATTGTCCATGACTTGGCAGTTAGGCATACCACTGATGACCTTGTCTCCATGGTTATTCCTCAGTCTCTGAAAAAATAAAGTCCTATGGATTCAAAGCATTTCAGTTATCCCTACTTCATTATCTCATGGCTACCATGTTAAAAGTTGTTTTTTTCTCAACCACTAGTCGACCAATCTCTTTTGGCAGCATGTCATGTTGGGGTGATCTAATAAAAAAATTGGAAAAAGGGATCATCAATGAATAAGGCTGAACACAAATTAAAGGACCAATTTAGCATAAATTTAGATTGAAAATTGAACTCACCACTAAAACCCCATTTTGGAAGGGAATTAAAAAAAAAAATACAAAAAAGCATTTTCCCTACTCATCAATTTGCAAGATTTACTATGAGCAGATACATAGATTCATATAAATGTCAGAACACATGAAGAACCTAAACCCAAATAGATACATATATACTCATGAATGTTAGAACACATGAGTAACTTAAACCCAACAAGAGTATCTAAACCAGTGTTGTGAGTAGCGGTAATTAATCAAAGCAAAGGTCAGCAGATATTTGTCATTTGAGTTGTAAAAGATTATTCTGAAATATGATTCATTCTATTATAAAAATATTACTTTTTTATTCTGATAAATGAGAAAATTCAAATCATTACTTAATCTGTTCTTCATCCTGTGATATATGATATGAAATAAAAGTGAAATGATAATAAAACCTTTATTCATTCAAATTCACAAAATAAATCTTGAATTAAATTACTTAATTACCACAAATTCAGTTGAAATATTCATACTGCAGAGTAAAAATTCTCCACTGATGCTTTCTGACCAATGGACATTGTAACTTGCAGTAGTCTGTACTACAGTGCTTGCATTTTACTTGATG